>CM046669.1:9921504-10546504 GCA_025594165.1 Tamias sibiricus | reverse complement strand
GGGGTCCAGAAGTTTCCTTGGAAGGATTGACATTGGGCCAGACGTGGACGGATGGGGAACATTTTCTTTGGTGAGGGGAGAAGTGAAGGTTGTCCTAGGCAGAAGGAAGGGTGGGGCCAGATTACAGAGGTGAGTGAGGTGGAGTGTGGTTGCAAACAGCAAAGAGCCCAGCTGGCTAGAGCAGGGTCCTCCCCTGGCCATGCATCAGCCACCTGGACAGCTGTTAAAATTACCCCTCTCTGGGCCCCACATCCAGCTATTTTGTTTTAATCAGTCCTAGTTCTTGGTCTTGTCATTTGCATTTGCCACAAGCTCTCCAAGAGATTCTACTGTGCAGCTTGGGTTGAGACCCACTTGTAGAGGGAAAAGGCTGGGGGATTCCTAATTGGGGCTATCACAAGGACCCAGGTTCAATGAAGCAGAATCTGGATACAGGTGGTGGCGGTGAGGAAAGGAAGGGAGAGATGGGGAGGGTCCTTTTAAAGGCAGTGCCTCTCGGACTGAGTGTTACGGGAGCGGTCCAGTTATGATGGCTAGGGCTTAGAGCGGGGGCGCCACCCACAGAATGAGACCACTGGATGGAAAACAAGGTCCAGGGAAAGATGTGGGGGCAGGACAGTTTGGGTTTTGAACACGGTGAGTTTTGGGGACATAGTGACTGGGCCATCAGGCAGGAATGCCAGCAAGTCACATGAGCTAGAAGCTTGAGTAAAGAAGGGGAGCAGGGCTGGGAGGAGACAGCGAGGGGACGCGTGTGCACGTGGCAGTTGAGCCGAGGGGGTGCGTGAGAGCCAGAGACAGGGGAGAAAGAAAGAGTGAAGGCTCAGGTGGGAACACCTAGTTTAGGAGGCAGAAGGACAAAGAGAAGCTTAGATGCAATTCCTAAATGGAGAACTGTCCCATTTGCATGAGCCAAGGCGGACATCTGGGGGCGGGCGATGGGCAGCGGTGATTTTTCATGGGCCTGGCTGCCTGCAACTCGGACAGTGATCAGCTGAGTCAGTAGCTCCGTGCTCAGACGCGCAGCCCCTGCAGATGTGTGTGCAGGAAGCCCGGCAGTCGCGGCCCAGCTCCTCCCTTGCCAGAAACGCCGTCTGCTTAGCTCATTTTGCCACTGTCCTTGGCTCCAGCCCCACAAAGAGGAATGAATTCCGACTCACACGGGTTATGAATTCACTCAGCACAAAGCAGACCTTTATTCTGAGCCATCCCCAAGATGAATTCTGTCCTCCTGGGGGAAGCAATTCCATCGGCCCCCACTGTTTGAAGGAGACCCCGTGACAATATTCCTATGACATCTCGATCCAGCCAACATCATCATCCCATGGGTGGGACCAGTTGAGCCCTGGAGGAAAGCTTCAGATGTCCCTCAGACTCCTCCCTTAAGGGTCCTGATCATGGAGGAGGGCAGCCACCAGGAGCACCTCAGCTTTAGGGGTCCTGGGCTTGGGAACAGGGCCCTGCATCTAGGCAGATGGCCAGGCTTCATCATGGAGGACAGAGGAGAATCAACACTTGGACTCTCAGTTTACCTGCCTTTGGGAGAGGCTGCAGAAATAGAGGGAAAAGAATAAATCTCTGAGCAGCAAGGTTTCAGAGGCCCCTGACCATTTCAGAGCCAGGGTAAAATGAAGGTGGCCTTTGTGTCTATCCCACACACCCACCAGTTCTGTCCTGAGGCCCCTTTGGGGACCTCCTCTTCCCACTGCTGACCAGGGAAAGGAGACTGGAGGGGGATGACAGGAAGGTGGGCAGGTGGTCTCAGAAGGCTTCCCCAGCCCAAGCAGGGCTCACCCCACCTCGCACATTGCGGAGCGCCTGGCTGGCTCTGTTTATTGGCTCCCGAGGCTCCCGGCTCAGGCAGAGTAATTACAGTTGAGGCCCTGATGAATTGGGGGCCAGTAATTAAAGCGCCTATTGATTTTCTACTTAGGAGTTCCCTGTAGCTGGAAACAAAAGTGGGGAGGGGAGCGACAGGAACAATCCAAGGAAGGTATTTCAAGTCGGGGATGGCTCTGTGCGCATTAGCGGGGCCTTGCCGCCTCTGAAGGGGGCTGCAGGGTAATCGTCTATCACTGGCCCATCTATCTCGAATTTGAGAATCGATTGGCTGGTCAATACACTGCTGGGACTCGGTGCCAGCCGCGATCGGGGAAGGAGGACTGTCTTCTGTAAAGGGTTCCCACTTAGATCTCCAAACCATGAATCTGCCTTGTTTTGCTGCTTCGTTTGGCTTATTTTAATTATGTGTTGGAGGGATTGGCTCGTGTATTTCACCTGCCCTCCTCAGACCACGATGGGCTCTTCCTTCACGAGAAATTTGGCTTCGGAGGCCAGACAGCAGGGAGCGTGGGCATGATGGGAAGAAGGGGGCAGGAGGAGAAGGGCTGAGACCCTGTTGAGGGACAGGGTGGCCCAGAGGGCGCTGGAGGTTGGCCTGAGCTGGGGGGCACCAGGAGGGGTTTGAAAGAGGCAGTTAGAGAGGAAAGTGCACAGGAGGGAGACGAAGGGAAGGGACAAAGGAAGGAGCCGGGACCTGTGTGAGGGAGGGAGGTGAGTGAAACAGGAAGAGGGTTGTGGAGGAAACGGCGCATTTGAGTCTTATTTAAAGATTGCTTAAGTTATTCTGGGGCATTTAACTCTTAATTCATCTCCCTTTCACTGAGTTAATGCCAAGTGTGGAGGAACAACTAATGAGAAGCGGGCCTCACTGGCAATTTCATTTTCGTCGGCTCCGAGTGCTCTCTCCCTTCACTCCTGCTGGGTCACTTGATCAGAGATGGCTCCTTTGTTTCTCCGAGCAATGCGGCTGTTCTGGGCTCTTCTGGAAGCCTCTCCCTCTGCCTGCCTGCTTCACTGCTGCAGCTGGTTTGGTTGCTTAATGATGATGAAGTTAGATTAGGATCTGGTTTGGTAATGATTGAAGCAAGGCAAAGAGAAGCATTTTAGCATAATGCATGTTGAAACACAATTACCCATTATCCCAGTCAGGGCAGACAATGGGGTGGTGGGGAGCAGTGAGATGGGAAGTAAGTGGGCTGTTACTTGTTCTAAGTTGGAAATAAAAAAATTTCCATAGAAATACAGAGTGGATTTATTCAGCTTATTCAACCTAATTGCACAATGCACTTGCATTTGAAAAAAAAAAAAAAAAACAAAATCTTCCACAAGTATGCCCAATAAATGGCAAAAAGAGGGGCTGGGGTGAGACTGCGGTTTTCGTGTTAAGTGACTGCTGAGCACAGATGACTGCACGTGGCCCTGCACATGGCCCTGCCCTCACAGCGCCTGAAGGACCACAGCGCGTGATTCTTACGTGTCACCACATCTGCTGGTTCGGATCCCAATGGCACCCTCGTCTACAAAATGAAGTTAACCTCCCAAGACGTGAGGAAAGGCCTTCCTTGCTTGGCCATGCCTCTGCTCCAGCATCATCTGTCCCCACGTTTCCCTTTTGCCCCTCCTGCCAGACTCCCGTGTTCCCTGCCCCCATGAGTGGCACCCCCAGCTCCCCTGCCCGAGCCTGTACACACCACAGGCTTTTCCCTTATGCACCGGGTCGGTGGGTTCCCAAGCCTTGTCATGCTGCCTGTGACTCCCGGATCCTGCTTCTCCCGTCTCCACGGCCTGAGTCCACCATGCTGTCCTTGCCTGGGCTCTGGAAGTACTGCAGTGGCCTCCTGGCTGGTCTCGTACTGTCCTGCTCTATCTTTAGGGCCATTTGACAGACATTGGACTATGTTGTTCTCGATTCTATTTTTTTTTTTTTTTTTGGTACCCGGGATTGAACTCAGGGGCACTCGACCACTGGGTCACATCCCCAGCCCTTTTTTGTATTTTATTTAGAGACAGGGTCTCACTGAGTTACTAAGTGCCTCGCCATTGCTGAGGCTGGCTTTGAACTCGCAATCCTTCCGCCTCAGCCTCCCAAAGTGCTGGGATTACAGGCGTGCGCCACCGCGCCCGGCCTGTTCTCGATTCTTCAATGCTTCCATCTGCCTGCAGAACGGGGTGAGATGTGAAAGTTCTCTAGCCCTGAGGGTCCTCAACTGCACCGGTGGTGATCCTGATGCCTGCTTCATGGGCTGCGGAGAGAAGAAAGTGAGGCATTGTGGGTAAAATGCTGAGCACAGTGCTTAGCCATAGGAACGGCCCACGGTGACGGGGAGGCATCAGTGATGATGGCAGATGGGGAGGGGCAGGTCTCAAGGTCTTCACAGAGGAAAGTCTTGATGCTCTGAGCCCAGATTCACACGCCCGCAGCGCCTACCTTTCTGCTGGACTCCGGACTCATGTGCACAAGTGGCCCCAGCGTTCCAGCCTGAATCCCTAGTAGATGTCACAAATTAACATGTTCAAAACCAAACTCCTTGTATTCTCCCTCCCAAACATGCCCGCCCCACCTGCAGTGTTTTTATAGCTCAATAAATAAAATTTCTTTTTTAATACAAGTTCAAACCAGAAACCTTGGCTATAACCTCATCTATAAATCCTGTCTTCCACATCTGTGGATCCCACCCAGACTCCAGCCCTTCTCATGCCTCTGGCCACTGCTGTGGTCCTGGCCCCAGCCTCTCTCTTCCTGCCTGATTAGCCAGCAGGTTCCCTCACCCCCACCCCCGCTCCAGCCTCCCCCTTGTGATTGCATTTTTACAACAGACGCGGAATCGCCTCTGTGCACACCTTCCACGTGCCAGTTCCTGCTCTTGTCCCTCTGACTCCTGCTGCCCTCCTGCTCCTCCTTCTTGTCCCACCGTCTTCACCTTCACCCGCTCTGTTCTAGATGACTGGCTTCCTTCCTGTCCCTGGAGCAGGCTCAGCTAGCTCCCCACTGGGCCTGCGTGCTGACATTGCAGCCCCGAAGTACTCTTTTTCCCCGGTCTCTTTGCCTCACTCCTCAGCCCTCCACGTCTATGCGCCAGTCGTGCCTCCTTAGCACAGCAGTCCCCACTTCCTCACGGTTTCACTCTCCACAGTTTCAGCCACCCACCGTCAACTGTGGTCCAAAAATACGTAATAGAAAATTTCCGGAGTAAACGATTCATAAATTTTAAATTGTGTGCCATTCTGATTGGGATGATGAAATATTGCACCACCCCCCTCCATCCCACCCAGGATGTGAATTGTACCTTTGTCTGGTGTATCCAAACTATACACCCAACCCACCCATTCGTCACTTTGTAGCCACCTTGATTATCGGATCAGCTGCTGTAGTTTGTAGTGGGTGTGTTCAAGTAACCTTTATTTTACTTAGTAATGGCCCCCAAGTGCCAGAATAGTGAGGCCAACAATTTTATTGTAGTATGTTGTTATAATTTTTCTATTTTATTATTATTGTTGTTAATCTCTTATAGTACATAATTTATGAATTAAAACTTTATCATAGGTGTGTGTGTATAGGAAAAACACAGAGAACAGTTTCAGGCATCCACTTGGGTCTTAAAAGATAAGGGGGACTACTAATATCAAACTGCAATCCCCAGCCCTCCCAACCTCCCTACCTGGCTCTTTTCTTCCACAGCACTTACCACCTTCTGACATAGTATTTGATCTATTTGTTTGTTATGTTTATTGTTTATCTCTTTCCTTTAGAGCATAGGTTTCACGAGAGCATTGATTCTGTCTGCTTTTGGTCAGCTTCTGGGATAGCACCTAGAACACAGTAGAGGCTCAACAATCTTGTTAAATGCGTCTCTTGCCATCCATACCATCTGCCAGCCCCACGTTCTATCCCAGGGAGCTCCCCTTTGTATATATTGGGACATTTGTTTCAATATCCTAGTTCTTTATGGGACCGTAGGCTCCATTTCCCCTCTAGGGATGATTCACAGTGACAGACAAATATTTGTTCACATATTACTGATTGATTGGCTGTAAATAACTAGGACAACCAAGGATGCAAGCAGAACTTTTTTTCCTTTAAGATTTTCCAAAATGGACTGAGGTTCTGTTTGTCTGAAATGGCTGATTGGCAGCTCAAATGCTTCCTTCTTAGGGCCTGAAGTGCGTCCCCTGTATTATCTATCTCCCTGCTGTGGTTCATTTGTCTGCTGGCCTCGCAGCCTCTGATCTTGAAGACTGGGGGAAAGGAACGTCTAGAGGCAGATGGCCATTTCTGAGGTCAGAGGCACATTCTTCTTTCTGTGGTGTGAATCCTCTTGGCGTCCTTGCACAGGATGTAAGTGTTGGAGAAGTGGAAGAGGAGAAGGTTAAATAACTTGCTCAAGGTCACAAATAGTGTCTTTGATGGAAAGCAGGACAATAGAGGCAGCAGCAAAAATAAGTCTGTGGAGCATGAGGCCAGCTCAGGATGCAAGCAGCTCAGGCCTCATGCCCTGGTGCAGTGATGATGCTTTGTTAGGCAGGAAATGGGGAGATGTTGAAGGTTTTGGAGGAGAGAAGCAACATGCCAGGAGCCACGCATTAAGAAAACTCATTTGGCAATGAGGAGAAGGTACCTGGAAGTAAGAGAGTGAGACCCCCGAGGCCCGAATATCACAGTCATAAGTGGTTAGGGCCTAAGCTTGAAGGGTAGTACTGGGAAGGAAATGGGACGGACTGGGACTCGCTGAAGCCAATCAATAATCAACTAGAGGACATAGGAGGCCTCTCATGTGTTAGTCCACACACTCTCCCAGGCTTACCTCAGCCATTCCCTTGGTCTAAGCTGCAACCCACGTTGCCACGGTTCCCGAAATGTCACTCCCGCCGTGATGGCTCCCTGACCTAGAGAGATCTCCTTAGCTCCTCTCCCGGGAGACCTCCAGAGACCTTGCTCAGCATGCACAGGACCAGAGTCCCCATCCCAGCCCTTCAGCTCATGCACCCCACATCTCGGGAAAGGCTCCGCTGTCCAGCTGGGACCTAGAAGTCATCCTGTCCCCTCCGTCTCCATCTCCACTCTCTCACAAGTCCTCCAGTGATACATACATGCCTGTAACATCTGCCCGCTTCTTCCCCCCTCCTCTGTCATCACTCTAGGCTTAGCAGCTGTTCTTTCCTTCCTAGACAACCACAGCAACATCCCACATGGTCTCCCGGGGGCCACTCGTGCCACGCTCTGCCCATTCATTATAATGATGTTTACTTAATTTCTGACATAACCTGAGTGATCTTCAAGTGATGCAAGCCCAGTCACACTTAATACCTTCTCACTGTCCTTTGGAAAAAATTCACAAAATCCTTAGATGGCTTCAAAGTCTCGCCCCTGAATCTCAACCCACATCTGTCACACTCCCACTCTGCATTTTAGAGTGAGTTGCTCAGACCTTGGCCTCACCTGATGGCCTGTGATCTCTGAAGGTAAGATAACATCTGAACACCAGGCAGAGTGCTGGCACAGGGGCCATGCCCGAGATACTGTTGAATGAAGCTTCAGGGTGCTCAGTGGGGTGAAAGGTGGCAGAGGCCAAGAAGGGCTGGGCAGAAGCCATCGGCATTGGCGTGGGGGCAGAGAGCAAGTCTGTGTACCACAGCACAATGTCCAGAGCAAGAGAGATGTCACTGAGCAAGTGAGGCCTTGGTGACATGGCAGGCTAAGGGGACCCGCACTCTGGCTGGCCTCTGTGTCTGCTGAAGGTGACAAAAGAAATTTTTCCATTTCAACACTTGCTGGCAAAATTTTTCTTTCTGCAACAAATGTGCTTACTTTTTTGCCTCTAGAAATTGTACTAGAGCAACTAACTTCAGGAACCTAACTAATTCATGTGTTTCTGGGGGATTTGCAGGGGCTTTAAGCTCATTTGAACTTTGGTCATCTGTATTTGAAGCAAAGGTGGAGAATGTGTCCTTAACAGCAATTTGAGCTGTGAATGTGTGTGTGTGTGTGTGTGTGTGTGTGTGTGTGTGTGTGTGTAAAGGTGAAGGAAGGAGTCTGATTTGGGCTGTTACAAAGAAGCTATATTGCATGGGCAAAGTACCTTGGTTTGCTCCCAGTGAGGTAATGCTTGCCACACCAACAGGAAGAGTTGTCACGGTTACATGAGATAACACAGGTGGAAGACCCCACAGCCCTGTGCCCAACACATGGTGGATGCCCCTTTCCCGTTACATGATTATGAGCCGAAACTGACAGAATGTACTCTTGCAAGATGTTCAACAAGGTTACTTTCTTGCTTTCAAAAATATAATGATTTACATTTTGCTCATAAAGATTGAGAATACAACAGCAACAAAAACCAGTTCATTAAAGGCTTTCATTAACCCAGACCTTGCTTTCCGTTCTCACCCCATAGTTTTGACACAGAATGCCTTGGTTTGGAGAAAGGGAGGAAGTTCTAGGCATCAGATCATTATCCTTACCTCCTTCGCCTGGGGAGGCTGAGAGAAGCCTCCTTTAGGAGAGCAGGCGAAGGTCCTGATGTGGCAGCTGGAGAGAGGAGGTGGCCTACCGGGAGGACAAAGCAGGTGTCACCATGAGCCCAGGGCAGACCTGTGGCTACAACTCTGCCTGAAATGGCCTTCCTGAGTTGCTGGGCCTCTAAATGGAGACATCTTAGTTTTGCTGTGCTAAGGCTTTCCCAGCTTTCATGCATTAAACAAGATGGAAAATTATACTCTTTTTTTTTTTTTTTTTTTTTTAAAGAAGAAAACACACGTGGGGCTCTTTGTACTTGCTCTTAGTCATTAAAAATGTGTTTCTGAAATGATAAATGTCCAGTTAAGTGCACAGTTAATTCATTACATACATATTTTTTTTCTTTGTACAACACCAAACTAAAGCAAACCCAACCAATTACTTGAAGTCTCAGAGATATCACAAAAGGAATGTCTTAATTTAGTAAATAATTTTAAATAATTATTTACTGAAAGAGAGTTTGCCGAGGGCCCCAGGAGAATGCTTGCTATTGGCCTCCTAATAAACCTTCCATGTAATTCCTGATTAATTACTTACACAAGCAACATTTTATTTACTTTGAACTAGTTGGGTTTTTAAAAAAAAGAGGTTGTAAAATATCAATGAGGATACCCAGCAAGACTTCTTGGTCTTTTTCAAGACCCTGAAAGACAGGGTGGGGTGGGCTCCAACTGTTCTGGAAGGCTGGCTGCCCAAACTACCTTCTGGGCTGCCTCGTCTGTATGGAAAGTGCTACTTCATAAAGTAGGGATTCTGTACCGTACCATGGTACGGACAAGCTCACCCACCGTGGGTGGTTTGGTGGTTTTTTCGTGTGTCACGAGGTGTCAAGCACACATCAGGCACCCAGATACGTATCAGATAAGTGGAAATACATAGCATGCCAGAAGCAGCATTTTAAAAAATATAAACAGTTGTCAGATATAGAATAGGAATCAACATAGCATTCAGAGGATATTAAGAAAATGCACGATAATTAAGTATTTTGGAAATAGAAGAAAAATGGCAAAATGAGCCACTGATTTTCAACTCATTTGGAATTGCAACCAGGAATTTTGATAGTGTTTCTAGAGAGCTCCAAAGCATACATTTATTTTTGAAATTAGGGTGAACTAAAAGAGTGTTTAAGAATTTTGTGAAAACCAGAAATATCTTAAGTTACCAGAGAAGTCATATTTTGGGGTCATTGCTCCAATTTTTAAGCATCTTTAGGTCTCAGATGATAGGCGGGTGCAGTGCCAGTGAAGTCAAGCCAAAAGGGGTATCTCACAGCTCATGTTGTCTCTGATCTGTGCAAGAAGAAAAGAATAAGAGCAAGGCCTGAATCTCTGGCATGGACAGCTGCCCATCCTGAGGGCAGCGAGCCAAACAGGATTATCCTGAGGATAATCTTTAACAACAGACCTTTTTTACTTGAAAAGGTGTTTGGGGTTTCTACCCATTTTCTTGTCTTATTTAAAGGGCTATCTACGTAGAAGAGAAGAGTGGTTGAATTGACTGGGATGGCCCCCGGGGTGCCAGAACTTGGACCAATGAGTGAAAGTGTCCTGGAGAAAGAGTTTGCCATGCAGGGTAGGAAAGAAGTGTCCAGTACACCTGCCAGGAAGCAGTTCCCTCAGGTGATGGAGTGTTCCCATCTACTGTGTTCAAGCAAGGCCTGGCAGCCACAGGGCAGAGTGGAAGACCCCAGCAGGGGAGGACTGGTGGCTGGTGAGTGGCTAGAGACCTTGGTCCTTACCACACAACCTTAAGATGTCTTATTGCCATCTTGTGCCTCGTCCCTAGATACCCTCTACCTCTTGTTAACGTCCTTCTCAATGGGCGGAGTCCAATACTGAACATGGCTTCCCAAATTCAGGCCAGGGAATTGAGCAGGCCATGAGTCCCTTGGGTTTGGACGCCATGTCTTAGTAATAAAGCCCAGCCCGTACTAAGTCTCTGGTGCACCTGGGCCTGATGTATGCCATTCTGATATTTGTTTTAAACTTCAAGTTAATCAGATCCCTGTGACTTCCTTATTGGACTTGCTATCAATATAGATCGCTGACATGCTCACCTTATAGAATGGATTTTTTTTTAAATCAAAACTTTACCTGTTACATTTTATCTCATGGGTTTCAAATGATGATGTTATTGACTTGGTGAGGGCAGCGTAGGTGATTTTGAAAGTTGGTGCTACCATCTAGGCTGTGGACACTACACCTGTTGGCACGTCTGGGCTTGGTAAGCTTGTCCCCTGCGTCTGATCCAAGCTGGGACGGGGCCTTAACTAGTCTTGGCTATATCCCTTGGGGACTTCTTCCAAGTTATACAGTCATAGGCTGAAGAGGAGGAGAAGCTCAAGTGGATATCTAATTCCACTTCTTTATTATATAGATGAAGAAACCTAGATTTATAAAACTAACAGTCTCAGGGCTACGTGGTTCAGTCAGCCTCTATTTTTTAATATCCTGATGACTCTTTCCATTTCTTTCCTCAAAATGTTATTTTCAAAGTCTTGCTGGCATGAATATACATTGTATCTCTGGCGGTTGGTAAGGACACATCCTAACATGTCATTTATCTAAGACCAGTCTAACTAGTTCAGGCAAACACACACGTGTGTGCGCGCACACACACACCCACACACCCCACTGGCCTGACATCTCTTTTTTGTCTTAGGTTGACTTGAACAAATCAACTTTTTCTTTCTCAAGGCTCATAACAGGATCTTTCTCTTTCTAGAATTTAGATGAATGTGCAATGTAGAGAATTCTTTCACCTCCCAATTTTATAAATCCTAGAAAACAACATAGATTCCAGATCAAAGTGGTTTCGTAATTCCCACCTCTATTTTTCTTTTTCATTTTTAGCAAACAAAAATGTAAAAATCAGATTGTATTTTAAAGTTTGCCTGAGAATCTGGGGTCCACAATAGCTGAATTCGAGGCTTTACGATGCCCACCCCCAGGTTTCCCAGAGCCAGTGTGTTCCTCTCTAGGTGGCATTTTTCTCTCTGCTGTAGTGGCCTCCGCAGCAGGCCCTGTGTAAAGCAGGTGGCAGACGCCAGGAGGTGGGGTTTGTGACCACGGCAGTTGCCCTGTGGTGGCCTAGGGTGAGCCTTGCCTGACTCAGGATGATCTCCCTCTGATGACCAGCGTTTGAGGCCTCCCCCCGCATCCCAGCAAGAGGAGGAGACCCTGGATTCCTGCTGCAGCCCCTCCCCCATCATCTGCTTTGTATTTTTGCCTTTAAAAACACCCTCCTGGCCCTTCTCTGCCTTCCCTCGCCCAGACACTGTATGGGAACCTAAAGGGAATTATCCCAAAGAAGGAAGGGAGCCTTGATAAGCCTCTGTGGGCGTCTGTGAAGGCACACAGCCTCTGAATGACAGGTTTGCATGTAAACAGCCGCAACTCATGAAAATAGTTTTTAATCTACTTGAAAGGCATATTCTCAGAAGGAAATCAAGTTCCCTCCAGGTGTGCGGATGCTCTTTGAAAGAGAAGCTGCTGCAGCAAAGAGACAAGTCATTATGAGACGCTGCTTTGTGGACCCTCTCCCTTCCCTGCTGGGCCCTCCCCGCTGGTGAACCATCCCCATGATGGTGCCTTGGGCTGGGAAAAGTGGAAGCCAGAGCTAGAGGAACAACTGCTCTCTCCTGGCAGATCAGGGTCACAGGCCATGGGAGGGGCATGGAGGGACCTCCCCAAGGTCTGTGTGACGTCCTTTCCTGTCTTTCTCAAGTCTGACCTCTAGGCAGACAGCCTCCCCAGCCTTTCCTGCCTGTCTGCTTAGTCTACCAAGTCACCCCTGCCAACTGCTGTAGCTCTTCAAAGAATCAGCTTAAATTCCAGCGGCTTTTGCGCTGGGGACAGAGACTGACCCTTGACTAGAGTCTTCCTGTTGCCACCTGTTATAGCACAAAGGACTTTTTATTGTTACATTTTTCATTGTGGCAAGATTTACATAACAAAATCTGCCATTTTGGCCATTTTTAAGTGTTCTGTTTAACGTAAACGTACCTGATGAGACATTCTTGTCATTGTGCGACCATCCATATGGTTTAGCTCCAGAAATTTTTCATCATATCAAATGTATCCATTAAACAATAATTGCCTGTTCCCTGCCACTAATTTTTTTTTTTTTTTTTTTTTTTTTTTTTTTTTTTTTTTTTTGGTACCTGGGATTGAACTCAGGGGCTCTCGCCCACTGAGCCAGATCCCCAGCCTTTTTTTGTATTTTATTAGAGACAGGGTCTCACTGAGTTGCTAAGTGCCTTGCCATTGTTGAGGTTGGCTTTGAACTCACAATCCTCCTGCCTCAGCCCCCCAAGTGCTGGGATTACAGGTGTGTACCACCGCACCCAGCTCCTGCCACTAAATTTTAATTACACAAACAATAGAAGAATGTATTGCAAAAACTAAAATAATACAAATAACATAAAATCCTATTTGACAACCACACCCAATACCAATGCCTACAGAGTTAATGACTACACCTAGAGGTAGGTGTATCTATATGTATGAATTGGAGGTTTGTATGAAGGTTTCACACACCATATCACAACTGTACGGACTGTATGGATACTTGCTATTTTCACTCAGCCAAATGTCTCAAAGATCAGTCTATGTCAGTACCTAGAAATCGACCTTATGACTTGAAGTGTTAAACGGCATGTGTTCAAAGTTACACCATAGTTATCCACTCCCCAACTGAGTGGTTTTCAGATTTTTTTCATTACTGCAGTGAGCCTGAGAATTAAACAAATTTGTGTGGTTCTCAAGAGCAGATACCCAAAAACAATCCAAAGTTTGCGGGAGAAGCCGCTGGGTTGCCTTCCAAAGAGGCTGTAGTAGTTTGTACTCCAACCAACAGTGTAAAAAGGATCTGCTTTCCCATTCCTCAATACTTGAGACTAATAATGGTTGCATTTATCAAATGGTTACTTCCTGCCGGACACAGGCCTGACCCTTAATATGTATGAAATCATTTAATGCTCACAAGAACCCAGAGGCAGGAATTAGTATTATTGCCTCTTTACAGTTCTCTGCAGGTTAAGAATCTTGTCCTGGAACATATCCTGCATAGAATTTGGACTCAGCCTAACTTTTTATTATTTATTTTATTAAACGATATTAATTGCCCAAAGCAA
This sequence comes from Tamias sibiricus, assembly GCA_025594165.1. Taxonomy (NCBI): domain Eukaryota; kingdom Metazoa; phylum Chordata; class Mammalia; order Rodentia; family Sciuridae; genus Tamias; species Tamias sibiricus. The sequence continues at coordinate 10,533,014 of CM046669.1, read as the reverse complement.
TGGGATTCACTCTGGTATTTCCTACACGCTTGCAGAATGCATTTATCTTGTCCACTTCCCATTCTTCTACCCTCCCCAACCTCCTTTCCTCTGGCACTTTTCCCAGCCCCTAATGATCCCTCTTCTACTTTCAGGTTGACCTTTATAGTTTTTAGTTTCCATGTGAAAGGGAGCATGCACACTTGTCTTTCGGTGTCTGGCTTATTTCTCTTAACATAGTGCCCTCCTGTTCCACAATTTTCCAGCCTGACTTTGGTGCCCAGGCCCTTGGACTCTGTGCTATTTTATCTGATTGCTCCCCATCTGATGGGGTAGACACAGGGGTCCTAGGTGTTTTAATTTGTATTTCTCTGGTTGCTAGTTAGAAGGAGCATCTTTCCATAGATTTACCTGTTTTCTCCTTTCTCTCTCTCTCTCTCTCTCTCTCTCTCTCTCTCTCTCTCGGTGAATTACCTCTTCCTATCTTTTGCTTATTTTTCTCTTGGATGGTTTATTGATTTGTAGTTCAAGACACGGTTTTGTACTAACTTCTCTGGTGACAGATCATTATTTGTACCTTAATTAAAATGATCAGTCCAGCCAAATATTAACTGAGTCTGGACCCTACCCTAGCATGTATGAAATTTGAGCATTTTTGTAGATGTTCAAGACATTTTCATAGAAAGATTCGGTGAGTAATCTTTTAATTGAATGATACTTCTGAACCAAGCACTGTATAAAATTTAAGAAAAATTATTAATCTTTGCAAATAACACAAATGAACAGCACAGATCGCAGAGGGTTACTGGAGAACTTATTCAAAACAAAAAGCTATTAACCTTTATGGTAAATTGATATATAATGAACACATTACTAATTGTTTTCAACTGCTGTTGCCAACAGCCTTCTGCTAAAAATATGTAGACTATCAATTAACCAACATAAGAATGTGCCAGTGTAAATATTTTTAAAGTTTATATACTATTAGCTTTTCAGGGAAGAAATTACCCTCAGAGAATATTTCTTTCCTTTCTTCCTTCTTTCCTTCCTAAGAATTTTTCTTGGAACACTAAAATATGGTGCTCTGTACAGAGCAGATGCTAAAAATTCTGGATGGATATTTTGGATCACTGTATTTGAGCAGGAAGCTGTCTGTGGTAGCAAACTGAAAACTTTAGGAATAATTGTGCTTTTTAAATGAAGGCAGAGCCAAAGGGGTTTCCATGTTTTGAGCACAATTTTATCCTGAGCAGGAAGAAATCGACATCCTCATTTGGTCTTGATCCAGAAGAGCCCTGAAATGGAGAACATTTAATGGCTCCAGATGTTTCTCTGTGTGTATTGGGCAGGTGCATCCACAGTCAACCCCAAATCTCATGGAACTGAAGCGCTGTTACTGACATTCAGAGGGAAATGGCTTCTTCTTGGAACTCTTTTTGGGTGACCGCTAGGAGTGCACCCACACACCTGCCGTGTTCGCAGAAGGGATGGTCCCAGTGCATTTCCAACTCTTTGCCTTATTTCAGCCTCAGATAACCAGATCCTGCCCCCCTCCCATATTAGCTCTCCTACCCCTCTTCTACCAAGAGGGCGAGTCAGGCTGTGTGGTCACCTGCCAAGGGTGTCTTTCTGTCTGAGTCTGGAAACTAAAAGGTGCTCATGGATCCCAAACTCAGTGTTTCTAAGATTCTCTGGCTTTAGATTACAAAGAATACTGGCCCTGTGCAACTCAGAGGTAGCTTGTCGCTGTGGGGACACCTTGGGGCATCGTGCAGCCTTCTCAGTGGGTGGGGCAAAGGTCAGGAGATGCATCTCTGATTTGCATATATTCACTAGATACTTCTCACCCCATGCACACTGCTAAATGCAGTGTGGGGTGCCAGCGTGTGACCCCTCAGCATATACAGAGGATACAGTAGCCACAGAGGGTCTTACAGGCATCCTTGGAGAATCCTCCTTCAGAAAAATTCCCTGGACAATGAGTAACTTGATTTGCCATTTATAGAAGCCAAAAATAATTAAGGGACGGGACTGTTTAATGAGTGTGTCGGTAAATAAAATTGATTTGCAATCTATTGTGCTACAGAGAGCTCTCTGCACTCCGCTCTAAGTTGACCACCACGTACCTGTGTTCTGGAGTCTGTGGCCTGGAGCTGGTGGTGTGGCTGAGGCTCTCTGCCTTGGTGCTGCTTATACCTCAACATGTGTTCAGATCAGCTGAGGAGCCTATTAAACGCAGATCCTGGATCCTGCCTTTCTAACCAGCTCTGGGGTTGTTGAAAGCCTGCCCTCTCTCCATAGCTGGAATTTCTCCTTAATTGGGAGCATTGTTAATACAATTGAAGGAATATGGATTGAGTGTCACATACCTGTGTTCTAGCTCTGCCACTTATTAATGGGTAGCCCTAGGGAAGTCACCTGTAGAAGCTACTCGCAGCTTTCTGATAACTTGTTCCTGGTGTCTGAGCACCCAGGTCCTGTGAGGGTGTGCCGTATGAACCATGCCAGCCAGGTGGGGCTGTGGAGGTGAGGCTTGTTGGATTAAGGTGCTGCTGGGATTAAGGTGCTGCTGCCTCTGGAAGGGGTTTTTGTTTGAGTGTTTTTTTTTGTGTGTGTTTCTGCTTTGTAGAAGGTAGTTTTGAGGGTCCTGCAACCTCAAAGTCAGGGTGGGAGGCAGTGGCGGGGAGGACAGGTAGAGCTGTGAGACCCAACCTGATGGCGAGGAGGGGGAGAAGGGGAACAGGAGCAGCAGGAGCCCAGCAAGAGGGGTGGGGCCCAGGGAAGGAAGGGGAAAAGGATGAAAGGAGGAACCACAAAGGCAGGAAGCAATAAATTGTGTTAGTGGAGAGGGGGGATAACTAGAGCATGAACCCCGTTTGGCAGCAGACATGATAGGACAGGGACGGCTGGAGAGAGAGCGGTGAATTACATATCGAGCCTTGTCAGAGATGCGGAGTGAAAGGAACTGCGGAGGGCAGAGAATCAAGGTGCATCTTAGAGGCAGGTGCAAACTGCCAGGGGCCGAAGATGGGTGTTTATTTGGGTGGCAGGCCTGAGAAAGCAGGCCTGGGGAGGACGACAAAGCCTTTGAGGCATGGCTTTGTGAGGGCTGAATTATCAGGTGTCAGTGAATAGGAAATATGGGGCTGAGAATCTGGCAGGTCATGAAGAATGCCAAATAGATAGAACACGGCCCCTCGGTGGAGACGTGGCGCCTGCTGCTGTCAGCAGAGGAGTGAGAGATGGGACCCACGCAGGGCCCCGGTTCCACCTCACATATGGCCAGCTCACACAGCACCTTGCCCTGATTTTCCCCAAGCCCAGCTCTTGCAAGCCTAAAGCTTGTGCCCCTCTTAACAGTGGCAACTGGACACGGGTTTGGCAGGCAGCAGGCACAGCACTCCCTCCTCAAGGCACCAAAACTTCCTGGACGTGAGACCAGTATGGAGAGTGCCAGGAAGCACAAGGGAAGTTGGGGGCACTCGGTCTCCTGCTTCTCTCAAGAAGTTTCCAGCACCGTGGTCTTGGAAAGGGCTAAATGGTACAAGGCAGTAAGTTTAAGTGCTGTGACCTCACGCCTGAGTCCTGTGTGAGATGTTCTCATCCTTCCCAGGACTCCGATTGTGGGCAGCACAATGGACCAAGGTCCCAGCAGGGCTCGGAACCCCCTTGCTGCATTAGCTCCACCCCACACTCCCATGAGCTGCTCTTGGCCAGGACAAAGTGTGTTTCTGGGAAGGGGACCCCCGGAGAGACACCTTCAGCCAGAGGACTTCTTGGAGGCCTTGCAGAACCCTTGAGACTCTCAGCTATCCAGGTGCTTCCGTTCCATCCCTCTCCTTCCCCGGGCTTGGGCGTGCCTGGGGATGGGATTGCTGCCCAGCCTTCCCCAGCTCCCTCCCATCGCCTCCCACAGTGACATTTCCCCTAATGGAAGTCTTGCATGTTTAATCATCTTCTTGGAGGACCGGGACTAACACCAGTGGGGACCCACAGGGCAGAGCAGAGGAGGTGCATTTGCTTCAGTCGGTGATAGTAAATGTCAGGACAGGAGGGGCTTCCTGGCAGCTCTGAAGGCTGCCGAGCAGGCGCTGAGCTCGGCTGGAGGAGGAGGGATTAGGAAAGATGATTCCGAGCGCCACCGCCACCCACTCGGGTGCTCTTCCCCTTGAACCTTTTACTACTGATTTCTGCGGCCCACACGCAATCTCTACTTCAAGCCTTTCTTTCTCTGGCCACCCACTGCCTTCTGTCTGTCCAGCTCCAACAACTCTCGCGTCTTGCCAGAACGCACAGCCCGCTCTTCACTACCGTCTCTCCTGTGCCTCTTCCACTCCCCACCTGGCCTCCATCGCACCAGTGGGCAAATCCCCAGCTTTGTTCAGTTCAGCTCTCATCCTTTCCATAGTTGTACAAATGCAACTTAAAATGGCTAGAGGGAAAAATACCCACCCATGATTCATAGCCACAAACCTCAAGTTACCCTCAGTTCTGCTCTGCGACCCCACTGCGTCCCCGTCCATTCACTCTCCTGCGTTACCACGCCGCTGTCCTTACCTTCTCTCTTCTGGGCCCTCCCCTCTCCCCTTTACTAGCTGATGTTCCTCCTGTCACCATTTTCTCCTTCTTGGTCTTGGCAATTCCATTCTTCCTGTCACTCAGACCAAAACCTTGAATTCATTTTGGGTCCATCTCTTTTCCCTCACATCCTACATCCAAGCCATTAGCAAACCCTGTGGGTTCCACCTCCTCGAGGGCTGCAGAATCCAACCACTCCCCACTGCATCCCGTCTCCACCAGCCTTCACTTGGATGACTGCAGAGACCCCTAATTGGCCTTCCCGCTGCTCATCCTGCCTCCTTCCCTGGCCCATTCTTAACACAACAACCAGGGGACTCCAGTTAGATGTGTCATTTCTCTGCTGAAAACCTTCCAGTGACCTCCTGGCTCACTTAGTGGTTGCAGGAGGAGGCCCTCGTGCTTGGGCTCCCCTTTCTGCCAAAGCTGGCGTGGTTGGCTCTGTCCACTCAGCCTCACTTGGGTCCCCTTGAGCACAGCCCCTGCCATGCTGTCCCCTGCCGCTCTCCAGACACGCCCAGGACCTTGGAACCTTGCACTGGCCGTGGCCCGCCACAGCACTGATCTCTCAGCTCCTCGGGTCTTCTCTTCAGTGTCCCCTGCTTGATTTGGCCCCTGACCCCAGTGTCCAAGGACAAGACCTCTTCACCATCACACACGCTCTCTGTCCTTCTTGTCCTGCTTGGTCTTTTCTCCTTATTTAGCACTTACCCCCGCCTGGCATGTGACTCTGCTTCCCTAACTAGAACAGAAACACCACCAGTGACTCCCCTCTCCACACAGAAGGTGCTCAGCAAAAAGGTTTTCAAACTATTGCATGAATGAGCATTACAGGAGGGAAGAGAGTCCAGCTACTGGGAAGATACTGCAGAGACGGATTAGACCGCCATGGACTATCCTCTGGGAGAGTTTTTTTTGATGGGAAAGGCAAGAGAAATCAGCCAATCCCACAAAACCAAAGGCCGAATGTTTTCCCTAATATGTGGACGCTAATTCACAATAAGGCAGGGGGCACTAGGGAAAATAGCGTTACCTTAGATTAGGTAGAGGGAAGTGAAGGGAGGGGAGGGAGGGGATGCGGGGATGGGAAAGATAGTGGAATGAAACAGACATTATTACTGTATATGTGACTCCATGACCAATATGAGTCTGCAACATGTACACTCAGAAAAATGAGAAATCATATCCCATCTATGTATGATATGTCGCAGTGCATAAATGCATCCTACTGTCATGTATAACTAATTAAAACAAATTTAAAAAAGAAAATAAAAAAGAGGGAAAGGCAAGAAACATTGGAGCAGAGAGCCAGAGAGCTCCTAGTGGTAAAAAGGCAGGGCTGACCCCCAAACAGAACTCCTTCCATGAATGTGAAGCTCTCTCTCCAAGTTTCAGTCCTTTATCTGCAAAATGAGCTTGGGAGTGACCCAACCTACCAGAGAGTGGGCTGGCGCGAGGCCTGGCCTGTGGTGGGCGCTCACGGTGGTTGGCCGAGCTTGAATTAGGACAACAGTAGGGCTGATTCTTTCTGTCCAGCCCACCCCTGGCCTTACCAAGTGGAGCTCAGGGTGAATATCAAACTCCATTTCTTCCTTGAAAAATTAATTAGATCGTGGGAAGCCTCCCAGGCGAGGCCCAGAGTCCTCCTGGTGGAGACGGTTGTGGGATTTGAAACCAACTGTAGTAGAGAGTAGAAAGTCGGGGCTGGGGTGAGGCGCAAGGCCGTTCAGCCTGGGGCTGGGCTGGGATTTTCCAGCCTCTGTCCGTAGCCAGAGGAAGAAGCAACCTAGAGGAGAAACAGTGGTGATGTTTCTGTATTCACAACACTGACGCTGCTCCAGTAAGAAATGAGAGGAGATTATGCAGGCAGGGAATTGAGTCTGTCATGAGCTTCAAGAAAGAAAGGAAAAAAGATGTAGAAAGGAGCTGTTTGTTGCTCTTTGTTCAGGTTTTTATCTCAAGAGTCTGTTTATAAAAACGTTCTCTCTTGCCCAGCTTCCTTCACTCCAGCCTGGTCGCTCTTCCCCCTCACCTCCTCCCTACCCAGTTCTTGTTTGAGTTAAAGCTCTTTCCTTGATTAAATAATGAATAAAAGCTCTTTGCGAGCCTGGCTTTCCTGGTCCTAGGGAGAAATTACAGATATATGTACATACATATACATGCAAAACAGCCCAAGATAAAGAGGCTCAAGATAAACAGCCTTCTGCTTGTTTTTTCTTTTAAAGAAATGTCATTCATAAATGACACTTAGACACAAGGCAAATTTAAACCAAGGCAAGCCAGCCTAAGTACAGCTAAGCGGTTTGACTTAATAGAGCTCTTATTTAAAAGCATTTGTTTTTATTTGAAATTATGGTATTTATTTTTTTTAAATGGATTGTGGCTGTCTCTCTGGGGATCACTAGATGTAGGTATATGATGTTGTCACACAGGGAAAGGTTATCCGATCACTGCCAGCATTTCTACCTGGCCTTCTTCCTTGAGGCCCATCAGTTAGGGCTGAGCAGTGTCTGCATAGCTGCTCTATCTCCAGTCTAGATGAACGGGCCGGGCCAGTCCTCCCCACCCCAAGCCTCTCTAGTCATGTCCGACAGCGGTAAAGGGGAGAATGGTAGTCCCGGCTGTCCCACCCCTGCCTACTGGGCCGTACCTTGTCATCTGTTCCAGTTTTGGAAGAGAATCCATTTCCTCTCCTCACTCACAAGCAATGACATAATGGAATTTTGAAGAGAAATTTGACAAAGATACTAAGGGCAGGCAAAATCATTTCTTAATGACATAAAATGAATGAACATAGAAAGATTCCTGAGCCTTAGTTCACACATGTTTAGCTACAGATTGGTCAACTGTGTTCATAGAGGATCCTGTCACCAAAAGACTTTGTAAAAAAAAAAGTAGAATTGTGGCCAGGTGTGGTGGCACATGCCTGTAATCCCAGCAGCTCGGGAGGCTGAGACAGGAAGATTGTGAGTTCAAAGCCAGCCTCAGCAAAAGTGAAGTGCTCAGCCACTCAGTGAGACCCTGTCTCTAAATAAAATACAAAACAGGGCTGGGGATGTGGCTCTGTGGTCGAGTGACCTTGAGTTCAATCCCCAGTACCCAAAAAATAAAATAAAATAAAATTGTGAAATATAAGACTTATTCCTCAGCAGACAGTGGCTAACATCCATCGTCTATCTACCAGCCATCTACCATCCATCCACCTACCATCTCTCCATCCATCCATTCAACTATTATTGGTGGGCTGTGTTATATGGTCACATAGAGATAAGTAAAACAGTGTTACCTCCAGCATCGAGGAGGCTGTAGGCTCAGGGGGAAGCCAGGCATTCATCTGTCATCACTGTAATGAACAAACATAGTGAACTCAAGGAAGTGTTCTAAAGGGAAGGAGCATGGTTTAGTGAGAACATATGGCTACACTTGGTAAAGGGCAAAAATCACACCAGAGACAACCATGCAGCCAAGAGATTTATTCACCAGCCTTTATGGCTGATCGGAGGTAGAAGAAGTATGGGGAGAGAGGAGTCAGGGAGAGGGAAGTGTGCAAACTCTGGTGGGAGAGAGAAGTTAGGGAGAAGGGAGTGTGCGAGCACTGAACAGAAGGTGGGTGCCTGGTCGTGCTGGCTGTGGTCTCTGGAGCTGTCGGCTAAGGCAGCTGCCGTCGGGCTGGAGGCTGGAGCTGTCGGCTGGGGCAGCTGCCGTCGAGCTGGAGATGGTGGGTCTGGAGCTGTCGCAGTGGCTGCCTCCTCTCAGCAGGGAGGAGCTGTTGATTCTGAGTTCTGGGCAGGCAGGAGCTTTAAGTAGGGATTTGTGGTGGGGGGTGTACCAGAGTGACCTTTAACACTATTGGCTCTTTGCCCAGGGAACAGGGCGACCGTAGCCAATTGGCTCCTGCCTGGGGAACAGAGCGACCTTTAAGCTGATTGGCTCCTGCCCAGGGAAAATGAAATCAGGTTGCTTCTTATGGAAATTCCCATGGGGGAGGTGGCCCATCAGCCCAAGCCTATCTATCATTTGGGGCCAGGAGAGATTTCCCTGAAAAACAGTCCTGAAAATGTGATCAAGAGGATGAGTAGGATTCTAATAGGGAAGAATTTAGTTTTGGCGGCGGGGGGGGGGGGGGGGGCATTCTAGAAAGAAGGGCTTAGGGAGAATTTGAGGACCAGAAAGAAAACCCATGGTCTGAATCCCATGGTCTGAATCTCAGAGGCAGGACAGACAGACAGACAGACATGAGCCTGGAAGAATAGAGTTAAGCTGTGCTGGTTGTCTATTGCTGTGTAACAAATTGCCCCAGGACTTAGAAGCTGAAAGCATGTGCTAATTTTCTCAGTTTCTATGGGTCAGGAGCTGGGGAGAGCCTAGCTGAGTCATTTTGATTCAGGGTCTCTCTCAAGTTTCAGTCAAGACATTGGCAAGAATCTTTTTTTTTGGGGGGGGGGTGGGTACTGAGGATTAAATTCAGGGGCACTTGACCCCTGTGCCACATCCTTAGTCCTATTTTATATTTTATTAGAGACAGGGTCTCACTGAGTTTCTCAGTGCCTCACCATTGCTGAGGCTGGCTTTGAACTTGGGATCTCCTGCTTCTGCCTCCCAAGTTGCTGAGATTACAGGCTTGCGCCACTGCATCCAGCTGCAAGGATCTTAATGATCCAAAGGCTCACCTGGAACGACAGGCTCTGCTCTCAGGTAGATCACTCTGGGCTGTGGACAGGAGGTCTCAGTCCTCACCACGTGGACCTGTCTGTGGAACAAAGTCCTCACGACATGACATTTGGCTTTCCCTCAGACCATGAGATGCAAGAGAAAGAGAGCAAGAAGGAAGCCATGCTGCGGCTTGTGTCCTGACTCTAATGTCACGCACGGTCACTTCTACCACATTCTGTTTGTCTGAAGAAAACCTCTAAGTACAGTCCACACTCAAGGGAGGGGAATTAGACTCCACATTTGAAGGGAGGAATATCAGAAGTTGCAGGAGCCCTGTTTGGGGAGATAGCTAAGATTGCAGTTGACTACGGGCCATAGACATTTTTGGGCCTTTCCGCCTTCCGTAGTCTCACAGGACTTGGCCCAGGATCTCGAGAGATTTGAGCCGTGACTCAGCAGATCGAGCTAGCGCCATTTTTCCTGCTCGGGCACATGGGAAGAGACCTGAGAGAGTACGGACAGGGTTATCGCTATTGTATAGATATATTGTAGTTTCTTGTAAGAGTAGGTGCCTTGGTTTCTTGTGAGAGTGTGTATGTGGTGTTAGAAATTACCAGGGACAGAGACAGAAAGATTAAAGAATTTTTTCGTCTCCATCCTGTCTCCGGACTCCTTCCCGCGACGCTGCCGTTCCAGGCGGCAATCCCTTTCCGGCGACAACAAGAAGTTCTGTGGACGTATTTTAAACCACCACATAAGCCCTATTAAGACGTATTAGTTTGCTAGGACCGCCATAACAAAAGACTACGAACTGAGTGGCTGAAATAGTAGAAAGCAGTTGGCTCAAGTTTAGCAGCTAGAAGCCTGAGATCAGCTGGGTTGGTTTCTTTGAGGCCTCTTTCCTTGGCTTGTGTGTGGCCGCCTTCTCCCCAGGTCTTCCCATCAGCTTCTCTCTTCCTATCTGTGTCCCAAGTCTCTCCTCTTATATGAATCCCAATCACATTGGACTAGGGACACCCAAATGACCTCACTTTACCTTATATTTCCCTTTTTAAAGACCCAGTTCTCCAAATGCAACCACATTCTGAAGCACCGGGGACAAGGGAACAACACTTCCACGTGTGAATTTGAGGGGACAACTGAGTTTATAACATAAGGACTTTGGTATATATTCTTAGAGCAACAGAAAACTACTGAAGTCATCTAGGCATAGGGGGTTGGAACTATCAAATTTGGATTTAGAAATTCCTCTGGTGCAATACAGGGACCTGATGAGGGAGGGAGAGGGAGGGAAGTTGACTGGAAATCCTTACGGTGGTTCATGGGAGAGAGCTGAGGCACTGCTGGTTAATGTGGTGGCACTAGACCAAGGAAAGTCGGTGGACTTGAGGGGTATTTAGAATGCAAAATTGTTATGGCTTTGGACAGATTGACTATGAAAGGCAAGAACAAGGCCTGGTGATGCTTGGATTTCTGGCTTGTACCCCCAGATGCTGGTGAAGCTAAGACAGAGATAAAGAATAATGGAAACGATCCAGGTTTGGAGGTGGTGGTGGTGGGAAGATTATGAATTGGATGTGCAGTGTTGAGGAACCCAAGATGTCCCTCGTAGACATCTACCAAGTAGAGATGTCCCTTGGAATACTGTCCAGCGCTCCATTCTAAGACCGAGAGGAAGTCTGGACCACAAATGTAAGTGAGTGAGACACTAGCAGAGAGTCTGAAGAGATCGGACTGCACCAGACACGAGGGAGAAGAGAAAGGGGCCCAAGACTGAACCGCAAGGAACTCTGGAGCATACAAATGCTGGAGTTTCAAACTTCTTTGCTCTGTTTTTCTATGTCTGTTCAGCTAGGTCTTCAGAGTGCTTGATATCACATGTATGAGGATAAGTTAAGGGCAGGAGAATGGGCATGTGATGTGGCCCGTAGTTATATTGCACACAAGTATTTCTTCTGCACATCTCCCCTAGGGCCAGACACATGGGAGGATGGATGCTGGCTTCACCATTTCATGTGCGTGCGTGCGTGTGTGTGTGTGTGTGCGCATGCATGTGCGCACGCACATACATGTGTGTGTTTAGAAGTGAGATGAAATCAAAGCATTCTTAGTCCTTCTGCGTGGCAAACTTTTAAACAGTCACCTATGGAACGAACACAGGGAAGAACATGTGTCTGCCCACCCCCCCACCTCTCTTCTGGATCAGGACGTGGGGGTGCTGTGGGTGATGAGGCAGAGATGGGCTCCTGGGAGACCCAAGAGGAGGAGGGAAGACAGTCGTGACAGCAATGAGATTTCCATTTTTCTTTTCTCTTTTGGGGCCATTTCAAATATTCTTGGATAAGCACATTCCCCACGTGTGACAAGGGGAGGGTCTGTGGAAGTGGGGCTCCAGGTCCTGGCCAGCAGATGACGGATCATCTCAGAGCGAGACTTCTGTGGGGCAATCTGGGCTCCCAGACCAGGATGATGAATTCAGTGCCCCGTGTGACCACGCACCTTCTCTGTGTCAAACACTGAGTGGTACAGGTTGTAAGGGAGGCGTGAGGATGGAGGAGGGTGTTGATGGGGGGAGTGCGTCCACTCTGGCCTCAGAGAGTTCTGTTGAGATAACAGAGAACAGGCCGAGGCTGTGTACAATAATTGAGCAGTATTTAGGATGGTACTCGCTTGGGGAAAGATGGCCTTCGTTTAAAGACTTTGCTCTTATTTCTTCTAACATCCTACATGACTTATTGTTTAGCGTGTGTTGTTTATTGTCTGAGTACCATCTCTGAATTATACAGTGGTGTATTGTAAGCACTTTCAATGGTGCTTGCACCTAGTAGATGCTCAATAAACATTTGGTGAATGAATAAATGAACAAGCATTCTTCTTAATTCCATGAAGCAGGACTAATGTGTGTCTCGCTGCAAGTGGTGATGTCTCTCCAGGGCCTCATCTGTGCACAGATAAACATGTAATTAAAAAGCTTCTCTCTCCCTGTTTGTCTCTGTGTGTCCACACACATTGGAGGAGAGATTCTGGGGCCGATGCAGCTCATGATGCTTTTTCCGGGTCTCCCACTGCCCCATGAACCCACTCAAGCCAGCATCTCCTCTGGCCACCTCCCTGTGCCTCACACCCGCTACCCCTCGGGTGGCTTCCTTTCCTCACCGTTTCCTCAGCTGTGCTCTGGGAAATGAGCCCACCTGTTTGTAGCTGCGAACTTAAAGGCTTCCGGTGTGCATACTGCAAACCCTGAGAAGATGGACGAGGGAGCAGGTTGGCAGGCAGGTTCCACGTGCAGATATAGTTGGTTCCTTTCAGATGGACGTGACAAGAGGCAGGTCAAAGGGACACTGTACTCGGGCTCACTTCCCAGATGGCCCCTCTCCTCCCGTGTTGGAGAACCAGCCAGGGCCATGTGTGGCTGCACAAGGCCACGTGCAGAGCATCGCCAGGCCGGGAGCCTGGCCTTCGGCTGGCCCAGACGTCCTGACCCAGCCTTGCTGTCTCTGCGCAGCCCTGCTCCTGCAGGCCTCTGCCGAGGCTCCCCGGCACCTGGCCCCTTCCCCCCCCCCTGGCCCCCAGGGATTCATTTCTCCCCTTCGCTGCTTTTTCCACCTCTGGTAATAACGTGTGGGACGGCGAGGCATGCCAGGGGACCCCAACTACTTTACCAATACCCAAGTACAGAATCAAGCCTAATTAAGTCTGAAAATTAATTGTATCTGAAATAATTTCCAAGGGATCATAGGGACAAATGTGGGTAGACGTCTCAGGGACGCCCCCTCAGAAGAGGTGAGAACTGGCTGAGGTCTTCAGAAAGGATCTGGAGTGTCCCGGCGGGTGGTGAAGAACAGCCCCAACATCACCTGGTGGCTTCAGCCGCTGTGGGGAGGGTGAGCCGGGAGAGAACTGTTTGTGTTGGAGAAAAGAGAAAAATAAAAAACTCAATTACTCTCCCCGGCGGCAGGCCGCGTGTCTGTCAGCTGAGCTAGCAGGCTTCCCCCGGTCTGAGCATTGGAACCGACAAAGAGATTAATAAACCAAGTTCGCGGCTGGAAAGGACAGGACCTCCGGAGGGCTCGCCACCTGCGGGAGGCTCGGAGCTGATTGGTGGGGCGTGGATGGGACTGGACGTTACCGATTGCATGATGCGTGGGGTAGAAAGACCCTTTCACTTTTAGGTAGGCTCTCTGAGCCTCCGTGGTCTCATCTGCAAAATGGAGAGAAGGATGTATCCCCTCAGGCTTGCAGGGGGAATTAAATAAGGTAACAATCGGGGAACTCTTAAACCTGGGCCCTGCATACACTATGCTCCTTACGCTCCACCGTGACCCGCTTCCTCCTACTCCTCCTCCTTTCCTTCTTGTCGTTGTTTTTGTGCTGAAGCATGTGACTCCTCAGCCCCACGCCACATTCTCCGGGGCTTCCTCCCACCCCGCTGTTTCTCCTGCTCTGGGGCCCTCCTGCTCTGCCCTCCTGCTCTTGGTGACACAGAGGGCCAGGACAGAACTGGACCCTGACCTCATCCACACCTGTGCGCTCTCCGTGGCGATAGCCAATCACCTGCTCTGTGGGGGTTTTATTGACACCTGAAGTTCGACGTGGCCCAGCACCACGCCCTCCCCCAACCCCTAGTAAACGCATCGCCCGGCGCTCCGGGTCTCAACTAGAGCACCCCGAGTGCCCAGGTCGCTGTGTTCCAAGGACTGTCCGGATGCCTGTGTCTCCCTTACACCCCACACCCGTCCATTCGCCGTCTGCCTCCTGCCTCCTGGACCCGTCTGGACTGTTCAGGCTTCGGTCATTTCTCCACGGCTGCCACCCGCGCCCCACGCCCGTCGCCGGAGCCTCCTTTCTCCTGTTTTGCCTTTGTCCCATTCAGCACCTCACACAACCCGGAGGACCTTCGACTGATCATCTCCGATCAAGTCCGGTGACTTCTCACAGCAACATGAAATGCAAATGGTTTCCCAGGGAGCGGCAGCCCTGAGCCCCAGTGCACCCCTCTCCTGCCTCTCTCCCGCCCACTCCTGGGTCAGCCACACCACGCTCTCAGCCTTTCCTCAAATCCACCCAGCCTGGCTTGTCCCTCCCTGGGGACCTCAAGCTGTGCCTCCTGCAGGTCCCCTGGCACGCTGCTTATCTCTATTCAGTACTCAGTATGAACGTCCCCTCCTCAAGAAGACTTTCCTCGTCACCCCATCTACAGCTGAAACCCCGGCTATTACTACATGACTTTTTATCTTGATTCTTGGTTTTAGCTGTGTGACCTGGAGCTTACTTATCAACCAATCTCAGCCTTGACTTATTTGTCTCCATTAAATGGCAAAACCACTTATCTTGCTGAAGCTTGCAAAAATATGTGAAATAAAAAATGCGTGGAAAATAGCGTGCCTTGCCCGTTATGGGCCTCCAACAAATATTACTTATTTTCACCAACATTGAGCCTCTGAGTAGTGATGGAAACCAAGGCCTCGGGTGTTGGACAGAAGGAATTAGCGGGAGAGAAGCTCCGAGAGTGAACCAAAGCCGAGTGAGAGACAGAACGCAGCCCGCAGGCCCCCCACCCCCGATGGCCATCCGGTTACAATGCTGCCGCTGGCAGTGCCGTGAAAATGTACATAAATATTGGCGCGTTCTAACGGGAGCAGTGTGGAGTCCAATGAAGGCACTGAGAGGCAAGGTCATTGATGTCCGGCTGAGGCCTTCACGGGACCCCAGCCAGGGCTGGAACGGGGATCCAGAAGTTGCCTTTGGACAATTGATTCTCTGTCACCCCAGGAGGACAAGCATTCAGGGGAGCTGCGGCCGGGGCAGCCACAGCCTGCGCTCCTGAGAGCTGGCCGCTGGCCCTGTGCCCTCGGCAGTGCGTAGGCCTCCCGTCTAAGGGGACTTGGCTCTCAGGACTTGTGTTGATGAACACAGGGAAGAAAGTCCAGGGTAGGCCAAGGTGTCTGGCGGCTCCCTGGTGTCCCTAGGGAAACAGGAATTCTTGGTGACATGTTTTAGCAAAAGGGGAGGTGGAGGAAGGCTTTGGGGCCCCATCTGGGTTGCTCTGGGTGGCTCGGCTGTTGCAGAGCCTAGTGAGGAAGCCAGGCAGAGACTCCAGGCCCAGGTCCTGGGCTCCATCCTCCCCATCTGTAAAAAGGTCCCCGACACGGTGCCCGAGGGACATCTGAGCCCCGAGTCTGCAAGGTGTCATTTTCTGGGTGCTGGTCCCCTCCCCTCTACACCACATGCCCCTTTGGCATAAGGTTTATGCATGTGGGTTCCCAGAGCCCTGCCCAGGGCTGGCACAAGAGCTGGTCCTGCGGTGTTTGCTGAATGAAGGGGCAGGCCGTGACAGCACCGTCTGGGGCTCCTGTCATCAGAGAGGTGGCAGAGGCCTTGCAGCATGGGAAAACCTGCCTGAGAGGAGCAGAAAGGCGAGAGTGCAGTGGCCAGTGACCCAGAGAGCGGTGTGAGGCCAGGAGAGAGACCGAGGGCCTTCCCGCCCCTAGCCTCCCCATGTTGCCAAGCAGCAAGCCCTTGTGCTGCCTCTGCGTCCTGTCAGGTCCAGCTCTGAGGGTGGCGACTGGCAAAGGCAAGGCCTCTCCCATCCTTCAATTCCATGCCATCTTTTGACCCCCAGTCGGTCCCACCTCCCTCTGCTCCCTGGGCTACTTGGTGAGCAAAACCCAAGGGAATGTGGACTTGCCATGTGCAAAGGCCCTGGGGTCTCTAGCAGATTCGCTCGTCCTCTTACTCATTCATTTACTCAACAACTGTTCACTGGCATTTCCTGGGCCCTGCCCACAGAAGGGAGGAGCAAGCCTCAACCTGGTTCTCAGAAAGCTCCCCTCCGCCTTTCCTCCAGGCCTCTTCTCACAGACAGGGCTGACTCTGCTGGGCCTCCTCCAGGTTGGCCATGCTAACAGAAAGCCTGTGACCTGCAGGTGCCCTTGTCTGCCACGGTCCACCTGAGACCAGCTCCTCCTCGTCCCCAGCCCGGGGTGCTCTAGAATCTCATCGCCCAGCAGAGCTAAGCTTGGCAGAAGGCATCTGGGGCCTAGTTACTGAAATGTCAAAAGGTGCTCATTAGAAGTCGGGTTCCTCTCCGAGAGACGCCTGTTCTCCTTCTTGTTAGTGGAGGAAGCTGAGGGAGAGGAGCTTGCACTGTGGCCCATCTAGTTTGATTTCTAACTTATGCCACTGCAGCAATTAGTATGGATTGTTTACACTCCTTTCTAACACTTCCTGAGTCCTGGGTGTCTGAGTGGCTGGCTGTTCACGCCTGGCTTGGCGGAAGACTTGAGCCTGTTCTGGGGAAGGGAGGTTGGGGCACTGACGGCGCAGGATGAGGAGGGCCGGGCGTCTTCAGCCCGAGCCACAGGGGATGTGTCTGGTCTCCCTGCGACGGGGATCCTGACGGGAGCAGCTGCCTCCTGAGAAAAGGGGAAGGAGCTCTGGAGAGGGGCCCGGCCCGGGGAGACTCAGCCCCGCACACCTCTTGCTTATTTGGGGTTAGCCATCACCTGCTGAGGCCTAGGCAGGTTTAGAGATGGGAGGGAAGAGGCAGCTGGACGCTGCTGGGGGACAGGGACACGCAAGAAAGGAAGGACACGCTTCACTGCATCGTTTTGCTCCCTCTGTTACCGCACGCTTCCTTCCTGTGGTCCTAAGGAGTTGGCTGCACTAAGGTAGGCTGAGCTTCTGGAAAAATGGCACTCGTAAGAAGACGGGTGCAGGGATGCAGGTGGGCCATAGGGGACAGAGGAAGGGAGGCCAGCGCAGGCAGAGCCGAGGGTGGGGGCCTCTGACCTCCTAAGCCACAGCCTGTGCCAGGGCTTCCTGAAACTGGGGCCAAGTGCAGGTGTAAGTCCTCTCCAAAGTCCCTCCCGCCTGCTCTGGGGAAAGACTGGTGAAGGAAGTGAGATTTTGCAAACTAAGATTGGCCAGAAATTGTACAGATGGCCTTTAAACTAATGTTTGGTGTGCGTGTTACCAGTGTTTTCTCCGACTCTTCTTAACGACGCCGTGTTAAGAGCGTTGTTTATGTTTTACATATTCCCAGGTGTCCTGGGGAAGCAGGAGTAATAAGTGCTATTCCATGAAAATAATTCCCCAGTGCCTTCCCTAAAGACTTAACAGAAAAATAAACTTCTGGTTCTTTTTCTTCCTGTGGAAAATCAGAGTGTGTGTGTGTATGTGTGTGTGTGTGTGTGTGTGTGTGTGTACATGCATGTGCGCACGGTTGTCGCTGAGATCCAGGCACACCTGGTGGGAGCAAGTTTCTTGCGAAAGGGCCTGTGGCACTCGTGCTCCTGCTGCCGGCTGGGAGCACCCTTCAAGGCCCCCCTCCCATTTCTTCAAACCCATGAATTCTCTGAACCAGGTGGAACCACACTGTAGGGGATTAAAGAAAACAGAGTTCACAGGACAAAAGGGTTAGGTTTACTTGAGTAAAAGGAAATAAAAGACACATTAGCTATTTCCTGCTGGCATAACTGTGGGGTGTTAGAGGGCAGTGGTTTGGGAGCTTATTGGAGGCCTGGGAGAAGTGGGTAGAGGCTGATAAAAGGAGGAGCTGGCTGTCACTTGGAGGTACTGGATGTGAAGGTCCTGGGCATGGGCTTTGGACACACTGAACTAAGCCAGGGATACCCCTGTGGGAGGCTATTGGTCAGGATTCACAGGAGCAGGACGAAACTCTCGGGCCCAACAGAGGCCCAACCCATGAGCGGAACTTTATCCCCACAGTTTTCTAACCAGAGGGAGGAGCTGGATCCCTGGCCACCAGGAGGGGGGAAACTGGCTTCAGGGTGGCCTGGACTTCAGTTTCAACAAGTGTTGTTTGAACACACCAGCAGACTGCTCGCTGGAGACGTGAGTCGTGTTGAAGCCAGTCCTGGGCTGAATCTGCAACTGAAGACGACACTTGGAGTTGCCATCCTTTCCTGGACCCTTGGAAAAAGCAAGCATGAAGTCAACTGGAGATCACTTACTGAGGGGCAGAGAGAAATGAAAAGTCCCCAGAAACGATTCAGAGAAAGAAAAGTGAAGAGAACAGGGGTTCCCAGAATTCCAGGGAAAAGGCCTTCCCAGAAATGTGAAAAGCTGGGGCTGGGGCTCAGTGGTAGAGCACTTGCCTAGCATGTGTGAGGCCCTGGGTTCGAGTCTCAGCACCACATATAAATTTAAAGAGAGAGAGAAAAGAAATGTGAAAACCCCTGGGGAGCTGAAGGAGAAGGAAGAAGCAGGTCTAGTGTCACCTGGGGGAGGTTCCCATGCTCCTTGACAAGACAGGGAGGCGGGAAGGGGAAGCCCGTGTCTGAACCCACTGCACTCTTACTGATTCATTTTGTCCCAAGGTGCTGAGCCATGTGGGTGTGTGGTGTCAGGAGAAGGAATTCCTTGGTTAAACACGAGCAGCGCTCTTTCCCAGGGGGCCTGGAGCCTCTAACGGGATCACGTACCCTGCTGGCCTCCGTGGGAAGATGCTATGCCGGCATTGCCTCGACTTAGCTGACTGCAGAACTTACCTTTTTTTTTTTTTTTTTCATGGAGTGTTTGATAGAGTTGATATTCAAAAAACCTACTACGGAAAAGTTGACGACGCTTCATTCATATTGGGTCCTCTGGGATTACGGCAGTGTATTATCCCAGGAGAAGGGTTATAAAAGGGATGGAAATCCTGTAGTCCTAGCCTGTACCATCCACTACCTGTGTGACTTTAGATGAGTTATGCAACCTGTCTGGTCTTCAGTTTCTGCGTAAGTTATCCAATGGCGATGTAAAGGATACTGTCTTATTCTGTTTTAGGCTTTAGAGTTCCCTTTGAATAGTGTGACCATGGGCATATTATTGGATGCATGGATGAAAGCCATTCATCACTTAACTAATTTTCTGTCTCCCTCACTAACTATAAGGTCTGGTCTATTTTGTGCATGGTTATAACTCTAGCACCTGACACAGGACGGGGGACGTTCTGGAACCTCAAGACGTTTCAGGGGCTGAATGATATCTGGCCGGCCACTGTGTCACGCCTGCCAGAAAGGAAGGTGGGGTGCTGACATACCAGCCCTCGGCCTCCTCCAGAGACTGAGCCAGCCTGGCGCAGGTGCCAGCACATGCCCGGGCCAGGCGGCGGTGTGCACGGGGGCCACAGCCCCTCTGGGTCCTGAGGCCACTTGACTGTAGGTGCTCCAGAGGGCTTAGCAGTGCCCTCTCCAGATGCAGGTGGCTCTTAATCCCCGTTGGCAGCCCATCTCCTGGGGTTCCCTCGCACACTCCCCACGTACCCTCACAGGCCTGTCCCTCTCTCCTCTCCGTCCTTTCCTGCCCTGTCCCTCTCTGCCGCAGCAGGTGCTGGGCTGAGGCAGGAGCCGGCCAGCCGAGAGCTGCTGTAGGAACGGCAGGGGTCTCTGTGTGACCATCCAGCCGGGCTGGAGAAGGAAGGTGGGCAAGTCTGTGGGCGCCGCCTGGAGGGGGACACACGGAGGGGACAGCTGGGAGGGCCTACTGCCAGGCTGGCCCTTGCCCAGGTGACGTCTTCAGGACCTGGGTGGAGAAGGGGGGAGGCGGGAGAACCACTCCTGCAGGAGACCCCCTCCAGGAAGCACAGCTCTGCCGAGCACCGTGGGCTGGCCGAGTCCCAGCCAGCCTCAGTGCGATCAGCCTTGGTGACACATTGTCCCTTGGTGCCCATAAGGAAACGGGCACTAGCCTTGTGTTTCCAGGACAAGCCTTTGTCATCTTCCTTGATTAACCTCTGTGGGCTCATTAATCTCTTCAGGAAATAAACTCTGTGTGTGTGCACGCGTGTGCGTGTGTGTGTGTGTGTGTGTGTGTGTGTGTGCACGTGTGCGTGTGTGTACTTACCCAGTAAGGAGAGAAGGATACGGAGCTTGTTCTAAGCAGTTTCTGGGGATCCTTTGACACCTTCTGAAGCCACTCAAGTCAATAGGCTGAGCAAAGGGGAAGCAGGAGGAGCGGCCGGGGCCCACGGGCTCTGTCGGGCTAGACCTGGGCCTGCCCTGACTCATCCACTCTCCCCGTCAACAGTGTCTAGGACCGTCTGAGTCTGGCAGTGACGATGGCAGCCCATCTGGGGCCTTCTCTGGGCCTCTAGCTGCACACGCGCTTCTCAGAGCCGTGCGATCTTGGACATCGATCTTGGACATCGGGCTCAGCCTTCACAAGAGGGAGGTTGTGTGGTTCCCCCAGCCACCAGGGCCTGAGGCCTCACAGGTGGGGACAGCATGCCCTCCCACCCCTCCTTGTGTCACAAGAGTTGAGAGAAGGTTCCCTGGTGGCCCCAGAAGTCTCAGCAGTCCGCGAGGGAGGGAGGCAGGCGGGGCGGGCAGAGGACTGACTCCAGCTCTGGGGCCAGGACGGTCCTCTGTCACCATCCGGGGTTGAGGGGGTCTGATCCATGAGAATGGCCTCGGCTGAGCCCACCAGCCCGTCCCACAGGGTCAAAGGTGGTGGAGGCCAGGGTGGGCTTGCCTTCCGGTGTGACCAAAGCTAAAGAAGCAGCTGAGATGAAAGCAGGCCTGTGTTCCTTGAGAGGTAAATTCAGACGTGGAAAGAGAGGGGCCTCGGCGTCACTCTGCCTGTAAGAGCGACTGGCCTCTCAGCTCCTGTGTCCCTTATCCTGTGGTCTAGACAAGGACACAGGAACCTGCATCCCTGCTCGGGGGGACCTTGAGAGGACTTGGGAGCTTGTGGATATGAGACCTGCGCCGTGGGGCGGGTTTGCAGCCAGGGAGAGCTGTGATCATAACATTCATAGTCACAAATGAGCATTGGCAGTTAGTAATTAATACATTGTAACTTTTCCACTGTGTTCTATGTTCGTTGCTGCTTCGGGCTCCATTCCAGCACCAAGAGCCTGGTCTAGCACACATGGGGATTTCAGATACTGGATGCCTGCATTTTTCTCAGGAATAATGTCGGAGTCTCACCTACTCAGGAGCCACGTCTGATGACATAGTGGCATTCACCGGGCGTCACCCACTCTATGCGAGGCCCTGCTTTCAGGTTTGTCGTGTCCTGTGCATGAGCAGGAGCCCTCTTCGGGGTAGGTAGGTGGAGAAAATCTCTCTCCTCCCCCCAGACCCTCACCACACGTGGGAGCCTGCTGCTGGCCTCAGGTGGGGACAGCCACAGAGCAAGTGTCCTGACCCTTCCCACCTTCCGCCTCGTATCACAGCCCCACGCCCCACTCCTGCACCTACCTCGTCCCCTGCAGTGGTTCACGTCCATGATTCTGCCCCAACATTTTGCATCTTGCTTGGCAGAATGTCATCTCCCCTACCGGCGTGCAGTCGGAGACCCTAGTCACAAAGGAAACCATTTCGACACGTCTCACGTCAGTGTAGGAAGAAAGCCAGACCCGAGCCCTGGAGGGCAGAATGGAGGAGCGCGTGGCTCTGGGTCTATCCAGCGCCCCTCTGCTCCCTGGGCTGTACCGAAGGTCCACGGGGCAAGGGCAGCCTCTCCCGGGGGCCTCAGCCCTCGGGCTCCCTTTGCTGCAGGCGAGTTTGCCGTGGGAGCTGCTCTGCCCGTGGTCCCTCCAGCCTCTGCCTTCTGGGTCGTGCTGGCCTCCCCTGCCTTCCCCCTGCTTCCCAGAGTCTATTTTGACACTGAGGGAAAACAGGTTCCAGTGGGTCCCCCGACTTCGTGGGGTCACACTCTCAGGACTGGTAGCACTGGGATTCGCGCAGTAGCCATGGTCCGGGGCCCGTGCTCTTCATGACGCACGAGTGGTTTCCTGCACAGGAACCACACGAGGCGCTGATTCCTGGCCATGCTCCCGGCATGCTCTCTTCTTCGTGGTTGTCACTGTCCCTCCTGGGTTTCCACAGCCCTCTCTTCTTCTAGCTGACTGTGGCCATTGTCCTCCTAGTTCCCTATCCCACTGCCCTCCTAAGCCATGTGGTTGTCAGCTGTCACCCCAGCACCTCTTCTCTGTGTCCCTGTCGACATCTCTCCCGGTCCTGGTCCCCACCTCCACACCCTCCTCACTCCTCCTGTGCCACACTTCTCCTTTGTTTGCCCCTCTTGTTCACTTAGTGACCCCTTTCATTACATCAGGACCCAACCAAGATCCTCCCTGTCTGTGTCCCTGCCTCCCTGCCCTCCCCTCCACCTTCTCTGAGCCTCTCAGCTGCAGATGGGAACCATGTTCAATCCAAGCCCTGTTCCTCGCCAAAGAATAACAATGAACTTGGGAACCACAGGGACACAAGAAAGAACATCTTTGTATTTCAAGAGACATCCCAGTCTCTTGGGACAAAATGACTTCTCTTGCTTTATTAATCCACTTCCGGGCTGGGGAGCGCCCTGCATGCAGATGGGCCAGCTGGCCAGTGGTGGGTTCAGGTAGAGGCCCACTGCCTTCCCGGCTGCTGCCTCCGCCAAGGCCAAGAGGTGGCTACATGGTCACGAGGAAGCTCTGTCTTTCCTTAGTGCCCTCAGCAGACCCAAGTGTGTGCTCGGAGGCCCCATGCAGGGCATGGCGGCCAGCGACCGTAGGTGTTATGTCCTCGATCCCCACGTCATCAGGCAGGTGAAACTCCGATGCCGGAGCAGGGATCCGACCTGAGCTGGAAGCAGCCTGTCTTCCCTTCCTCCTGCCCCCCCGCGGGTGTCCCTGCCCCTCCACACTGCCTGCTGGTGTGAAGTGTGATCGCAGAAGCCACATGGCCTCCCGGCCCTCTGTCCCCCTGTGGCCTTTGCACGGATGGCCTAGGGTGGGACCCTGCCGCAGCTTACCCCAATCCCGCCTTTCCTCAGTGCCCCTCATGCAGCCCTGTCTTCGTCTGTCCCTGCTGGTGACGGTAGGTGATGTCATCTGCATAGCTGGGGGGCAGCACCTCAAGACAGAGTGGACTTGCACTGGCCTCTATGCCCGGCTGAATGTGGGCATCTTGGGGACACAGATCGCGTGCCCCTGTGTCTTCGTTCTCCAGCGGCTGGCCTAGCATGGGTCACACCCAGTAGTGCTCGGGCCCCAGAGGGCCGGCACCGGGCCGGAAACGTGCCCTCTCTCACCAGTGACCCGCTGTCGGAGCCAGCCGCCTGTCCCACAAGGCAGGGACGATGGGAGGTGAAGCCCAGGCACAGAAGCTGCATATAAGATCATGCACACAGAAGGGCAAAAGCCCTCTCTTATCTTACCCTGTCGCTTACGGTTGAACTTGACCAGTACCAAAAGAGCCAGAATTGGCTGCAGAATTCTCTTTGCTTATGCATCTCTGTAAGCTCCTTTTTGGGAACTGCTTTCCTGATGTTGGTGGTAGAACGGGCTCCAGACAGGCACTGCTGCAGGGGGACAGGTAGGGCCCTGTTACTCTTAGAGCCAGAGGGGACACAGCAGCCACCCCAACCAACCCATCCTGCAGCCTCCACAGTGCTCTGATGGTGCAGAGGATCTTGCCTGAGGGTGACTCCTTATTTCTCTGCCTTCCCAGAAGGTCAAGGCCACGCCCGCCGGGGTTCCTTTTCACCTCACTGGGGGCCTCCCACTTGGTTTTCTGTTGTACCAGCCCTTGGCTTTAGGCCGGTCTCTGTTGTTTCTTGGTTGTCAGTGTCTCCCTTGCCCCCCCCCCTCCCCACAGGTCATCCTGCCAGCAAGCAGGAAACGAACGGGGCCTTGGTCTCCTCATCCGAGCTCTGCCCATGCTCTCCTTGCCCCATGGCCTCCCTGCAAGCCAGGTGCAACTCCCGGGCTGCCTCTGTGTCAGGAGGGGTGTGCCAGGTGCAAGGAAGCACAGAGCAGGGAGACCGGATGTGGCAGCACTGTGTTCTCAGGGGACCTCCCTCTGTGAACTGAGGGGTGGCTAGAAAGTAGCCACGCCCACAGTCTGGACCTGTGAACAGGAGGGTATGAGATAGACAGATGGTTTTCAACCTGGGCCCAAACCAGGTGGTGCGTGAGAATGACCTGGGGCAGGTTTTAAGAAGAGAAAATGTGTATGGGCAAACCCCACCCTTGGAGTTGAATTTGGTGGGTGTAGGACGGGGCAAGGGAGTCTCTACGTTCGTTGCATCTCGCCCCCACCCCCCATTGCCGCACCCACAATCGCAACCAGGCAGGCCTATGTCTGGGGACATTCCACCCAGCGCACTCCCAACGGGGGCCCCTCTATCACGTCCCCCTCCTTCAACCCTTCTGTGATGACTGAGGATAAGAAACAGGAAATTTTGTGTACAAGGTTGGGGTTGGGAAATAATTGGAAGGATTGCTATGATATCTCCCAATCACAGGTGCCACAAGCTAACTCGTAAGTCTTATAATTGATGCCCATTAGGAATAGCTTTTCCTTTATGATCTTCTAGAAAAGAACGAAGCTTTGAGAGCGCCTAATGCATTTCTCGGTGGGAAAGCATTCATTTCCCTGGCACTCACTCCTGGCCCTCCAGCTTCTCCTTCCTCTTTCTCTGTCATTCTTGATCTTCCTCCTTCTACTTAATAAAAAATACCTTTCATTTCTGTGGCCCTTTACAGTTTTCAAACCTCTTTCCTATAAATTATTACTGCCCAACAAGAATCCAGTGAGGCGTGCAGAGATTTTTAATTTCCAGTTAACAGGTGAAGTTCAAAAATGTTTAATGACTTGGCTAAGGTCACCCTGCCAGGAAACGGGAAACGGGGGGCTTTGTTCTCCTGATCTGAACTTTGCCCACCTCTCTGCCTCACTAGGGCCCTCGCTCCCCACCCAGCCTGCCTCCACTTTGCCTCCTGGGATTCCGTTGTCAGACAAACGATCGTTGGAAGGTTTTCTGCCGCGGTGATGTCGGTGTCCCAGCAAGAGGAAGCAGCAATGTGCTCTGACACCGGGTCCCCTTGTGGGGAAGTGCTTCTCCCTCCTGTCGCTGCTACAAGATAGCCAGCCAGGGACAACAGAGGGCCACTTCGCCTCACTGGACCAAAGAGGACAGAGAGCAGTGGAGGGAAATCTGAGAAGAGTCTGGGAGCTGACAGGAGGAGGTGGAAGCTCTGGGCAGGCCTCCGGGGGTCACCGTGCCCTGGGACACACTCCCCAGCTTTGCCTTCTGGCTAACGCGCCCTCTGGCAGCTGAGGAATGGCAGGGCTGCGTGACTTGCCCACGTTTTCACCCTTCCGTCAATCTCCCCTCACACTCCTCTTGCCACAGTTGAGACCCCGGAGCCCTGGGGTCTCCTTGTGGCTCCCACCACTAACCCACTCTGGGACCAGGAGAGTCCCAGCGTTCTTTAGGTGACAGTATTCCACAGCTCTGGGCTTGTTGAGGCTGCTGGAACAGAAAACACCCGTACAAGTGTGCGCAGCACATCCACAGCAGACCTACGGGCAGCAGGGGACCCTTGGATCACACCTCCTGGCCATGTCGCAGTGGTCTGTATAAGCACAGCTCAGTGATGCCAGCACAGAGAGGAGACCCCCCAGCAGTGCAGTCCGGGGCACAGGCCCATGGTTAGGTCATGCACACTCTTATATCAGGAGCGGAGGGTAAGTACAGAAGAAGGTAGGAATGGGCTCCTTCCACTTTCTGGCTGCTTTTCCTCCTTCTTGTCTTTTTTTATTTGTTTGTTGCTGGTGAGTCCTCTGGGCTTCTCTGGTTGGATCTCACCCGCAGTCTCTTCAGTCCTATCTGGGCAGCAACCCTTTGTTTTAGTCCCGAGGAAAGCAGTCCTTCCAGCTGCCCAACACCCGCGCACAGAGCCAGGTCTGCATGGACCGCCCGACCTGCTGGTCCCCACCCCGGCCAGGGTAGCTGTGCCAAGTCCCGGCTTCTCTCTGATGTCAGCGAGAGTGCAGAGAATGGCCTCCGCTGGCCAAGGTGAGCGTGGAGGAGGCAAGGTGGCTGCGAGGTGGCTTCGGAAACAGCCCACTCCCGCCAGGAGCTGGTGTTCAGGACGCTCTGCTTCCCTCTCCTGAGACAAAAGGTAGCTCAAGCCCGCCCACCTGCTTTGCAGGTTTGCCTCGGGGATTAGCTCAGACAATTGGTGGCTGAGCCCCGGTGAGATATCAAGTGCCTGGGAACTGCTAAATCACAGCTTTCTTGCCCTAATCTTATCACCTGCCATTAAAGATCAGAATATGAAAGGCACACACTTGTAAAGCTCAGCACAGTGCCTGTCGCGTGTTGCAACAGAGAGACTCAAAATAGTTCTCCCTCCTCAGCAGTTACTATGGCACCTGCCTTATCAGGGATTAATATTCCCCCGCCCCCACCTGACACTGAGCTCTCCCCCTCACTTCCTCCCGCACCCCCACACCTCAGCACCCAGCGTTTCTAGGCATCTCTGCCTGCCTACAGTCCCAGCACGGCAGCCCCGCCTGTGTGACACTCGTCAAGCTAACAGCTGTGGCCCGGTCCCACCTGGGAAGCGGGCTCTTGGACCTCAGGAGGAGGGCAGTGGGGTGTCCCAGCTCAGGTGACAGCAAGGCTGGGCAAGAGCAAGCCCCTGTTGTGGACAGGAGGGGACTGGGAGCAGGCTGATACTTGGGTGGGCTCTGGCTGTGCTCCACGTACGTTTCTGTGCCGGGGGTGCCATCTGTGTGACCCGGTGTGCATGGGGGGGTGTGTCTGCTGTGTGGAGCCACAGTGACATCTGCACACCTGTAGCACTCCACACAGGTGAGTGCTTACAGGCCACCTGGCCGCATGACATGCTCATGTGGGAGTGCGCTGGTGTGACTAAGAGGAGTCATCAATGCCACATTTGTGTCCAGACTGCTCTCTGCATGGCAGTGGGCTCTACCAGGGTGAAGGGGCGCACTTGCTCCGGGTTGGCAGTGCCAAGCGGTGCCACCCTCTGTGAGCAGGTTCAGTAGCGAGGCTTGTAACTCTCGGCAGCTATCTATACGGCTTTAGACGTGCACAAAGCCCCGTTCGCTCAGGCATTGCTAACAAGCCAGCGGCGACAAGCCAATTGCACAATGGGGCTGAGTGAGCAGCTGAGAAGAGAGCTCCTGTCTGCCCGGCTGCTCTGCCGCTCGCCAGCCCTCTGCTTCTCTTGGGAACTGCATGCGCTCTCCACTGTGCCTGGAATCCCACCCCCCAGGGAAAGGCAGGCTCCGTAGCCATCTTGCGACCCAACACCCCGTCTCCCCAAGTCCTGCTCCCCTTTCTCCTAGCTCTCCCTTCCTGTTCGCTTTCTGGCTCCCACAGAATTTGATTAGTCACATTCTTAATTAACTGTGCTGGTAAGAGCTCTATTAGGTATTAAATGTTTGTCACAATCCAATTAAAAAATCCATCACAGCAGGACAGGTTTTCTGAGGCCCAGCAGATTGATGCTGGGGGCCAGTGCGGTGCTTTCCTCTCTGCCAGGGAAGAAGAGCAAGGCCCAGGAGGCAGGGAGAGCTGGGGGAGGGTTGCTCAGGAGGCCACCTGGTCCAGCACTGGGACATCGCTGTCTGAGCATCCCTAATACCTGGAGAAGTCACTCTACCCTAGGGACCAAGCATCCTGATTGCCCCAAACTGCTTCAGTTTAGAAAAGTGTGTGCATGGCCACCCTAGTGTGTAGTGTCACTGTTTCCCTTAGCCCTACACATGATGGGGAAGGACTAGTGGTGTGTGTGTGTGTGTGTGTGTGTGTGTGTGTGTGTGCATGCCTGTGTGTGCATAGGTACATGTCTGTGGGGGGTGGGTAAGGTGAGGTGGGCGGGGCTGGGGAAAGGCCAGATTGACAGTTTAAGCCTGGTGGGAGGTTTTTTGGCTCCAACATGAAGAACGGAATTTGGTGGAGTTGGGCTCTGTCTCCAGGGTCCAGCTCTAGGCCATCAGCTCTGCCTAGACCTGTTCCATTCAGAACTCTCTGTTCCACTTTAAAGAGACTTGCTCAGGAGGGAAACTATCTCTTGGTAAAGGGAAGAGTGAATGAGCATTCGCCCCTGGTCCTCAGCCTTTCTTCCTACACTTCGCTGGCCCTTTCTTCTTTTCCTTTACCTTTTCTCCAGGTGGGACATGCCCCCTCCTTTGCATCTGTTTCTTGGCCAGGCTGGACACACACAGAACTTGTTCAATGGACACCCACTTTTAGAACCCCCAGCTCCCCACAGCACCACACCCCATCTCTCCATTCTTCAGCAACCAGGATGGAGAAAGAGGAGACACGCAGCCTTCTTACAGTACCCACGGTGCTGGCCCCGGGAGAGGGTGATGGGCAAGCATGTGGCCAAGGTCAGTTCCCTGCCACCTCCCAGGTTGGATAGTAACTGCCTGCCCCGCCGCTTCAAGTCTCCCCATGTGCTTCTGAGCTTCTTTCTGTTCTTTGGGTGCATCTTTTGTGGCTCCGTTAACAGTGATCACTACTCAAGGCTTGCTTTCTTATCAACGATTGTCATGCCAAAAATATCTTTCACTTTCAGTTCTTTTGAATTCTACCCTCCATATCAGTGCATCTTAAAATTTGACCTTCTAGTGAAGATTGTCTGCATCTGTCTGCCAAGGGGAAGTGTTTGCTTACTAGAATTGTGAGGTCCCTAGAGACAGGAAGCATGGCTCATTCTTCTGTCTGTCCTCAGCACAGGGCACGGTTCAGGCTCATAGGAGACATTTGCTGAGTGACTAAGTGAATGAGCTCACATTCAGACTCCCTATTTTATTCTTCTGGGCCCCCAAATAGGCTCGCCCCTTGGCTTCCACTAAAGCAAACTCTTCACTGTTGATCCAGCACCTGCTCATTCTCCTGAACTCTTCTGCCTTCTCTACCAGGGTCACCTTTTCTGTCTGAGCCTATATTTTAAATCCCTGGAGGGCGAGACCCCTGTCTGCTTACTTGCCTCCCCACGAGTCGTGAAACCGCGCTAATTCTCTGGACAGATTAACATCCTTGGTGCTGCCCTTCATTCCTTCCTCTGCTCTCTGTCCATCCAGTGCCTACTCCAGGCCAGCAGGAGCCCAGGCATGGAGAGGCAGGAGAGAAAGGTCACATTCTGCCTTTCTTTCCAAGCACTTGCAATCAGGTCAAAGAGACAAACCATTCAGGGAAAATCTAAGCAGCAAAATCAAGGCAGATTTTAATTAAGGCCTCCTGGTGAAGGATGCAGATGCACTTTCTTCAGGGACTCAGACAGGCAAGGCCACGGGACGCCTTGCAGCCCTAGCAGTCCCAGGAAGAGGCCCGGGGCCATGCAGCCATGGCATTTCCAGGCAGAGAGCAGAGCGTGACGTGTGTAGACCCGGACTCCGCAGTGAGCAGCGCTGATTGGGGGGAGAGGGACGCCTGGAGCCTAGCAGGAAGCAGCGTTTCAGGAGGCTTTGCAGAATTGAAAGGGGAACATGAATGCAGGCTGATGACAATGACAAATCAGAGCCAACCCTGTGGGACGCACCTGCTTCCTCCTCCTCAGCAAACTCCCTCTCACGGGGAGCCCAAGGGCGGCTCTGCTCGGGAGTGGTTTGGAAGTTTCTCGGGTGCCAAGGGAAAGAGCTGTGGGGCATCCTCTGGCCTGGTTAGGATGCACTCCTGAGAAGGCACGGGTTTGGGGCCTGGGCATGAACTGCCTTTGCTGAGAGGCATGCGGGTTCTGTCTTTGGATGGGGAGTGATGGCTGTCAGTCAAAGGACATCAAATGACAAAGACGGTTTGGGAGAAGACACCCACCCTCTACTCACTGCATTAAAACAACCAAAAGACTGAAATCAGCCCATCTCTTTTCCTACGGCGGGACCAGTGTCTGGGTCACCCCAACTCACAGACCAGAGTCAGGAGGCTGCTGAGTCAGGAGGTCGTAGCCACGAGAATCTCCACCTTGTCCACGTGGGCCGCGGTGGATGTCCACAGGGGATGCTTTGCTGGCTCTGAGGTTTCATAGATGGTCCTCTTTGTCACTCCCCTGCCGCACCCTGGCATGCTGGGCTCAATCACTTAGCACTATCACACTGCTGGGCGTGACTTTTCCTTCCCATGTGCAGCTGGATCTGACACACAGTAGGTCCTCAATCAATGGTAGCTGAAAAAGTAAACAAATAATTACAAGGTTGATGGTTTATTTCCTTACCAGCCCCCCAAGATCACCATTTGCCAACCTGGGACTAAAATACTTCTTTTCACTCTGATTGTTCAAAAAATCTGCCACCTGCCCTGGCTCAGTCCTGCTCCGGGAGGCGGCGGTAGCAGAAGCTCACCAGCTTTCCCATGCCCGGCTTCATGTCCTGGATCTGAGCTTCCGAGTGACTGGATCCTCATGTTATTGAAATCCCCAAATTGACTTTGACAGCTCTCAGGGGTTAATGAAGCAGCCAGCCTCGTGCCCCTGGAGACAGGAAATATTGTGGTGGCAGAGGTCACAGTATCAGTGAAATGAATTTTATGACCTCAATCTTGTGCCCATGTGACATTTTCCTAGACTCCACAACCTTGGAGTGGCCTTTGCTGCTGGTTGATGGTACACAGAGAGATGAGAGGACATGGGGGTGGGGGGCAGCTTGGCCCCCTGTGGGCTCTGATGGGGAGGACCCAGGGCCCCGTGCTGCCTCTGAAGATCTCCCTCCACCAGGTGCAGGACTTGGGAACTGGGAGTCCTGCTTGAACATCCCAGCTGGCCATGTTCAATAGTCACACAGGTGAGAGGCAGAGAGGTCACCGTTTTCTGAGAACATAAAATGAATGACTCAGATTGCCGTTTGTTAGGGGACCTGCCCCTGCGTCCTCTCTTGCCCACAGACCAAAGCCTGCTCCCCACGGCCAGCTCCAAGATCTCCCTCTCTCCTGTGTGGGTCCCACCTGCTGGACACCCCGGCTCAGCGGTTGGCTGCTAATAATCACACACGAGGACTTTCTTCAAACACCGAACTCAGGTTTCTGTTGGGAAAACATCCACTTCGCAATTACGTACCCAGACTGGACCCTGCACCGTTAATCCCCAGCCTGTGGTGCCGCGGAGCTCTGTGGCGCGGAAACAAGGTCACCCCACAGGGCTGACCCCCGCACGCACGCCTGCCCTGTGTGACGTGGGTCACGGAGTGCCCATGCAGAGGGCGAGCGGGGTGGGATCACACAGGCTTTGGGGGTTGCGCTCAAACTGGTCCATTCGCCGGCCCCGGGCTCTGTGCTGGGCAGTGGGTCTTCCTAGGGGGTGGCTTCTGCCTCCAGGGCAGGGCGGGACGGAGGGAGTGCCCGCAGCAGCAGCATTTTCTAGTTCAAATTCTTTGCTGTCGACTCTTTGGCTCTCGCGGCCTCGTGAGTGATAATCGATCGCCACGTACCGCTGCCTGCCAGGAGAACGTGGGAAACCAGAAGCTGCTTCTGAGGAGGGGGCCTGGAAGCTGTTGGGAAGCTCCTGGGAGGGACGGACACCGGACGCAGGACTCAGACCCAGGGACCATCGCCACTGTACAGGCTCCACCCCCAGAACTGAGCAGGCGCAGCCGCCTTCCCAGGGTGGCTGTGCACAGCCTGCCAAGGTGTCAGGAGCTATGGGAGATGGCAGGATTTGGGTAAGCAGACCCGAGTTCAGATTTCAACCCCCCGTCTCTCGCCATCTGTATGTAGGTCACTGGCTTTGTTCAGTCTCTGTGGTTTGCTTTTAAGAGAAAATGCCCCCTTCCTGTAGGTCATTATAGAGAACACGCGTAATACTGACACGGTGTCCGTCATAGTAGGTGATCAATAAAGGGCGATTCTTATGCCTATTACAGTGGGGTTCAGTGTCAGTACCCGACTCATTTTGTGAAGAGAGGTGGCACTATCTGTGGCCACCAGGACTTGCTTCTCCCCATTGCCACCTCCCCAGTCAAGTCATCTTCCTTTCTCCAGGGTAGATTGTGACCAGGACCCAGCTGGCAAGTTTCAGAGCAGCTGTGGTTAGGGACAGCACCGTCCCTGCTTTGGGGGTGCTGCACTGGTGGCCGTGGAGGGACACAGTGGTTGGCAGAGCTCAGCTCCTGGGTCTGATGGTGACATAATACATCTCTTCTCAAGTGCCACCCTGCAAACCACCTGGCCACTCAAACGGAGGTGTGCAAAGGACACAGGACTCCCCGTTGCTCCCTGCACGCCTCTCCTTCCAACTTCTTTTCTCTGCTTCATATCTAATCTCACTCAGATGAACTTCTTGGAGATGGTGCACAAGAGATGCCTCTAGTCCCCAGTCCTACAAGGGAGGACCTCAAGTTTGTACCCGCAAAAGCTGGTCCAGAGGCATGAGCTAGACTCATGCTTTTCAATTGTGAATAGTGGGTGGAGGGGTCACCTGGGCTCTTGTTGAACATGCAGTTTCTGACTTGGCGTGCTGGATGAGGCCTGGGACTCTGCGTTTCTAACACGCTCTGCTGATGCGGATGCTGCCCGTCCACAGCTGCCTGTGAGTAGCAAGGGTTGGTAGACGGGGTTTTTCTAGCCCACCTACTTGCTAGTGCTTTCTACCTGAGTGCCCTTTGTCCTTCCAGTCCCACAGCTAGGTGGCCAGATCTCTTTGAAACATACTAGAAAGGTGTATCTGACCAAGAGCATTCTGGGTAGGAGGAGCGAGGAAGTGGGATGTAGGGACAGCCAGGCGGGATGTCACAGGAGGAAGGATGCTAGAAGGGGGACCTGCACCTTCCATACATCAGCTGCTCTGAGCCACGTCCTGACACACCTGTCCTCTCTGCCTCATCCCCCAGTTTGTCTTCCTCTCGGAGCATCTTTATCCGAATACCTGCTTATTGGTGTTATGACTCGCCAACTGGACGGGAAGCCCCTCAAAGTAGGGCCTTACTCATCACCATGTCCCCATCATATGACGAAGTGCCTGGCACATAGTAGGTGCTGAAGGAATGTTGGTGAACTAATAACAGACGACACATTCACATTGAAGTTGGGTGGGCTCTTTCTTTCTTATTACTGTGGATATTCACAATTGTAAGTGTTGGCTGGGGTGTGAGCAGGATCTCTGCTGTCACAGTGTCCAGGCTCACGAGGGAGACTCGCTGTCCTTGTGACCTGTCACGCAGAGCAGACCGTGTGAAGTGTGGTTTTGTGGGGGGAGCGCAGAGATGGACGGATGAGACCTGGCCTGAGGGGTGAAGGAAGAGGCCACGGAGGCGAAAACATGGTCCAGGCCTTGGAGATGGGGACGACCATTCAGGAAGAGGGGACAGCGTCGTAAAAAGGGAGGGGCTGGGCAAGTTCTGATGCAAAGCAGGACCTGGAAGCATCTGGAATGGGAGGCCAGCAGAGTCTTCAGGGCGGCCCCAGGTCCAGCCAGACTCCTCTGCTACCAGGAGGAGGAAGCAGGATTGCTGAGGGTGTGCTTGACAGTGTGGACCCTGACACCGCCCGTGACCTGATTTCCCAGCAACATGAGGTTGGGACACCAGGTGGCCCTGGGGAGCTCCCTGGAGCCATCAGGACCTGAGATGAGATGACAGCAGCAGAGGACGGAGGCTGCTGGCCTCAATATGTGAGCTCTCGGACCTTCCCTGACAGCACACCTAGAAAGCCACTCCACACTGTGCAGGACGGCCCATCCTGGCAGCCTGTTCTGCCACTTCTGACAGGACCTCAGGAAAGACGCAGGAAGCAAAGTGTCAACTTCCTTGGGCTGCTGGCCCGAGAGAAAGCATTCATTAATTTTCTGTGATAGAATAGGCAATGCAAACAAGAATTGCCCCAGTCCACTTTGGACAAATCACACAACCTCTCTAAGCCTACGAGGTCTCATCCGTATAGTGGGTACAAGAAGTCACATCTCCCTCCCAGGGTTGTGTGGAGTTTGAGTTCAGTTATGTATGCAGCACCCCTAAGACAGGAGAGGTACTCAGTAGAGATTTATTATATGGCCATTTAAATTTTTAAAAATTCACTTGTGGTAAACTAGGAGTGTTTTCCAAAGAAACTTGTCCTCTCCAAGAGTATCGACTGCTACTTGTCATTAGTGAAGTTCTGGCACATAGTAGGCACTCAGTAAACATAGTAGGAGCTGCTAGGGCAGCCATCCTGGTCTCTCTCTTTTTTAAAAAATATTTATTTATTTACTTTAGTTGTACACAATGCAATGCATTTATGTTTACGCGGTGCTAAGGATCGAACCCGGGCCGCGCACGTGCAAGGCGAGCGCTCTGCCGCTGAGCCACAACCCCAGCCCCCGTCCTGGTCTCTTGAGCAACTCAGGAGCCCTGTCCCAGGCTCCCTCCTGCATTCTCCCTGCCCACAAGTTCTTTTGCCATCATGTCACATCCCTGGTTCACAGTGAACTTGGAGTCAGCAGTGGATTTTCTGCCTGTGTGCTGACCAGCTACCCATCTGCCTCCTTCACGTGAGCAGTTGGCCAGGTCTTTCTCGTATTGCAGCCAGCTAGCTGTCCAGGGCAGCCTCTGCCTGCCTGCGCATGACCGCAGTTTTCATCAGACAGCAGAGTTTCTCTTCTTCTTCGTGCTTCTCCTTGGAACGAACCCTGGCAAGCACCTGCCCTGATTGGCACTGGAGCCTCACTTGCAATCTGGGATGGAAGGGAGATGACAGTGCCCCTCAGTGAAGGGCCAGAGCCCAGGCTGGTGGATCCTGCCAGGGTGGCTGCGTGGGGCGGGGCACAGGAGAGGCCTCCTAGCTGTTAATATGGCCTTGACCACAAGGCCCAGGCCGTGTGGAGCCCTGTGATTTCCTGAGATAACAGGATGGGCCACGCGTTGAGCACTGAGAAAGGCGAAGCCATGGCTTTCCATGAATTATCTCCTGTCATCCTCCAGCAACTCAGTGAAGCAGAAATTAGACCCACGTCACCGACGAGAAAAGTGAGGGTTAGAGATATTACTAGCCCAGCTGGATGGGAACACAGTTCTATCTGAAACCAAACCTCAAATCTTGGTCACTGTTCTTGGGACACTAAGTGGTGGCTCTGTCAATGACCTGCATCCCAAGCAGCTGAGCAAGGTGAGACCCCGAGGGCAGGAGCATCCTGGAGGAAACTGGTCACAGGCCTCCTTGGCCTCCCCTTACCAGCCCCACGCACCAAGGTCATGGCAGGTCTTGTGGAATTGGTGGAAGAGTTGCTTCCTTGGGTCCAGAGGACAGGCACAGAGGTCCTCCAGGCCCTTGTTTGACATCACAGTGAGAGCAAGCATGCTCAGCCCTGCCTACTATATGGGTTTGCATGAGACTTAAAATCAACTGGTCAGTGGCATGCTCTTGACCACCGACCAGATGCTCATACAAAGCCAGACCCTGGCCATTGCAGAAGCAGCCTGGGGCCTGTCTGGGCCCCACCCAAGACCTTGATGGGAAACCAGACTTAGAGAGAAGAGCAGGAGAGAGAGATGGGACAGGAGGCAAATTGTGCAGAGGGGTGGCTCAGGGAGAAGGGAATGAGTCCCCCTGCTTGGTGGTTGAGCCGAGACTCGTGGTAGGTAGGGTCTGAGGGGGGGGTGGTTATGACAGGAGGGTGGAGCAGTTGAGAGAGATCTCAGAGGGAGCGGGAGACAAGGCATACAGAAGAAGGTTTTGAACTGGCAGCGCTGTGATGGCACGCGTGTTATTAAATGCCGTGCCGTGTCATGGCTATTCTTGCACAAATCTGGGTGTCTGACATCTGCTCTAATATCCGACAGCCTGGATCCGCCTGCCCTCCTTGCTCACCTGAGGCTCCGGTTCTAACTCCTGTGCTGATCCTGACCTCTTCTGACCAGAACACGGAGACAGGCGAGCGTCAGGGGCCCAGGTCCTTTTGGACATTCACCTTTGGAGCTGAGTGGTGGCAGGGTCTGGGGATGGAAGCAGGAGTGTCCCCTCCCAAGCCTATCAAAAGAGTAGCTTTTCCTGGCCATCAGTCCATGAGCAACGAGTGCATCCCCTCCGGGCCAGGGAGCAGCTGTGGAGAAAATCCCACCCACCATGGAGGAGGACAGGGCCTGGAGCAGAGAGCCAGGCAGGGAGAGGTGCTAGGAGGGACAAGTGGGAGGAAGGAAGGATGTGTAGGTGCAGAAAAGGAGAACAGAGGGAGAAAAAGTCAGAGGAGAGAGTTCTCGCAGGGAGAAGGGAGAGGGGCATATGCAGTCAGGGCCGCTGCCTAATCTCTTTAAATTTTTCTTCATTGATTAGGGATTTGCAGCCAAATCCCTCGCTGCTGCGGGAGACATTTGCTTCACTCCCACTCTGCCGTCAAACAGGCTGAGGCCTCTCCTGGGGGGAGCTGGGAGCCAGCGTGAAACCAGATCAGGGGCAGTTCTGGAAACCCTGGCTGGGTCAGCCTGCCTGCCCCCCTCGACTAGAGCAGCCTCCACACCCCACCCCTGCTCGGCCTCCCTGTTTCATGCCCTGCTGCCCTGGCCCTGGGGACTGGAAACAGCCTGCTCCCAAGAGCCCCAGGGTCAGGGATTCAGACAGGGACAGCGGAAGGGCTCATCTCTTTCCCAGGTGAGGGCAGCCGGGTCTGGGGACAGGCCTGAAGTGTCTTCACTCGCAGGTCTAGCGCTCGTCGTGGGGACCCTCGCCAGGGTCCAGGGCCGCCACCTCGCTGCTGGCTGGGCCTCCTGGGCTCCTCCTGAAGCCGTCTGAGTGCTGGTGGATGTCCTGCGGCTACAGAAGGAACGGGAAGCCCTGTGTGGAAGCACCCCGGGCAGGACTCTGAGTGTGACGAGGGTGGCCACACGCACCTCGCTCTCCTGACCAGAGTCGTGCCCCTTGCCCCCAGGGCCTGCTCCTTCCAGAGCCTCCACTCCTTTCTCAGGGCCCCAACTTGGCTCTGCTCCTCTACTTTTTTCTAGAAGGTTCTGCTGAGTCAGCAGAGGGGGTGAAGGTCCCTTGTTCCTGGAAGCACACTTTGACTGGGCAATGGGCACTCCAGTCTTTGTCCCTTGACTTCCTTGACTTGCTCTCTGGCCTGTCCTCCGGCAGGAGCTCTGTGACTCCCGGGGCTGTGCTCTCTGGTGTTTTTCTCAACCACTTCTCCCTCCCTCCCGAGACCTACAAAAACACTGGGCATTTTTTAAAAATATTTATTTATTTACTTTAGTTGTACACAATGCAATGCATTTATGTTTATGTGGTGCTGAGGATGGAACCCAGGAGAGGCGAGCGCTCTGCTGCTGAGCCACAACCCCAGCCCTACACTGGGTGTTTTTTGAGGTTCCCGTATGTACTGAATGGATAGACACCTGTCACTTACAGAAGGACTTTTGGACCCTCCTTACTTGCTCCTCGCCATGAGCCTGGGGTTAGCCTGAGGCCTTTTGCTGAGGGAGAGACTGAGGCATGCAGAAAGGATTTAGCTTCATGACGTTAAAGAGCTCTACCATCCCTGCTGTGACTCTCTTCCTGCTGGCTGGGTGGGTGACCTTCCCACAAGGCCCAGGGGTGAGGTCCCCAGGGACTGCTCCTGGAGTGGTTCCCAGTTCCTGCGCTGCCTGGGGCATGGCAGGGACTGATTAAAACGGCTCATGACAAATGGCAGAGCTATTGATCTGCTTCACTGAGCTCCTGCCCCATCCTGCCTTTCCACCCTAGTCAGTCTGGACTTTCTATCCGGTTCATGTCTCACGCAGCCCTCTCTCAGAGCCTCACGCCTGTTCACTGCTCTTCTTTTAGAGGCTGAAAACTGAGTCCGGAGAGGAGGTGAGAGGGTTCAAAGTCACTCAGGTCTCCTGCGCACACTATGTGTCTGGGTCAGAGGTCATCAATTTTCTGGCATTTATCCCAGATCTGCCTCCAAAGTTTATATCCATGAATAATTTGCTGAAAGAAAAATTAAGAGCCATAATAAAGGAAAAAGAAATTAAAGCCACAAAAAATTCTATGTGTGAGTTCGTTTTTTTTTTTTTTTTTCTAAAAACTTCTGCCCTGCCACTCCCTGTCACCTGGAGTTATTCCCAGTTCCTGACCCTGCAGCTGTGTGGCTTCTGCAGCCATGGTCTCTGTGTGGCACCCAGGTCTTTGTGACAAAAAGGAACCCATTCCTGGCCAGGCACAGTCATGCATGCCTGTAATCTCAGCTACTGGGGAGGCTGAGGCAGGAGGATCACAAGTTCAAGGTTAAAACGTAGCAATTTAGCAAGACCCTGTCTTAAAAAGTGAAATGGGCTGGGGCTGCCCCTCAGTGGTAGAGCACCCCTGGGTTCAATCTCCAATATCCAAAAATTAAAAAGAGAAAGAAAGAACAAAAAGGCACCCTGAGCTGTACTGGGAGCCCACACACCAGCTCAGAAGGACGGGCAGGGGTCTTGGGCCACATGATTTCTAGGTATGACGGAGGCAGTGCTGGCCTGGGCGCTCAGCCTTCTGGTAGAGTTGGGCTCCTGAGGCCCAGCTGTGAAGACCCCCCACTGGCCTTCCTGGGCTCCTGTAAGGGACCATTCTGCAGGTGGAAAGTGTGACGTAGGGACATTTGCCACCCTCCTCCGGTTTTGCTCCACTCAGTGGCACCTGGGAAATCCCCGTGGAAGATGGCACTGTCACGCTTTGGGTCCGTCAGGGTGCTCTCCTCTCCACCTCCGCTCTCGTTCTGTTTCCCAAAATGGGCTCCAGGGACTGGCAAGAGAGTGGAGGAGAAATTCTATCTCCTACTATCGATTTTGGAGAGAAGAGAATTCCCCTTTGGCAAACCTCTCTTTCAAGGAATCAATGGAAATGTGTTTATCGTGACGGTCTGACCCAGCCAAAGGGTTGTGGTACGAGCAGTTGAAGGAAGGAATGGAAAAAGGTGTTTCCAGATCTTGGGCACTGGCCCTGAAAAGTCCTAGCCACTGGGACCACCTGAGGACACTGACAACTTAAGGGATGGTTTCCCCCAGCTGCTGGCCCCCCTGGCACTTCTAACCTTTGTAGCCTATCATTCAGCAGCTCCACAGGGTGACAGGGATGAAGTGTGACTTTGCTCTTGGCACAGGTCACTCTGGGAGCACAGGCTACCTGACCCAGCCTTGGGGCCAGCCGCCCCCCAGGGGCCGGGCTCCTTACCTGCCTGCCCCTCGTGTCCCCAGGACACCGTGAGTGAATGGACTCTGGTGACCCTACTCACCTGCTTGTGCCTCAGTTCTCTTCCCTGTAACGTCAGCGGGAGGTAGAGCTTCCTTCCTGTCCTCTCCTGGCCTAGATCCAAGGACAACTAGGAGTGCGGCCTCCTGGGGAGGAGGGTCAGGTTGTCAGGAGCCAAGTCGCACCGGCCTGGGGGCTGCTGGCCTGCGAGTTTGGGTGGAGGGTGCTGCAGCTGTGGCCCTCAACCTTGAGGTGTGGGCCTCCCTCACTTCACCAGGGACTGGCTGAGATTGGCACCTGGGGGTTGGGGCTGTGGCACCCTGAGTATTGCTGGGGCACCTCAGTGAGCCCTTGCTCTGCTGCAGCCGCTGCTGCTCTCCTGCCCTAGTTAACCTGGGCCCTTCATGGGGACCTCAGAGCAAGCATCTGTAAGAATGGTCCAGGCCTCTGCAGCTGAGAGCCCGCCACCCTGCGGGGCAGGCTCTTCCCTTTCTCATCCATTCCTTCTCTTTGCCAGCATCTTCCCTCCTTCGTCCCACACCTGCCTCCTGGCCTCTGTGCCTTCCTTTCTGACCTCCCTTCTGCAGCTCCATCTTGCGCTCGCACTCAAGATCACAGCCTCCCACGGGAAACACAACTGCAGGATGACACAGTCACAAAGGCATAACCACACCCACGGCCTTCCCCCCCTACCCCGCGAACACGACTTCAGGCGCCAGACCACACGTCACACTGGACCTCACACGGCCTCCCCCTCAGAACACAGCCCTGCGCCCGCGCAGTCCGCATCCGCCCACCTCTGCCGGCTCCCAGTGCAGCTGATGTGACCGACAGCTCTGCCGTGATGAGCTGTCACACTATGGGGACCGGTTACAACTCCTCCGGTGACACTCCCACCCTCAGCCTGGGATAATTGGGACAGGAGAGCACAGAGGCGCTGCAGCGCGTCAGAGTCAGTGCCGCGCCTGTCCAGGTACGCGTGGCTCTGGCTTCAAGACGAAGCCAAGTCCCGGAGCTGGGCTGCTCTGGCTGACTTGACAGAGTGGGGGGATCTGTGCTGAGGGGTCACTGGTTCTGACCCAGCTCCTGCCAGCAGGAACTGATAGTGACAGCCGATGACAGCCCTGTGTCCACTGGCAGAGGTTCTCCCGCACGCCCACCACGCAGGTGAGGAAACTGAGGTTGTGTGCAGCCCCTCTGGGCTGATGCGGGGCTGGCCGAGAGCTGGAGGGTGAAGGGGGCTTGGGGAGAACGGGCAAAGGTGCCCCCCACCCGCTTTCCACCCCTCCTCTCTCTCTGCGCATGCGAGGACAGACTTTTAAAAGGTGCCCTGTCTGGCTTGGTGCTTTAGTGTGATTTTGTCCCTTCCTCTGAGAAGTGCCCTCCTGCTCAGAGCCCACAGCTTGCTGAACAGAGCCCTGGCCGCATCCAGCATAGCTCAGCCTGGGGCCTGAGCCCGTGGGCAGAACCTCTGGCAGAACCACCCAAAGGCCTCCCTGGAGAGGCATCCCCACGCCAACTCCCCACCTGTCCTTTTAGTGACAGCTCAGAACCAAAGGGTGACAAGCCCAGATCTCTCCCTTCCTGTCCAGGGCATTGACCCCTGCTCAAAGAAGAACTAGAGCAACTCACAAAGGTTCATGCTAATGGCAGCAATAATCATGCCCATTGTAACAGCTGAGTTGCCCGTACTCCTTCACGGTGTTCACAGTGCCTTTGCACACACCCTGTCCCACAACCCGAGAGAGACCTGACCTGGAGGATTCCCACAGCACTCACCAGCACTGTTCTGTTTTGAGGGGAGCCCAGTGTGGAGGCAGGAGAATGGAGTGAGGGGTCCAGCAGAGCTGGGCTTTCCAGTTACTATTACTACTAAGTGACAGCTTAGAACTGCTTTGAGCCTCAGTTTATTTGCAAAATAAAGATAATTCCAACTACCTTACAGCAAAAATTAAATTTTTCTTTTATTTTTTTGCCTTGGAATTGAACATAAAATGAATTGATAAGAAAAACATGGAACCCAAATAAGGAATTAACTTTCTGGAAGGGGCAGAGATGAAACAGGAAGGATTTAGGAGAGACAGACTTTTGCTTTTGATTTACTTCCTGGAACATTTGGGGGATATGTAATAGCTACAATGTACTGTGCTGTACAGGGGCTGTAACAATCCACCAGCCACTGACCCTGCCCTGCAAGGGCTTAGGAGTGACACAGTCCAAACACACATAACCCTAAGTCTGTCATTAGTATCAAAACAGAGGCTTGGGGGCTGGGGTTGTGGCTCAGCAGTAAAGTGCTCGCCTAGCACGTGCACAGCCCTGGGTTTGATTCTCAGCACCGTCAAAATAAATAAATAAAATAAATGTATTGTGTCCAACTACAACTAAAAAATAAATATTAAAAAAAAAAAAGAAACCCCAGAGGCTTGGGAGTAAAAGGAGGAAGAAGTCACACTAACTTGGAGGAAGAGGAACAATGTTGAAGATGGAGGGAATTCACTGAGATAAATTTTAAGAGTGACAGACAGAGGCTGGGTGGGAGGAAGGAGGTAGCACTGCAAGAAGAGGAAGACGCAGAGGTGCTACACGTCGTGGACCTTCTTTGACCTTGGGATCCACATAGCACCCAAGGTCCTTGTTGCAGAGTCTGGAAATTGTGTGGCCCCAGGAAGTCAGGAGGCTCGTGGGAGAGCGCAGTGTTCCATCTTAAGCCAATACCACAGGGCAATGTCCTGCCATCATTCATAAAGGCCATGTGGACCCCTTCTTTCCAAGGTACAGTTTGGTTGGTTCATTCAGTTCTGCATTCTTGAATTCTTTGTTATCCAAGTGGCAAAAGCACTTCTAGGTGCTTTCTTGACACCTGGGGCTTTCTGCAGCTAAAACCAGCATCTTGCATTTGAAGAGTCCCCCTTGAAAACCTCTTTCACACATACACACCAAATTGGGTGTCTCAGAGCCATTGAAGACAATGAGAATGAATCTGGGGGAGTTTGCAGAAATATTCTAATACAGGAAAGGAACTAAAAGGAACATAGAGATGTGTTGGGACATTAAAGCAGTGTGGTAGAAGATAGCACTCAGATTCCCCCAGGACAGGGCACAGACAACTTCTCAAGTCACAATTCACATGTGGGAGTAAAGAAAAAAAAATCCTCATTAAAAATATGCTCAGTGAGTCCAAATTTATTTATTTTATTAATTGTACTAAAATTCATACAAACACAAAACTAGGTATGCATTCCTAGTGTTTGGAAATCTTTCGTAATTAAAAGCACAAGTGAATTTATCAGTTAATTCAAAACTACCAAAAAAACCCATATATTCAAGTCAATAATATCCTTTAATGCAATATGCTGTCATTTTGCTCAGAATAAATCTCTGCTTCCAAAGGGAGTGACAAGTATGACTGTTGAGTGATATAGCGCCAATTCTTTTGACTTTGAGGTACATACGTTATGTAGCAACCTGGTGTTTGCAGCACTGTCTGTCTTCTAATGTAAACTCGAGATACCGAAAGTTGAATTGATTACATCCCTTAAATCATGGCGAACTCTCCTGATTTTGTCAGTTCATGGCAACTCTGCGTTATTCCACTTTAGTCTTCTCCTTCTTCCCCCTCCCACGCCCCGCCTTCCCCGTGCCCTCCCATCCCCATAAGCAACAGCTTGTACGTGGACATCTGCTTCTTTAGTTTTGTTTTAAAGTGAATTGACCGGTGTTGTTTAGCCGTGTGTTTGGGTGGGCGGGAATAATACCAAGCAGGATGCTCCATTACTCCCCACCGCTCCTGTGGACCGCCCTGTTGTGGGGAACCGCCCCCGTTGCTGAACCAACTCCCAAACCTGGTTCCCAGCTGGTGCGTCAGCTAGGCGCGCCCCACGTGCTCACCCTCTCCTTTCCTAGGGGTGACACCTAGGTTGACTCTGATTTCAGTTGCCACAAATAAAGCTGTGTCAAACGTCCTCCTGGCTCAGGTGCAGGCGTCTCCAGAGGGGTCCCAGAATGGAAGGGTGGTTGTATGATACCTGCATGCAGGAAATCTCCATGCAATTCTTCTCCACCGTGGCAGGACACTGTTCTTCTCACTTCCTCCCCAGCCCCCACAGTGCTGGCTGCAGACTGTTTGCCAACTTGATAGGTGTGCAGTATTGCCTCATTGGCTTTTTTTC
Source organism: Tamias sibiricus (assembly GCA_025594165.1). Lineage (NCBI taxonomy): Eukaryota > Metazoa > Chordata > Mammalia > Rodentia > Sciuridae > Tamias > Tamias sibiricus. The sequence goes on along the minus strand of CM046669.1, from coordinate 10,489,770 downwards.
TTTCTTTGTTTTCAAAACAACCATGAAGTTGACCACCTCTTCAAAGCCTTGTTAGTCAGTTTTGCTCTCTCCTGCTGTAGGTTCTCTACTCCTGGCCTTGGCCCACTTTTCTATTAGATATCTTTTCTCTTCATTGCCGGGAATTCTTTTATAACACAGGTAGCAATTTCTTATTGTTTTCATGCATGAAAAATTCATTGCCTGTTTATGACCACTTTGTGAATTTGGTCTATGATGGCCACCAGTGCACAGAAATTTTAAAGTTTGATGTAGTTTTTCCTCTTGTTCTTTGCTCTATTCAAGTCTTGTTTAAGAAGTATTTTTCCAATTCCAAGTGACAAATATGTTCACATTTATACATGCAGATCTCCATGTATCTCTATGCACATAAATCTATTGGCTTAAGGCACAAGGTCTGCTCTAGGTTTTAGTATGTATCCTTTATCAGGTTAGGAAAGTTCTATTCTTAGCTTTTTGTAAGCTGTTTTAAAATCACAAGTAGTCTTATGCCTCATCAAATGCATCTCTGAATATATTAAAATATTACTATAATTATTCTTTCATCCATGAACGTTGTGATTTAGAATGGATTTCTGAAGTTAAAATGCCTTTTCTTCTAGGGATGACTCTTATGTGGTTGTGATCTTTCAAATGTTCCAATTCACTGTTATATTTCTGCTAGTTAACAGAACTTTTGTTTCCAGGCATATGAAGTGCAATGAACCTGTGATTTTTTGGTCCCTGCATTGTCCTTACCTAGTTTTAGGCTCCCAATATTAGCCTCATGAACCGAGTTGGCATCTTTTTCTGTTTTCTGGAATAACTCACATAATGTAGGGATTATCCATGAGTCAAACATTTACCAGAATGTACCTTTATAGGTGATCAGAGCTAGCATTTTTTAGAAGTTCCTCTATTACCTTTTCCATTTCTGTAATAAATATTGTGTGTGTGTGTGTCAGAGTTTATCCATTTTGCCTAGATTTTCCCCAACCTTATTGAAGCATGTTCATAATTTTCTAACATTATTAAAAAAAAAAAAGTCTCTGTTGTGCCTGAATTTCTTCTCTTAGAGAAAAAAAAAAAAATCTCTAGCTTCTCTCTATCTGTGACCTTTCCTTCCCTTGCTCCAGGGTGACCTTTCCCCTCAGAGGACATGCTGAACCCTCAGCATGGGTGACACTTTTTACATGAAAAAATGCTCAACATCACTGGCAATTAGAGAAATGCAAATCAAAACTACTCTAAGATTTCATTTCACTCCAGTCAGAATGGCAGCTATCAAGAACACAAACAACAATAAATGTTGGAGAGGATGTGGGGAAAAAGGCACACTCATACATTGCTGGTGGGACTGCAAAATGGTGCAACCGCTATGGAAAGCAGTATGGAGATTTCTTGGAAAATGGGAATGGAACCACCCTATGACCCAGCCATCCCACTCCTGGGTCTATTCCCAAAAGACTTAAAAACAGCATATTACAGTGACACAGCCACTTCAATGTTTATAGCAGCACAATTCACAATAGCTAGGTTATGGAACCAACCTAGATGCCCCTCAGTAGATGAGTGGATAAAGAAAATATGGTATATATACAAAATGGAATTTTACTCAGCAATAAGAGAGAATAAAATAATGGCATTTCCAGGTAAATGGATGAAGTTGGAGAATATAATGCTAAGTGAAATTAGTCAATCTCAAAAATCCAAATACCGAATGTTTTCTCTGATATAAGGAGGCTGGTTCACAGTGTTGTTGGAAGGTGGTACATAGGATCAGAGGAACACTAGAATGGTCAACGGAAAGGGAGGGGAGGGAGGGAGTAAGGGGGGGGTTGGAAAAAAATTGGTGGTTGAATGAGATGGATATCATTATCCTAAATGCATGATTGAAGATCTGAATGGTACTTATATACTTTGTATACAAGCAGTTGTATGTAAAAAGATACTATACTTGTGCATGATGAATAAGTAAATAAATAAAAAAAAAAAAAAGACTGTGTCCCTTGGCCCTTTAGTTGTGGTGCTGGATGAGGAGGGAGCAGTCGGGTGGGGGAGGGGCAGTAACAGGGAAGCATGGACTTCCTGCTCTTGTGGCCACTCTTGGTTTTCCTTCCCCCGTCACTGAGGCCCACCTGACTGCCCAGGTTGTCTGCGCAATAGTGCAAGAAACATCAGAGCACTTGGACATGAGGAGGCCAACTTGAGCACCCAGCTTAGGCTTTTATTAACTACTTCTTAAAGATTGATATCAAAATGAAAAACAAAATTTAAAAATTCCCTGAGCTTCTGCTGATCCCAATTTGAGAGGCTCTACTTGATATCCTGTTTTGCTCTATTTGTTTTCCATAGCAATCCTTCATCATCATAACACATATTTGCACAGGGACGTTGCAATGTCTTACCAATTTAAAAAGAAAGTGAGAGCAACATCTTCTAGGCAGAGGCAAAAAACGCGCACAGAGATGGAGGTTGGGGGGGGGTGTGAGGGGCACCAAGTGGAGAAGCTTCTAGACACCTGTGCATGTAGAGTGGGCAGTGAGGCTGGAGAGAGCCTCAGGGTCAGCTGAACACTGAGGGCATCCAGAGATGAGGGCCATCAGGGCATGGTGGGCAGCAGCCTCAGGTGAGTGCGTGGAAGGAGGCTCCGCCCTGTGGAGGTGGGGCCGGCTGTGGAGAGCTGACACCAGGTAGGGGTGCAAGCTCGCCTCAGGTGTTCCTCTCTGTCCTGAGCCCACTTCCTGTACGGGGCCCCGCGCACCGTGCTGGCATGGCCTCGGGAAAGCAGAAAGGCAACGTCCACCCCTGCAGAGTTGATGGGGTAATGGCGGGGAGTGGGCGTTGTGTGGCAGTACAGTGACGTCACAATTTCTGATCATCTGAAATCAGTACCGAATCCTGAGAAGGCCCCAGCAGACCCGTGTGATTGAACGTGACAGTGGCAGGGGTCCTTCAAATAGGGAGTGAAGGAGAGCGGGGCTGTGGAGCTGTGACCTGAAGGTGGGGAAGGACAGCTTGGGAAAGAGCTTTGGCAGCAGAAGGAGCAGCAAATCAATAGCCCTGGGACGGAGAGCTGTGGGGGGAGCTGAGGGAGGCGAGGGAGGCGCGGGACAAGGGGGCGCGGAGGAGTCTGAGGAGGGCCTTGGGTTCAGCACAGCTGAGGGAGGCCCCGGGAGGAGCAGGGCCTGGCAGGCCTGCCATCCTCTGCCTCTGGGAGGAATCAAGGTCACGGGGTCAAACAGGAAGCAGGGGCCCACACTGCCCAGGGGCTCCAGGCCTGAGATGCTGGTGTTGCCATGGGGGAGACGAGTGGGCAGACTGGGGTTGCACCCCAGAGGCAGAGCTGACTCTGGGGTAGCTCCTGGGAGTGCAGCAGGAGCAGCTGGGAAGATGGTGACATGTTTACTGAGATGGGCACACCAAGGTGGCAGAGAGAAGAGCTGGGTTAGTGATCAGGAGAGGAAAGATGACCAGAAGGAAGGGAAAGATTCTTTTTTTTTTTTTTTTTTTTTTTTGGTACCGGGGATTGAACTCAGGGGCACTCGACCACTGGGCCACATCCCCAACCCTGTTTTGTATTTTATTAGAGACAGGGTCTCACTGAGTTGCTAAGTGCCTCGCCATTGCTGAGGCTGGCTTTGAACTTGCGATCCTCCTGCCTCAGCCTCCCAAGTGCTGGGATTACAGGCCTGCACCGCCACGCCCGGCTGGGAAAGATTCTTAACATAATTACTATGAGGAGCAGACGGAGCTTGCTGCCACAGGAGGAGAGAGGGCCACTGGATGGGGAATGAACAGACAAGTGTGAGACGGGTAGCCGGTGGCCAGGCCAGCGACCCAGGAGTGCTCCTGCCCTTCTCAGGGCCAGGGAAAGGAAGGAGTGACATTTGAAATGGTGAGAACTGAACTGGCCCATCTTGGTCCCTCACATAGGATGCCAGGCCATTTGGTGCCAGGTGGTGGGCAGTAATGGGATGGCATGTGGGCAGGGAACTCCCTCGAAGTTATTTTAAGCCGGGTAACCAGGGACGGTGTTCCCGTCATTAGCCCACATTCTACCTCGCTGGCACCGTGCCGGACCTGCCCTCCCTGGCAAGGCAGCTCCTTGTGAAGAAGGAGAATCCTATTCCCATTCAACATCTATGGAGGGCTTAGCGTGGACAAAAACCTGCGGGCTCGAGGTATGAACATAGCCGAGGCATTGTTCCCAGTCGCTAGGGATGGTGACAGCTCAGCAGAGCAATAAAGCCGGGCGGAAGGAAATCCGGATGTGAGCAAGCCGTGCGGACTGGGGGAGGCTTTGTGGAGAAGAGAACCTAGGATGGCGGGCATTTTGCGTCCAGGTGAAGGAGAGGGAGGGTCCTGAGAAGGGGACCCAGGTGAGCTAAAGCTCACCTACATTGCGCACCTGGGGAGGGAGGGCGCAAGAGCAAGAAGGGAAAGGCTGCGCCACCAGGGGCTTTGGAGCAGAAACCAAGCAAAGGGCTCCTGGCATCTGGGGGGGGGGGTACTTTGGGGCCTCATTCCCGCCCCCGCCCCTCGGATCCCAGGCTTCCAGGTAAGGTTCCCCCAGCTGCCATCGCGCCTGCGTGTTGAAGCGGCACGCCTGCCCGGACCAGACCGGGGCTTTGCCTGCTAGGCTCCCTTCCATCATCATCCCCCCATCGTAATTGGCATTTCACACCCTGCCTGTTATCTCCTTCTGCTGTTTAGCAGCTTGGAAATGTTCTGCTTGTGATTTCTTCATCTGGGCAGAACCATTTCCTCCCCTTCCCCCTCCCTGCTCCCTCTACTTTCCTCTTCTCCTAAATGAGAGCCCCGGACCAGAAGCTTTTCTCTCTCTCTCTTTTTAAAGCACAAGATAGTGATAAACGTATTTTCGAATACTATAACAAAGAAAGGCATTCTGTGGCGGAAAGAAATGCTCTTAAAGAACTAAATAAAACCCCACCTCTTAAATTCTAAATCTATCCCTTCCCCAGGAAAGTGCACTTGGAATGTTTTTTGGTGCATGTGCGTGGTGAACAGTTCTACTTGTTCATGGGGTTCGAAGGGCTTTAAAGAAAACACAATGCTCCCGTTTTTGCATATGCCAAACATTTTCACTCAGGGCAAAATCAGTTGCTGTTTTAAACAAATTGATTTTTCTGGAGGATGCTGTAAAATATTATTGCAGGCAAAGCCAGCCTGGGGCAAAATCGCATGAACTGTGTGAAGCTTGTCTTTGGTGCTCTCACCACTGCTGTCTCCTGTTCAGCGGCTGGCCCCCACTGGCACCTGTCCCATGCAGCCTGCTGCGGGCCGAGAGCCTGGAGAGGTGGGGTCAACTCACACTACCCAGTTGTGCAACCTTGAGCAAGGTCCGGTCCCCCCATTAGGACATAATATGTGGTATTGGATCAGGAAGGACTAAAGCACCAATGTCTGGGGCCTGAGTCAGGTCATATGAATGGATGAAATAGGTCTGGCAAGAAGACACTAGGGAGTGGTGGCTACTGGGGCAGCGCAAGAAACCCTGCCATGACCAAGGGGCAGAGGCCACTCTGCTCCAGCTGATTGCTTCCATAAGGCAGCTCAAGCCCACGGTTGCTAGAACTTGCCATTTTTAAGAGACCTGAAAAATTTGAATTTTATGTGAAATTTTTGTATTTTAAAACACTCTTCAGGTGAAGCATATCTACAGATCTAATTTGGCCTGCAGGTGGTCAGCTTGTGCTCTCTGGACAAGATTATTTCTATGGCCCTTCTGGTTAGTAGGTTAAGGTTCTATTCTTTCTGTCACACTTATGAGTACTTTTTTAGTGGGGAGGCATTGGGGATAGAATGCAGGGGTGCTCTACCACTGAACTGTATCCCCAGCCATTTGTATTTTAAGACAGAGTCTTGCGAAGTCACTGAGGCTTGAACTTACAATCCTGCTGCCTCAGCCTCCTAAATAGCTGGTATTAGAGGAATGCACTGCCATGCCCAGCTCTTCTGAGTATATTGACAGCAACCTCTTAAAGAGAGGAAGTCTGAAGAGTAACTCTGTAGCAGTGGCACTGGTGTGCTTATGCTGAGCCTTTGTGGAAATTATTTGCAGCAAGACTTCTAACTGGCTGTGCCCCTGCTTCCCCATCAGTTTAGGCCATCCCGGCAGCTTCGTGTTCTGCCCACGTAGAAGGCCGTCATTTGTACAGTTGGGCTTCTAACAAAGTGAGTGAGGACGGTCAAATCCAGGTTCCAGGTGGGTCTCACACCTGAATAATGCTTTAACATAATAATAGCTACTGGCGTCAGGTGGGAGACCCTTTGGTAGCCGTGGGGTGGCGACTTTGTAGAGATCTGAGTTGTGAGGGAGGAGGGGAAGGCTGTGGAAAGTCTTTGGTCATATAATTGCACTCACCTGCCCCAAACATGTTGCTGTAGTTTTCATCGTGAATGTCCCCCGAAGGCGGGACACCTGGTTCCCGAGGCTGGCACTACTGAGGGATGGTGGAACCTTTGGGAGATAGGGCCTTGTGGGAGGTTCTTGGGCCCTTGGGGCATGCCCATGGGGGGTGGGGCAGTTCTGTTCTGCCATATGGTCCCCCCATGATACGCTGTCTCACCACAGGCCCTATGCAACAGGGCCAGCTGATCGTGGACTGAAACCTCCCAAACTGTGGGCCCAAATAAACCTTTTTTTTATCTTTATAAGTTGATTATCTCAGGTACTTTTGTTATGGTGACAGAAAGCTGACAAATAGACACATAAGCCTTTTCATATACTACCCAAAATTAACCGTCTAGACTCAGTATGTGGGTACTGGGGAAAAAATTGTCCTTGTCCAAAGCCTTTATTATGAGCCATAGTGAAGGCAAATAGTTGTCAGATATATTGACTTTCACAACAAAATGCCAGCTTTGCCCTATCTGCAGGGCTGATAACTAAAATATATGAGTCTTCATTAAACATTCTCATATTTGCTGGTATTCAGTACTCAAGCAACTGCTTTTTGGTTCCAGACAAAAGCTTAGTTGAAATAACTGATGGATGTTAAATGAGATCAAAGTGTATGCCAATCATTTATTGCTTAATGTTTATTAAATTCTCTTCTTGACTCTTGCTGGCTGTTCAGAAAGCTATATTCCTGGACCACATTAACTCCATTCCCTGCAGAAATATCTTTCCTGAGTCATGTTGGTTATCTTGCCCATGACTTTTATGGAGGCCATTTTAAGAATCAGCCAAATGAAGAACATTTCTACATTTTCTCTAAAAACTGTTGTGGAAGATATTGTCCATTATGTTGCTCAATGTTCCTGATACAATGATCCACGTTATAAATTCCTCTTCGAATTTAATATCAGGAAAATGTTTGCTTCTCTTGGGGAAAAGGAATGCTCCCTCCTAAGCGATCGTGAGACTTCGAGAGTTCAGGGTTCGCCATCTCCTCTTTCACCTTGGCTGCTGGGAATCTTAAAGCCTGCCCGCATGCTGGAGAGGTAATTGGGTATTCCTAAATATGGAGCACAATATCTTTCTGCTTCATTTTCTTGGTCTTGGCCAACTGGTTTTCTACATCTGTGTTTTACTGTATGTTTGTTAAAACAGTTTGGGAAGTAAATAGCATAAATAGTGATCATTCAAAATGTGCTGTTTTATGATTGTTTTAAAGTTCTTTCATTTGTATCTCCTTAATTTTCTCATCTGGAATTGTAATTTCTTTTTAAAAATCTTTCAGTGGTACTTAACACAGAGCTCTATACCCAGTTAGCACTCAATAAATACTTGCTAATTTGTTCACTTCACCATTGACTAATGGCTCATTCCCCAGACAATGAAAGAAGGAAAAAACCTAAACGTGTGAAGAATGAAAGTTTATTCATAATATGAAGTGAAAGAAATGGACAGTTTTCATGTATCTCTTCCTCTTCTGTAAATGATTAGGGCGTCTGACATGGAAAGTAGTAATGTGGGACATTCAACCACGTCCCAGATTCCGGTAGGAAATCCTAAGGCACAAGGGCATGTCCAGACCAGACAATGGCTTGTACTTGTTTTCAGATTTCCTGGAATTGCAAGATGCATTGAGTATTTATTTTGGGGAAGATGGAGATGATAGGGAATCGTCCAGGCTGGGGGCTTGCATTGAAAAGGAAACCAATTGCAGAACCACAATTTACAAAATGGCCCCATGACCTCACCATTAGGGCGGCCTCTCCCTCAGCGTTGCTCAGTTTTGTGCAGTGGGTGAGGGGGCTAAAGAACGGTGACAGTGCAGAACTAAGCACTGTGATGGCACATGTCCTAACACAGCTCCGTCTCCATCTTCAAGCTGTTGGACTACTAAGTCCAACACCTCCATGTTCTTGCCCACAGTCACTATCTGACCAGACTGAGGGAGGTGTGGTAGAGCGTACAGAGAGGTGCAGAAGCACATAACCTGCTAGCAGCTGGGAATTTTGACAAGGTGGCATTGATTAAATTGGCAATAAACTGAGTCTGGCTCCCTCAGAGCTGAACAGTATGCATTGCCAAGGGAGGAATGACATGTTTTTGGATGATGTGTCTGTTGATGTGCATTTAACTAAATTGTTTACTGACCCTCCAGGGTAATGGGAATCCTTCATAGCTAGCACATCCCCTCATCTGTAGTAGCAATCTTAAATACCAGGCACACTATTGACACACCCGGCAACTGGTACCTATGAGCTTTGACTGTTTCAGTCATAATATTCTTGGGGAAATAGCAAATCCTGGCCACAATTTATTTTTGAAGCGTGTTTAGTAATGTAGCATGCATCTGTGAAATGTTACTTAATCCTGGATGTTCTCTGTGCATAATTATATTTTAATTTGCACATGATTGCTGACTCTCATATCACTTAAACAATCAGGGTGCACCAAATGACTGGCTGTTGTCTTATAACATTTTGTTTTCCCCTTTGGAACTGTTGGAAAGAGACCATCACATCCCACGACCATCTGCAATATCGCATGTGTATTGCTGAATATTGAATAGATATTATGAGTATTGGATTTGGCACCACTTCTATGGTCATATTTCTATGTATTTTTCATTGCTGACTGAAAAGAAAATGAAAAGGAGGAAATGATTAAGAAGTTTTTTTGGGCTTTGCAGAATGGCCTTTGCATTTCTAGATCCTTCTCTCACCATCGTTTCTTTTGTTTTTCCCTTCTATAAAAATAGCAGTAGCATCTTACTTTTGTATAGTATACATATTTTAAAGGCATTTTCCAATAAAGAACTATTTTTTTGGGGGGCTGGGGTTGTGGCTCAGTGGTAGAGTGCTCGCCTAGCACATGCGCAGCCCGGGTTCGATTCTCAGCACCACGTAAAAATAAACACTTTGTGTACAACTAAAGCAAATAAATAATTTTTTTAAACAAAGAACTATGTTTGGTCCTCACATTGACCCTGTGAGGTGGCTGGGAAGGCCACTGTACATATGAGAAAGCAGGGTCAGAGAGTTGGTGACTTGTGGACACAAGAGTCACTGTTACTTGGTGATGGCTTCGAAGTTAAGCACCTCTGATTCTTTCTTCCCAACATGTCTCCCCTCAGTAATGCTGCCTGCTAATGGGGGATAATTCCAATCACAGCTTAGAGAAGCAGGGAATGTGACTCCCGGATGTCAGGGTGACTATGGAGATGGGCAAGAGAGGCCACCATCTATCAAGGAGGCCCATTTACAGGTGTAGGCCTGCAACATGCACCTGCCTCTCCTGGGCCCCTGGTGCATCATCACCCTCCAGAAATAGAAGAAACATCTTAAACTCTTTCCCTCACCTCTCACCCTCTCACAAAGTTCTGTTATTGTTTCTTCCAGGATTTTCAAAACCACCCTTTGCCCCCCCTTTCCAATTGTCATTGTCCTATTCCACACTCCTCCTTTTTGATAGGCCATTACAATATGGTGGCCATTCTCCAAGTCTGTTCTTCTCAACCACATTCCAGCTGCCAACCTTGATCCTTCCTCTGCAGTGCTACAGGAGCAGGAAAAACCATGGACATGATTGTGGCATTCACCCACTGAACCACCACAGAGACTTTTCATTGCTTAGAAAAATTCTGAGTGATTTTATGCCCTGGCCTCCAGCTGCTTCTGTAGACAAAGTCCCTGCGACTCCCTGCATCTAGCCTTGAGGGTCAGTGATACCCAGAGCTGCTTGCAGTTTCATGCTTTCACATCTGCTGTCCCCTAGGTTTGCAACACTATCCCCCCATACACACACACACACACATACGCACACACGTGTGTGCATGCGCACGATGCTGGTTTGCTTTTTCACACACTTTGCCCTCCTCTGTGGATTGGGAGCAAGGCAGTAGAGGCGGCTCCTTTTAGGTTTAGTTCACAGGTCCCCTGCTCCCAGTTGTCCTTTCTCCCTCTGGGCTGAGAGAGAGGCTCCCTTCCTTTGAGGCCAGAGCAGTCTTGACAGTTGACATAGCTCTGTATTTGGATTATTTCATCTGCTTTCTGTCTCCTCTGATTATGACCTACTTGATAGCAGAGACAGGGCTTTATTAATCTTCATAGCGTTAGTTTAACAGTTCCTAATACATATTAGGTTCTCAATAAATGTCTCTTGAGCGGAAGTGAATTGAGCATGAAAATTCCATTTTCTCCCTGCAGTGATGGACTCCAGCACCTTGGATAGCTCATTTCTTGAACCTGGGCTAGGAGGCCTTCCTACACAATGACTAACGCGTCTTCCCTCTTGGTTTAATTCAAAGCATTCTCAGCACAACCCTGGAGCCTTCAGCAAGCCATTTGGAAACTGGCTTCAGGAGCAAAGGGCTACATTAGTGGAAAGTAGTTTTTTATTTCACTGTCGGAGTTGAGAAAGACTTTTTTTAAAAAATCCTAGCTGAGAGACAAAATATCTGAGACTCACTGCATGACTGAGCAGCCTCCTGCTCCTACCCCGGGGGTAAAAGCTCCCTGGCCTCGAAGTGACATCCCACCCCACAGCACCACCTCCACACGTAAGATGGAGTTGCTGTTGAGTACGTCAACCCTCCTGCTAGTGGCCTCCCTGTCGAGGACACTTATTTATTTTGTGTTTTCACCTGGAGGCTTCTCCTAGTCTAGTTATTTATGTTTATCTTGTAGACAATGCAAAACAAACCAGCAAAATGACATTCATCCTCCTTCCCGTCTCCCTCCCTCTCCCTCTCTCTGGCTGCCAGTGCTAGAAGTTTGGAATTAGCCTTGTAGCTGATGACCTGTATTCCATAAGACCTCAAAGCATGGACTTTGGGTATTGATCTCATTTCCAAAAGCATCATTCCCCCTACTTTATCTTCATTTGACTGATTTTCCCAACATTCATGGATTCTCTTTCCCTCTGCAGTACCTCTCTTTATCAGCTGCTTTGAGTTCTTTTGTTATCAGGGTAAGATACCAACACACAAATACATGTCACAATAGTAACATGTATAAGTTATATTAATTAGAACACACTCAAGTTAGAAAACAGTGCGGTGTGGAGGCTCTGCATCTGACTCCGGAGTCTCCCCTTTTCAGATGCCACCTAGGTCACCTGTGCAACTCACACAAGCTGCCTTGGCTTGATGGGACATGGGATGACTCCTTCCATTCTAGGAGGTTAACTGCTCTGGGTTAGGGCACTTCATGATGATTTCAACCTTGTCATCCTACTGCTGTGATCCCAGCAGTTACCATACACACTCAGAGGTGAAGCGGGCAGAATGGTTAATGTCTAATACGGAGCCTTCGAGGGACGACTGAGAGCTTTGTCTGGAGCAGGAGAGAAGATCATACAATTTCAGACCCCTGTGAGCCCTGGGGGACCAAAGGGGAAGGCAGAAACTAGAGCTGGGTCCTTCCACACAGTGAAGAGCCACAAAGTACAGACCCTCAATAAAGTCCTTTGAGCAGGCAGGGCAAAGGCATCCTTTAGAACGAGGGTTCTCAATTAGATGAGGAGGCAAACTTGAAATCAAACACTGCCAAGAATCTCTGGCTGGCATTGGTGCTGGGGACAGTGGTGCCAGCACCTGGCTTAACAACCGAGTCCCCTTAAATTCTGCCTCCCAGGCAGATGTCCGAATATTTGTGAGTCTTGTTACCCATACAGCTCACAGAGAACATTCCAGAAGGGTGTCTGGAACACATGGGAAAGGGTAGGTTGTCTGGGAGCGGGAAGAAGGCACCAGGGACCTCCTGTTCCATGCCGCAAGACTTTACTGAGCTTAAGCTGAGCTAAGGGTCAGATCTTCAGGCTCTCTCTTTGAAGATTATCTCTGGAATTACCAACTTTCCCATATCACCTCCCAAATATGCAAGAAGCTTTATTCAACTGATTTTTCTCTCACTCAGTCAGCAATTATTTACTGAGTATATGCCACCTGCCCGGCACTGTTCCAGCCCCGGGGACGTAGCAGTGATGGCGATCACGGTGAGCTCCATTCTTGTCAGGTCCTCTGGGGGAAAACAGGCAAAGTGAGGGGATCAGGGGGCTAAATTAAATGACAGTGGAAAGTCCCCAAAGAGGACGTTTAAACAGAGGGAGAAAAGGGGGCTGCGTCCACAACCAGAAGAAGAGCAAATTCCCAGGGTGGCGTGAACCTGCAGGCCGGTGTGGAACACGCCCAAGACCCTGGGTGACATCGGGATGTGACCTGGGACGAGATCGTGGAAGGTCTTACAGGTTGTCATGAGGTCCTGGTCCTTGTATGAACTGGAAAGCAACTGGGCATTCTGAGTGGAGTGTCATGATCCCAGTTGGGGATTTAAAAGAATCTTCCGGCCGGGCGCGGTGGTGCACGCCTGTAATCCAGCACTTGGGAGGCTGAGACAGGAGGATCGCGAGTTCAAAGCCAGCCTCAGCAATGGCGAGGCACTTAGCAACTCAGTGAGACCCTGTCTCTAATAAAATGCAAAAAAGAGCTGGGGATGTGGCCCAGTGGTTGAGTGCCCCTGAGTTCAATCCCCGGTACCAAAATAAATAAATAAATAAATAAATAAATAAATAAATAAATAAAATAAAAGAATCCTCTGGCTGCTCTCCAGGGACTAGGCCACTGGAAGACCAAGGTGGAAACGGGCACCCAGGTTCCGGGAGAGATGCCCGTGTCTCCAAGCGGGAATGTATGGTTGAGCTGCAGGAGTGATCCACTTTGAGGATCAAGTTGGTAGAATTTTCTGGAGGATTAGAGATGGGCATTGAGAGAAACAGAGAAGCCAAGAATGATTCCGAGTGTTTTGGTTTGAACGTGATGAAGAGAATATTTCATTGAATAAAACTCTGTGTTCTCCTAAGAAAGAATAAGACAAGCAAAATCAGAAAACTTTGATAATTTTTTGGGGGGTGGGGGTACCAGGGATTGAACTCAGGGGCACTTGACCACTGAGCCACATCCCCAGCCCTATTTTGTATTTTATTTACAGACAGGGTCTCACTGAGTTGCTTAGTGCCTCAGTGTTGCTGATGCTGTCTTTGAACTTGTGATCCTCCTGCCTCAGCCTCCCAAGCCGCTTGGACTACAGGTGTGCACCACCACACCTGGCCCTTGATAATGTTGATCCTTTTCTTTGGAAAAAAAAATTTTAGATACAAATAAGTAGGGATTGTTTAGTTAACTTATTCCATGGGGCATAATTGAGTTCTGTAGGTGGGAGATTTGTTGGAATTTGGGCCTGGTGACCGGGCATTTCTAGAGTCAACCAATTGATCAGGGAAGATGGTTGATGATGCTCTGGTCTCAGCTGCGAGGATTTGCTCCCCTAACTTTCCCCTCCCCCAACCTTCCCCTCCCCCAGCACTCTGGTGTGTGGGCCTTGGTGACCCCCATCTCACTAGGTTCAATACCAGTTTGAGCTCTTCCCTGTCCCTGCTGCTGAGGTCCAGAGCAGCATGTGGCTGGATACTGAGACTTGGCCTGAACCGCGAGCTCCAGAGACCATTAGCCAGAGAGCCATCTGAGGGAGAGCTGATCCAAGTGGGCCTGCAGGTCCTGATAGCATGAATGGGAGAGCTAGCCATTTCCCCAGGAGGGGGACTGGATGGCCACTGCAAGACGTACAGGAAGGGTCCCTTGTACCCCACCCCAGATGGTCACAATTGGTTATCATTAGTGACAACCCTTTTGTAATATATTCTCCTGACCAGCTGAACAAGAGCAAATTCCTGAGGCATCTCTGTCAACAGGATTCTGCATAAAAGGAAGTGTGTTCTTGCTGTTCCTCCCTCGTCCGGTGTCTTGGCACCAGAGCTCTGGGGACATTACCAAAAGGTCTGCCGTCCCTGTTCCACAGGAGCCTGGCCCGCAGGGACCGACTGCTTGAGCTGTGCTTCTGCACAGAAGAGCAATGAGGTGCTCGCATGCAGCCTGACAGGTGACGGAGAAACCTTGGAAACTCCACGGGGCCCTTCCCTGGTTCTCTAGAGGTGGGGGTGGGGGAAGAAGCTTGTCACCTCCGGGGACTGATGCTCACCTCCGCTCATTATACTCAGCATCTCCTCTGCAGAGCAGGTCTGATGACGACCGTGAGGCCACATGTACAGATAAGAAGTCTGAGCCAAGAAATCTAATCCAAAGTCACAGCTGAGACAAGCTTCAGACAATGAATAGGAGCTCAGGCGACATGAGATTTGACATTTCCCCTTAGTGGAAGACTTCTTCTGGAAGCCACAGAGTAGTTCATCCAACACTTAATTATTCAGGCACTGATTAGCTGATACCTGGGTTATTTTGGTCCATAAGATGAACCTATCATGAAAATATGAACATATTACCTCTCACTTGTTGTCTCCCAGGCATGATCAATCAGGCTGTGGATTACCCAGGGCTTCTCTGATTTTCTTTCGCTTCTCTTTGTCTTTTGACGATTTTATTTGAAAGTCTTCTCTGCCTCCATGACAGAGTGAGCATTAGTAGGAAGATTCTATGTATTTGTGAGAAATATGATTAGGTTGGGGAAAATCAGTGGCTTAAAAAATGATATTGAATTCTCTTTAAATTTTAATTGTCCGTGTTATCTCTACTTTCATTATTATGGATCCCTGAATGTCGGCAGTAATGGCTGCACAGATGACAACTGTACCCCATAATAACAATGTCTGTTCTGTAATCGTCTTCCAGCATGCTATTTATCAGGGATGCTGGAGAGTAACAAAAATAAACAAATGACAATCCCAGAGCGCCATCTTGAATTCTCGGTCATCTTTTATTATCTTTGGCTTTCTTAAATATCAGATTCATATGGGCTAAATTTGTTCTTCCTTTACAAATTTCCATAATCAAATCTCTAAGAGCCATGATGGCAATGCACTATCACTCTCTTCATTATTGGTATAAATGGAACTGGTTTAAAATTATACCCAGTGCATGTTAGTTGGGGATTAGCAGAAGGAACTCCCTCTGGGGTAAGTCTGACATCTCATGATGGTTTTATCCAGACTTTGACCTGAGGCATCAGGCAAACACATGGCAAGGGACCTACAACCACCAAGCATGGCTTTATTGAAGCTCATGAGGCTCAGTGTCCAGAGAGACCACTTCAGAGATTCACACAGCAGAGAGCACTGTGGGTCTAAGAGCTGGGAGCCAGGCCCCAGCAAGGACTCTGCACAAAGGGAGTTAGAAATCAGGCAGAAGAGGAAGTAGTCATTGCCTGGGAATCCTACCCATGGGTGACTCAAAATGGAGTTTGGGGACATCTCTTGAGTCTTAGAAGAAGCCCTAGGAAAAGCAGGAGGATCAGGCAGTCAGAAGAGTCAAGGGGGCCCGGGAACAAGGACAGGGCTCTCAGGGCTGCACCATGACTCGGGTGCTGCTGGGCATACCAAGCACATGTGTTCTTCAAACCCAGGCACCATCTGTACGTGTTGGGCTGCTGCTGTTGTCACCACTACTGTTACAGATACTGCTTCTGATGGCGGGGGGGGGGGGGCGTAGTTAATACTGGACAGCATCATCTCAGTTCTGCAAGATGACCAATGCCAAGCCACCTGCTACGGGTGAGGGTGTTCAGAGGCTGTTTTTCACGTCTTGGGATTAATCTTGGAATTGGAATAAGGACCATCCATCAGACAGAGGGAATAATAGGTCCAGTTTGGGACCTGGATGGAGAGGAAATGGGGAGTGGGCTGGCACCCATGGTATGACCTGAGAGTTGCCTGAAGAGGTAACTCTGGAGCAGTAACATGCAATAAATAGCTCTCAAAAACTGAGCATGCATGATTTCTGTGTGGGGACACATAAATCCTCTTGGATTGAAATTGATTTCTTTTTGTATTTCTAAAATAAACACTCAGGAATCCAAATGTGGATAATGTGAACGCTCGTCTCAGTAATCTATGGGTCTCTACGGACGGTAGTGATCCAAAATGAATCTGATCTATCATTTGACTGACAGTCTTCAGAGCAGGGCGGGACACAGCATCACACAGGAGCATGGATACTGGCACGGTTGCTGAGGACTCCTGTAATTAATCCAGTTTCTATAGAGTTAATTCAGTCTGCAGCACACATTTCCAATTCCATCTGTGTTGGTGTGCCTGAATTTTGGGGAGTTTTTATTAAAAATTCTGAAATCAGTGCAATACAAGAGAATTACCTCCTTGCCACTCCATATCTCTTGCCAAGTACTTGATAAAATGTGTTCTACAAATGTAGATATGGAGTCTTGATAAGAAAACTCACTCTTGCTGAATATTGGAATGATCTGGCTGATGTTGCAGGCAAATGTTTAAAACCAGGACACATTTCCACTAGAGAATTTTCAGACTTCTAGAGATTATCCCTCACTCTGGGGCAAAGTTTAAAGGGAAAAAAATGAGAGGCCCTCCAGCTTGCTCATATACTGGTGAATGTATTCAAGTGGAACTACCTGGTGGCTCAAGCCAAGCAACGCCCAGATATGTCCAGCTCTGCTCAAGGCCACTAACTCCAGGCTGGCCTCTGAGTCGGACCCAAGAGTTGGATCTGCTTATAGGATGACCCTACTGCATGCCTCCAACTTCAGGGGATGTGTGAGGATGGCACAGGCCTCTTGTTTTCTGGGATATGTTTTATTCACTCTCTTGCAGACTAGGGCTCCTGTCCCTTCTGCCATGGCCAGTCTCACTGGCACCTCCAAGGTAGAAGAGGGGCTGGGTAGGAAGCACCGGTAATAGGGGATTGTTGCAAGGCCATCTACGACCGAGGAAGGCTGGGAAAACCCCAAATAACAATGACAACCTCTTTTGAGTTTGTTTTGAGCCGTTTGGTAATAGGTAGCACCATATAAAATTATAACTATAGAGTTATAATGTCACTGGAAAAAAAAAAAAAAAAAGCAGTCGTTTATCACCAAAAAAGGACATCAGTTGGGAAGTGGGAACTTGGGACTGACATCCATCACTTATTGTGGTATGAGTCTAGAAATGTTGCCCCCAAAGCTCATGTGTTATGAAATGCAGCAATGTTCGGAAGTGAAAAGATCGGATTATGAGAGCTGTAACCTCATTGGTGAATTAATCCACTTGATTAATAGGCTTGAATGGGCTTCATGGTAACTACAGGCAGGTGGGCATGACTGGTGGAGACAGGTCACTGGGGGTGTACCCCTGGGGACTAGGCTTGTCCCTGGCTTCTCTCTCTCTCTCTCTCTCTCTCTCCTTCTCTCTCTCTCTCTGTCCTGAGCATCTTCTACCAGTCCTTTCCATCACGACGTTCTGCCTCACCCCAGGCCCAGAGCAATGGAGCCGTCTGACTATGGACTGGGACCTGAAACCACGAGCCAACGTAAACCTTTCCTCCCCTAAGTTGTTCTCGTCGGGTATTTTGGTCACAGCAATACAAAGCTGTCTAACACAGTGCTGAAGTGTAAGTAAGTCCTTACCCATTCTGTGCCTCCGTTTCTACACCTGTGACTTTGCATGACGGAGACAGGGAAGTCTAAAGGGCCTTAGTAACACCCTTCCAAGTTCAGTATTTTTAAGCCCACTTGTCCTGTGCTGTGGCTCCGTTTACTAAGTCCCAGCCAACACCACATTTTCACTCCACCGACTTCCACTTCCTCCATGCATTCCATTTTTCACACACACTCGAGTTATTGAGATAAACCACTTACCTGAGAGAGTCAGATGATCATTTAGCCAAGAAAACAAAACGCGAAGGAAGATGAAGGCCCATCAGCAGAACAGATGGCTTCACACGCAAGGCGGAGAGACCCACAGGTGAGACAGAGGGCAGGCTGGCGGGGAGCAGGATAAGAGACAGCGCGAGGTAGGATGGGGATGGATGGGATGGAGGGAGGAAGATAGAGGCGGCGACAGGCAGAGCGAGCGCCTCGCCAGCGTCGGCATCATCTCGCACACTGAGACCATCCTTCAAGGGAACTGAGACGCAGGGATGTGTAGCTCTGTCTCTGATAGAAACCCCAAGCAGTTTTCAAAATCAAAGCAAAAATAAAACGATAAGCCCTGAGTTTAACAGGGGGGAATGACTGGGGCAGGTGGCTCAGGTATATTAGCTTACTTCATCGTCAAAATGACCTCAGGGTCTTTGCTTAGTATTCTCATACCCAGCTCTAGGAATGAGAACAGCAGGTTGGGAAGGTCTGCTCAGCTGGTAACTGCCAATGTGGGGCTGAACTTGGGCTCTCTGAGCCCCTGCTCCCAGCCTCCCACCGCCCCATCCTGCAGCCAGAGCCCCTCTGGTCTGTGGGTTCCTCTCCTTCACCTTCCTCTTCATCCCCTCCTCCCCCATTCTGAGACAAAAATCCCTGCAGATGATAGCATAAGAAAGCATGGGCCCACTCTTCTCTGAACCTCCTTTCATCCTTCCCTTTTCTGGCCCAGAGTTTCATTTATAAACCGAATGTACTCAGAGGCCATCCATCCACCACTTCCCTAATTTTTATGGCATTTGTGATTAAATCAACTCAGAGGCTGTGAGAAGTTTGGTAATTAAATAATTTAGGTAACAGAATATTTAATTAATTGTAATTACGTATGCCATCTTGAAAGCCATTTCAATTTTAATTTTAGCACAAGCCGGAGTGTACAAAACAGGTTCTTTCTTTGCCACCCAAACTTTCCTTCTTTCCCACCATTCCTCGGCCCTTCGAATCTCCCCCACTTCCTTGAAGCGTGGCCTGTCAGAGGTGCCAGCACACCTTGGCTCCGTGTGCCGGGAGAAACAGCACCACCTAAGACCACATCAGCCTGAACCATGCCTGTGGGCCACAAGCCCAGCAAAGCACGGGTGGTGCTCAGAGCCACACAGAGGATAACTACAGGTGGCGTCGCTGAGGAGGACGGATGTGGGTCTCAGCGAAGCCTGCAGATGTGTGTGGCGCTTGTATTGATAAAGAGAAATAGGAGCGCGTTCCTAGGAAGAGCAGGCATGGGGTCTAGAAGGAGTGATCTGGTGCCGGGCGCGGTGGCACACGCCTGTAATCCCAGCACTTGGGAGGCTGAGGCAGGAGGATCACGAGTTCAAAGCCAGCCTCAGCAATGGCGAGGCACTTAGCAACTCAGTGAGACCCTGTCTCTAAATAAAATACAAAAAGGGCTGGGGATGTGGCCCAGTGGTCGAGTGTCCCTGAGTTCAATCCCCAGTACCACAAAAAAAGAAAAAAAAAAAAAAAGGAGTGATCTGGGCTGCTTCTCTCTTTATCCCCCTCTTTATTTATTGATTCGTTTACTCAACAAAGACTTTGGAGCACCTTTTGGGTGCCAGGCAGTGGTCACTAAAATGTCTATTCTGGACGCTCTGAGCTCGGAGAGGACAGCAGAGCAGTGTCCTGCTTCAACAGGTCCAGCTACCCTCATGCCCTCCACCGGCCAGGCTCGCCCTGCTTCTCTCTCACCTGAGAGATGCAGGACCCGCCTACAGGAGGGGGCTTAGCTCACAACCGCACCAGCCCCCTGTCATTCACCCAGCCTCCGCATCCCATTGGGCGCTGGAATTCCAGCGCCCTGGAGGGTTCCCTGCGGCTCCTCTGTCTGCATGCTCTGACCGGAAGTCACTTCTGGTCAACCAGAGACGAATCTCCAAGCCGGGCCCTGAGTTTGCTCCGGGGATCTGCATTTTCAGGCTTCCTTTGCCTTCTGAAGGCCAAACGTCAGGAAGAGTTCTAGTTTCACCCTGAGAGGGGCCCTGAGCAGCGGCTACTCCCTCTCTATTTTGTGTTTCGCTTGCTTATTCATTTGTTCAGTGAACACATGTCAAACCGCTTCTGTGTGTCAGGCACTGTGGAGCGTAAGCGGATACATGACTTTGTTCTCAGCACCCCCGTTATTAATAAATGGAGTTTACTAGACACGATATTACGACTCAGGGTAAGCTCAGTTTTACAATGCAGGAAGACAGAGGGTGTGTCTAACTCAGTCTGGGGACCTGAACCAAGTCTTGAGATGAGTACTAAGTCATTTTTATAAAGCAGAGGAGACAGGGTCTTACTCAGTTGCTAAAGTTCTCACTAAATTGCTGAGGATGGCCTCCAACTGGTGATCCTCCTGCCTCAGCCTCCCGAGTTGCTGAAATTGCACTGTGCCTAGTGACTATTTGATCCTTTTAGAAAAGGGCTGTAATGTCCTCATATGGGACGGCCACATTGTATAATGAGAAAGTTCTAATTAATCGTGAGAAATTCTGGATTGGCACTGTGGACATCAGACGCTCTGGGGTTGAATTCTAGCCTTGCCATGGGCTATGACCGTGGGGGCACTCATTTCCCAACTCATCTCTGTCACCTGTAAAACAGGTACAATAAGACTTGCCGGGCAATGCTGTCATGGGACTAAATGAGATGAGGCCTACAGGGATAAAGAGGCACTTAATAGAGGTTTATATCAATATTACTTTTGTTTTTAATGCCAAACCTTTCTGTAGACTGTGGGTGTTTACAAGTAGGCAGAGTGTTGTCATTCAGCCTTGCGCCCACCCCCGGGACCCCAGGTTCCAAGTAAAAAGGAAGAATCTGATGTTGAAATGAGTGTGTGTTAGAGCAGGGGTGACCTCAGGACCCTGCGGGTGTCCCATTTCATCACACGCAGAGGACGCAGAGGCCTCTGTTTCCCGCAGGGGGACCCAGGTGAGCCTTGGGAGGGCCCCACTCTGCTCACACCATCATGGTGACGAGACTGACGAGCGCGTTGGCGAAGCTGCTTTTCATTCAAAGCTTCGGCCAAGTGGCGCGGGCAGCTCTTCTGATGCTGAAGCCACAGAGCCGCTGGTCAGCAGGCCACTCTGCAGGAGCCCGGGGGCACTGTCCTTGGAGGTCCAGGCTGAGATCTCCCAGGGAGCTCGGATGCCTTCCCAGTGTCCTCTGCGGCACTTGCGTGGTACTCACCTTCCTACTCCCACTTCCTTCAGTGTGAATTGTGTTCATGAAGCATTATGACCTTTTGATCTCATCGTTAGTGGTGAGGGACGGTGATATAGGCCTCCTGATTTTTCTAGACTTCAACATGACTTGGCAATTTTATTCAAAAAGCATTATATGTTTTTAGAATATGTAGAACAGTGTAGAGACATGTAAAGGAAAAGTTAATATCCTCTGAACCCTCTACTTCCACCCAAGTGAGATAGCCCGTGTCCACAGTTTAGGGGGCATGTCCTTGCCTGGCTTTCTCTATGTTCACACCGCACAACATTCATATGTTTACACATACACAAACATGAACACACTCCTACATACACTCTCTCTCTCTCATGTGTGTGATTTGGCAAGTAGGATTATTTCCACATATTACCCTGCAATTTGCCCCTAATCTGTGGATCTATAGGAGTAACCCATTTCAAGATAACCACATAACGTCCATTGTAAAGATGTGTCAAAATTTAGTTAGCCCTTCTCCAAATGATGACTGTCTACATTCCTTCTTGTTTTATTTATTTTTTATCCTAACAATGCTGGGAAAAATATTCATATATATATGTGTACATATATATGTTGTGTGTGTGTGTGTGTGTGTGTGCGTGCGCACGCACAGACCTGTATACACCTATGAACACTTCTTCACTAAGGTCTCATAATAAGGGTTTGCTGATCAGACTTCTGCACGTTTAATTTTAACACGAATTTTATGTTATGTTCCGTAAAGATTGTACCATCCATATTGGAAGATACCCTTTGTTCCCATTCCCACTCCTGGGTAGCACTGGCCTTTTAATCAGATGAACCAGAAATTAGTTCCTCTCCTTGCCCCACCCCTTCTCTCTCTCATGGCCTGATGACCACTGTCGGGGTGCCATTGGGCTGCGTAGAGGGCGGGCCTCACTTCTCGGTGGTGAGAGTTTAGCCCGTTCTCTGCTAACTGTCTAGCTTACCTCGTTGTGCCAGCAGAACTCAGCTGACTTCTCAGGTAGTTTTAGGAGCACAAGTAAATTTAGTGTGAAATGGCCCTGACAGCTATAAAAGGCTGCGTTTTATTCATTAAAAGAAGGCCTAACGGTAAAGCTAAGTACCGTGGTAGGAAAGGGATTCCCCGAAACACCTGAGAGGGATATTTGAAACAGAGGCCAGAATCCTCCTAATCTGCCAAACCTTCCTATTTGCCAAAGATGAAAGAGAAAGAAAAGGAGAGAGGGAGGGGAAGGGAGACTCGTCTGACCCTAGTGGAGTGCTGGGCTTGTAGGAAGCGTGTTCAGTACCAACCCCAGGCCTGCTGTGTGGCAATCACTTAATAGTCATTGTCATTGTCATTATCAAATAACAAGCAGCATAATTGTTTTCAACTTGTCATTTGCTACTGATAGACACTTCCTCAATAAACTATAATGTCTTTCTTTTTTTGTTTTGTTTTTTGATACTGGAGACCAAACCCAGGGGTGCTCTCTCACTGAGTTACATCCCCAGCCCTTTCTGTTTTTTTATTTCGAGACAGGGTTTGGATAAGTTGCAGAGGCTGGCCTTGAACTTGTGATCCTCCTGCCTCTGCCTCTGAGTGAATAGAATTATGGGCGTGTGCTGCCACACCTAGCTAATAAACCACAATTCCAGGAAAGCTTCCTTTAACAAAAGGCTTTATTTGTCTGCAGTCTCTAGGGAGAGGACCAGAGTCCCTCTTTTCTGCAGGTCCTAAGAAAAGACTCTTCTCTCTAAAGCGAAAGGGGAACTTGCTGCTCCTCAGATCTGTCCTCCGACTCCTGAGCACGGAAGCCACCTTTAGATCTTTTCTGAGACATGCAGGCCCTAGAGTCTGCCAGATGAAAGGACCTTGTTCCCAGACTCGGGCATGCAGCTCAGCGGCCGTGATAAGGCCTCCAAGCCCCAGAGAGTTCTGCGTGCCTGCAGGGGTGGCCTGGGCCACCAGGGAACCCTCCTCAGGGTCCAGCGTGTGTCTGAGGTCCAGCCTGCAGGACTCGGGCTAACTTATTAGCACAAAGGGGAGCCACGCCTCAATTCTGGTCACGTTTATTTTTATAGGCATTATGCATGGATTTCTCTTCACTTACCTACCAATGATTGCATCTGCCCTACTTCATTAAGGACACCCAAGAATAAAAGTGACCCTCAAGCACCCCAAGGCCATTTGTTATCATTCAGTGATAACATTACCTAATCTTATTTCCAACCTGTGAAGCTCTGGGTTTCCAAATCTCGCCTTGGCCTTTTGATGAGATGTTGGCGTTAGTCTTTCATCGCTGACCCTGAGTCTCCCCTTGTCTCTCCCTTGTCGCTGCCTCGCTCCCTGCCCCAGCGGGGTGAAGGACACTGACGCTGTCACCACCTGCCAGCCCCTGCAGCCCTTCCCTCTGTATTTCCGCACGTCCTGGGCTCGTGGGCTGAACAGCACGTTGACATTCCCGCCTGCTCCTGGGAGCCTGGCTTAGGGCTGTGAGCCTGTTGTCATTTCCAGTGATTAGAAAAATCTGGCACAACCCGGTTCCCCTGGGGGAATCTGTACTAGAAACATCTCAGCCTGGAACTGCGAGACGTCATCAGTGTCCTGGTCCCCCTGATCCTATGTTAAAGCCAAGGATGGCACACACGATCCTGTGCTGGGAGGGAGAGGCGTGCATCCTCCTCTGCAGGCTCAGAGGGCCCGTGCGAGGGCCCCGTGGGAGCTCGAGGGCGCTACCGAAAATCCAATCTGGTCCACTCCAGCTGGGCTATTACACTCGGGGCCTGATAGGATCGTACTCTCAGAGCACCGGATAAAATTAAATTCAAGAGAAAATGAAATTTCTTTTGTTTTGTACCAAGTCCCATAGATAAGTGTTCTTCACAACTTGACCTTGGTGGCCGCAGGAAGCCCCTTTGCAGCCCAGAGGGATCTGATAGACAAACTGAATGAATTGGTGGTTCCTTCGTCCTGCTGCTTGGCACCACCATGGGGACAAGGGACTCCTCTATCCGTCTCCCTCCACAGGCCAAATTGAAAACTACTGTAGAGGAGGGTTGTCCCCAGCACCCCTTCGCCCTCCCCTGCAGCCCTTGCCCTCTCCCCACTCGTCTATCCCTGCTCTTGAGCTGCCCCAGGGCAGCCACCAGGTCCAGAGCCAGTGTCCCTGGATGTCGCCAAGACCCAGCTAGAGCCCACTCACCCGAGTCAGCGTGTTAACAGTGGTGGGGGGAAAGGCTAACTTCACCTCTTCCTAGCAAGGCTCTGGGAAGCTGGAGGAGAGGTCCCTCACTCCAGGTCACAGCATGGGGACTGCCCCGGGGGAGGGCACTGAGCCTGGCACAGGTTTCCCTTGCTGACTTGAGGCAGCATTTCTCGGTATGCTCTGCAGACAAAGCTGCATCGGAACTAGCCGGGAGGCTGGTGGGTGTTTATTTTTAGTTCTCTGCCCAGAATTATTAAGTCAGAATCTCTGCCATGGCTTCTGAGGAAATAGCCTTTCAACCTGCCTTCCACACGTTTCGTTCTTTCTTTCCTTCTTCTTTTCCTTCCTTCCTTTCCCTTTCTTTCTTTCTTTCTTTTTTTTCTTTCTTTCTTTCTTTCTTTCTAATTTGTTCGTTTTAGTTATACATGACAGTAGAATGTATTTCGACATACCATACCTACATGGAGTATAACTTCCCGTTCTTGCAGGTGTACACGATGTGGAGTCACACTGGCTGTGTATGCATATGTGAACGCAGGAAAGTTATGTCTGATTCGTGCTACTGTCTTGCCCATTCCCATCTCCCCTCCCTCCCTTCATTCTCCTTTGTCTAATCCGATGAACTTCTATTTGCTCCCCCATTGTTGTGTGTTAGCATCCACATATCAGAGAGAACATTCGGGCTTTTGCTTTGGGGGATTGGCTTATTTCACTGAGCATGATAGTCTCCAGTTCCATCCATTTACTGGTAAATGCCATAATTTCATTCTTCTTTATGGCTGGGTAATATTCCATTGTGTATATGTACCACATTTTCTTTACCCACTCATCTGTTGAAGGGCACCTAGGTTAGTTCAACAGCTTAACTATTGTGAATTCAACTGCTATAAACATTGATGTAGCTGTGTCATCATGGTATGCTGAACTTAAGTCTTTGGGGTAAGTGCCGAGGAGTAGGATAACTGGGTCAAATGATGGTTTCATTTCTAGTTTTTTGAGGAATCTCCATACCGCTTACCAGAGTGGTTACACCAATTCATAGTCTCACCAGCAAAATATGAGTGAACCTTTTCCCCCCACATCCTCGCCAACATTTATTCTTACTTGAATCATGATAATTGCCATTCTGACTAGAGTGAGATGAAACCCAGTGTATTTTTGATCCATTTCTCCGATAGCTAGAGATGTTGAACACTTTTTTTCCTATCTGTTGACCAATCATATTTCTTCTTCTATGAAGTGTCTGCTCAGTTCCTCTGCCCATTTGGTGATTGGGATGTGTGTGTGTGTGTGTGTGTGTGTGTGTGTGTGTGTGTGTGTGAAGTGTTTTGAGTTCTTTATAAATCCTAGAGATTAATGCTCCATCTGAGGGGCATGTGGTAAAGATTTCCACCCCCTCTGTAGGCTCTCTCTTCATGTCCTTGATTGTTTCCTTTGCTGTGAAGAAGCTTTTTAGTCTGCTACCATCCCATTTATTGATTCTTCTAAGGCACAATTTAAGAGCTAATGACTATCGGCTCAGAGGCAGCTCCCCTGGTGCTCCTGGTCCCTCTGACCACCATGTGTCCTATGGCTTATCCCTGGGCAACAGAGACTGCTGGTTCCTTTGGCCTCCACAGACCTCTGGCTACTCCCAGTGGCTACAGTAGTAAGGGCCACGGGCTCTGGGGAAAGCTGCACTTTCCTCTCAGGCCATCCTCTGAGTCTGGCTCCAATTAAAAAAAGTTGAATCTTTCCAGAGAACACATCTGGATGCTTCAAAACGTCAGGGGAACCTCAGTTTAACTCTGTACAGAACTGGGCTGATTCATATGGGGGCAGTAATGATAAAATTATAATCATAACTTTTAATTGAAGGGCTCTCAGGTTCTAGTCCTGGGCAGGTTAGTGGCAACCAAAATCTCACCCACTCTTTTTTTTTTTTTTTTTTTTTATTTATTTATTTGCTTTAGTTGTGTACAATGCGTTTATTTGTACGTGGTACTGAGGATCGAACCCGGGCCGCGCACATGCTAGGCGAGCGCTCTACCGCTGAGCCACAATCCCAGCCCCTCTCACCCACTCTTCACAGTGCTTTGTACGGCGGTATCAATACGCCCCTGGCACAAGGCTCAAAATCACAGACCCAGTAACGGATGCACTGTGAGCCCAGTCCGTCTGAATCCAGAAGCTCATTTCCAGGTCGGTGTAAACTGGCAGAGGCACAGCCCATTTCCAGCCACTGTTTTGATGTTTCTGCCCACCTTGTGAGGCAGAAAACAGAGCAGATTTTATAAATGAAAAAGCCAAGGCTTGGAGGAACTCATCATTCCGGGCTGTCGCTAGGAGAAACACAGGTGAGGGCTGAACCCAAGGCACTTGCTCCCCATCAGGCCTTGCTTCCCGTCACGCCCATCTCCACGCTTCGGGAGGTGGCAGTGCTGCTGCTTTAGATTAGCATGCCTATGACCTTCCTGGGGCTATCCTACAAATCAGTGCATTCACTGTGGCTTAAAACAATACAATTTTATTTTCTCCCAGTTTTCGAAGCCAGAAGTCCAAAATCAAGGTGTCAGCAGGGCCCGGCTAAGGTCCCTGTGCGGGCTCTAGGGGAGAACCTTTGCTAGTTCTGCCAGCTTCTGGTGGCTCCAGGTGTCCTTGGCTGGATGTCACATAACTCCAATCTCTCCGTCTTCATGTGGCCTTCTTCTCCTCTGTGTCCGTAGCTTCTCTGCTTCTCTTGATATTGGCTTTAGCGTTCACCTGAATGATCTCAGGTAATCTCATCTTACGACCCTGAACTTAATTGCATCTGCAAAGACCTTTTTCTAAATAAGGTCACATTCACATGTTCTGGGGGTTAGGGCATGGACATATACCCCCCATCCCGAATTCAGTGCACGATCACGGGTCACCAGAATTTTAAGGCATAATACTCTAGAAAGTAGAAACATACTAAACCCATTAGAAAGTAACTGCCCAGGATGGGGGTGGAGCTTAGTGGCTGAGCACTTGCCTAGCCTGCACCAGGCCCTGGGTTCCATCCCCGACGCGGAAAAGAAAAAGAAAAAAAAAAGGAAAGAAAGAAAGCATAGTGAATTCATTTCTACTTCTCTCCAAGTTGTTTTCTTCCCGGATATGAATGGAGGGCTGTCGTGGGGTGAGATTATTTGGGAGCAGAAGTCTTCGGGTCAGGGCAATCCGAGTAGGTGGCTCTGAAAGGTGAGAGGCCCCCTAGGAGGCAGAGAGCAGAGGCCAGCTTTCAAGGAGGGAGCAGCGGAAAGGGGGCTGGAGCAGCAGGAACACTTCTGGAAGTGGCTGCTTCACAGGCATGGGCTGCCAGGGTGGGGGTGGTATGGCGGCTTTTGCACAGTCATAGTCATTGAAGCCAACTTCTGGGCTTGCGGACGGTAGGGGCGAGAGCGGAGGAGCGTCACCACCTTCTTCCTGTTGGGTTTCGCCTCACTTGAGCCTGTAGGGAGACAGGGTGGAGTTGGGCTGGAAGCCCCTGAAACCCCTGCCGACTCCCACAGGAACCAGGCTCTCTGCTGATGGGGCAGCAGCCTCCGCCTCCCTTGCTCTGATGCTGCTGTTCCGGTGACCTGCTCAGGTGGGGGACGCTGGCAGGAGGGGGTAGCCCTCTCAGAGCAGCAGAAACATTCTCCAGAGGGAAGCAGGGGGCTGTGAATCCCCCGGGAGGCTCGGCTCTGAGTTGCTCCCACTTCTGCAGCAACTGCAGAGCGCATAGGCCTGGCTGAGCCGGTCTGGCGCAGGGGCCTCTGGGAATTCTGCTGCACTAATTCCCGCAAGGAGCAGGGGCAGCTTACAGGCCACGGAAACCCTTTTTCCCAGATGCTGCAGGCAGAACCACCATGAACCAGAGCTGGAAGCACCCCCTCCTTCTCTCCAGAGCTGGGACCTTCTGTGTCCCTCCACACGCTCCCTCTGATGGCACCTGGCTTCCAGTCCGGAGTAGCTCCCACACACCTAGCGCTCTGCTTCTCTGGCCCTTAAGAAGGGATGCTTTGTAGTCCAAATGGCAGAAAGATCACCCTGTTGTTTTTCACAGTTGTGGGTTATCTAAGAAGAAGAAACAATAACAAAGTCATCAAAATGATCACCAGAGCTGATCCGGGAATCGTAGAAGCCACGTGTGTGGCTGGTGGAGGCTCCTGGGAGTCTTCCAGCAAATGGAAGGCCCTTCCCCCCAGAGTCCGGAGCATCGGTGCTTCTGGTCCAGCTTAGGGAAAGATTCTAGCAGTGCTGCTGCGCCTCCCACATGCAAAGCTCCCTGCAAACTGAGGCCTTCGGGAAACAAGAGGCAGGAGATGCACAACTGCAGCTGAGTCCTCCCTTGGGGGCACCCCCCCCTTCCCGTGTGAGCCAATCCTGAAGCAGAACACTCTTGTCTTTGAACTCCCTTTTCTTTGTACTTTACCTTCTCCAGCTGTCTCCTGGTGGCTCCCTACACAGAAGCCTGCTGCCCCCTTAGCTCTCTCTATGGTTTCCTAGGGTTGCAGTGGCAAAGTGCCATCAACGAGTGGCTTAAAGGCAGAATTGCATTGAAGGACAGTTTTGGAGAGTTGAAGTGTAAAATCAAGGCAGCAGCAGGGCCATGCCCTCCCTCAACCTGCAGGGGAGTTTTCATTCCCCTCTTTCTGGCTTCTGGTGACTTGCAGGAACTCCTTGGCGTGCCTTGGCTTACAGTTGTCATCCCTGCGGCTTTCGATCTCTGTCTCTGTCATTACGTGGCATTCTCCCTGGGTGTCTCTGTGTCCGGGTCCTTTCTTCTTATAAGGACACCAGTCATCTTGGGTTATGGGGCCATTCTACTCCAGTATGACCTCATCTTAACTAATGATATCTGCAAAGACCCTATTTTAAAATAAGGTCATATTTTGAAGCTCCAAGAAGAACATGAAGTGTAGGGAGGGCACTTGTTCCACGGCTACCATCCATTTTCAGAAAAGTATCGTGTAATCTCATTCTCACTCTAGTGTGAGGACGGACGAGTCTGGATAGATGTCTAGGTACATTAAGAGGCACTGGCGTATAAGCCAGAGGGAAGAGGGCAATTGGTGGACAGGAACGGCCATATACGAATGAATCTCGATGGTAGGAATCTATGCACTGGGGACTCTTGAACACCAGATGGCTCCAAGTGGGCATATGCCAAATCTTCCTAATCTCAACAGGTGGTACCCACTAACATTTTTATGTAGATGAGAATAAAATATCAGGGCATTCTTGAGAATAATAAAAGTCAAAAAAGCAGAGTAGTATAGAAAAAAAAAAAGAGATCCTTGACTTGTATTGAGAGACCTAGGCCCAAAACCTGAATGTGCCTCTGGTAAGTGTGGGCCCTGGAGCATGTCGTGAGCGTGAGCCTGGGACTCCTTGGTGATAGGAAGGGACAGGCCTGGAAGATGCTAAGTCACTCCTCCTGGACATGTTATAACCATAAATGTGGACAAGTTTTATCATCGTCTTCAAGTTCACTCTAATCCCCTGCTGGTACTCCCTGCTCCCTCTTCATCCCATGCAGAACGCTGTGAACACACCACCCGCTGCACCCCGCTGAAGTTGAGAGCCTTGGCAAGGAGGGCTGGTTCACAGCATAGGAAAACCTGGAAGGCTACGTTGTAATAAGTCTGCCCTGAAAGTCTGATTTATTCATCCAGGGTCTATGTCAATGTATTAAACATATACAGTGGTGAATTAGGCAGAGAAGACCCTCGTCCACACAGCTTTCCATCTACCAGGTAAACCTACCATATAGGCCGCCAACAGGAATAGTTTGGGATTCCGTGAGATCCGAGATGGGGAACGCTGTCATGGCTTGTACTGTGTCCTCCAACAAAGATATATGTAAGTCCCTTAAAAACAGCATACTACAGGGACATGGCCACATCAATGTTTATAGCAACACAATTCACAATAGCTAAACTGTGGAACCAACCTAGATGCCCTTCAGTAGATGAATGGATAAAGAAAACATGGTATATATACACAATGGAATATTACTCAGTAATAAAAGAGAATAAAATGATGGCATTCGCAAGTAAATGGATGATGGAGGATATAATGCTAAGTGAAGTTAGCCAATCCCAAAAATCCAAATGCCAAATGTTATCTCTGATATAAGGAGGCCGATTCACAGTGGGTTGGGATGGGGAGCATAGGAGGTTTAGGGGAATGCTAGAAAGGTCAATGGGGAGGGAGGGGAAGGGAGGGAGCAAAGGGGTTTAAAAAAAAGATGGTAGAATGAGATGGATATCATTACTCTAAGTGCATGTATGAAGACAGGAATGGTGTGAATATACTTTGTATACAACCAGAGATATGTAAGAGTGTGCTCTGTATGTGTAATATGAATGGTAATGCATTCTGCTGTCATATATGACAACTTAGAATAAAAAAAAAGATGTGAAAATGGAGATTTAAAAAAAAATACATGTAAGTCCTAACCCACAGTGCCTCAGAACGTGATCTTTTTTGGAAATAGGGTCCCTGCAGATGCCATTAGTTAAGGGGAAGTCACACTGGAGTCAGGTTGGCCTTTAATACAATATGGCTGGTGTCCTTACAAGACAGCCGTGTGAGGACAGAGACACACAGTGGGCACCTGGAAGATGAGGGCAGGATGGTGTTAGGCATCTGTAAACCAAGGGGCTGAGAGGAGGAAGGCGCCATTCTCCCTACAGGCTTCACAGGGAGCATGGCCCTGCCGCCATTTTGGCCATTTTGATGTTTTTACTTTAGCCTCCAAAGCTGTTAGACCATGCACTTAGGTACTTTGCTACAGCAACCTTGGGAAGCTAATACAGGCACCTAACACATGGTCTGGAGGTTTCCAGGAAGGCTCTGCAGAGGAAGAGAGGCCTGCCGCAAGGCCTCAAGGAGGTACTGAGGCTGACAAGGGAGCACGTGTTGGTCAGCTCTGCATCACTGGAACAAGTACCCAAGATCATCCACTTCCAAAGAGCACAGTCCTATTTGGGCTCAGTTTTGGAGGTCTCAGTCCCTGTGGCTTTGGGCCTCTGGTGGAACAGCACATCCTAGCTCCAAGCGTGTGGCAGCAAAGTCATTCCCTTCGTGGGTTGGAGGTGATAGAGAGGAAGAGGAAGGAGCTGAGGACCCCTGATCCCCTTCCAGGGCACGCCCATACGCCCATTCATCTGGGCCCCCCCTCTTAAAGGTTCCACCACCTCCCGAGACCACCGAGCTGGGGGCTAAGCTTTCAACACGTGACTTGTCACGGATGTTTAAGATCCAAATTCTAGCAAAGGATGTGCGTGGCATGTGGGAATGTGGTTAGAGGGTGTTGCAGGGAAATGAAGTGGCGTGTACAAGGACCTAGGGAAAGAAGCCTGGTGAAATGGGGGCTAATGGGGCCTCCCAAGCAGCTCGATGGGTAGAAAGAGTAATGAGCCAGGCAGTGATCAGGGGCCAGCTCTCCCGCTCCTGTTTAGGGTGTTCTCCTAAACTCAGCGCCACACGCCTCGGCTGAACCACATACCTGCACACACCTGAGCCACGCCACGGAGGAAGAGCGTCGGAGGGACTCAGTGAGGAATGAAGGCTAGCGGGAGTCTGCCTACAGAGCTCCTCCCAGGTTCACACTCCAAGACTCATTTGTTCCCCAAATATTTATGTTGTGTTCAAAGTTCTACCAGAGGTATGTAAGACACAGAGATGTACAACAACCATACCTAACATTTACCCAAGGTGTGTTGTGTGCAGAGCGTCATGCGTAGCGCTTTACATGGCTCATCTCCTTGGGGACTTTCATACCTTCATGTAATATTTGACATAATTAGCCCTACTCCACACCAGGCCCAGAGAGGCTGGACACCTCGCCCAAAGTGCTTCAGCCAGGAAGCTGTGGACCGAGAATACTAATAAGAGCGCATCAAGCTGCGCTGGCATCTCCCATCCCGCGCCAGCCAGTGCCTTCTCCAGCAACCCTGCGAGAGAGCTGCTGTCGTCAGTCCATTTGATGGTTAAAGCAAGGACACAGAGGAGCGGAGGATGATTCAGATAGAGGAAGAGCAGTGGCGGGAGGGAGCTTTCTTCAGGGACCTCAGGGCTGAGTCTGGGGTCACAGGGCAGCTCCGTTTGGGGAGGAGCTCAGATCCATGAAGGGAGGCGAGAGGGGCCAGGTGGGTTCCGACCGCGACCAGTGGGGGAGTCGAGCTGAGCGGCTGGATGGCCTCAGCGGCAGTGAGGAGGCATCCGGAGATGCGGTGGCAGTGGCGTTCAGGCTAGAGTGAGGACAGATGTCGGGAGATGGGCGAGGGGCCTGTCACAGGACATCGTGTTTGTCAGTTGGCCAACAAAGGGTAGCAAATCCCTGCCACGAGTCAGAACAGAGGGGCCAGCTGGAAAGGAGAGGTCTCTGCCTTCCTGCAGGCGACAGTTGAGGACGATGGTAATGAGGACATGAACCTGGGTAAGAGCCACGCGGAAGGGTGGTGGGGGCGGGCGGCCGTGGTAATGGCATGTCACGCTTAGAATCAACAGGACCTGGCAATTGGGACACTCAGACTGCTCTCAGTAGTTGGAAAATGAAACAAGCTTGTGGGTTAGGGGCCAACCTGCCCCGAAACTAAGTACTCTCGGGGACTAAAACTATCAACTTGGCTCATAAAGCAAGCTGGAGTCGAGGAGGGTTCCTTTATTCCTTTTCCTACACACACGAGCTCATCTGAGGTTGAGCTTCCCGCTCAAAGCGCATCCCACACACCTGCCTGCCCCAGCCAGGGGTGCCCGGCATGAGCTTACCGACTCTGCACAGGAGGGTAGTGCCACACATGGTGTGATCACATGCCCTGAAGTCGTGAGCAGGTCCTGCGGGCTCCGTCTCAGAACCACCTTCTCGCCCTGCTCCACCCGGCTGTAAGACAGGGCTCCCTCGGCTTCTCTGCTTCCCTCCTCTCTCCCCCTGCCACCAGTGTCTTCGTGCCATGTTCTACTTGTTAGCAGCTCTCCTGGAGGCTGGGTGAGGGGACAGGATAGCCTCTAGAACTTTCACAAATGATTTTTTTGCTCATGGGCAACTCATGATCAGCTCTGATAAAAAGTCAGGCCCAGGAAGGGGGATTGAACTTAGTGGGTCCAATTCTTCCCCTCATTACTCCTGCCTGGGTATTGTGTTTCCTCCACCCACGTCTCTCTGCCTATCCCAATCCTACCAGGTTTGGGGGTTCAGCTTGCCTCCAGAAGATGCTCTGTAACTGTGGGGTTGGAGACAGAGCTGAGAGCACCCTTCTTGCTGAAAGTGCACCCTGGCTGCTCTGAGCATCCTATGCTCTTGTCTGCACCACTTATCTCTTATAAACCAGGGGGACCTTACCTCTGGGCCCCGAGATCACTTCTTGGACTTCCTCGCCCACACTACCAAGTGGAGAGTTAATGCAGGAGCCCTGTTTGGGGAGATGGCTATGATTGCGGTTGACTTCTGGCCATGGAGTTTTGGACATTGCCACCTTCTGTAGTCTCACGAGACTTGGCCCGGGATCTCGAGAGACTTGGGCCGAGCGCAGAGCGGGTTGGGGCCATTTTGGTTGTTGGTTCTTTGGTGGTGTGTGGTACGTGTTAGAGTTGTTAGAGCCAGAGAGAGAAACTGACAGAATAAAGATCCTGTTTGTTTCCAGTCTGCCTCTGAACTTATTCCCGCGGCTTTGCTGCTCCAAGCGGCCATCGCTGCAGGCGGCGACAAGTTACTAGCAGACAATGCAGAGAGTCACATTTCATCCGTGGCTCTGCCTGAATGGAATTGCCCATTATACGACAATGACACAGCACATTACCTTCCACATAATTCCCTCCTTCCATTTAATTGGTGAGGTGGGCTTCATTGTTCCCATTTTGTAGATGGGTATGTTTCAGCTCAGTGATCTACACAAGAGCTGGGCTACTTAGGGTAGGAGTGAGTTGGGGGTAAGAACTTCTTATTCTAAAGCCATCCTTGTCTCCATCCCAATGGGCTCCATGTTTGTGCTCTTTTACTGGTGATTTGCTTTGATTACTACATTTTTTTTTTCCTCCAGAGGAAGAGTAGGGAAATGTGTTTGATCATTACCAATTCCCTGGCCCTCACGACTTGGGTACCACTCCATCAACCTTGGCTTGTGTGAGGTTTGGGAAGCAAACCTAACACAACATCTCTGGGCTCTATTTCCTCCTGTAGGAGATGGTGAGTTTGGATTGGGTGACTTTCCAAGACTCAAGTTCCCTGGTTAACGTTGACTCATCCTCTTCTCTGCTCGTCCAAAGCAAGCTGTGGATGAAGCTTAATTTCCCCCCAACGCAACCAGCACTTGATAGACTGATGAACCTTCTTAGCTCTCTTCTACCCAGTACTTCAGGTGGGTCATCCAGGTGACTTAAAAATGGTCCTATAGTCAAGTCTCTCCATGACGTACCTAGTCCTCTGGGCCAAAGTCCTGGAGGCCTTCCTCTGCTGGGATTCTGCTCAAAGTTTTAGGCGTTACAAGCTGATAAAGCCTCTGTTAAATACTAGCTGCTCCCTATGGCACTCGGGGTAGCAAAGGACAATGCTCTCATGGTCAAGGATCTTGTCCGTCTTCTATTAGGAGACAGGACAATTCAAGATGGCCAAGGAGGAGTACGGCAGAAGAAACAGTGATTGAGGAGGTGACCCGAGACCCAGGACCCCAGTCTCTGGCAGAGCCCACCTCAGCGTCCCAGGGAGCCTCTCTTCACGGAGGCCACTTGCTCACTGGTTGCAGAAGTCGCCCTGCCAGCCCCCAAGCCCTCTGGGCAACGGGGCCAGCGAGGCACAGCTGCACGCTAATGAACGGCCAGATGGAACACCACTGGGCACACGGGGCTGGTGGCCAGCCACGTCCTCAGCTTCCAGAGAGGAATGACCACCTGCATGCCCGGTACAGGGAG
Organism: Tamias sibiricus; assembly: GCA_025594165.1. NCBI lineage: Eukaryota > Metazoa > Chordata > Mammalia > Rodentia > Sciuridae > Tamias > Tamias sibiricus. The sequence continues at coordinate 10,454,368 of CM046669.1, read as the reverse complement.
GGCAGCAGGGGCAGCGTTTGATCAGTGGCTCTGCTGAAGCCCTGACATCCATGTCAGGGTGTTCTAGGAGGTGCCAGGCAGGACCAGGGTCCTCAACAGATGGCAGAGCTGGTGCATTCCCGCCAACCAGCCTGGGGCTTCCACTTCCTGTGCCCACCAGTGGCCTTCTGGCTTTCCACTGCAAGCTCCTAAGTAGAGCAGGGCCCGCCCCTGGAGCTGAGGGGCTCTCTCCCGGCAGGGTGGGCAGGAGGGAATAAACGGTGTCCTCTTAGCCAGCTGGGATGGGGACTCCCTGTGTGAAACAGAACTGCAGCGTAATGGCACGGAACAAAAGCAGCTGAGCAGCTGCCAGTATGCAGCCAGAGGAGGCCAGGAGCCCCCGCAGACGAGGGGGAGAGGGCAGAACAAGCAGCCTTGCCCAGCTGATTCGTCGTGTTGCATTGATGCCACATTTGTATTCTGGTTTCTCTGAATAGGAGGTGGGTCCTAATGATATCACTTTAAATCTCAAGGCCAGAGATATAATCGCATGCCATTACTCCTTAATTACGTGGTAACTACTATGCCATTACTTTCTAACTCTAGTTTAATTGCAGCTCACTTCTGATTAGTGGGCGATAAACATTCACAAACAGGGTCCGAGATCTATTTCCGTAAAATGTACTCTGCTTTCGCGGAGGAATACAAACATACCGATTGGGGGACCGCAGGGAGTCTGCCCCAATAATTGCCAGAAGCAGGGTTGGTTGAGCTTGCATGACCCTCCGGATTAGATCATCAGAGATTTGAGGGAAATGTAGGTAGCTCTATCTGGAAATAGGGCAGGAAGTCAAGGGGTAGCATCCCTAGTCTTGAGTTCAGGTTCTAACTCTAATTTACTGGTCCCGTGTGATCTTGATCAAGCACTAAAACTTCCTGGGAGTCAGTTTCCTAATCTAAAATCGGTAACGTAATAAAAACTGTTCTGTGAAGGTAAAGATTAAAAAGATCATGTAAATGAAAAAACTGTGAAATAAGAAAATGTTGCATGGTTATCATTACTGTTATTCCCAGGGCGAGAAATGTCCTTTGATGGTGACAGAATATAAGACTGTTATCTCAAAGCCTTTATCCAGAGCTTCCCAGACTTTGATATGCATACAAACCTCCCGCGACCTTAGAATTGGATCCGTGGGGTCTGGGGCAGGACTCCCAGCTGGTGCGGGGGCCGTTGGGCCACAGACCACACTGAGTGGCAGGCCGGAGGTCCTCCTCCTCCAAGGATCATGACAGGACAGGACCATAGGGCAGGATGATCACGTGGTCTCCAAACTGTCCCCACCCCTTGAGGGGAGCTAGGACTTCCACTGGCTCGCCCTCCTGCAGATGGCAGCAAGGGACATAAAAGCACCTGCCACGTCCTCGGTTTCAGAGTCCAACACATAAAGGGTAGATCTCCATGGGGAGGGGGTGTAGGACAATTTTGAGGAAATGACGCTTTTGTCAGATGACTGGTAAAGTTGTTCCTGGATCAGAGAATTCTCGGGGACGGAGACATCAGGGTGGCCCTGGACAGGGTCTCTAGGCAGGCCACTGCATCCTCAAAATCCACAGGGTGCCTGGACCATGCAGGGGACCATTAGTGTCTGATGGAAGGAGGGATGGGAGGAAATGAGAAAGAGAGAAAGCAGGGAGGAAAGAAACGAGCTCATTGTGGAGGTGGAGGGAAGGGTCTGCATTGCCTCTGTCACGCTTGTTAGTGGCTGGCACTGAGCAGATGACCCGAATGAGAGGGTGAAGGAGGAGGGCACCTTGGGAGTCATCTTCACAGTCCAAAGAGCTAAGACAAGGTATCTCTCCTGCACTCACCTGGGAATCGGTGGTAGCTAGACCCCAGTTCCCCCAGTTCTCAGTGCTTCTCTTCCTAAGCCACTGGAACGTGCTCCACGGAGCGTCTTCCTCGCCAAGCACCTCCCCACTCCGGAGGCCCGGCTGCTGGAGCTGAGCTGGGCCCTGGGAATGCGCCTCTCCTTGACTTTGTGCTGACGCTCTTGATTCCTTCGGCTCCAAACACCACCTATTTGATTTCTAAGAGAAGCCATTTTGCTGCTTCTGTCCTATCCTACAAAAGGGGGAAACCTACCCCAGAATCCCAAGCCTTCCGAGTTCTGCTTCAGAGAGGTGGGGCTCCTTTCCCATGCCTGCCGCACCCCCAGGACACCTGGCATCACTTGCCAGCATCTGCTAGATGTGGGTGCTTGGAGAGACCTAAGGGACAGTGTCCGGGAAGACGTGTGCTGTCGTTCACCAAGGGTGATCCAGACTGGCCACGGTGGGGGGAGGCCTCACGGGCAGGGCCAGGCACCGAGGGCGGGAGAAGGACTGCTTTGATGGTGAACATGGGACATGGTCAGGGCGAAGGGGCAGAGTGGCCTGATAGATTCGGACTCTCAGAGAACACCATCGAGCCAAAGTATTGGAATCCCCAATTGCGTTCCAGGATGGCACAAGGAGAGGTGACTGACCCGGGATCCACTGAGGCCCGTGGCACACTCTGGAGGGCTCTTTGTCCCACACAGGAGGAACAGATCTGATCTACACGCCGTTCTTCAAGTCATTTTTCAAAATTGCCTACATCTAGGACCTATAATATACACCTTAGTTGAATGAATTTAATATGCACCTACATTACAGCATTGCTTTTGAATCTCCAAGCATTGAGAATGGAAAGGCATTAAATATCCTTTTAGCAAAGACTTCAGTGAGATTTCTAACTACTATGTGGAGTAAAATCTAAATATACATGAATGTGGGATATTTTAGAAGGCTAATTGAAGGGTGCATGCTATGTTTGTGATGGAGACTATAAATAAAGGTGTTTAAACTTCCAGCTTTGTTCCTTTTCTCCACCGAGTACTGCTAAACATGCCACAACTGGGATTAAATCCCTGTCTGTGCACCAGCTCCCACATGCACTAGAGGATACTGAAGTCCAGAGAGCTCAGGAGACAGTCCAGGGTGACTTGGTAACAGGGCTGTCCTCTGCTTGCTTCCATTCTGTTTGCCTTTTGGTGGCGGGGATTGAACCCAGGGCCTCATGCATGCTAGAGCACTGAGCTGCACCCCAGCCTTGCTGGGGTGTGCATCCTGCCTGGCCATCCATCATATGAAGAAAGATTCATGGCTCTGGGACCCCAGAGCCCAGACCCTCTAGGTGCAGCTTCCCTGGCTGTAGTGACAGCAAAACTTGGTGTCCTAAATGTCACTAAGACATCTCTAGGCCTGCAGACCAAGACTGACCTCTTCCATTGGAGCTCAGTATACAGTCTGATCTCAGGGCAAGGTTAGTTATTGTCCACTTGTTGACCCAAGCCTGATGTCCAGGTTCAACATTCCTCTCCCGGGAAGCTCACAGGGCAAACAAGGACAGAAGGTCCCAGAACCTTCTCTCCCCTTCAGCTGGGAGACATACACCAAGGGAAAATAGAATTTGGCTGTAGTCTGTTTAGGCTCTGGTCAGGCCAGCCACCTCCAAGATGAAAGGTTCATAATTCGATTAGCTCTCTCAGGCCTCATTGGCCGCTGCTGTCCTTTCTTTATCTCTACTAATGTAATTAAGCCGTTTCCTTTCCTTCCTTGCTTCTAGTTCTCAGAAAGGAAGCTATCCCACCGCTACGAAGGCTATGCTCACCAGCCCCTTCGGGTGGTGGGTTTCCCTGAGGAGTCCGGACGGCCCTGCAGCAGCCACCCTCCAGGCTGCCCCAGGCTGAGTACTGAGTACTCAGTACTGAGCCTCAGTACTCAGCACTGCTGCTCATCACCTCCCAGCACCTTTCCACCACCCTGCCCTGCTCTCAGCAGGGGCCACCACTGTGCAGGAGATCCCCAGGGCTGGGTGGCCTCTGTGTACTCACCCAGAGGAGAGAGGAGACAGAGTGGTCCCCAAAGAGCCCTGGTGACACATATCCCTTCCCAGGGGCAAGAAATGCCACGAAGGAGTATTTGAAGAAGGGCTTTGCATTAGGAGGCCTGGGGGACACATCAGGGCCATTGAAGGAACTGTCCAGATTCCTGATGAAGTGACCACCTGTGGTGTGTGCTAAAAAGCGTCAGGATTTGGGAGATACTGCAAGGGGGGTTTTAAGTGCTTTGACTTTTTAAACTAATTTGAGATGATGATGAGAAGCTTCAGAAAGGATGAAAGAATAATCAAGGAATAAAGTCACGAAGAAGATGCCTAGGAGGTGGTAAGAAAACAAACCCTTTGCCAAGAACATTGTAAGAGAGAGGACACAGCGGAGAGGAAGGGAAAGGAAACCCTCTGGAGCTCTGCCTGGGGTGCCGGGCTCCCCACAGCTCCCCTGCAGCATCTGCTCAGCTCCGCCTCCTCTCTGCTCACTCCCATCCTGGTGGGCGCCATATTGTCTTCCCACTCCCAACTCGTCCCAGCATGTTCCATGCCAACGATGACAGGGTTCAGATGGAGAACACTCAGTTCTTTAGTGAGGCAGAAATCACAAAACGAATATGTAAGCAAGATGTCAGAGCTGAGCTTATGGCGTGCCTGCCATGTCCATCATCCCCCATAATAGTAGGATCATGTGAGGTGGACGCTGTGGCCCCAATGTACAGGGAAGGAAGCTGAGGTTTAGTAGGGTGCTGAGACCACGTACCTTAAGCGGCAGAGTGAGGATCAACCGCTACAAATCACACGCCTTCTCAGAATACCATGAAACCTCGGTCAGAGGTGACGGGGTTTTGAATTGCCAGACTTCTTGAGCAGAGTGAGGTCATGTTTGTCCTTTATAGCAGGCAGTGAATAAAGATCTGATATAGGTTGCATAGGCAGGCTGGCTTGTGACCCAGCCTCCTCCACCTTGCTGAGGATGCTTGCCCCAAGAAGGGGAGGGCAGCAGCTTGGCAGGTGACAGAGCACAGGCCTGGCCTGAAGTCCAAAAGGGAGGTAGAGGGACCATCGGGACAAGAGGTAGCAGAACAGCACACTCAGCACCTGGGCAAAGAGGCGAGCGACTGGGCCAAGGCACGGGCCCAGAGCAGAGAACAGGACACCTGCTCCCCGCCTGAGCTCAGCTGCCGACGGAGGGACGAGGCAGGGGTACAGGTCATCTGGCTCTGGGGCAGGGCTGAGGCTGAGGGGATATGCACCTGACTTGTAGAATTTGCCAATTTCCATGGTGTAAATTCTCCCACCATGGCCAAACTCAAGCTCCCAGAATTGGCCCACAAAATTGCCCCAGATTTGACAATCAGCTTTCACCATTTGAAGCAGCAAAGTCCTAAGACAAGGAGGGCTTGGACCTTGCCCAGCAAAACAGGACCTGCCCCAGAGGCTCATGGTGTTGCTTTGGGACACATTTTAGAAAGACAACACTTGCCTGAACGATGCCCCGAGGAGTCCCTGCAAAGCCTTCTGGAAATTACTCTGTTTCTGACTCATATGCACACGACTCCAGGTATCTGAACTGAACGCCTCCAGTCTCAAGGAATTCACTCATTTATCAAACATGTCTTAAGGACCTTCAGAATGCCAGGCATTGTGCTGGACCCAAAGGTCCTCAGTCTCTCTCTATAGCAGGAATCTAGAAGGAAGGGGCTGTGCTCATACCTTAACCCCTCGCACAGTGCTGGGCACACAAAATGCATTTGAGAAAATGACTGGAATCAAGATCACTTATTTGAGACAATTTGAGAGAAAGACAACATGTCTTCAGGGAATTTAGAGGAGTTTCTATTCCCATACTCTCTCATTCTCTTCTCTTTTTCATCCTTTCTCTCATCCCATAAGTGCTCTGGGAGTCTAAAGACATCTCAGAAAGATTAAAGGTACATTTGTCAAGGTTAGAAGGTCCTCATTCCTTTTGTAAAACAGCTACGTTGTTTTATGCATTAAGAAAGGTGGGCTTTTTCTCTCTCTCTCTAACAGAAAACAAAAATCTATCAATGCCAGCAGTCAAGTATTTGGGGGAACAGAAAATCAAGTGTTCAACAGTACCTGTGGACCCAGGCTTTGAATGACAGAGCAGGGACCCCTCCCCACCCCAAATGCTGCCTGTCCCAGCAGGGCATTTCTGAAAGAGGCCATACCACAACCTGCATTTCCTCGCTGCCCAGAGAGTTCCAATAAAATTCAGCAGATATGCAGACTGGGGACAGATCCAAGCAAAACCACGTGGGTCACTCAGAGGGCCACCTTTGCTGGAACACCCTTTGGCCCAGGGCAGTGAACAAAAAATCAAGGGGTGTAGAAACCTGGGGGAGGCACTCTAAGGGACTGTGAAAGGCGAGGGTGGTAGGTGTGGGAGACCAGGACAGTGTCACCACCCCCCAAACCCAACCTAGGGGCTGCTTCTCCAAAATAAGTATTGGATATGTCAAAGTCCTTCTGAGGAAGTCTCTAAAGCAGGTTCCTAAACAATTAAGAACCGTATGACCCAATCTTAGGAACATTTCATCTAAAGAGCCCTGAGGGAGGGTGAGTATTCGATATAAAACAGAATGCATTTTCAATTGTAGCTTGTCTGTTCTTTGTCCCTCCTGCCCTATGATTCACACTTGATCTACAGCACCTTATTTTTCTTTCATATCTCTATTACAGGATTAATCATGTTGTGCCCCATTACTTTCTTTGTCTGTCTCCCCTGCTCTCCGTGAGCTTCCTGGTGGCAGAGGCTCTGCATCTGTGGGTCTCCAGGGCCTGCAATAATCCACACGATAGTGACAGCGTTCCGTATCTGCCTGTTCCGTTAGTGAACCTATTAATTAATTCCTTAATGGGTCAGGATGAGGAGAAAGGAAGAGAAGGAGACCAAGAAAGAGCAGAACGGAAGGAAATGGAGACCTGGATAGGTCCCTGGAGGAGCAAAAAATATGCCTTAGAGAAAGGTCTGCAGGACGTCATCCCACAGTGACACGACAAAACAGAGAGCAGTCCCCACATAGCCACAGGCTTGGGGTGGCAAACGCGAGGCTGCTTTCTTCCCACAGGAAGAACCAGGTTAAGGTTGTCTGCAACTTTTAAAGTTAAAAACAAAAGACAAAAGACAAAAGTACCAGTGAAGAACTAAGCCAAGGGGAAGGGGAAGGAGAGATTTTCGCAGAAACTTCAAGGGGCGACTTTTAAAGGAGAAGGCGGCCAAGAGCAGGGACAGGACAGACTGGGTTTCCAGGCCAGCAAAGAGCACCAAGCCGACTGGGCAACCAAGCTGCTTGATGTTCCCCACATAAATGGAAAACTGCTTTGTGTGGGGGGCGCGCAGCGGGTGCTCCACAATTGTGTCCCTTCTCCTCCCCCGTCTCTCTCGGCCACGTTTGAGGGGGGTGCGGTGGCAGACCCTCCGCGGGTCTACAGCAGTTGGAGGGGATGGTCTTTGCGATGTGTCAAATGAAAAAGCAGAGAAAAGAAAGACTCAGGAGGAGGGACTTATTTGAAGGGATGATGACCTGGGGTAAAGAGCCTGCTGTCACAGAGAATCTGCAGGCATCCCCAGGCCTAGGCAGTGATTTCCTTTACAGGGATGAGTAAGCAGGGCTAGACAGAACCCCGCGGTGGGGGAAGAGGGGTGAGAGGCTGCCATGATGGGATCCTAGACCAAATAATATTGGCCCCAAGGCCAGCTTCCTCTCAAGAAGGGGCTATTAAAGAGAAGTTGGGTGCCGACCATAGCTCAGGTACAGGGAGAAGAGTCGCTTAGCCAAAGTTTGGCCAAAGACATTTTGTTTCTGTGGATCAGTGGAGGGAAGTTTTGGGCTACTCACTTAGGAAATAACAAATGGGATCTGGGGAGCATGTCTGGCCTCATCCTGGGTCAATAAGGAGCATATCCGTGGGTCTTATCCAAGTCACACTGGGAGCCGTGTTCTTTGTAATCAGCCATTTCCCAGAACACAGAAGGTTGTGGGATTTCCTAACCTTTGCAGTCCTCCAGCGTCACGGGGCTCAGGTAAAATTCAGCAGCGCCAGGTGTGAGGAGCTGCTCTTCTGTTTGCGCAGGCATTCCCGAGGGGCTGCAGAGACCAGGGGAGGTTTGTTCTGAGATTGGTTTCTCCTCCCCCCCCCCCCCCCCCCCCCCCCCCCCCCCCCCAATGGGGTGCTTGGTTATGCTGTTTGCCTGGATCCAGGCTTCTGCTTGCGTTCAGAACTGTTTAGGTCCCGGGCTTCAGTCTATCTTTCTTTGTGCGCAGCTGTATTTAATTAGGTATTGCATATGTGTCCAAATTCTGGCAGATATGTAATCCCAGTATTATGTTCCCATTAGCAAGACCGCATCGTGGGACAGTCTGCCAGGCTCTCTTAGTTGAGCGACTTTTTATAAGATCATTTAAATTCCTTTTGCTTTATCTCCGTCCCCATCAAAGGAAACTTCTGATTATGATTTGGCTTCCCATGTAGTTTGACTACAGGGAGAGAATGCACTAATCAGGCAGCTTTTGGAGTGCTGGCTGGATGACAGTTATTTCTTATTGTAACCGAGTCAGTTGGCCCTCTGACATCTCCCTCTGTCTGTCTCAGGTACATTTCAGGTAACGTGGATCTGTCACCTGGCCAATCATAGAAGCTTGTCCTTAAGCCTACAGAGTGAAGGTCAAGTTCACCAGTGTATGGACTTCTATAAGGAACTCCCTGAATTTGACCCCTTGGGTGATACCACTACCATGTCCAGTTACTGTTCTGTGAAACCTTCAGGTCTCTTCAACCAAAGACTGTCAGACAGGTGCACCTTCCAAATCACTTTGATTCAGCAGACACATGAAAATGAAAGCAAACTTGAATCCCATCTGGGCATTAACTTTTTTTTCTTCTTTAATTGATTTGGCACCGTTTCCTTCCGGTCCCCACTCCCATTCTCTTATGCCATAGGCAAGGATACTGACGTGCGTGGTGCGAGCTGTGCTCTTGCAGAGGACATGTATTGTTGGTTTGGGTTTTACATTCGTGCCAGCCACGTTGGGTTCCAGGTGTCTATCGAGGCTTCCTTTCTCCCCTTGGCACTGTGGAAAGCTCCATCTGTGATGCTGTAAGTGCAGCCAGTGTGTATGCCTTCCTGCTTCATGGTGACCTGCGCCCTGCCTGGCTTGTCCACTCCCAGGACACTCAGAGAACCGTCACCTCCCTTCTCAGCCAGCAGCCCTGTGAGGAACAGTCCCTCCAGAGCCTCCCCAGACCTAAGGGAGGGTTCCTTGGGATTCATACCCACAGGTTTGGATGTACCCACACTCTGTGCCCTCAAGGTGACCAAGGAAAGCCAAACTCCTCTGTAGAATGGTTCTACCAATCTACACTCCACCTGCAGCCCAAGGTCCCCACAGTCCATGTCCCTGCCACCTTGGCCGTCAGCTTTCTAATTGTTGCTACTGCAGGCTTCACTTGATGCACATGTCTGATCACTAAGTTGTTGGAACAAGCTCTTCTGTGCTTAGAAGCCTCTGGGGTTGAATCTTTTCTGTTTCCTATTCCTACCCTTTGCACATTTTTCTGTAGGATTTGCTCTCTCTTTTTTGTTGATTTACAGGAGCTTTCTACACTCTATGTAACAATCCCTTTTCAGTTTTAGACATTGACATTACAACTAGAATTTTTCCCCAATATCATCTTTCAGTTTTATCCATAAATATTTCATTTTCAGTTGGACAAATTCTGCCCTTGGGCCTTATATTTTATGATTTCTAGGTTTTACTTAAGAAGCATTTCCCTACCCCAGGTTCAAAAACTTATGCTCTTAAATTTTCTACTAACATACTGCTAACCTTGACATTTACTTCTTTATCCCTGTTTCTGCCTTTGTCTATGATGTGCATTTGAGGAATCCAATTCTGGTTTTCTCCAGAAAGCTATCTCCAGCAAATGTGGAAGTCAGATAAGTATGAGGGATCTGTGGTTTGCTCAACACCATCCTTCAGGTCACCTGTCCTTCCCCCACTGATTTGTAGAGCCACCCTTATCATGTATTACTTTTCCAAAGCAGTGTGTATTATCAGAAAGTTTACTGATTGGACTCACTTGTTAGAGAGTAACAGGACTTCAGATGATTTCTTGAAAATTAGAACGACAAAGACCTATAAAACCCTGCTGTGCTTCCAGGGTGAGCTGCAATCTAAGGAGACACTTCTGCAGAGCAAAGCTCCTTGACTTTTCTGGTGAGGCACGGTGGCTTCAGGTGTAAGCGCCTCCTCCATCCTTCCTCTGACTGCAGAATTGACCAAGCTCAGCAACCCCTGTGTCAGCTAAGTGGCTGCAGTGGGTTTGAAACTTTGTTGATTCCTTTAAGTGCATGACCTCATTAACCCTTAAAAAAAATCTTCTTTAAGCAGTTTTACGGATGAGGAAGCTGAGATGAAAAGAGGTTAAATAAATGAGCACCAGCCTGCCAGGCAGATAAAGGAGGGGACTGGGTTTGAACCCTGGTGTGCCCAGCTCCACCACTGACATCTGCCCTCTTTGTGTGCACCTCACATCCATTTTTATTGCTTCCGGCGTGCTGCTTACTGAGCTTTGACTACTGCAAGACATCGTGCTTGGTGCAAAAAGGACTTATCCTAGGAGTCTCTTCTTAAGGAGCACCTAGTGTCACCTGGGAGACAAGACGTATTTATGCATGGGTACAACATGGGCTAGGAAAGGAGGACTGCCTTAGAGGAGAGCTGAGCTCTGCAGTTGCTCAGAACAGGGAGCGGTGTTTCCAGTCTTTCCCTTTCCCCAGAGGCACCTGTCCCATCAGTCTTCCATGGATATTGTAGGAACAGGTTTGGATGTTGAGTGTTGGGCTGTCACAGGTGCTTAGTAAGGTTGCACTCTCAGGGATTCCTTCTAGGAGTCTAGGGCTTGAGAATACCGACTCCATCTGGCATGAAATGTCCTTCCCACTTGAGCCACAGGCAAGTGTAGCATCAATTTCAACGCCACTCAGTCTCAACAATCCTCCACCACGGCAAAGGAAACACAGGCCAGAGCCAAACACCAGAGGTGCAGAAAGGAAGGCAGAGGAAGAAAGGGGCTGGGTGGGCATTTTATTGACAGAACAAACCATGCTAAGTTTTCAGGTTTAAAAAGTATCACAGTTTGGCTTCCCCAGAGACAGACATGGGGACAAGGATGCCTGTCAAAGTAGCTCAGGAGAAGCTAGTCAGGGAGGGTCAAGGAGGACAGGAAGGGGGAAGAAGGCAAATGCGAGTGACATTTCAGGCAAAGCCCTGGTCTCAGCTGGACCAGCACTGGGGATGTCAGAGTGTGCACGCTGGAGACATTGTAACAGGACTCTCACATCCTGCCATTGTCAGGCACTGGCTCAGGACCTGGGCTGCAGTAGTGCCAGGGCCATGCTCAGAAGGACCCAGGACAGGGAGAAGTCAAGGCTCACGGCTGCTGGGGGAAGGTGGACCAGGGTCTGCAACACGTCATAGGTCTAGTTCAGGGATCCTGCTGGTCTAGGCATTCCTAGGGGTCCAGGGCATGCCCTCGGTGTACAGATGAGACAGCGAGGCACAGACACATTAAACGATTTGCCCAAAGTCATGTAAATTGATTTGTCACAGAGGTAGAATTTCAAGTTCCTAAATTTAGGCCCAGATCCCTTGCAACTACCCCTGGCCACCTCACTTCTCTGGATGACCATAGCCACAGATCGTACTTTACATTTTATTTGCATCTTGCTCTCCCGAGTCTGGCTTCTCTGAGGCTCAGCATCCATCCTTGCAGGCTGCAGCCAGCCCCCTGAGCCCTGCTCAGTAGCAAACAGACTTCTCCCCCTGACAGAGGGCCCGGCAGTCATCTGGAAGACTTATCTGGGCAGTTAAGGAAACCTTGGCGCCTGAAGAAGCCACTCAGAAGATGACAGGTCTGAATAGTCTGACAAATTTTTATTGCCCCCAAATTTCCAGTCCTGTAAGTCATGAAATAAATCTCAGCCCCTATCAAATAAATTATTGTCTGTTTAAGAACGAAAGAGTGGATGAAGCAAAGAGCACACAATCTGCTTCTGCCTCGGCTCTCCCTCAGCTCAAGAGGGGGATATTTTGATCCACAGCTTTGCCTAACCCTTCCCAACACTACATCTCTCTCGCCAGCTCCTCTGACAGATAACCAGGCCCAACTGCAGAAAGCCACCAAGGGGTTAAGCTTGCTTTTGAAGAATTGCGTGGACACCCAGACAGGGAAGAAAGAAAGTCTGAAAGATGAGGGAGCTGTCACGCTTGCTCGTTGGGCAGATGAGATGACCAGCAATTCCTTAGAGCACTAAAGATTTATCAGCAAAAGGAAAAAAAAAAATCAATTGGACAGATAATCTTAAAAGAGCAAGAAGGAGAAAAAATAATGCAAGGGACAGGAGATGGGGACAGAAATGTTAAGACTGAAAGGGGGAGGTCTTCTCTGGTTTCCCAGAGCTCAGCCTGTGCTTCCTTCCTCCTCGCGTGTATCAGACTGAATTATAATTGCCAATTTGCTTGTCTGTTTCCCTGGCCACAATGCCACGTCCCCAGGGGTGAAGACTCTGTCTTCTTCGTCCACCCTCAGCATATGCAAAGCCCAGTACAACGTGCAGAACACAGTAGATGTTCGTTACCTGCTTGTTAAATGACTAAGTAAATGCACAAATGCACATAAATGCACGGACTAAATAAATGCACCCAGACACAGTGCTAGACACCTGACATCCTTGAGTCATACAAATCTCTGGACGATGAGATATCATACTATCAAATCCATTTTGCAGGTAGGAAAATTGAAACTCAGAAAGGCTAAATCACTTTCCTGAGGCTAGACAGTGAATAAGTGGAAGAGCTGGAATTCAAACCAAGGTCTATCTGACTTTAAAGTCTATGACTTTTATTGGATGGACTACTTATTTATAGATAATTTTTTTTTTATGCTATCGGGTCTGGCTGCCTGATGTGAAAATGAGTTATCATCCCTCCCGCGCTGACTTCGGTTTTGTTACCCCCTTGCTTACACTTCCTCCACCTGTACAGTGGAGAAAGGGAAAAACACAAAATCTGAGCAGATCCATTAATTAGACGGTGCCAGGCTCCTCTTGGGTGTTCATTTGCATAAGCTTCCTTCTCCCCTCTGGGCTGTCAACTCCTTGGGGGCAAAAGCCACATCTTGTGCTTCTTTGGCCACTCATCCCCAGGTACTTGCAGGTAAGATTCAGGTCACAGGCAGTCATGACACCCTGGACCCTGCTGCAGCAGAGGGTGACAGAATGAGGGCGCCTGGGACCCAGGGGGCTGCAGCACATTGGTGGGAGGTGCACTAGAGCTTTTTGGAAGGCCTACCAGTAATAGAATCAATCCATCAGTGCGGCACAGAACAGCCTGGTTCTCGAAGGACAAATGGGGCTTACACAAATGGGACAGGAGGGCATGGAGGTAGATTCTGGAAAAACTGGAGCACAGTGGAGTCAGCCTGTCTGCCTCCAATTCCCTTTCCTCCTCTCTGGGCAGCCAGATTGCATCGGTTAAGGACGTTTTCTTCACTACGGCCCGGTTGTACTACTGTGACCTTGGGTGACCTTCCCCAGCTAGAGTCTTCCCAACTGAAAAAGGCTGGCTGAGGCCAGACCCACTTCTCCCACCCAGAGCCCTGGGAAGCCCATTCCACTGGAGACCGTCCATGTAACTGGTACTCCTCAGGGCTGGTCACTCCCCGGGAAAGGAGAAATCTACGAGGAGAGTCAGAAACGCTGAATTAAGCTTATTATTAAAAATGCACCCAACGCTGGCCTGCTGAAGGACCATCCATCCTGGCCGGGCTGAGGGGCTGGCGTGTGATTAATGCTGCTGGGGAGAGGGTGGGCCCGCCTCCCCCAGCTCCTCCTCTGGATGCTGCTTGAAGAATTCATTAAGAGGGGACAAAGGAAGGGGCAGAGTTGCCACTGTCCTAATCTCCCCTTTTCTAGCCTCTCCCATTGGCTTCTTCAAACAAGAAGGTCAAGACTGATCAGGGTCTGCTGGATTCCCCTGTGGGGGTGGGGGTGAGAGAGAATCAGTACTGGTTTGCCTCCCCCAAAACCGCGGAGGAAGGGTTAAATGATTTTGGTTATTTGCTTGGAAGTAAAATAATGAAATTAGGGCCCCTCTTCCTCTGTGCTGGAATTTTTCTCCAGGGGCCCCCGGATGGAGCTTGCCATCCAGCCCCCCAGGCAGGGGATAAACTTCTGCACAACGTGGTGCGTGTAGGATACAGGATATGGTAAGAGGCCCAAGCAAGGACTGACCTGCCTCCTCCAGTCTCCTGGAAAGGGCCAAGGGCTCTGGGTTGACCAGAAGGTTCCCTGCCACACACCATTCACCGAAGCCTGGAGTGATCGCTGCAGACCACCACGCAGCCAGAACCCAGATTCAACCCTGAGGCACAGGGCACGCGGACAACGGCCATTACCTAACCATGAGAATCACTCTTCCGACCCCTTAATTTTCATCTGAATTCATCAAAGCATCATTTTTCGCATTCTCTAAAAAATCGAACACTCCTTGCCCCTGCTGGTTGTCCATTTAATTATTTGCTACAGTGATTGCTGAGATGCAGGAGGATTTATTGACCCCCTCCCAACTCGAAAAATTCTTCATTAATGACTCAGGCCGTCTCTTTGAGTTTTTACACATCCGTGCAGTAGCATTTCCTTGGGGAGCGGGAGACCCGGCTTGAAGCAAACTCATTTTATTGATTTCTCAGGTCGGATCATCTGACACCTAACACCAAAGCAAGAGCCCAGTTATCTCAGTGCTTTATGTATGGGAAGCAGGAAAGACTAGAAAAAAGGTCTGTGTTGCTGGAGCAAGAAGATTTATACTCCAGTGCCAGGTCAACAGCATATAGCTGGTGGAGCTTGGGTAAATCATTTTTGTTACCTGCTGCACTAAAACAGATGAAAACACACATTTACTGACACTAGCTTCTATGTCTCGGTTATTTCTTGTCTTTTCAGAACCAGTGCACATAATTTTTTTACCATTATTTATTTCATTATTTATGTATATATTTATTCTTCCCTTATTCTAGGGATTAAAAAAAATACTTACAAAAGAGAAAGGAGAAAGTCTGTCTAAAAATAGATGACGGGAAAAATGAGTGTCCTAAAATGTGCGCGGGGTTTCTGCTGTTGATAGAGAAGGCTGTGTGTGAGCTTCAGCTTTCCAGCAGCCAAATGAAGTCATGGAACCTGAAAGAAGCAAGCGTCCAAATTGTTCAGGGAAGAAAACAGGCGATTTTTCCTCCTCCTGAGAACGGACAGAGATCTCATTCTTGGTGTCCTCATAAAAGGATGTTGGGAGATGTAGGAACCGACACCCTTGAACAACTTCCAAGGGTGAAGATGCCAGAAATTTCTTAAGGCTGTTACTTGTATTATTGCTCAATGTGGGGGAAGGACATCGTGTCATCAGGGACTTTGGGAGAAGATCCCCTACAGATGGGGGTCAAAACAATGTGCCGTGAGTACCTGTTCCTCTGTCTCAGACTCTGTCTGTTGGTATGGTTGATGTTTTTCAGGCCGGGCATTCTCAAGCGTAGCTCTGAACTGACAGCATCAGTATCTTCTGGGAATTTATTAAAAAGGCCAAACTCTGAGGCCCAACCAGGCCTCCCGAATCAGAAACTCTGGAGGTGCAGCCAGGAAACTGTGTTTTAACGAGGCTGAGTGCGAGAGGACAAGGGATAGGGGAGCAGGAGTCGACGGCATGTCCACTGATAGTTACTGGAACACTGTTTCTTGTTTTGAGCCTTTAATTAGAGTCGGGCAACAGGTAGTCGGAGGACGTATTCTCTTGGCAGAAGTCTGGGGAGCAAATTAGCTTAAAGCAGACCTACGAATTTCCAAAACTCACTCAGAGGAAAGTCTGGCTGCCATCTTCCCTCTTTGGCCCACTGCCTCCCTGTCCTGTGCAGAGGGGTGCTGGTCGCTAGCTGTGGGGCCCGTGGCTGCTCTAAAGATGCCCTCCCTGCCCTGTACCCCTTTCTTCACAGCTTCCTTTAAACCGTGTTTCTCAGCTCTATTCCTTCTTTCTTCCTCACAGTCCTTCCCAGCTCCAGAATTCCATGATTCTTCCACTAGATAGAAATAAAATGAACTTGAGCCCTAAAACTGAAAGGACTAGGGAGATGGCGTAATGCAGCCTCCTGCTTCACAGATCAGAAGCGCCGGAGAGCAGCGAGTTTCCTCCATGTGCTGCTGAGCTCCGTGCTTGGCCCATGAACAGGTGGCTCCCGGTTCTCAGTTGGATCTGTTTGTTGAGGGCCTGTGGTATTTTGTGATTCTCACATGTCTTCCAGCATTTTACCTCCAGGGACATTCTACAAGTATTCATATCCCCATTTTTAGAACCAGAAACTCAAGCTTGGGCGGTGTGATGTTCACCAAAATCACGCAGTATTAGCCTTACACCTCCCGAACAGGGACAAAGGCCCTTAACTCTGCCACGTTACCTTTTGCCATGGTCACACACTGAGATCCCCAGAGATCAAAAACATACATTAATGATGTACATAATGACCATCACCCGCTGTGGTCAACTCAAGAAGACAAAGGTCAGGCCTCAGCTTCTTAAGTGCCCAGGACAACCTCTGCACACACTGCACCTTGGAGTAAGGGCTGGCCATGGGACCTTAACCACACCCTATTCTTTAAAATCAAATTCAGGACACAGTGGCTTTTACCAGCTTCCTCTGACAAGTAGAGCTACCAGACAAACACAGTCAGCTACACAAACTGAAGATGAAGAATAAAGGCATTTTCACGTCTTCCCGCGTCTACATTTGTAGACATATTTCTGCTCGCATACAAATGTGGGTAAATATGTAGAAACTGCATGGCGTTTCTATTATAAGAAAGGCGGTTTGGTCTCCTCAGCAAAATTAATCTAAACAAATGCTGCGTAAGGTAGCAGAAAGAAATCAGCAAATCATCTGATTGAGAAAAATGCAAGAAACAGTCTCACTAGAAACTACAAACCATAGACCCAGGTTTCTTTTGTTGATGAGTTTTTAATCCAGAACCTGCTTCTGAGAGAAATGTCTTGTCCTTTTTTGTTTGTTCATTTTTTGCTCGTTTGTTTGGCTGTGACCTTCACAAAAGTCAAAGCTGCTGAGAGGGCATGAGGTACCTTGATGAAGACTACCAGAGTTACTCCTTGCCATGTGGTGGCACAGGCCTGTAATTCCAGACACTCAGGAGGCCAAGGCAGGAGGATAGCAAGTTCAAGACTAACCAGGGCAACTTGGAGAGACAGAAAGATTCAAAATAAAAATAAAAAAATTGTTGGGGAGGTAACTCAGTGGTGAATTGCCCCTGGGTTCAATCCCTAGTACCAGGGAAAGAAAGGAGGAAGGAAGGAAGCAGGCAGGCAGGAAGGACCCTCCTTTCTCTAGAAGACTTTAGTTCCCTACCAGGGAGTCCAGCTTGGGAAGTGAAGCAGAAACTGAATCTCCTTTTCTACTCACTCCTCTGCCGGGTACTTTTGTGCAGGGCACGACCAATTCAACTGTACGTGGTGGCCCTGTCTTTATATGCAACCTCTGTGTGTACTGAGACTGCAGGGCCATTCAATTCCATATGGTTCATAGCTGGTGGTATAGTTCACATAAGATGTGAACAGAAGCCTTGCTTTCTGCTAAACCAAGTCACCTTTCCATCAAACTAGATATGGGTTGTCAAGAACAGCAAGAAGACTGCTCACAGAACCATCCCACTCATTGCAATGGAGAATTGCTTCTTCTAACTCTCTCATTTTATAAGGCATCTTCCTAGCAGAGTCTAGATTGCTCTTAATGATGGTAATAGGTAACATATTGAATGCTTATAGATGCCAGCCATTATCCAGAATACCCCATGTAGTAAGCTTTGTTATGCTCCTAGCTTTTCTTTAAGGTGGTTCTCATTACTCTGTGGTAGAGATGTAGGACTTCTCTGAATCACAGAAGAGTCAAGTAACCACTTCAGGTCACAGCTAGGAAGTGGTAAAGCTGAGATTCCACCCAAGTCCTGTTCCAGAGCCTGTGACATCTAACCACTCCAAGGCCTTTTAAAATGCAGGCAGCCTAAAGAAGGCCAGCACAGGCAGGTCTGTCCGCAAATGCAAGTCCCACGGGGCTAGTTAACGCTCTGGGCCACCCTCCTTCCTCCCGAGAGGCCCCTGCAGGCCACCCATCTGTGGTAAGGGGCTGCCCCTGCCTGTGCTGCAGCCTCCTCCTGCCAGGGGTCCCAATCCCCTTGCTATCTGGGTCTGAAAGTCGTAAGAACTGCATATGGTGGCAGGGAGGCCACCAGCCAGGACTTCTAGAAAGCTGGGCTGCCAGCAGATGCCCAGCCCGCTTTCCTCCTCCGCTCTGGCCCCCAGGAGCTGTGGGGTCACCAACATGGCCTGATCCGGTGCGTGTCACTGCTCCCTCCTGCATGCAGGTGGCCCGGCTCCCCGGCTACGGCAGACCCTATTCATCCCACCGCCCACGCTGCTGGGTGGCACGTGTGAATCACTCCGTCACTTGGTGGCCGAGATCCTCAAGACCCCCTCCTCCCATTTCCCAGTGGGGCTCTAATGGCCTCTTTCCATCACCATGGCAACACGAACCCGGCTCCAAGCCCTGGAAGTCCCCGAGGTGAAAGCCAAGAGCCGCCCGCTCCGTGGGCCACCGGGCGGGTCACGTGGGAGCAGCCGGTTGAGAAAGCTCTTCCTGGCGGCTGACCCTCTGACGCCTGGGCCACAGCTCCCCACCTCGTGAGCCCCACAGCACCCCGCTGGTGCCGGGGGAGTCTGCCGCCGCTCCTCCCTCCTGCCTCTCCATCCCCGAGCTGGAACCTCGGAGCCCTCTTGGCTGGAGCCTTAGATTTCAGGGCGCGTGTCACCTGAGCCCAACAGGCTCGTGAGCGCCTCTCTCCCTCCAGATCCCTCCAAATGTCCCTCATGGAGCTTCCAGTTCCTTCGAGCATTCCAGAAAATGTGGAGACTCGGGGGCCTTGAGAGTTGTCACAGAGCAGGTGACAGAAGCCACTGAGCAGAGGGCTGCCTGAACTAAGGGAGCCAGACCGACCTCGATCCTTAAGGTGAGAGACACATACAACACTTGACCACAATCTCTGGGCCAACGTCAGATGGGACCTGTATTCTGTCCTAAAACCTATGTGTAGAGTCCACACTTCTACTGTGCATCTGTACCCGTTTGGGCCCATAACTTCAGGCTTTGGGCATCTTTTTGAATTTGGGTTTTAATACTCACCTTGCTCGGTTTCATCTATGCCTCACATTTCTATAGTACCTGTGCACCCCAAGGGCATGCATTCTATGCCCATTTCCAAGGCCTTGAAAACACAAAACACATGCTTGCTAACACCATAACTGCGCAGCATTGGCCTGGATTCATTCAGTGCTTCATACACACTTTGGGTACCATGAAAAATAGCACCATGAATTCTGGTGAGTTGATTTGTTTCTTTTTGCAGTGCTATGACCAATGATACGATATTAACCAAGTCGCGTCAACTTGTTTGGCCTCTAGTTTTGATCGATGCTCTGTAAGTAACTGTTAAGTTGAACTGACATGAGCGGTTGGATACAACAAAGTCTCCAGTGTCCTACAGAGGACACAGTCAGTGAAAACAAACCAAACCTAGAGGAACACGTGACTCCCGAGGAGTGGGTAGTTTCCAATTTTGTTGGCACTCATCCTTCCCCCAGTGCCATCTGCTGTCCTTCAGGGCCCGACCCCTTGTTTTGGAGGTCAATGTAAGGATGTGTACTAATGGAGGAACGACTAAGGATCGTGCCCTCTCCTGCCCCCAAACCCCGCCTCCTGCCAGGACACCCCTCAGCAAGTCTGACCTCAAACAAATAGGCCTATTTCCCCGTCTGAATTCATCCCCAGGTACAGACATGGAAGACATTTAAGAATGGGCCCCAAGGTCTCCAGAGTAAAGGAAGTCCTCTGAAGACTCAGGGCTTGGGTACAGTTTGAACGTTCAGCACCTCCAAGTGCAGCTGCGTGTCTGGAGACGACCCTGGCATTCATGGCTTCGCCAGACGTTCCTGAATGGCCCCTCTATCTGGGGCGCCCAGATCTCTCCAGATGGACGGCCCCGGGCGTGCGTTCCCATTACACAAGCCTCTGGACGCTGTGCAAGGACACGTGGGGAACAAAGTCACTACTGACAGCCCGGAGGAAACACTGCTCCCCACCCAGGATCCACCCCGAGTTCCACAGACCAGTGCTGTTTCCCGCCTGCCCAGGACGTGCGGTGGGATTATGGGCAGCTCATCCCACCCCTGCCCTGCTTCGGAGCCTCGTACCTCAGGGATAATCTCTCTTGTGGTTACTTGCCTCACGGGGATGTCTGAGAGGATTTAATGAGATAATGTTTGTAAATCGTTTTGAGCTCCTCAGAAGAATGAATGGTGCTATATAAATGCAAAGCATCATTATTACAGTGATCACAGGAGCGTGGCTCTAGTTAAAGGCAAGGAGGGGGACCTTGATTCCATTATAATCTCCTCCTTCCCAGAGCTGATAACACTCTGAAATATGCTCTCCTTTTCCAAATGAAATTCTCCACTTTTATAATCAGCTCAGAGGTGAAATGTTTGGGGAAAATTTTAGAAATTTCCCTTTAGTCTCTTTTGAGAAGGAAGAGCATTAAGTAAGCACGCTTTGCCTGCTTACAAAAGAGCTGTTTTGACCAAAATCATTCAAAAAGGCTGAGCTTTATGACTTCAAATTTAGCTGGTCTTTAGTCCCCACTGAGATAATGGAGCAGTGTTGAATCTGAAAGGGGAATATTGGTTTGGCAAGGTTCTGATGCTTGAAGCCACCATTCGCGGGCTGCAGAACACAGGCTGATTTTTCCATATAACGAAATCATTTCTTTCTAGAGAAAATAGTCCACTGACTTTTCCCACACTGGAAAACAAGGTTTGTTATTTCAACAATAATCCATTCTTCCAATTGAAGATCATCAATGTTCAGAAGAACCTCAAAATTATTTTCCATTTATAGAATCAGTCCCCACAAATCTGAAAAGACCCCTGTAAAGCAGGTGTCTCTAATTGAAATGATTCTGGGCGCCAGGCAGTAGGCTAGACATCAAGACCACTGAACATGGCCGCCATGTTGGGGAGGTCAGGAAGTGGAGTGTCCCCGGGAACTGGAGAACCTGCCCAAAGCTCCCATGCTTAGCCTTGCTCACTCATGCCACGTAGCAACAGAGGCCCAGTTTTCCTTCCAGCCTTTCAAGGGAAGTCAGAAATCAATAATTCTATATACCCTTTCCAAATTATAAATGTTACTCATAAATTATTTTCCTTTTTTAATATTGCTATGTAGCCTCACCAAATAACTGACCCATGAGATATTGGTTTTGACCTTGGTTTTAAATTAATGTGAATTTTCTAATGAAGTTAGAGTGTAGGGAAAAAATAGATTTTTCTCTATTAGACCAATAGAGTCTAAGAATAGCGGAAGAATCATAGAATTCTGACAGCTCCTCCTTCATCATTGTGTTCTTCCTTCCTTCACCACAATTTCACTGTGCCTCAGCCTCCTCGTTTAGAAAATTAGCATAATAACAGCACCCACCTCATGGGGGTGTTGTGAGTGATAAATAAAATCTTAGCTGGTATCATATACATACATATATATATGTATGGACAGATTTTCATATATATGTGTATATATATGTATATGATGCCAGCTAAGATGCCAGCATGAGACAAGCACTCAATAAATCCTGTCCATCATGACTGTCGGCTCTCATCTTCTAACCAGCTATACCACCACCTGAGAATTAAGTCCACACTACCTCCATTGCCTCACTTACTTCAGCGCAATTCTGTCTGATAATTTTGTGGGCCTACTATGCAGTAGTCCTGCCTTATCTGAAGAGGATATGTTTCAAGACCCCCAGTGGATGCCTGGAAACATGGATAAGATGGAATCCTACTATTCTATGTTTTGTTTCTACCACAGGGTTTAGCAAACTCAACGTACAAATTTTTCCTTATTAAGTGGAAAACGCCAACTTTTTTATTTAAAGAAAGCACTTTATATCTTCTCTTTGTCTTATTCAAATTGCCAGTGTCACTTCTCTTGTGCTTTGGGTCCATTATTAAGCAAAACCAGGGTTACTTGAACACAAGCACTGTGATAACATGACAGTGGATCTGATAACTGAGATGGCTACTAAGTGACTAATGGGAGGGCAACATATACTGTATGTATACACTGAACACAGGATGATTCATGTCCTAGGCAGGACAGAACCAGTGGGTTGGAGACTCATGTGACTCAGAACAGCATGAAATTTGAAGTATTTGGATTGTTTATTTTGGGAATTTTTCATTTCATATTTTTGGACTGAGGTTGAGCTCAGATAACTGAAACTGTAGGAAATGAAACTGTGGAGAAAAGGAGACTACCATAAACTAAAAAAAAAAAAAAGATGGGACAGACCATTGAAAGTCAGCATTTCTAAGGATGGGGGACAGGAATAGCTCCAAAACCAACTGAGTCAATGCAAAACTGTCCTGATTTTACTCTCACAGCTTCCAAAAGGAACCTGAGAAGCTCTTCTTCTCCATCCATCTGTTTCCAGAAGGGAATCTTTGGTGCTGCACTCCAGCGGAGGAGCAACCTGGGCCACGGGAGAAAACTGAAGTAGGGCTTACTCAGGTTTCAGTTGAGATATATGCTTAGGCACCTGAAAGACTCTTTCTGTGTTTGTTTTTGCATCTCATATGTAAAATGAAAGCCTTGGCCTTGACAACCTCTAAGCTCCTTCCAGCTTCAATTTTCTGAGTCCGTGTCTTCTTATACCTTCTCCTAATGGCATTATCTACCAATGCCAAGCAATCACCAAATATCCATCGTCAACGATGATTCCTATCCTGAGAGTTTTCGTCTCACTTGGAAGACTAATATCGTAAACCCGAAATAGGAAACAAGGACAAGATACGATTAAATGCATAAGAAAGAGAGACACAGAAATGTGGTAAGAGCCAGAAAGATGATGGAAAGACTGAAAGATGGTGGCCAGGAAAGAAAAGGGGAAAGGGGGGCTATTCTGGAGGAAAAAACAGCAAGAACAAACTCTAGGATATAGGAAGTATTTAAAGAGAGCCAGGAATCCCTTTGCCTTGCTCTGTACTGACTGATAGACACGTAGTCGGAGGAGTAGGACAATCATGGTCAAAGAGGCAGAATTCCCACAGGCCCAGGACATTTCCAGGAAAATGCCCTGGAAAGCTACGTTCCCTAACTGGTCTGCCGGTCCCTTCTCTGTGCCTTTAGAAAGTGTGCCATGGGGCTTGAGGAACTCTGGGAAGAGAACAAAATCCCCACCAGGAAACAGGCAGTAAGGCACAGAGGAGCGTGGGGAGAGAGGCCCCTCTCTTGTGGCCCTCCTGAGATCTGCCGGGCAGCTTTATGGGTGAATAATTACTCCAGATATAAAGTCTAATAAAAGGAATTCAGCACTGCTGCCAGCCCTGAGTTCTGGAGTCATCAATGTGAAATATTCCACCCGGGCCTCATCTGTTGGGGAGGACACTCGGCGTGTGGAGGCGAACTCGGCAGCATTTCTCTATCTCCCAGAAAACAAATGGTCCTGGGCCCTGCTTGTCATGCAGGGCCGCCCACACACATCTCCCCTGCAGACAGGAACGGAGGACAGAGGCTGGCGAGCTCTCTGGGCTGGCCATGGACAGGATCTGTGAGGGACAGGCTCTTTTGAAATGTAACTTTATTGATTTGGGTCCTGGAGTGAAGGAAGCTCACGGTGATGAGGGAATCAAGGTGCTATCAAACAACGGAGGTCCTGAGCCCTGCGACTCCTGAAAGGGGCTGACAGAGCCTGAGTTGCCCTCCGTCGGCTGTTTTTGCAGGAAGTATTTGCCCATAAAGCCACTTGGCAGATCTCACGAGGCCCCCACATGAGAGGGTCTCCATGTCTCACTGCCTTGGGGGTGCACACAGTTCACGAGGGTTGGTCGGGACGGGTCTACATCCTCTTTGACTTTTCTGCTTCTCCATTGACTGACTCCTGTGAGGCCTGATTTACAGGTCAGTGTGAGCAGGATGAAGGCGAGGCTGGAGGCTCAGGGCTGGCTTTAGCTATCCATTATCTCTATCAGCACCCTCCACCCCAGCAAAGCAAATAGACTCTAAGGCGAGCTCACTAACTTCAAGTAGGCTGCTTTCTTTGCAGAGACAGCTTCAAGATGAGTCCCCTAAACCCCTCGCCTTCCAGCCAGATGGCTACCCTAACCTCTTCCTGTAGGGAAGTTCTACCACTATCCATTCTCTCTAGGAGAGAGTCAACAGGTGGCATCAGTGAACCCCAGGTCATTGAGGCAGGAGAGATACCTGCCTCCTTTCCCGTGGCCAAAGATGACATGGATGTCTCCCCCAGGGCTGTGGTGGATACCCACGAAACAACAGCTCCCCCGTTGCAGTCAGACACTCCCAGAAAAAGACACGTTCACCCTTGAAGAAGTGCTTGTTTAGCCACTAACAAGGAGCAGGCAAGAGGGGAGGGGAAGGTGGGGCTTTAAAAGTCACCATCCGGCCTGAAACCTAGAGGGAAAAGCTCTTCCAATTGAGGAGACTCGCACTGAGGGGGAGAGGGCTGGGCCTCCTGGTGCTCCAGCCCTGAGCTGTGACCTTGGGGCCGTGACTTAGCCTTGGGAAGTGCAGTCACATCATCTGTAACTCACAGGACACTCTCCACTGGGTGACGGCTAATCCCACGGTGGAACAAGGAGCCGACCTCAGAGAAGGCGACCGGATGCGCGAGGGGGAGGCGGTGAGAGCAGAGAGCTGTTTCCTCCACACCCGTGGGAAACGGGAGGGGCAGGGTCCTGGGGACTCCTCAACCAGGGATCCCTTAGTCAGGCTCCCCAGGGACAAGGGTTCTCTACACAGAGCATCGCCCACAGGTCGCCATTAGTAATGCACCATCCCAACTAGGGATCTCCTTGGCTCTTCACCGCTGCGAACTGGCTGGGGAAACACCAGATGCCTCCAGGAAGGGAGGCCAGGAGCACCTCCATGGGCTGGGGTTCAAGCCCAGTGGGAGGTGGGGCCTGGGGCTCTAGCCCTCTCCTGAGCTCCTGGAGCCAACAGGAGAGACCGCAGCAAACCTAGCCCTCTCTCAGTTTCTTGCGTGTATTGTCTTTTCCCTGAAGCAAATCCAGGAGGCAGAGACCGTGTGGTTTTAGTCATGTCTTGGGGCTTCTGATGGGTACTGCACTGTCCTAGGCCCTGGGGGCCGTGGGAGAAAGCAAGTGGAACAGCTCTGTCTTCAGGTGGCAGACAACTGAGGGGTTGGGGGCCTGGAGTTGAGGACACTGGTGGCATGAAGGACTAGAGAGATGGACGCATGCTGCAGCTACCTGCGCTACACCAGGCAGAGCCACCTGTGCTTAGAGGCTGTCTCCTAGACCTCAGAGGAGGGAGCCCTCGGTGAGCTGAAGGGCCCTGGAGAAGGTGACATAGCCACAGAATCGGGACACGTGGGGAAGACTGGGGAGGTGGGGTATCAGAAGGGGGCCTTCCAGACCGAGCAAGGCAGGGAAATGTCACAGCTCCAGGGTCAAAAAGAAAACTGGGGTGCAGTTTCCTCTCCCCTGCCCAGTATCTGCCAAATGCATCTCCCTTTGTACACTTTAATAAACAAAAGAAAAACACCCCCCTTTTGTCATACGCCTTGCTTACTATTCATGTTTTCCTTTTAAAACTGGGTGTTGGCTGGGCAGGGGACTCCTTGCAGAATCTTCTCTTAGTAGATTACATTTGCTCCTGGGCTTGGAGAACATTAAAGGATTTTCACCACTCCGGCATGAGGGAAGCGGTGGTAGGGTGTGCATTTTCTTTGTCCTCTCTGGATTGGGCTGGAAGGCAGGGCCTAGCATCCTCTTAGCTCTAGTTTCAATCTGAAAAAAAAAAAAAAAAAAAGAGGATTTCAACTAGACAAACTGGGCGCCAAGAGTCAATGATTGCACTATACCATTCCTCCACACATCCACCCATTCATCACTCAACGATGCTTTCTGAGCACCTGCTGCATGCCAAACCTTGGAACTACAAGAATGAGCTAACCATGGTTCTTTTACATACTGTGGAAAATGCGACAGACCAAAGACCCAGAAGCAACTGCAGAAAGGAAAGCTACTAGGAAACGCAAAGCAAAGGGGCTATAGCCACAGTGTGTCCGGGAACAGCAGCTGGGGGTCAGAGCACAGCCACAGAGTGACCAGCGAGTGGCAGGGAACCCCTCTGTGGGCAGACAGTCTCCACCAGGAGTATCTGCCCAAGGTAGCAGGGCCCCAGCGGCATTCAGCATCAAGGGTACCAAACCCCAGATGTAGGACAATCCCTAAAATGGTTGTTAGCGGACACAGAGGAAATAACATGAGAATCCAGTGACCACTTTGGGGTTACAACATGGGGGAGGGCAGGGTTCCAGGCAGGTGGCAGAGGGAGGCCCAGCCACCAAAACTGAAGCCCAGAGAAGGGCAGCTCTGTGGGAAGGGAAAACTCGGTCCCACAGTCCTGAGTGATGGACCGGAATGGTTTTCACACCCTCCTACTTCAGTTGATCCTGGTCTCAGAGCCTGAGTGTAGGGTTCAGTCTGTCCCCGAAGGACAAATGCCTCCAGTTGGGATGAAGGGGAGCTGCAGAAACTGGGAGTCAGGTAGGACCTAAGACAAGGGGTGGAGTAATAAATATGACAAGCACATGATAATAGTAACTGATCAAACTAATAATTATTGAGCCCATTATGAACTGAGTGTTTGCTCATGATTTCACATAAATTATCTCTTACAAATCTTAGAATTACTCCATGATATTATTATCCTCATTTTACAAATGAAGAAACCGAGTCTTCAAGAGATTGAGTAATTTGCCCTGATCAGTCAGGATAATCGATGTTAGGCTGCAATAACAAAACTCCCTAAGTCTCAGTAGCTTGAAGCAACAGAAGTTTATTTCTCCTCATGTTGGAAGCAGGCCAGCAGGGGTCTCTGCTTATCCTACTCACTTAGATTCCCAGGTGAGATCAAAACTGACATGTGCTTCCTCAGTTGCTATAGTAGAGGGAAGGGAATGTGATGAATTTTGCACTATCTTTTAAAGTTCACACTTCCAATTCTCTTCCCCTCCTGTTCCTTGGCCAAAGCAACTCAGCTGGCCACACCAACTCCAAAGGGGCCAGAAAAGTGCAATTCTACCAGGTACCAGTTGGAGAACCAAAGTATTTGTCAACAGCCCTTCACTGTCCGTACAGCTTCAGGGAACTGTAGGTGGGGAAGCCAAGCTTTAAACCCACATTGGGTGAGTCCAGAGTCTGTGCTGGGTCCTCACTCTGTTCTGGAAGAGAGGTCAGCCAGCAGACAGCGCCTGGTTTCCTTCATGCCTAGTCCAGACTCCTTGCAGCCTCTTCCTTCCCCTTCTCAGGCTGTGGGTTAGGAGACAGGCACTGGGTGATTGACGGCTCCCAGCACTAGTTGCGGGGAGATTATCTACCAGCATGTGCTGAAAGCCGTGGCTGGGAGCCTGCTCATCATAGCAATTGAAGCACTAGTTTCTGCAGGGTTTGGAGCGCCGGGGTCTCAAGGGTTTATTAATCCCACAGCAGTCCTGGGAGGGGTTCATTGCTGCTGTTATTTATACCTTTTTCTGAGCTCATCCAGCAAGGGGAGTCCGCTGGGATTATGTGCCAGGGACACAGAGCCCTGGCCGCCATCCAAGTGAGGGCTGCAGAGGACTCTTCCTTCTCAGCTGGTCCCCTGGCGGCATTCATCCAGAGGAGTGAATGGAGCTGTTGTGCCCTGGGGATCCGGCCGGGAGGCATGCATCAGGGAGGAGGGGCCAGGAGGATGCGCAGGCTGGGGACTCTGCGGGCTTCCTCAGAGCAGCCTGACAGGCCACCTCCTCCGCGATCCCTCCTCCCCAGTCCAGTGTGATCCACTGACCTTGCTCGAACTGCTGTCCTCCTGCAGTCTGTCCCTGAGCCTCTTGTTAGTTACCTGGTGTCCTCGTCGTCGTCGTCGTCTCTGTTTCTTTGACGTGTCCTGTATCCTGCAACTGACATGAATTCCTGGAGCACGGATTATGACCGCCGCTCTGTGGGCATGCTCAGGGCCCAGCACATATACGAGGGGTTCCATGGCGTTTGGTGTGGCTCCCGCAGTGACCCCGTTGGCTCTTCCCCACACTCCAGCCTGCTGCGCCGATGGCTCCTCTGCTCGGCCCTCCTCCTTGACTTAGCCCTTTGACCTCGAATGCCCTTTCTCTCCTCCTGCCAGTCATACATCCCAGCTGAGCGGACCCCGCCCTCCTTGTGCCAACACTGTCCCTTGCACAGAGTTCTGTCATAGAAATAATCACATTTCCTTGAGTTGTTTACCCGTCTGACTTCCCCTCTCGACACGGCTCCTTGAGAGCAGGGACTGGGCTTTCTTGTTTCGTGCTCCTCTGCCTTTCCCAGTGCCTGCGCAGCCCCAGGACTGGGGTTAGGTGGGCCAGGCATTTGCTGGCAGCACAAAACAGAAGAGGGCACCGAAAAGACAGCCGTCGAAGCAAATCATATTAAATGCAATGTTTTTAAAAGTCAAGGCAAAATCTATTTGAACAAAATTTTGTTTTTTTTTAAATTTAGTGTGTAAAATATGATGTCATGATACATATATATTTGTTTATATGCATACATATTAAAATGATTACTACAGATATGTTAATGAACACACCCATCTCCTTCCCAGTTACCTCTTGGGGTGTGTAGGGTGATAGCACCTAAAATCTACTCAGAGAGTTTTCAGTGTACAATATTATTAACTATAGTCCTCAAAATTTTAAATAAAGATGGAACCAGGAACAGTGCCATGCTGAGTCATCCTGGAACCTGAGGCAAAAGGGAAAATCTGAAATACGGGTTCTGTCTTTATTTCAAATTTTGAAATTTTGTTCATTTTGGATTTTTTTTTTTTTTGCCATGATTTTATGCATCAAGTTTTGCACCTTTTTTTTCTTGTTGTTGTTTTTAAGAATGTTGCCTAGATTGTGGTGGGTGTGGCATAAATAAACACTGCTGAGTGGGTGAGTCAGGGAGAGAGGGAGGCCTGAGAGGACACAGGGTGAATGGGTGCAAACATTTTCCAGATCCAGTCTCCCATCCACCCGTGACTCAAAATTTCCGTGTTCACATTTGGAATTACCAGCTCCTTTTACATGCTATTAACTGTCTTCTGGTGAAAGTTCTCTAAATTCCTTCCCAAGTTTAGAGAAAAAGAAGAAAAGTGAAACAGGGCCCCCAGATCAGGCCTGTTCAATGTGCTGTGCACTCGTATTTGAGACCAAGCAGGTCTCACCTGCTTGGGTGTGGGTTTGGTTGGATCCAAAGACAGAGTGCCACCCTTTCCTGCCCTGACCCTTGCTGGTCACTATGTAAACAGAAAGCCTTGGTCACTGGGGACACTGAATGAAAAAGGAGCTACTAGGGTCCACCCTCTTCACCAGCGGAAGTGCAGGGAGGGCGCCCCCAGGCACAGGTTGCCAGTTTTGATGGGAAAGCGTTCGGATGCCTTATACCTCACTGTTGCCCAAGAGCGGGCCAGACAGCCGCAGCTGGAGCTACTTGTCCCTGTGAAGACACTGACGGGGGCTAGTGTGGGCCCAGAAAACAGGAGCTTGGGTTTGGGCCCAACTTTAGTCTATCATGAGCTGTGATTCTGACCAAGCTACTGAGCCATTCTGAGCTCCTGTTTGTTCGTGTGTAAAAAGAAACTTATCTACAAAATTGTGGCTTTCAGCTACCGGTGTGAAAAACTGGTGTTGTGAGCAGGTCTCTCAGGAGCCGCAGAAGGGCTCACAAGGGAGACGCAGGTTCATCCAAGGGAGCTCCACTCTGGGCAGTTATGAGACTCCCAAGAACATTTCCACTGCTTAAACAGAGAAAGAAGCCATTTGACTTGAACCCCTAGTTCATAGAGCTAGCCCTCCTCAGACAGGCAGGACAAGCCAAATCCCTCTCCACATGACACCCCTTCAGATAACAGGAAAGTGGTCGTCCACTCCTGGCCCCCTCCAATCGGTCAAGCTCATCACCCTCATTCTTGAGCTTTGTGACATAGATGTGATACCCCCACCGTGGATGTGGCCCCCATGTACATGACATGTAGGAGCCCTGTTTGGAGAGATGGCTAAGATTGCGGTTGACTACAGGCCATGGAGATGTTTGGGCATTGCCGCCTTCCGTAGTCTAACGGGACTTGGCCCGGGATCTCGAGAAACTTGAGCCGAGATTGCTGATCGGGTCTGCACCATTTGGTGTGTTGGTTGTTTGGTGATGTGTGTGGTGCGTGTTAAAGTCGTTGTTAGAGCCAGAGAGAAAACTTATCAGAATAAAAAGCCTGTTTGTTTCCAGTTCGCCTCTAAACTTCCCGCGGCTTCGTTGCTCCAAGCGGCCATCACTCCAAGCGGCCATCGCTTCAGGCGGCAACATTGTGACATAGATGTGATACCCCCCACCGTGGACGTGGCCCCCATGTACACTTTTCCTCTCTTAGTGGTCAGTCCAGAATACGATGCAACATTCGACACAGGCTGGTCAGGCCAGAGAGGAGGCAGAACAGCTTTCTTTTCCTGGTCCAGTGATTTTTAGCCCTCTGTACATTAAAACCACCTGGGCAGCTTTGGCGGGAAATAAAATATTTTCCCAGCTTTATCAGTGAACCATTTAATTAGTAATTCTGAGGCTCTGTTTTGTGTGTGTGTGTGTGTGTATGTGTGTGTGTGCAAATAATCCTTCTATGTGGCCAGAATTAAGAGACACTGCTTTTGACACACTTGATTCTTGTTTCAATTGGCCATTGAGTTATGGGACATAATTCACAGTTTGGTTCCTGGGCCAATATGAAGACAGAAGGCAGCACCATACCCAAGTACTATGCTGGACACTAAGTACACAATTCCATTTATGCTTGTCCACAAGGTAGGTGCTTTTGCCTCTGTTTTATAAAGGAGAAGACTGAGGCTCAAAAAGGTCAAGCAGAACACTGCAGGTCATGGAGCTTCCAAGTGACCAGGTTCTCGTTCAAACCCAGATGGGAGTCCAAAGCCCATCTTCCTTTCATGCCACTCTGCAATCCTGAATTCAATTACTCTAACCCTAATATATTAAGAATCAGGACCTACCATATGTTAGACGTGCTCGGCCAGCCACTGTGGTGAGCTAAAGTCTTTGCGGTAATCTACCAAGCTGTGCTAGGACACGGAACATTTTCTGTTTTCATTCAATGATTTGTTTATGGGTACATTTTCTTGAAGGAAAAATCATGTCAATGTAATGCAGGCTTTGTAAAGAAATAAGTCTTTGGTATTTGGTTGTAAAATAAATGTCAGAATAAAATGTTAGAGAAAATAAAGAGCTGTATATGAAATCACTTCCCACAGAGCCATGGAATACTGAAGGACTATTGTTGCTAGTGTTTCATTATTTAAAGCAAATTTGGTATGCAAGGAGAGCGCTGCTGCACCTTGGCCGTGATTGATCCCTAGAACTATGGTCTCTTTGGCAGGAGTGACTGTGGAGTGGCTTTCACATTATTTCAGCCACGAGAGTTATTTCATCCTGTAAAGATCATCCCAAGCAGGTGACTCCCAGCACCTGAGTCACACGACCAGCATCCAGTGTCTCTGACTCCTTCAGAAGAGCTTCAGAGCATACTCTAATGAAGATGGCCAACGTTTTTGACCTCAGATTAACTAGGCAGGGCTATTTAGTGGTCTAGACGAGGGAAGGAAAGAGAAAGAACAAGAGTGAAATGGAGAATGGAGGAATAAAAAGATTCTTAAGGGTGTGCATGGAATATCCACCATTTCTAGATGAGATTCCCCTGGCCACAAATACCCTGCTACCCAGCACCCATCTCTCTCCAAGGAGACATCCACCTGTCCTTCAGATGGCATCCTAGAGAGCCCTTCTTCCTCGGGACATCCCTGATCACCTAAGATTGAGTCAAAGTCCTTCCCATATTCTCCTTCGTCACAGCACACGCGATGATGCCTCATTACTCATCTATCACTTCTTTTAGACCAAAGCCTAAGTGTGCCTGTGGGTGTGTCACAGCATGCCCACTCTGTTGCACAACTGAACACTCAGGGCATCCAGCTCCTGAGCCCTGAGCAGCCTCAGCCTGTGCATCCAACTAGGAGGTGAAACTTCTCTTTATGCAAACCTAGGAAAAGTGAGGGAACTGTTCTAGACTCTTCCATAATTAGTGATGGGAAGGAAGGAAGAGAGAGGCAGAGGGAGAGAGAGAAGGGAAGAGGAAAGCAGGAAAGAAGGAGAAGCAGTCTTCCCAGGAGGGACAAGGTTTCCAGCAGATGGAGGTACTCAAGACCATTGCCAAATTGGCCCGCAAGCAGTTCAAGCCCAGATGGGATGTTATCCTGCGTGACATCTAGGGAACCCCACCTTTAGGCCAGAGTGACCCAGCGGAAAGAGCAAAGGCTGTGGAGTCAGATTTAAGTGTGGACCCACCTCTGAGACTTAGGCTCTTGAGACCTTATTCAAGGTATTTAACTTCTCTGTGCCTCAACTATCTGGTCCGTAAATGGGTATAATAATAGTTTTGGTTTTAGGCTGTTGTATAATAATGTTGTATATAATGCTTTCACAAGCGTGGGTGGAGGAGACACCCCCCTCCATCACAGAACTGTGCACCCACTGGGGGGTGGGGGTGTAGGGAAGTTCATTTGCAGCTAATATATATTCAGCTGTACTAATTAGTACAAGCCCTAAAGCCCAAAAATAAATTAAGCTGGTCTTTTTGAAAAATGAGCCTGTAGGCTAGTGAGAATGTTGACAACTTCTTTTTATTATTATTGTTCTAATTATTAAAAGAATAAAAGTGTTGATATGAATCAAGGTTATCTGCAAAACAGAAAATCACAGGCCCCCGTGTCCTGAGTCATAGAGGGGTTTTGGCATAGGACAGCAAGTTATTTGTTCTTGTTTGTGGCCTTTAGAATCTGCGGTTACTGCCTTTTCATACAGCTCTGTTCAGACGTCGCCAGTTGCCTGGATTCGTTTTCTGAGGATGAAGGGCTTAAAAAACAGGAACTCACTGTCTCACAGTTCTGGAGGCCACAAGTCCAAAATCAGGATGTCGGGCTGACGTCTCTGAGGGAGAACCCTCACTGGGCTCTTGCAGCTCCTGGCGTTTACCTGTGATTCCTGTCATCCTCCAGCTTGTGAATATATCCCTGGTCACGTGGCTGCCCCCCCCCCCCCGCCCCCCGTCCTCACTTCATCTGCCCTCTCCATGTGCCTCTGTCTCTAGGTCCAAAGTTCCCCTTCTCACAGGGACACCAGTCACATTGGGTTAGGGCCCACCCTAAGGACCTCATTTTAATTTGATTACCTCTGTAAAGACCCTGTGTCCAAATAAGGTCACATTCTGAGGTACAGGGGATTAGGACTTCAACACAACTTTGCTTGAGGGACACAATTTAACCAACAACACCAATAATAATCACACCACCTTTCAAAGTTTGTGTCGTAATCCTGTTTTATACACGATTACAGCCTCAGAGGGTCAAGAAAGGCGCCCGTCACAGAGCTGATCTTTGGAGAGATCCCATGTCTTTGGGCCCAGATGAGACCCCTCTCTCTTTGCCCCTGGGTGCTGCTGGCTCTGGCATGTCACAGTGTCACCGGGCATGGGCTCCTCCCCTTCACCAGAGCATGGTTTGTATGAATTTGTTTAATCAGTCCTCTGATCTTTGTCCCAACCATTTCAGCTGGAGATGTCCCTTTGCTTGTTCTTGTAGGCATTCATAGTTTCTCCTGATGGCGGCACCTGCCTTCCCCTCTGCTGTGCCCTCTTAGTTAGCCATTGCCCACTCTGGCCTCTGACAGAACCCTGCACCCTCCTCTGCTGTCCCAAGGAACAGCTGCGGTCCGTCCGTCACTCTGCAGCCCTCCCTGGGGGGCTCTGGATGGGGCAGGAGTGGGGAATTCTCATGGTCTTGGCATTGAGGGAAAAGCTTCTGACCCAGAGGCTCTTCTCTGCTGGCCCCCGATGCTGGTGTCACCAGAGTCTGGATTGCTGTCACTGTGCCAGGTCCACTCCCAGCTCCTGTGCTGGCTGGGTTCGGCCTCCGCTCGGGCAGGCCTTGGCTTTGCCAGGCTCCAGCTGCCGCCAGCCCCCACCTGGTTCTTCTTCCGCCCACGCTGCTCCCGCAGCCTCTTGGCTCTCACATCCCGGCCACCTTCTGGTGCTAGTCGGGCAGATGGGATCTCCCTGACCTTCATCAGTGGCCCAGCCTGGTAAAGCAGTGGTGGAGGAGGGATTCCTCAGCTCCTCTCTCTGTCCACGCCCGTCCGGCTGTCCTCCATGCTGCTGTAACAGAATAGCTGAGACTAGATAATTCATAGTGGGCAGAAATTTATTTCTTACAGTTCTGGAGGTCAGGAAGTCCAAGATCAACACGCGGGCAGCTGGCGAGGCCCCTCGCCGCATCATAACATGGCAGAAAACAGCGCGGGACTGCAAGGCAGAGAGAGGAGAGAGAGTGGGGAAAGGGCCAAGCTTTCCCTTTTATAGCAAACCCACTCCTGCTACATGGATAGCTCCCACGATGACAGCACCTTCCCCTTCCTGAGGACAGAGCCCTTGTGGCCCATTACTTCTTGCATTTCCCACTGCTCAGCTGTCGCAATCAGATTTCAACATGAATTTGGGAGGGAACAAACTCTCACGCTATAAAGCCTGCCATCCTTGCTATCCGCAGGACACGCGGTGGCATGGGTCTCTGGGCCAGTGGTTCACACAGGGAGGAGTGAAGACCCTTCTGACCATTAGGCAGGGTTTTCTGCCACCCCTTGCCCCAGATGGCCTGTGGAGCATGTCCACTGGCACCCCAAAACACTCTGTGCTCTTCGCCCATCTTCCACAGGCTCCCCTAAGCCAAGGAGAGGTTCTTCCCCCTCCGCACGCTGGGAAAGCTGACTTTACAGCCCGTGTTGGCCCCTTCTTCTGGGACTTGGGTAAAAAGTCCACACTGCGTCCTCCTGCCTTTCCGCTTACAGTCACAGCGGCCTTTTGATGTTAAAGCAGCAGCAGTGCCACAGGAGCGCCAGTGAGTCCTAGGTCTTGTGGCAGCCAAGACTTGGCTTAAAGAACTCAAAGTCCAGAAACTGAATCTTGGTTCTCAAGAGGCTCCTTGGTGTCCTGGGCAATTAGCCTCAGCCTGGTGGTGGTCCGGTTTCAAAGGTGAAAGAGTTGTAAGGTTAAAAGGAATTGCCTATAAAGGAAAAGCCTTGAGGAAATGTTCTAGAAGAGTGTTCTATTTTTTGTTTTGTCTTTAAAACTTTGCAGCCAAGAAGAGAATCCTTTCCTGGTGCCTCCCAGAATCTGTGAGTTTAGTTGGTTGATGCAAACTTTTAACAAGTCCTAGGTTCTGGCCTGGAGGAATTGAAGGGTTTTGCTGTAGTCCGGGGCCTGAGACGGCATCTCTAATTCTGGATCCGCACATCCACACATGTGCTGTTGGCGACCATGTGTAGATAGGGTGGCTTAGCATGACTTGCCGTGACGGGAGCACGGTGGGGAGCGGTGACCTTTTCCTTCATGAGCAGGAGCCACCAACACCATAAACCTGATCATCTGTTCGATCTTCATCGTTTTTAAAATGTAGAAACCCAACCCAAGAAAAGTGAGAAAAAATTGCCTCAAAGATCCCAAAGCTTCATTGTAGTGAAGCCAAGGCAGGGAGCTTGGGCACAGACGAGCTCAGTGGGAATCCAATCCCCCACCACGGTTCTCTCTGCCCGTACCCCGCTGCCAGGAGGATTCCTTACACTTCCCAACCGACAGATTGTTTTTCAACTATAAATATCCAGTTGGAGGAGGAGCCGGACCAGTGAAATGCTTGACCCCAAGAAACCCCAACCCATCTGCTCATGGCTGCCCAAGATAGAATTTCTGACGAGCTGGGACCTGTTTCTTTGCCAAGAGACTTGAGCCGCATGCCAAGGAAGGATCAGATCTCTGCTCCGATGAGCCCCCGTCTGAAGGCGGGAGAACGGTGCGAGCTGCTCTTGGTGCGTCAGCCACGCACCATCCAAAGGCCCCTGCCCTGGAGGAAGAGCAGCCCCGGGCAGGTGGTGAGGATGCCGAGGCCGGGCTTCAGATGGGGCCTAGCCTCTCCTGCAGCGGTGGTCTCGCGGTGCCTAGCTGACCCCCCCCACGCCGTGCAGGAGTTGCTGTGGACTTTTAAAAGGCAGCCGTGGGCTCCGGCTCGCTCCACGGAGCTCTCGTCCTGACGGCTGGGCTGGCAGGGCTCCCATTTGGAAACCTGGAAGGACTTCCCGTCGTCCACCATAACCCTGCACCTTTTCCCTCCGTTTTTGTTTTCAAAGCAGAGACTTCCTGAGGATTTGAAACCCTTTGTTCTTCTGGTGAGAATATACGGGACCCCCCACCTTCACAGTGGAGAGGCAGCCGGGAGAATTTAAATAGGCCCACATGCCACCGAATGGTGGGGGGCTGGGTGATGCCGCTTTCAGACACAGACACCATTCTTCCCTTATGCAGAGGAGATTTGGTAAAAATATGATGGATAATTTTGAAGGTGGAAAAAAAAAAGTTACAAAAGGGCTTCTTTGAGAGTGGGTAAAGGGAGTCCCACAAGCTCCCCCAGGTTGAACGCGAGAGAAGGAAGGGCTGATTTCTTGCGCACGGGTGATTATAATGTAGTGAGACTGCTATTCTTGTGTGGCTCATTAACTATCCTTAAAGATAATTCCAAGAGAAGTTCAAAGGATATTTCAAGCAGAGGGAGAATCAGCAAAGGCATTACTTTGAATGACAGCCTTCCCTTGGATCTCTGTAAAAAGTTAATCACATTTCATATGCAAATAGACACCCCCCCCCCCCCCAGGTACAGCGTCTGGCTTCATTCATTTATTCAAATGGTATTTCTGAGCTCTTAGCCAGGTTGCTACGCTGTGCCAGGTGCCATGGGGGCACACGGGAAAGGTGGGCCTCTTTCTCCAGCCCCTGCTGTCTTTGGGGAGAAGTTAGGTTGGTACCTCACAAAACATCCAACTGACATGGCAAGACAGAATTGTCAAAATAATTGGCCACACCTCAAATAAGAGTGTCAAGCCGTCTTGCATCAGCTGCCAGAGCCACCTCCCCACCCTCTCTCCCCTGGCAGCTGCCTGCCTGAATCAATGTCTAGATGTCAGGCGGAAGAGTTCTCGGGGTCCACTCTGCAGGCGAACGCCTTGATGGTAGAGTCTTCCTCTAAGTCCTCGCTTTGCTCTCCTTTCCTTATGCTGTTTGGACCC
Organism: Tamias sibiricus; assembly: GCA_025594165.1. Taxonomy (NCBI): domain Eukaryota; kingdom Metazoa; phylum Chordata; class Mammalia; order Rodentia; family Sciuridae; genus Tamias; species Tamias sibiricus. Next base: position 10,417,033 of record CM046669.1, on the reverse strand, counting down.
CAGTATCTTTTAAGGGATCTCTGATGTGTCTGGGTTGCTATGGGGACCAGTGGCCTGAAGGGGAAGGAGAAAGAAGAGTGGGAGGGAGAGGAATGGAAGGTTAAAGGGCAAAACCTGCCCCAAATAAGAATCAAAGTTGGGCTTCCCAAGGAGGAAGGGTTGTAGCCAAGGAGCGGCCAGGGGTGCTACTGGCCCTCTCCTCTCTGGTTCCTAGGACCTGGATCCGAGCCCTGGCTTGTCTCCTGCCCCACGTCTTCCTTGTCATTTTACACATCGCCACCCCAAATTGACTTTGTCTCTACGTTCTTAAGACCCTCAGTGGGTTATCCTTGATGCTGCAGAAAGCTCAGATCCTTGACCTCTGCTCTTTGCAAGGGATTCTTGCCTGGAGACCTCTGCTTCCACCATGGGGGGCTGCTTGTGGCCACCAGGTGCACCCAGCCTGCTCTGGCTCAGACCCTCACCTCCGCCCTGACAGCCTTCTTCACCCTCTTCCCTACTGAACTGCCCCTCTGGCCAAGCTCTCCTCCAAGCTCACCAGCCCACTGCAAACTTCTTGTCCAGCCTTTGAATCCCCATCATCCCTGCAGCCTGCAGCTCTCCCAGAGCCCTGGGAAAATGCCTCGTTTATGTAATAATGGCTACACATTTAATAAATCTTAAATGCAGGAAGAAAGGGGGAACAGGGGAAGCAGGCAGGGAGAGACACCCCCTCATCCTCTAGCACTGCACGAAGGGGCCTCAGGTAGTAGCACCATGAAGGATTCTCTGTCAGTTTCTTTTGCTCAGTTGAATTATCTGGCTACAACGGAGCGATGGTGGGCATGCTTCCTGGCGCTTGCTGCCACCTCCATGGTCAAGGTGTAGCGCGCCAGCCTTGGCAGGCTGAGGCGAGGCCTCTCATGATAGCAGGGGTTCATGGCAGGAGCGGAAAGGCCTCTTGCCCAGACAGACCCCAGCTCCCCTGGGTCCCCACCACCCTGCTACCTGGCTCCAGCCCGGTGGCCTACAGAAGTCCTTTCTCTCAGCCGCAGGGGGGATGCGGTAATTGCCAGGCTGGCTCTCATTTACATTCCTCTCAATGGAAAGTGCAGAAAAGGTGAGGAAATCCCGGCAGGATTCCCGTTCGTTTGATTCTAGCTCAGCTCCAGGGATCTCCTCATTGAGGCCGCACTGGGGCAGGGCCAGAGGCAGCACACCAGAGGTGGCTCCCGCAGGTCTCCCTCCTCACCCCCCTCTCACTCCCCAGGTCCCTGCCCAGGCAATGCCTGGCGTCTCTGCCGTCCCCACAGTCTACCCATCGGCTGCTTACCCTGCTTATACCTCCTGTCTATTCTGTTTTATGGCCCTTTCCATCCAGAGCATCTATCCTGTTGATATTGGGGCTATTTATATTCCCCTGCAGCTCTAGCCTCCCTGTCCTTTCTAATCTCCTTTATCAATCTCGCTTACCCTCTCTATCTGCCCTTCATCTTGCCATTATCTACTTATCCATGGAGTTAAGCTACCCCCACCCCCCCACCCTGGTCTCTGAGCCCTCAGCTTCTGCCGAGTCCACTCCAGCGTCCCCTGGCCGGCCTGCGCCGCCCTCACCCCCACTTCCTGCATTTGACAAGTGACCCCTATCAGACTTGCCTAGGGGGCAAGACATGCTGGACCAGACCCCCCCCACCATAGGTGGGAAGTCGGGGTTGGTCCTGGACTAGGAGCAAGAGCTGAGCCTCGGGAGCACCCAGCAGCGGTCAGCCCTTCACTCGCCCTCTTTTCCTGCTTGCCACAACTTGCCAGGGCGGTTTTCCTTACAGAGGAGGAAGCTGGGGCTCAGGGAGGTGAAGTAAGTGCTCAAGGTCACCCAGCTGGCGTGTGCAGTATTGACAACCCGCTCTTTGTTATCTGCATGAGCAGTGGCATGAATAATCCTCCCCTCCAGGAAAATGTAAACTCATTTCTAATAGGCTCTGGGATACGGCTCTGGGGACAGTAGAGTCCCCCTGGCGCTGCTCTGCTGAGACTGATAGTCTAATTCAGGGCAGGAAAGACCAGTGTGCGGCACGGCACTGTGCCGTCGATGCGGAAAACGCCGGGTCTGAAGGTGGCCCTGCACTCAAGTGCTCGTGTGCCCGTAAAGGGCAGAGCTGGCATGGCGGCTGCGGCCTCCTCCCCAGCCCCGGGGTCTCCAGCTCTCCTTCTCCCATCCCTCCAAACCGTTTCTACTGCCCCCAGCACCTGTGTTGGCCAAGGCCACATGGGGTGGTCGCAGAGGCCCAGTGAGGGTCAAAGGAAGGCAGCCCAGGATCCTGGTCTGGCCTGGCGTAAATCACAGGGACAGTAGTTGAGTGTCCCCTGTGTGTTGGGAAACAGAGAGGGCCCAAAAGGGAACTATCATGGGGTCAGGTGGAGACAGGAGAAGCTTCACACCAGTTGGTCAAGCCAACAAAAAAGACTTCTCCCCAGACCTCATAAACCCCTAAAACAAGAATCCCAAGACAGAAAAGCAGCAGTAAAACAGGACGTGGTACACCGCAGAGGGCATTGTTGAATTCTTCGAAGGCAATTCCTCCCTGGGGGCTTCTGGCCTCTAGAGCTGGCTGGGACCCCTCCCTCGTAGAGGAGCCCGTGCACCCTCCTGGACTTCACTTATGTCTAGCCCTCTGCAGGAACTCCCTCTCCTTGCCAGATTAGAAGGCCGTGGGGTCCCTAACTGTACCCCACATGGTGTGGGGGAAGAGTTGAGACCCCCCCAGGCATGCTTGAGAGAGAATGGAGGGCTGTTCTTTCCTAGGTACAGGGGTTTACCCAGGGCCTTTAGGATTTAGCACCCAGTTACTCTCCATAAGGGAGGCCATGAGCGCTGTGGTAACCCTGCAGCGCGTGGGAAATGGGGGCGCAGGGGACTGGAGCCTTCCCGGGTACAGGGTTGAAGAACACTTCATGGAGGAGGTGACATTTCTGCTAGGTCTGGGAAAATAGGTAGGATTTAGGCAGACAGAAAAAGTGAAACAATGATCATCGCAAAGGACGGGACTTTTCATGAAGTGCTCAGGGCGTGGGCGATGGGCTGGGGATGGGGTGGAGGAAACCATCTTTCGCGGGAGCATGTGACGTCACTGCTGCACATTCTGAAGGGGTGGTGGCCATGTCTCAGCAGCTGCTGGCCCTGCTCAGTTATGGGTGGTCCTCAGTTTCTGATTGTGAGTGGCACAGTGACAGTGGCCTCAGGGGTGCAGAAGCGACTTTTTGACTCTAGCCACCATCACCATGAGGCTGAAGACAGAGGACCAGAGCCCAGGACACCTGTGTGACTTTCTCACACCATTTGCTCCTCCACTCCCGTGTCTCCAACCCTCTCCATCTGACTTTGCATCTCTCCGAGAAAAAATGGGACGGAGGGGGTGGGTATCGCCAAGTTGGCTGAGACCCCCGCCCAGAGCAATAGGCCCCGTCACAGAAAAGTAATTTCTCTTCAAACTTCTATCCCGTGACATCCTGCCACCGCACACAGTGGCCCAGCTGTGCCGGCACTGCCACCCTGCCTCTGCAGGGCCGGGAATAAAGGAAAATGCTTAGCATTAAATTTCATGTAAATCAGACTTTATTTGCACTGGTGACAGGTTATTACCTTCTGCAGGGAATGAGGGGGAAAATGGCTGCTGGTTGGAGACGCAGCTCCCCCGGTGAGCAGCTCTCCAGAAGCAGCCAGTGGCGGGGCGGTCGGGCACCTGCACCTCCACCCCTTCCTTCCTCTTGCCTAAGGAGGTTTTCCCTCCAGCATCTTCAGGTTCCACATGGGTTCAAATCACGCCCCTGCTTGTGCTGGGAGTGGGGCAGCTGTTTCTACTGACGGCCCCCAGCACACCCTCCCCAGCCCCTCTGCACTGAGGCTCAGGCTCCCTCCCACCCAGAATATGTCATGCACTGGGGGCTTCTTGCCTCTGGAGTTGGATGGGACCCCTCACTCTTTAAACTTAATTTGTCCTTCAAGGCCCAACTTCAGTCCAGACTCTCCCATGAGGTAGTCCCTCGCCAGACAGCCTGAGACTCTTTATCATTCAGCTGCTCTCCCCCCCTCCTTTGAGTGGGGGTCATCTTTAACCCCTCCTCCACACCCTAACCTATTCTATTGATACTCTCCTAACAGCAGTCAACGCATTTATTGAGAATCTATGTGCTTAAAATGATGGTTGGCTTCTTCCCAATGTGCATAAATTAGCTCCTCCTCCAGGATGTGACAGACATAAATTAGCATAAATTAGCTCCTCCTCCAGGATGTGGAGATTAGCATCCATACAGGCTTGTGTCCATTCACCATGGCTGGCATAGGGCCTTGCACAAAGTAGATTCTCATTAAATGTCTTGGCTTCTCATAGGAGTGTATTAGTCAGGTCATGCTAGTTTATGTTCTGGTAACAAATACCACCACCACCCCCCTCCCAACTCACATACTCACATGGCTTAAAAACAGAAGTTTTTTTTTTTTTTTTCCTCTTCCTTTTCTTGTTCATGTTACGTGTCTGTTCAAGTCGGTTGGCAGACTGCTTATTTTATTCACCCATAGACCCAGGCTAATAGAAAAGCTACTGACTTGAATTGCTTGGGAATGTCTCACATTAGCAATGGAATGAGCTTTGACCTCGAAGTGACAGATCACCTCTATCACAAGCCACATGGCCCCAACAAACATGAGGGGGCCCAGAAAGTGCAATCTTACTGTCAGTCAGCTTTTCATCACTGTGACCAAAATAGCTGACCTGAACACCTTAGAGGAAGGAAAGTTCATATTTGGGGTTCACAGTTTTGGAGGTCCCAGTCCATGGCCAGCTACTCCATTGCCCTGGGCCTGAGGTGACGGGGAAACATCATGGTGGAAGGGTGTGGTGGAGAGAAGCTCAGGGCAGCCAGAGAGCAGCCGGGGTGAGGGAGGAGCCAACGGCAGAGAAGTACAATCACCAAAGGCAAGTCCCAGTGACCCACTACCTCCACACCCCACTGCCTACAGTGCCACCCAGCTAGCCACTCAAATTATTAATCCATCACATGGATTCATCTACTGATTAGGTTGTATCTCAAAATCTACTTATTTCACCTCTGAACATTTCTGTATTAACACAGGCGCTCTGGGGGGACATCTCACATCCAAACCATAACAACTACCACGTCTCCAGAAGTCAGAAAGCAGGAAATACTTGGTTGGCAATATTAGTCAAAAACAAAAAGAAAAGAAATATTCGTCAGTAGCACCAACAGCTTCTCCAAAGTGCTTAGTTACTGAATTCCATGCGGAATCCACTACCTCTCTCTTGTCCAGTACCGAGTCCCTGATGGCTGGCACAGTGCTTGACACACAATACACGATCAATAAATACTGAGGCTGCGGCCAACCTCGTATGAGCCTCTGTTGTGGTGCAGAGCTGTGTCTTGGTTGGCATTTGCCCCGGCTTCTGTGCCTCTGTGGACCATGGGCCCTGCAGGAAGCATCTTGCCTTCACTGCTCCCCACACAAGGGTCCTGTCACTCAGGCACATAACCTTCTGCACATGGAAGACCAGGACAAGAGGCCACCATCTTCTGTTGAGACTATTTGTCATTCAGTAAGCAGACACTTTTTCAAAAGTATGTGTATAAAAAGTTAACGTGTGTGTGTGTGTGTGTGTGTGTGTGTGTGTGTGCGTGCTCACACACGCTTGTGCACACAGGTAGCGGCATGAGGGAGAAGGTAGAGGCAGTTCCACGTCTACCTAACCCACATCTCCCACTGGGGGATAATCTGGCCATCCTGGCTGTGATGCTGGTGGTGGCGGTGGGAGAAAGACCCCGGGAAGGTGAGCGCAGTCCTCCTCCCAGCATCCTGCCTGCTTCCATAGTCTCCATTTGACCCTCCTTTTCTTCTCTTCTCCTTCGTTCTTCTCTACTTTGATTGCTTTATCCCTTTCCCCAAAACCACAATGGCACATAGGAAGTGAGGAGGAGCTAATTTTGCTCCCTGCCTGGGGAGCAAAGGGAAAGTTTGGGGATGTGAGAACAGGGCCAGGGCCTGGCTGGAGATGGGTCCACATTTAGAGTCATGGTCACAGCTCAGGTTCTTTGTCTTGGTCACATGTGGACAGACCTGACCAGGTTGGGATCCCTGGTTGAGGAAGTCAGGAGCGGAAACCATGCCGGCCACTCTCTCCACGCCTCCTTTTCAAGGCTCGAGAGGAAAAGCAACTGGAATCTGATCTCATGGTTCATATTCAAGGAAAGTCCCCTTGGTCATGTGTCCCACAGCCAGGGAAGGGGCAGGAGGCTGAGGTCTTGTGTGGATTATATCCAAGGATTAGTTTTGGGTTTTCTAGAATCTCTGATCAAGGACTGCCGTGCAGAAAGGCGAGGCTGGTTCCGCAGCGTGGCTGCTTCGAGAGCCTCCAGTGCTGGGTGTCTGCCAAGCTCGCCATCTGTACCCTGCGGCCAGCGGTGTGCACTGCCAGCTCCTGCACCAACTCCCGCCCCCGCCCCTCCGCCCCCAGCCTGGGCTGGGAATCTGGCAGCGCCCCAGACTGCATCATACAATCAGATAAGCTTTGCCAGGTTTATGGCTGGTAATTTATGGCTTTCTTTAGCAACATCTATCACGCTGCACAGTCGTTAATCCCAGAGTCTTTGCCCACTTTGCAGAAAATAGCTTGCAATTCCTTACAATGTAGCATTTGCTAACTCACCTGTCGGGCTGTCAGGCTGGGTGGGTGTGACAAGCCACTCTCCAGTTACTTCTTTCCATCTTACTTTGCTTAGGTGAGCCAGGCTTTCTCCAGAAAATAGCAGCAAGGATCTTTATTATCCACCTACCATTCTGCTCTCCCACACAGCCACCCACACCCAACCACCAAGCTGCCAGAAAGGGAGTAGGGCCACCAGGGTGGGGGTCCCAATCCCAGCAAGAGCAGAACCTTCCATGGGTACAAAAGAGAGGGAAGATCCCCGGGCACACAAACTTCTCCCCCCTTATTAAGAGTCAGAGATGAAGTCGGGCCTGGTGGCACACATCTATAATCCCAGGACTTGGGAGGCTAAGGCAGGAGGATCGCGAGTTCAAAGCCAGCCCCAGCAATGGCGAGGCACTTAGCAACTCAGTGAGACCCTGTTTCTAAGTAAAATACAAAAAAGGGCTGGAGATGTGGCCCAGTGGTTGAGTGTCCCTGAGTTCAATCCCCAGTACCAAAAAAAAAAGAGTCAGAGATGAGGGGCTGGAGTGTGGCCTGGTGAATATACACATTCATCCAACATTGCAGGGCATATTAAATACCTCTGTGGTCAGCCCCTGCTTAGGCACGCTGGCCAAATGATCAATCTGGACCACTGAAAATTGCCAACAAGCACATCCAAAATGATACATAAATGCATTTGGCTCCAGAATGAATCACAAGGTATTTTACAGTCAACCTCTTAACGTAAGCTATTAAAATTAAGCTTCCTTATCTTAAGGCATGCCTTCCTGGGCAAAAGAGAAGGTTGCTTGGGAGATTCTAAATCATGGTGAGGGAGGTCAGGTAAGGTGAAGAGCTTTGGGCTGCAATCATATAGGACCCAGAATGTATATGGATAGTTTTTTTTTTTTTTTTTTTTTTTTTTTTTAAGTTCTAGAGAAACACAGAAGTGAGACAGACATACTGGAAGAGAACATACCAAAATAGTAAAATGGTCAAATTGAAATGTTGGGAGATATAGATAAACATATCAATTTGGATAGAGACCTGCATTTTCTATGACTTGTATATAATATGTATAAGTACCTATTATATATTGCATATGTAACTTCCAGCGTCTTGTCTATAGTTTCTCAGTTTCCTGAGAAACTATAGCAGAACTATAGAATAAATAACTATAGAATATAGTTATATAACTATAGAATAAATAACTATAACTATAGAATAAATAGCATGAGTTTTTGCACTCAAAATCCATGGCCCAGGTGACGTCACTTCATGATGTCACTTCATGACGACGACTGAAGTGCCTCACACCACTGGTCCTCCCTCTCCTGGCACCTGATCAGGAGGCTTTTCTTTGGCCCATTCTCTACTAACGTACCTGAACTCCTTCTGAGTTCACACGCATTTTTTTGGCAGTAAATTTGGAAACGGGCCTTCCTCTGAGCTGCTGACCTGTGGCCCACGCAGACACCCTGTTCTCTGCAGAATCCTCACTGCCCAGCTCCGGGTGCTCTGGCGTACTTGAATGAATGAATGAAGTGACACTGGATGCTCCTCAAGCCAGCGGAGGCTTGGGTCAGGCTGATGTCACTCTGCTGACCCTAGAGTGGGCTCATTTGCCTCAGTGCCGTGGGTGGCACCCACCCGTGGTCCTGGTCCTTGTCCAGTTGGGGTGTGGAAGGTAGACTGCTGGAAACGGGGGCCCCTCTTCGCACTGGGGCTGCAGGCAGAGCGTTACCCAGGGAATTCACAGGTCACCTTAGGGCATCTGCTTCCTTCTGTGTTTTGTTGGAGATCTTTTCTCAAAGGAAAACAGTATTCAGGGCTGGCACGTGGGTTCCCACAGGAGGTTCCATCGGACTCTGGAAAAAAATGGGAAGGTCTGGCCAAATAGAGGGTGAAGTATGCATCCAGGGGACCAATGGAGTGGAGAAAGCAGAGGCTCTCAGCATATGGTGGGCAGTGCAAGCTCTGGGGCAGTTGCCATCTTTCTACCATGTTTGCTAAGCATGCCACCTTGGGGGGATTATTGGACTTCTCTAGGCTGCAGCTTCCTCATGTGTTGAATGGAGGTGGTGACAGCACCTCCATCTGCAGTTGTTTGGGGACACCCTGGGCCTGGTGTATTAGGGTCTGGTAAAGATCAGCTATAGCATCACCCTCTCAGTGAGACTGAAAATGAGATGGGGTTCAAACAAGGCCTAAAAGAGCGAGGAGAGGAGTGTGTGGGGTGGGGGGGGAGAGAATGTTCTACAGGAAAAGCAGCCCTATGGGATCAAAGCTTCCCCAGTGGAGTGGAGGTCCTGATCTCCGTGATGGGTTTTTATTGGAAAAGCTAAAGAAAGTTGGAGTCTAAGATTTTCAGTAGGTCATCCAGGTGGTCAGGGGAGCCATGACAATGACCAGATCTAAATAAAAGAGGAGCAGTGCTCAAATTCCAAGTGAGGGTGACTCTGGAGGAGAGTAAAAGAGACAGGTCATCCTCTTGAGCCCCAACAAATGCCGACACCGTGCCTGGGACCCACGGGATAAGAGAAGTGGGAGGAGGAGTCTCCATTGGGAACACAGGAAGGATCCCGTGTCAAGTGAGGAAAGAGCTGTCTCAGTTTTAGAAAGTTGGTGTGAGAATAGAAAAATGAAGAATTAGGAGACACTGGGGGTAGGCTTTGGTTATTTTCTTAACAATAAAGCCGAGAATGCAACTGGTTTTTTGAGTTTAAAAGGAAAAATAGAAAAAAGGGAGTATGAGACAGAAGAAGAATGGGGAAAATGTAAGGAAGAAGAGGAAAAGAGAAAGGAGGGAGGAGGTGGAGGAGAGAAGGAAAGGAAAGAAGGAAAAGATAAATTCAAGCTTGGTGTTTAGAAAGGCACCCAGACTGAGATTTGTGGGGACCTTTAAGTATCAATCTTAGTATCCCAACCCTTTGGGACATAGTCAGCCATGACACCAAATAAAGAAATAAAATCCATTCATATCAGTATATCCACCCTGCGCGCACACACACACCCCCTCTCCAAATGAGGCAGCAGCTCCCTCTTGAAGCCGCATACAAAGCCCAGCCTCTTTTTCCTTCCCCATCCAATGCCCTCAATCATCATTTTAATCAGGGTTTAAGGGGTGAGGAGGATGGGAAGTTGTGCAAATGACCCTGACCCTCAGTCTGAAATTGAGGTGCTTTTGTAAAGTTCACCCTGGGCCCTTGGAGACATTCACAAAGATTGCACATCAGCAGTTTGGCCTTCTTCAAGGGTCAATGACAAAAGACGAAAGAAGCAAAGTTTAAGGGCCAGGAATGTGTGTGTGCAGATCTGCAGGAAACTTACCACCTGAATCCCCAGGATTCCTAATTTTAGTACCAGCAGGAGAGCGTTGTCATCCCTTACTATATGTAAGGCTGGGGGGGTGTAGGATGCATAAGGCTTGAATGGGGGCCTTCATATCAGTATGTCCACCCTGCGTGCACACACACACACCCTCTCCAAATGAGGCAGTAGCTCCCTCTGGCTGACCATGACTGACCATGGCATGGGCTGACCATGGTGACTCAAACTTTCATCCAGTGTCTCTGGCTAGGTTTAGAGGGTGGCCTGGTAGAGGGTACGTGAATGACTGGCGGAAGCTACAGGCTTGGATCCCAGGCTGAATAACTTGGTAACCTGGAGAAGCATCTCATCTTTCTGACCTTGCTGTTCGTCATCTCCAGACCTGCTTGCCTAATAAGAATCAAATGAGCCAGTGTTTGTGGAAGTGTTCTGCAAACTGTAAAGTTCTTTATAAGTGCAAAATGTCATTAGAGTAAGTGTTTAATAAGTACTTGTTGAATGAGTGAATAAATGGAGCTCGGTCACCGGGTGCTATTAATTTTGATGACATATTGATATCACTAGCAAGCATTTTATCGATCGCTGACAATTCTATGAGTACCGGTCAAAACAAAACTGCAAAACCCACAAATTTCATCACTGAATGATATATGGTTTTATACTAGTTTTCTATGTCACATTTGTCTCTGTCTTGTCCCCACACTTATACTCTAGGCTGCTTAAAAACAGATCTGGTCATATACAGCTTGCCCGGCGTCAGCTAGGCTAAAATAGTAGACTTTAGGGAATATTTGGAGATTGCCTCGTTGGATTGATCATGGACAGAACTGGGGGCTCTTTGCACATGCATAAGCCTGGGACAGACATCTTCTGGGGCCTGAAAGGTGGGAGGTTAGGAGGTATGGTTTGAGGGAACTTTTATTTTAGAGCATTGTTATTATACATAGTATTTGGATTCATTTTCACAAAATTATACTTACAAGGAGGTTGATTCCAATACTTCCTCTCCCTTTTCCTCTCCTCCTCCTTCCCCCTGTTCTCCCTCCTCTACTCCTTTTCCTTACATGTCTTTTATTTAGTTAGTTTTTAATTTATTTATTTTTGATTGGTACTTTCTACATATAAAGGTGAAATTCCCTTTGGTTTGAATATAACATGATTCAGTTAGATCCATTCCATATTTCTTCCCCTTTCCCTTCCTTCCTTCCTTCCTCCCTCCCTCTTGTTCTCCTACTTCTACGCCACTGATCTTCCCTGTGTCTTTATGATATCCAATCCCTTCTTCTTTTCCTTATTTTGCTCTAGCTTCCGCAGATGAGAGAAAACATTCAAGCTTTGATTTTCTGAGTCTAGCTTATTTCACTTAACGTGGTTTTCTCCATTTATATCCATTTACTGGCAAATGCCATTATTTCATTCTTTTTATTTTATTTATTTATTATTTTTAGACACAGTCTCACTAGGTTTGCTATACACCAAAGTAGCTGTACTAATTTGCAGTCACTCCAGCAATGTATGAATGTACCTTTTCTCCCACATCCTCACCAGCACTTATTATTCTTCATGTTCTTGATAACTGCCATTCTGACTAAAGTGAGATGGAATCTTGGTGCAATTTTGATTTGCATTTCCCTGATTGCTGGAGATGTTGAAGATTTTTTTTTCATGTAATTTTTTTGGCCATTTGTGTTTCTTCTTTAGAAAAATTTTTGTTTAGTTCTTTTGCCCCTTTATTGATCTGGGTCATATACAGCTTGCCCAGCATCAGCTAGGCTAAATAGTGAACTTTAGGGAATATTTAGAGATTTTTTTCATTTTGGCATTGAGTTTGAGTTTTTTATATATTCTAGATATTAACCCCCTGTCAGATGAGTAGCTATCAAAGCTTTGTTTTCCACGTAGTAGGCTCTTTTTTCACTCTCTAAATCATTTCCTTTACTCTGCAGAAGCTTTTTATTTGATGGCATCCCACTTATTGATTCCTGGTTTTATTTCTTGAGCTTTAGGAGTCTTGATGGAGTGTTGACCCTATGTTTTCTTCTAACTGTTGCAATGTTTCTGATCTAATTCCTAAATCTTTGATCAATTGATTTGATTTTTATGCAAGGTGAAAGGGATCTAATTTCATTCTTCTACATTTGGCTATCCAGTTTTCCCAGAACCATTTGTTAAAAAGGCTGTCTTTTCTCCCACATATAATTTTGGCACCTGTCATGTATCAGATGGCTGTAAGTGTGTGGGTTTGTCTCTGTGTCTTCCATTCTATTCCACTGATCTTCATGTCAATTTTGATGTCAGTACCATGCTGTCTTTGTTCCCATAGCTCTGTAGCATTACTTGAGTTTGGGTATTATGATGCCTCCTGCATCACTTTTCTTACTCAGAATTGCTTTGGCTATTCTGGGTCTCTTATTCTTACAAATGAATTTAAGGACTATTTTTTCTAGTTCTATGAAGAATGCCATTGGTATTGTGATGGGGATTGCATTGAATCTGTATATTGATTTTAGTAGTCTGGCCATTTTGGCAACGTTAATTCTGTCTGTCCAAGAACATTTCCATCTTCTAAGACCTTCTTCAATTTCTTTCTTCAGTGTTCTAGAGTTTTCATCGTAGAGACCTTTCCTCTCCTTGGTTAGGTTAATATCCGGGTTGTTTGTTTGTTTGTTGTATTGTGAAAAAGATAGTTTTGTTTTTCTGATTTCTTTCTCAGCTGAATAGCTATTGGAGCATAGAAAAGCTATTTGACTCATAAGTGTTGGTCTTGTATCCTGCTACTTTGCTCAATTCATTTATCAGCTCTAAGGAATCTTCTGGTAGAATTTTTTGGGTCTTCTAGATATAGGATCATAACATCAGTTAACAGTGATAATTTGATTTGTTCTTTTTTTCTATTCGTGTCCTTTAATTTCCTTTTCTTTAATTTCCTTTTCTTGCCTCATTGGTCTGGCCAGAGTTTTGAGAACCATATTGAAGAGAAGTAGTGAGAGTGGACATACTTGTTTTGTTCCTGATTTTAGGGGAAAAGCTTTTAGATTTTCTCCATTCCATGTGATATTGGCTTCGGGTTTGTTGTATACAGCCTTTATAATGTTGAGGTAAGTTCCTTATATCCCTAGTTTTTCCAGCATTTTTAACAAGAAAGGTTTCTCTATCTTATCAAAGACCTCAAAGACGTCAAAAGAAGTCCCTGAAATAACGCCCCCTGGTCATGGCGTATTGTCTTCTTAATATGTTTTTGAATGCGCTTTGCCACTGTTTTATGAAGGATTTGTGCACCTATGTTCATCAGGGAGATTGGTCTGTAGTTTTCTTTCCTACGTGTGTCTCTCTGGTTTTGGTATCAGGGTTACACTGGTTTCAGGGACTGTATTTGAAAATGCTCTGGAGGGACCCTTGTGTGCAGTCTGCGGAGGCTGTCACATTTCATATGCAAGATGCTTTGACTCTAATTAAACAAAAGGAAAATGGGATGTCCACGGTAGGTGGACTGCCCTGCAAATGTCCTCTGAGCTTTTGCTGCCTCCCGAGGGGTCAGCCAGCTGCCTTCTGTGCCTTCTCCCATCCCCTCTGTGCTCCTGGGTTTTCCTCCTCCCTGGCCAGCCAACGGCTCTCCCTTGGCAGCCCCTGGCCAGGAAGTGGAAGAAAAACCCTGAAACTGGGAAGAAAGCCTCTTACTACCAAAAAATAATAATAATAACAAGTTGGATAGTCAGATCAAGAGAGGGGAAACCTTCATAAGGAACTTTCACTTCATCTCAGCAGCAAAACGAACACAGGCTCGCTCTTGTCAAGGAGGCCTGCAGTCGCTCTCGGGGGCACGGCGACCAGGGGAAGCCCTTTGGTTTCCTTCAAGTCTCAAGTCCCAGCAGGAGTGTTCCTGTGAACTCCAGCCCCTGAGCCTCGCTCCTGTCTGCATCAGGCCTGTGAGGGGGAGCCAAGGGACGGCCGGGGGCTCCAGCTACAGATCCAGGACTGCGCGGGAGGCAGAGGGCTGGGTGTGCTGATCACAGGCTCCAGACACTCAGAGGGTGAAGTTCAAGGCGAGGGACGATGGGAAGGGAAAACACATTCAGTGGCACCAACAGGGAGAGCTGACGGGTAGCACGGAGACTGGTGGACGGAGAGACAGGGACCGTGTCCGACCTGAGCACTGCTCGCGAGGTGAAGCATCCTCTCCACTGAGCCATTAGAGGAGGTATTGATTGCTGAGCAAGGCCCACCAAGCTTGTTCCGTGGATGCAGAGCTCTTTAAACAATTACGCGGAACAGGTAGGAACCAGCTCTTAACAAGGAAAAGAAAGCCCAGAGGTCAGGCTTGTTTGTTTAAAGAGAGAACGGCAGTGATTCATCATCATACTTCAGACAGCTAAATAAATATTTACTAAACGAGGGCAGCAGCACACGGAAAGGGACCTGCGAGCAGTCCTTGAGACAGGCCTGTCCACAGCTGCACTGACGGGGGGGGGGGGGGGGGGGGGGGGGGGGGGGGGGGGGGGGGGGGGGGGGGGGGGGGGGGGGGGGGGGGGGGGGGGGGGGGGGGGGGCACTTCGCTCCCGGACCCCAGGCGCTTGGCCTGGAGGGGATGTGTCAGCTGCAGGTGCTTATGTCACCTTGAACAAGGTCACACAGGAAACCTGAGAGCTTTTTGGCAAGCTCGAGCTATTGTAAATACACCTGCTAGCTTGTAATTACGCCTGGCTTAGGGGCAGGCGGGCCACAGGAAAATTGAAATAAGGGATATCCAAACTGCATCTTAATCATTATTTTCCCCAGCCACTTTTTCAATGATTCTTGTCGTTGTTGTGAAACCACAGGCAGTAGGAGACATATGAAACCCAACAAAAAATATCCATCCTACTTCATTCACAAGAAAGCAGCAAAGACTCCCAGAATGAGCAGAGGGGAAGGGCCTTAGAACACCCCCTCATTCCACTGCCATTTCCCAGCAGGGGCAAAGGGTCCCAGAGCCGAGGGCTCCACGAGGCCACCTGGGGCTTAGGTCTCAGGCCCCGGCTTCTACTTCCTGCTTTCTACCCCTAGGATGGAAGAGCTCTTGAAGTGCTGCAGGCATCAGAACAGAGATGCTTCCTGCGAGGCTGGGTTAGCCCTCTGGATGTTTCTGCCATCGCGGCCTCCTGCTCTGGCTCCGGGGTCTTTCCTAAACAGCCTCGTGACCTGACCGTGCAGAGGAACATCTCAAGACTCCCCCCTAATAAGTTACGGGAAGAGCATCTGGGCTGGCCGCAGTCCCGTGTGGGAGAAGAGTTCTCAGGGCTGTTTCGGTCCAGGTTAAAACTTGGTTGTCCAGGTCCCAAGGCCTCAGCCTCGATGTGGCCAAATCTCAGCTGGTCAGTGGTGTGCGAGCCTATGCATGCCCCTCCTTCCCCCACTCACCCCATTCCCATAGGGCACTAATGCTTGAATGTTGTTCCACACATAAAGAAACATAGTCGCACCCACAGATGTTTTGGGGGAGATCGGAGGTTTTAAATTTTTCCTGGTCACTGCTTGACCAGGAAGAGCATTAAGAGGCTCCCGACTATGGGCATCTTAAAGATGGTAAAAGAAAGCAAGGCTGGCTGAGGGAAACAGGACAGAACACACAAAAAAACCCTCACGTAATGGTTTTATAGAACAGAATTTAAGACCACTGGGGCTAAGGGCAGACAGAAGGACCACATTTCAATGGGGGACGTAGCTGCAAACATGATTGGATGCCTCCTATTTCTGTTCCCTAAAGACAACTTTGAAAAATAACGGCTTAGGGACTAGAGTTATCAGAGTTGTTTTCTCCTTGTGAACAAAAAAATGTGCATATATGATATTCACGTGAGTAAAAGATGATGGAGGAATGGGACAGACGTAGGTAAAAATGTTGATGGAATCTGGGGAATGGGAACACACGTGGGCCTCATTCAACTGCTCTCTGGTCCCATAGGCCATTTATCAGGGCCTTCGTGTCACTCAAAGATTTCCCAGGGACAGTAGTGCTCATGTTTATAAAGAGAAGTTGGGAGGAGAGAGAGGGTCAGAAGAAGGAAATCCCTGTTTGCTGTTGCTATAACAAAATATCCGAAGCTGGGTGCCTTATAAAGAAAGAAACACAGTTTTTGAGGTCAGAAGACCCCAATCATCCTGCCTCATCTGTTTGGCCTCTGGTGAGGGCTTCCTTAACTCTATCAGAACATGGCGGAGAAGGAAAGAGGAAACCAGTCATGTGCAGAAGGGATCATGTAATGAGATAGAAAGTGAGAGATTCAGGGACCAGACTTGCTTTTTATGGCACCCCTCCCCAAGATCAGCATTAGTCTCCCCTGTGACCCAGTGACCTTCCGCTAGAGCCTCCCACTTATGGTTCACCCGCTCTCTGGTCCCATAGGCCAAGTTCGAGCACAAGACCCTCCAGGCGCTTGGCCCGGAGGGGATGTGTCAGCTGCAGGTGCTTATGTCACCTAAGACGCAAAATCAATTCATTTGGATTTTATCTCCTTTTTATTTCCCCTGCGCACCCCATTTTGGGGTTGCTAATAAACCACATCTCAGGGTAAAAGGCTGGCAGCCGGGGCGGGGGGGGGGGGAGACTAAAAATGCAAGCACAGAGCTAATGAATTAACTGGAGACCAAGTTCGAGCACAAGACCCTTTGGGGGCACCCATAGATCATACCCAGATCATAATCCCTTGTGGCTGAATTCTCTTTGTTCCTAGAGATCTCAGGAAATCTGGAGACTGGAGCATACGGCCTAGGGCCTGAGGCTCCCAGCATCAGGAGTGGATTTCTTCATTAAGCACATATGCGATGGCCGTTGCTGAGGCTGGTTGTATGTTGGATGTGCTGTTCTGGAAACCGGGGCTTCTGATCAAAGCCACAAACACCACTGTTTGCTTTCTCGTGCCCTCGCCCGCCCTGGTCTCTCGTTGTTAACAAGTGGCAAAATCAATTCATTTGGATTTTTATCTCCTTTTTATTTCCCCTGCGCACCCCATTTTGGGGTTGCTAATAAACCACATCTCAGGGTAAAAGGCTGGCAGCCAGGGGGGGGAGACTAAAAATGCAAGCACAGAGCTAATGAATTAATTGGATTTTGATGTACTCAGAGTCTGTAATGAACTCCCGAGTATTCAGGGATATGTTCCTAACCTAATGCAGTCTTCTTTATTTTCTTCCTGCTCTGCTTGAGGCTGGGTAATTTGGAACTTGTGTAAAACAACGAGGACTTTTGTGGATACAAAACCAAATAACAGACTATGGTCTAATCCTCTTTTCTTTGCAAAACCTTTCCGTTACGCTACCTGTTGTCCACCCTCCTCTGAGGGCCAGGTGTACATCTAATTTATATTCACTCACCCCCATTCAGTCATATCTTCTGCATAACAACTTAGAAATGGTCAACAACTACATTTCCCTTTTTAGTAGTTTCATAGTATTCCATTGAAGGATATACCAGAATTCATTTAATCCGACTCTTACTATGGGACACTTGGACAATTTCCCATTTTTCAGTATCCTTAGCAGTACTTTGATGGGAATCCTTATCAATGAACTTGTACTTCCTTAACTGCTTTGGAGGGTAAAGTCCTAAAGGAAACACTGGGTCTAAGTGGACATGTGTTTTTAAGGGTTTTGAGATGCGTCATGCAATCACGCTCCAGAAAGACCACAGTGTGTGGGAGCTGCTCCCCCACGCCCCTACAGAGGGCTTCCTGGAGGAACTTTCCCTGAGTCAGAAGTCACTCCCTGGCCTGGTGCAGCTGCTCCCAGGGGTGGCGCTACCATTGGGTGCCTTCACCCTCTGTTATGGGTTGCCAAGCGGGAGCCCTTTCAGATCCAATACTGTATATTTATAAAGGTCAATCTACTGCTCTCCTCCGCCGCTGGTCTGCCTGACCTCATTTGTGGACTCTCTACTTCCACTCAGCAATGTCATCCTTGGCGGGGGTTGGGGATGGCAAGAATGAAAAACACAAGAACTCCAGAAAGAACCAGCTCCTTCTTGCCCCTTCTGAGACCAACAGCACCCTCAGAAACTGAAAGGCCAGCTTGGCAGGACCGTCCTATTCTGATTTGTAAAAAGTAAAAGAAAAAAGAAAAAAAAACAAAGCAAAACATTTGTGATTTTCTCAAGATCCAGAATGCCTTGCGGGTCAGAACCATCTAAGGCAATTGCTTTCCAACTAGAAAGGTAATCTCAGGCCTTAGCCTTGGGGGTTACATCATGACTCAGGTTTACGGCAGTCCCCGGGGCCTGCCTGCCTTCCAGCCAGTCTTGACCTGGCTGAGATCAAGAGAAGACAGATTGGGAAACAAAGTGAGTGGGCAAGGGACAAGTGGAGAGCTGAAGGGGGCCAGACACCAGGGATCCCAGGGCTGAGGGCAGGCCACATGCGGGCAGAGAGGACAGGAGAGGTGGGCGTGCTTTCAAGGCCTGCTAGTTTCCAGGGTCTGGTTGAGAATGACAAGAATGCAGGAGGGCTGAGAAATCAGGGGTGTTCAGGAGTGGCCCCATCTCCATCCAAAGTCTCTCTCCCAAAGCCAGCTTAAATCAGCACTTAGCCTTGGTGTGTTCCCTAAGCGCCCCGCCCCCCAAATCCCACCCTTAGGCTCTTCCCATCTGGAAATTCTGGAGTTGTCCTGGGATGTATCTAAAGTCAGCATCAAATATACAACCACGATGAAATGCCTTTAAATATTCTGGGCCTCCAGGTACCATTTGATATATTAATTATGTAATTTCCTGATTAAGTGGATTAATAAAGAACAACTACTCCAGAGATTTTGTGCAGCTCTTGACAAGAGAGGCTTCTCTCCCATCCCGTAAGGCACAGCAGCCCCAAGGAAGCATCACATCGGGAGGCTGGCGAGGGGGTCTCTGGTGCCTGGGTCTGGACCCAGGTGCCCACTGCCCCACCGCCCACCTGGATGCAGGGGTGAGGAGGCTGTGGGCAGGGAGACGGGCAGCTACAGGAGGAGGACACAGGGGCTCTGCTGGGGAAGATGCAGGTGCATTTCACATCTCAGAAGCTGCCAGGTGCTGTGAAGGTCAGGGGCTCGGGGAGCGGGGTTGGATTTCTGCTGTTTGGCTTGTTGATGCTTACGGGGCTCCTGGAGAGCACTTTTAATGGCAGTGACCACGCTTTCGCTAATCGTAGTCTCGTTCGACAACTGGCTCTCTGGTTGGAAAGGCTCACTGATTCCGAGCTGAAGGATGATTCCGCACACGCCAGTCTTGACAGGGACAGCAGAAAGCAAACGAGCCTAATTCCTGCACAGGGTTTGGTGATCTTTGGAAAAGGCTGACACAAGCCTTTAGAGAAAGCACTTTGCTAAAACACAGAGATGGAGGAGGAGGCCTTTATCACCAAGCCAAAGTGTCAGAAGGGCCCCCTTGCTCATGGTTGATTAGAAAATAACAGACAGCAGAGCGCTCCTGTGGACTGCACCGGCTCTCGCGGCTCTTCCCCCTCCTGCATTCAAATAGCAACGCGTTTTCCCAGCAGAAGCCTCCATGGTGCTCTCTGCCAAAACCCAGCAATGAATTTGGAACTCGAGCCAAAAGAGCTTAGTATATATGTCAACACCGTACAGAGCCTTGTAAAGCTGCCCACATCCAATGGATGGATACTCTCTTCATTACAGGTTGGGGGCTCTCAGGGTGGGCTTGGAGGGGGCTCCCCACAGAGAAATGGTGCACCTGTCATTTCTTTTGTTCTCAAGATGAATAACTGGTGTGTCCCTTAATACCTGGTGATGGGTTATTGAGGAGCAGTGAATAGATGAACCATTTGTAAGAACTGAAGCACTTACATGGGAAACTGCTAGTTTGTTCAGGGTTGGAGGATCTTGTCCAGAAAACACTGCAAGTGGTTTTTGTGTCCCAAGAAATCTTTGACCACTTTTAAGCTGAGCTTTGTTTAATTGCAACCTGTATTCATCTGCTCACCCTTTTGTTATTTTGCTTGGGTTTTTTTTTTTTTTTTTTTTTTTTTTTTTTTTTTTTTTTTTTTGTTCTTCTCTCTCTTTTTCCTCTGGTGTGGTCTGTCTAGGAGAGAGCAAGCCCTTGCCCTTTTGTTACTTCTGTGGAAATGGATTTGAAGAAAGGGAGAGGGAGAGCCGTGTGGGACGTAGCTAAGGCTCATGCCTATGTCTGGGGCTCTTTGCAAGACAAATCTGCAGACACCCCAAGAGAGCCTTTCGCATCTGATACGCAGCCTTGTCTGGCTGACTGAGGTGGGGTGACAGGATTGATCGCTCTTCCTGCTTTGTCCTGTCCGTTTGGGCAAATGACTGATTCCGTCGATGTCTTTGTGGAACTGGGCCAGCGTTTGATTGAATTAACCAACCCTAGAGGCTGTTGTGGGTTTTTTTGTGTTGTTTTGTTTGGGCTTTTGTTTATTTCCTCATAGGCACAGAGTGCCTCAGGTTATCATTAGATGTTTTACTTCTGGTGTTTAGGGCCTGGCAGAGAAAAAGCAAAATTGACTCTTCATGACAGCAGCTAAAAACTGGCAGCTCTACCTAGCCAGCCAAGTCCCTCTGTCCCTCGTCAGACAGTCTGCACTGGGAGGGACTCGTGCCAGCAGCAGGTTCTCCTGAGCCCAGCGGCTCTGCCTAGGCCCCACTGCTCTGCAGCAGCCTGGCTGGCACTCTCTGCAGGGTCCACCAGGGACTTGTATTTCTGCAAGAATTCCTTGAGTGTGTTGTGTGTTCTCCTCCGCTTAGTCATTCAGCCATAACCTTTCCATTTAGAATCCTGCCCTGCTGATGGCTCAGCTCCCTAGTTCAATATTTTACATTTATCTCTATTGAATTCCAGTTGCCTTCTGTTATAGGAGGCACTTAAATTATCTGAGCCTTGCTCCGCAGGCTCAGACTCCAAGTCCAGGACAAATCTGTTTAGCACTTAGGGATCATTGGCTGTATGAGGGGCTTGGGAGTATAAATGGGTCTGAACTGGGCATTTCTTAATGATGGTGAAGGCAACAGACTTGGGGAGAGAACACGGGAGACACTGAATTTATAAAATCTCAATCAGGCTCCCTGAGTATTGGAGGAAAATGGACCAGAAAAATTATTTAGAGAGTGAGAAAATAAATATAGTTCTCTAGCCTGTAGGAAAGGAGCCCTCGCATATTGTGAGCCCCTGCTGGGTATGAACACCATCAGACACGTGGAGATGCCACGCAGCCTTTTTTCTCATCAAGGAGATTTGTGATGCTGGGTCAGCAGCTCTCCTGCTGCCCTTTCACCAGCGATGCCAGGAAGGCATGGCTCTCCTCCTATTCCAGGGCTGGGAGTGTGAAGGAGAGTGCTTACAATATGCTGGGAGTGGTCCCCAGCTTCATTCGTCTACTCTAATACTCTTGACAATGGGTCATGGCCACTGGAAAACAGATTAAGGGGCCCAGGTGTCAGGAATCTCCAAATACAGGACACCATGTTGCAACATTATACAGATTAGAAAAGACTCAGTTCTCATGTGGGTGACGGATAGTTCCAGCTAGCTTCTTTCCCTAGATACACCCCCAACATATCACAGTTCAATTTTATAGACGTTTAAAGGTCTATGTGCAGCAGTTTAATGGCCTCTATGAAAAACAGGTGCTGATTTTCAGGCTTCAACTGAAACCATGGATGCCTCTGGCTCCATAAAATCCTACCAATCATGGAACCAAAGACCTCAAGGAGGCTAAAAAGTCTCTTGCCTCCATGAATCCAGGTTTCCTTCTGGTTGTGACATCCTTTGCCTCCATATGGGGAAAGGGAAGAGAAAGGAAGAAAAAGAAGCCCACCCTCAGAGGTGGGGCTGGCGCGGATGGAGGTCTGGGGAGGGTGATGACCACGCTGCTTCCCCATGCTTTCATTCCCTTTAGAAGTAGATGAGGAGTCGGGCGCGGTGGCGCACGCCTGTAATCCCAGCACTTGGGAGGCTGAGGCAGGAGGATCGCGAGTTCAAAGCCAGCCTCAGCAATGGCGAGGCACTTAGCAACTCAGTGAGACCCTGTCTCTAATAAAATACAAAAAAAAAGGGCTGGGGATGTGGCCCAGTGGTCGAGTGCCCCTGAGTTCAATCCCTGGTACCAAAAAAAAAAAAAAAAAAAAAAAGAAGTAGATGAGAGACGGTCCTGTTTCTGATGAGAGAGGGGGAGAAGGAGATGGTGTCCTTTAATAACAGGGAGGTGACGCAGACCACTCATACATTTAAAGGCCATGGGTGAAAGATGGAGAAACAAATAACAAATATAAAGAGTATCAGCAGCCTGAAGGATCGTGCCAGGAAGACCAAGGCTCAGAGTAAGCAGAGGCTTCAGAAAAATGCCAGGGACCACGGAAGGGCATTTAGTCACTGTGTTCTGAATCAGAGGAACAGGGACGACAGCTCACTGCTTGGGGGACCTGTGCAAGGCTGAGGATGAGATGAGGAAGGGGAACCTCTCAAGTATTTTGTTTCTTCACCAACAGGCAAGATCTTTCAACAGGAGAGAAATAGAATCAATATTGTTAAAATCATCTTGACACTCGAGCTGGATAAACAAAATGTAAATGGTCACCTGGAGGCTTTAAAACTTTCCAAACCTGACAAGTTTCATGCCAGGGTTTAAGACACTTAAAAACATCCACAAAACACAATTTAGAATGATTACGGGAAAGAGCCCCAAAGACTACAGATGAGAAAAATCTGGATATTTCTAGAAGGAAAGCGGATCCCAGATTTGCAAGCTGGTGAATGTCATTTGGACCTTAGAAATTCCAGGAGGAGGTGTCATCCCCAAGGACTGTGGGGTCTTAGGAGGGAAGTACCCATCACCAGAAGCTGCATGGATTTAATGAGGACCAGGCGTAAGGTGAAACCCCATTTCCATTTTTGACCAGATTGCTAGATATGTAACTCAGCCACACCCTGTAGACGCAGCAAGAGCCCTGACCAGGCTCATCTTATACTGTTAAGTAGCCTCATAGTTGAGTGCCTAGCTGCCCAGACAGTGGATCACATCAATGTTAGGAGGAGATTTTGCAGTGTACTGAAGGGCTTCATCTTTGGTTCTGTCCTCTCTATTTTATCAGGGATTTAGCTCAACATGCAGAAGCCATGCTTATGAAATGTATGGATCGGATAGCAGAACCAGGACCCCAAACATCTCCACAGACCATGGGAATGGCTGAAAATTATAAGGCAAAATTCAATAGGGATAGAATTAAGGTCATGCACATAGGCTTAAAATGAATCAGCTGTGCAGGTACAGGCTGGGGATATCTGGATTAAGAGTAATTCATATGAAAAATACTCAGGGGTTACTGTTTGACTAATATATCAATAGAAGGTTATAGTGTACATGGCTGCTAAAAACATTTCCTACAATCTCAGGCCACTGGTAGAAGTAGTCTGTCCAGGAAAAAGGAGGCAACCATGTTCCTAACAAGCCAAAGCTTCTCCAGGGAATGCAAACACATCCACAAGATATCTCCATTCCTCACTAGAAGAGGAGCTGGGTCATGCTGGTGGAGCTACAGGTGACAGGTGCTCCTGGATGTACAACCTGGAAAAGTACTTGCACCCGTGCATGAGCAGATACATACAATAATGCTCCTAGCGGCTTTCCCTGTGATGGCTGTGAACAGAAATAACCTGAAGGTCCATCCACACAACGGCTAAAGGAAAGGTGGTATGCATGTTCGTAAATCTCACAAGCACAACTATTATGGCAAAAGGAAATTGAATAAGAATGTCTACAGTCTAAGAGCATTTATTCATATCTAAAAGCCATGCACGGTGATGCCACTTATTTCTCAATGATACAAATGTATAAAGTAAAATACTGAAGAAACTCATGAGAGTGAGCACAAACTACACTGGGTAGTGGTTACTTCCCAGTGGAAAAGGAGAGCAGGACAGTATGTGAAGGGAAAATGGGGCCTCACCTCCGTTCACCCAGGTTTTGTCTCTTAAGCTGGGATGTTGTTTATGTGGTTTATTTCAGTCTCTATACAATTTTCTATATGTACTCATAATACATGGGGGAGGGAGGTTTACAAACGTGTTGAGATGAAATTCACATAACATAAAATTGATCTCCGGAAAAGTGAACAGTTCAGCAACATTTAGTACAGGGACAATGTGGTGCGGCCACCACCTCTAATTCCAAAACATGCCTGTCACTCCAAACCAAACCACAAGCCCATTAAGCAGATTTCCCCCACCCGCTGTGGAAGGGGTCTTAATTATTTATTTATCTTTGTATAAGGAAAAACTCTTCATTGATAGCTTTTATTTGATAAAGGAGTTTTAGGTCCACAGAAAAATCAAGTGGAAGGAGCAAAGATTTCCCCTATGTCCTCTCTCCCTTCACAGGCACAGCTTCCCCCGTCATCACCAGCCCCTGACAGAGTGGCACCTTTGTTACAACTGGTGACTCTATGCTAGCACATCGCCACCACCCAGCGTCCACAGTTGGCTGGGGGTTGGCACTTGCTATTGCACGTCCTGTGGGTTTGGGCGGATGTGCAGTGGCTTGTGTCCACCATGACAGTACCACACACGCAGGGTAGCTTCACTGCCCTGGAATTCCTCTGGGCTCTGCCTCTTCTCTCCTCTCCATAATGGATTTTAAAAAATATTTATTTATTTGCTTTAGTTGTACACAATGCAATGCATTTATGTTTACGTGGTGCTGAGGATCGAACTGGACCGCGCATGTGTGAGACGAGTGCTCTACCGCTGAGCCACAACCCCAGCCTCCATAATGGATTTTTAAGGATTGTGCTTTTCTTTTCTTTCTTTTTTTTTTTTTTTTTTTAAGTCTTAAGAAGGAAATGGGATACGTGATAACTATCTTTAAACATTTTTAATATTTTCTGTGGAAGAGAAATTCAACATTTATCCTATAATGTTCCCATGGGATCAATGAGTGGATATTAGAAGAAGGAGGGATTCGGTTTAAATAAGGAAGTTTCCTAACAAGATTGGAGCAGCACATCACAATAGTTTAGAAAATGTCTTTGAGTTAGAGAGAGTTGGGTTAAGTTCTGTTTAATGCATAATGAGAATACCGACCTAATAGAATGAGAAATAATTTCAGTGGACTATATTTAATTATAGGGTAGGGAATATCACAGAATCAGGGCTGCATACGTACAAAATGCTGTGAATGTAAAGGAAGGAAGAGCTCTCCATACCCAGGATGGGTGTTTTCTAGGACAGGGAGCTTCTCCATGCTGTGAGCATTGCTGTGGGTGTTGAACTGTCCAAGGTGCTGGAGGAGGAGATTTTGATTCAACTAGGAGGCTGAGGCCCATGTGCCCTGCAGTTCTCATGAATTGTCCCCTCTGCAAGTCTTTGTTTGAAACCCTAAAGAGCCATATCTTTGGGTGCTTCTAAGTGTAAGGTGTATGAGTCACCTAATGGCTATATCGCCCCAGATCTAGTGACTTAAAACAACACATGTCAGCTATCTCAGTTTCTTTGTGTTGACCAGGGCTGAAGTTACTTCTCAAAGCTCAGCAGGGGAAATACCTGCTTCTAATCTCAAGTGATTGCCAGGAGAATGCCTGGTATTCTGGAAATAGTTGGTGGGCGGGGGCTGTGCTCAGTCGTCACATGAGCCTTCCTAATGTGGCTTCTAGCTTCATCCCAACCGGCAGGGTAGGAAGTCTGCCAACAAGACGTCGCAACCTTATGCAACATAATCATGGAAGTGACATTCCATCACTCTTGCTGTGTGCTGTTGGCTGGAAGCAAGCCACAGAGCCTGCCCACACGCCGGGGGAGGAGATCGCACAGGGCATGATGCCCAGGAAGCAGGATCACTGGGGGCCACTTCTGAGTCCCTCTTCCACAAGAAGGGGACTGTACAGGGGAAACAGGAGTGCCACTGTGTCCCTGCCACATGTGAGGGGGAATGGGGGGGGCAGACATACTTGGGTAAATGCAATCAGAGCACAGTGAGACCAAGAAGGAGCAAAGGAGGAGAGCTGGGGGGGCCGACAGCTAACTAACCCCCAAATCAGGGCCCAGAGAAGGTGAGCAGAGCTTAGAGAGAAAGAATTTATCAGAACCTATTTGGGTACAAGGTGCATTTAGACAAAGAAGAAAGGTGCGTGCTAAGAGCAGGCCTGCTTTGTAACAGGTGGAGACCAGGCCTCTGTCCCTGGAGTCTGCTTCCCGCTCGGGGAGAGCTATTAACTTTTGAGCTATTGCTTAAGGCTGCCTGCCCACTGATCTGCTGTGCATGGCTTGGTGCCAAGGAGTGTTGGCCCTCTCATATGGACAAAGAAAAGGACGTCACAGGGAGTAAAGGCTGAACACACAGGATGGCACCCTTGGTGGCCAGGGAGGCTGCCTTTCCAATGGCCCTGGGTTGGCCTAGGTTGCCATCAAAGGTGTGGGTCTTCTTATCTGGGCTGTATGCACAAAGAGGCCCAGAAATGATAGTTGCAGCTCTGGCTAGTTCCCAGTTGGATACATGTACTTTCAAATCTTCCTACATTAATGTTTTCTGCTAAGTGTCCAGGGCTAGGGCAGGGTGTGTGTGCCTGTGGACCTTGCTGGAACAGAGTCTAGACAGTCTTCAAATCCATGCACAGTGGATTCATGTAAAGCTGGCAGTGTGGCGGCTGTGGTGGTGGGAGCCTCATGCAACTCAGGGTCAGAAGGAAACTTCTAGTTGAATCCCCTTGTTTAAGGCTGAGGTCAGAGAAGGCTCATATCTGCTACTTAAGATTATTCATAGTTTTATGCCTCTAGTTTTGATTAAGAGCAAAGAGATTTTTCAGTCTCTGGACAAGGAAGGTCCTGTTGTAAGTTGAGGAAATGGGTATAGTAGCTTGAACTTCAGAGCACGTAGCCTTGGCCATGTTTTCCCTAGATGTGTACTTCAATGATCCTTCTGTCAGGAGAGCTAATTTTTGCATCTAGTGTCTCCATCTCCAGCCTAAACCCAAGGAGATGTTTTTTTTGTGTGTGGGGGGGTTGTTTGTTTGTTTTTCCTCCACTCTGCAGTAATGGGTGAGTCAGCACCCATGTGCTTATGAGTCAGACAGTGTGTTGGACCCACAAGTTCACCCGCACACCAGAGCAGAGGGCAGCACAGGCTGCGAACCTGACATCTCAGGAACTGGGGTGATTCCAATATTTGACATTTCCCCCTTCCGAATGCATGGGGAAGGGTGGCAAAGAGAAAGAAAGTGGCACCTGTGGAGCACCTCTCCTCCAAGCCAGGCACCGATTTTTTCCATGTGTTGTCTCATGTGACATCTACCAGCCCCTCTGCCTGTGGCTCTCTTGAGTTTGCAGCACCTAATATTATGCTCATTCCATACTAGGAATTAAGAATCGTCACTGAACTCAAAAGAATCAAATCAGCACGTGTCAGCAAGCTCAGGAAATGGGCACATGTAAAGCAGGAAGGAGCAGAGGATTCTGCCCAGCCCTTCTCAGCTGCTAGGTGACCTTGGCTTATCCATCCACTGTGAGCCCTATTCCTCACCAACAGATAGGTTGGGTACAGCGATGCCTCAGGCTCGATTAACTCAAACCCCCAATGGTTTTATGGTTGGACAGGCATGGGAAGGGGAGACGCTTAGATTTCATAGTGAAAGAAAAAAAACTGATGCAAAGGGTAGAATTCTGCCCAGCGTCTCAGCCCCTACCCCAGTGTCGAACAAGCTCAGAGGTGGGAGCAGAAGGAAGCCTAGAGCCAGGGGCCTGTCCCCAGCAGAGCCAGCAGCACCCCCTCAGCCATGCCCAGAGCCCTAACCACCAACTAATGCACAGCCCAGCTCTTGACAAACACAATTCTGCTTGAGGAGGCAAAAAGTAACCAGCTACAGGAGAAATAATTACCAAATTGCCTGAAATAATTACGATTTCCAAACAAATAAAACCCTATGTGATCTGTCAGTTCACGGAAAAACACACACACACACATAAAATTACAAGTGGGAGCCCTTTGCATGAACTCTAATGAATACCAGCCTCAAAATACACCTCGATTTTAAAAGGTCCTAAGTGCAGAGAGGGTATCTGGAGACCTTCGTGTGTCCCTGAGAGGTCCTACAAGCATGTCCTTGTGACTCATCACACACCTGGAGTTTAGAGACAGGAATGTCTCCCCTGAAAGGGGAACTGCCATGCTACTGGCTCCTCCTGCAGTGTTGGGTTTGGCCTAGTGGGAGCATCTGAATCCCTCCCCGCCCCCGCCATGCAAGAGCGAAGGCCAGCACAGGCCCAGTATACGCAGCAGGTCTGCAAAGTGTCCTGAAAATGCCAAGTCCCTGGGTGTTTGTTCCTCTCTGGCCATATTTCTTTAGCACTCAGCTCACCAGATTGCTCGTTTGCAGGACACCGAGGGCTTCCAGTGATGGGTTTGTTCTGCCCACAGAGAGTTTTCCCATGAGTGCATTTTGAAACCTGTTTTTCTCAGAAATGGGTAACTATTCTGTGTGTACGTGTGAGTAGGCACATGAATATGTGTGTATGCACAAGCACGTGTGTCATGATACATATGCAGGTATTGTAGCTGCGTGCATGAGCATGTATGTGTTTACATGAGAGTGTGGGTGTGTGTGTGCGCGCGTGCTTTAAGGTGTGCTGAAATTATTTGAAATACAGTCCAGTCAGCTGGCAGAGTGATTCTTAGACTCATTTCACGTTACCGCATTTTTCTTTCTGAATTAAAAATGCCATGGAACCGAAGAGCCGCTCTCGTCTTAATTACCACAGAAATATCGCTAATTAGAAACCAGGGAAGGAGTGTTAGGGACTTGCCTTGGAATCAAAGGCAGCATTATTTTCCGGTGGATGTCAAAAGACTTGCAAAGAGGCTAAGGTGACGTGGTAGATGGAGCTGTGGCGTGCGCTCAGGGCCCAGCGGTGGGGCGACAGGAAGGGGAAGCTGAACGTCTTGGAGGACATTGTTCTCAGGTGTTGGAATTCTGCCCCGCGGCCCTCACGCTGTGGCTGTGATCCCGCCGACCCCACCTACAGAGCAAGACAGGATCAGGAGCTCTCCCAGGAACTGGAGTGTGGATACGTGTTGGCTGGGGCCTGGGCCTCTGGCCACCTCGCCCCTCAGCGGACGGTGGCCATGGACACGGACCCAGACCTTCTGACGGCTTCCAGCCCTGCCAGTTCCCCACTTTGTAGTTCCGCCGTTTCTTCAGCCTCTACTTCACTATTTCCTCAGTGTGTGCTCGAGGGACACAGCAAGAGGTTATGTCTCTGCTCTATGAGGCGAGGTGTTGAGGGCCAGCCCCAGTCAGGGGGTACAATGCGAGCGCTCAGCGAAGTACGAAGGCAGAGAAGCAGCGATGGGAAAATAACGCACTGACCCACGAGTCAGGCTGTGGAATCTTTTGTTGGTTTATTTTTAGTTTGTACAAGTATATAAGCAACATTTCTTGGCATTACACATTATTTTACATCATAAAACTTAGGAAAGAGGTTGAATCATTTACTGATTGCATATCAGACATACATGTTTTGTACAGATGGAGAGTTACAAGAACTGTACGTAACTATCTGCGTATGTTATAATTTTTACCTCATATCTCTCTAACTTAGTCATTCTTTCTGTATACTGTTTGAACTTGTTTGATAAAAGTCAACTCTCTCTATCTGGGATTCCAAAGCACTATTGTTTTTCTTTTATAGCAGTTGTTTGTAAAACCTAGAAGCAGGGCAAGGCTGAATGTTAGCTCATGGAAGACTTTTTGCTCTAAGGGATTTATATCTACTTTAAAAGTAAGAGAAATTTATGTTTAATCACAAAAAGACTCTTAAAACTTGTTAACTAGAAATTAAGTACTTATAGAAAAAGGTTTGTGTTACTCTTTTTAAGAAAAGATAAATGTACAGAGTTAGTCTGGATCTAAATAATTGAAATAGCAATACCTGGTGGCCATATATGTGAATAAAGAACTAAACAGCAAGTAGAAGTCAAAGTTAACTCTTTCAACACCATGATATCTTTCATGAAAAAGGAGAGGGCTTTATAGAAAATGCCACAACAGCGAGGCCCTGTGTGTGTGGAAGGCTCAAGTCTGGGACAAGCAGGTGCTGTGGGATAGGCAGGGGCCCTTGTGGCTTTGTTAGGAAGGTCTCTCATGTTGAATTCCAATTCCAAGTCGGAGGAGACTGGGGTGGCCACGTCCAGCCACCAAAGGGGCACCGGGATCATGGTTCACCTGTTCAGTCTCAGCCTTTCAAATGCATCCTTCCATTCCTGAAGCGGAAAATGAAATCTAGAGGCATCAGAATGAGGTCCTCAAACAGTAGGGACAAGGCCCAAACAGAAGAGGAGCAGTTCAAGAACAGGAGAGAGAAAGACAGGAATAGATATAGTGGAAAGACAGGGAAATAAAGAATAGGTACTTCTGTATCTATGCATTAGGAGCCTTGAATGGATAGTGTGCCAGAGACCGATGGATGACACATTCCAAAACGTGTGCTGTATTTCCTCTTGCCTTAGGTGGCCTCTGTCAGTCCATAAAAAAAAAAAAAAGGATGGTTTGGAATCCTAGCAATGTGACCATGGATAAGTCACTTGAACTCGCTGAATTCCAGTTTCCTTATCTGCACCGTATGTCCTGTCCTGACTTCCTCGTGTGCTTGTTATGAAGATCAAACAGGATAATGTGTGTGTAAGGACTTTGTAAACTGGACAGTACTGTGTGTGCCAAAGACATGATCTCAGTTATGCCTCAGCACTATACAGCTGGGCCATATCATTCAAAACATTCAAGAGTCGGGTAAAAAGAACCAGGGGCTATGGTCACATGTAAGAACCTGGCTCTCCAGCCAGGTCAAGGTTATCAGAAAAAAATGCTTCTTCACCCTCACCTCAAGGGTGGGACAAAAGGGGATAATTTTTATGGTCAGGTTGATATGTAAGTTAGATTTTTTTCCTATGGCTTCCTAATTACTGACATAGAATTTTAGAAAGTCAAACAATTCTTGAAATCTCTTCATGAAAACAGCATTACCCCTCTCCAACCCTGTTCATCCCTGGTAACTACTTTTAGCCATTTATTTTAGTATTTACCAAAATAACTTAGGTAATATATTTATAATGCTTTTTTCATGGGTGTGTGTGTGTGTGTGTGTGTGTGTGTGTGATGCTGGGGATTGAACCCAGGGACTTGTGAATGCGAGGCAAGCACTCTACCAACTGAGCTATATCCCCAGCCTATAATGCTATTTCTCAACATGTTTCTGGGTTTTTTTTTTTTTTGTTGTTGTTGTTGTTGTTGTTTTTGTGTTTTTTTTTTTTTTTCAAATTTAGAAGACTTATGTTGATTTACCCCTGTGGAAAAGAAAGATGCACTTCCTCTACCACCTACACCCACACACTTCCCCTCCCCATCCTCCAGTGGAGTGTATCATAATTGTTGTTAAATCAGCATCTAGTACTGACATTATTTTACCTTCATATTATTTACAACAAAACTGTGTAGGGTACAAGTATCATGCTTCTTCTCTTAGTTGTCCATAGGGTTTGGTTTCTCACCTACTGTTTTTTGTTGTGACTAGTTATAATATTACCAAGCTCTTTGGCAGACCCATAAAACATAAAAACGGCCAGGCACCTCAAGCAATGCATAGTCTCTCTTTTGTGGGAGATTCTCCTCCTAGAGCTTCAGTCTTCCTGCCCTGTTAACTGTCTAGTTCCTCTGTCTAGTTCCTCTGTCTACAGCACCCAGTCCTTCTGAAACTTCCTTTACCCATATCTCTCGGTTTCCCAGACCCAATGCTTTCCTCCTTTTTGGCTCACTCCTTTGTTTTGTAGCATACACCTTCCACTAGCTCCTGGGAAATGGTGCATCGGAGATAAACTTTTTCAGGCTGAGACCTTGAATATCTGGAAATGCCATTGTCTCTCCCTCACACTTATATAGTAGTTTGGCTGGGTATAAAATTTTATCTTAAAACATTTCCACTCAGAATGTTGAAGGAGTTGCTCCATTGACTTTTAGAATCTAGCTTTGTTCTTGGAAGTCTGAGACCATTCTTATTCTCAACATTTTGTGTGTCAACTGCCTTTTTTTTAAATCTAGAAGCTTCAAAAGAGATCTTCAGATCTTTTTATGGCTCATCTTCTGAAATTTCACAATGCTGTGCCTTGATATGGTCCTTGCTTGTTTATTGTGTTGTCCCGTGAGCCCTTTCAATCTGGAAAAGAATTTTCATATTTACTTCTTTAATAATGTCCACTCCTCTATTTTCTTTGAATTCTCTTTCTCAGACTCCTATTAGTTGGAATTCGGTCTTCCAGGGATGAATCACCTAACTTTCTTATCTTTTATTTCCTATTTTCTCTTTGTGTACTACTTTCTGGGAGATTGTCTCACTTTTAACTTTCATATATTCTGTTGTTCTAAAGATTTTTTTTTGTTATCTTAATCTTTAATACCCAAGAGCTTTTTTCTTGCTTTATGAATGTCCCTTTGTAAATAAGATCCCATTTTGTTGTTTCATGAAATACTGTTTTCACTCAGGTCTGACTCTAGTTTTCTTCTTTGTTTTAATCTTGTCCATACTAGAGAACTTCCATGTCTGCTAACAGTTTTTTGTTCATACCTTCAATGTGAACACGGCACAAAAAGGCTGAGGACTTGCACATAGTGAGAATGAGGTGGGGAAGAGGAATTGACAGATGATTTCTCCAGAGAAAGTTTCCCAGGCTCCTTCTCAGGGGGTGAGGTTTTACTTGTTTACCTGTAAGGGGAAAGGTCTGGGGTTGGGGGCTGAGACCCATGACTCATATGCAAATTTCACTTAATCCTCCATTTTCTGTACTTGCCCTCACATCTGCTGTTGTTGTAACAGGTGTCTGTAGGTTCAGAGTCAGTCTGACTTAGTGTCTCTAGAGAGGAGAGCTCTGGTCACCTATAGAGGTTCAGGTAGGAACACTGTCTGGCTAGCTAGGGGAAGAGAGGACTCCAGGGAGTCTAGATACTGTGTACGCAGCTTTCACCCAGTGGGTGCTCCTGTTTTCAGGGCCACCTGTACTCCATTCTTCAGAGGCACCTGTATCTCTTATCCCTGAGTCTTTCCTGAGTCCCCAGTGAGATTACTACTTCTTGGCTTCTCCTGTGGGTGCTTTCTTTGCTCTTCTAATTGGTAACCTATATCCCATCTTGCAAAATTTTGTTACCACCTCTTCTCTGCTAGAATTGCCCCCTTTATGCATTGAGATCTTTGTTTCTCACAGGGAGCGCACTGGCTTTCTACTGCACTGCACAAAAACCACCAAAAGCCTTGCATCTTAAAACAGCACAAATGTATTATCTCTTCTTTTGTGGGCCGGGAGCACAGTGTGCTTTAGCTGTGTTCTTTACTCAGAATCCCATCAGGCTGAAATTGTGCGGTCGGCCAGCTGCGTCCTCATCTGGAGTCTTGAGCACAGAAAGATCCACTTCCAAGTACTTCAGGTGGCTAGCAAAAGCCCCTTGTTTGAAACTGTAGAACTGAGGTCCCCATTGTCTTGCTGGCTGTTGAGTTTTGGGGTCGTTGTCACATGACCACCCCCACTTAGCAACAGAAAACCACTCATGTCACATCTCTTTGCACGTGTCACATCTCTCTGACTTCCCTCTCTGCATCCAGCCAAAAAAAAAAAAAAAAAAAAAAAGCAGAGAGCCACCCAAAGCTCATGTGATTAGGACAGGCCCCTCTGGATAACCTCCCAATCTTAACATCAACCACAACATACAACAGTTACCTCACTGTAGGAGTTAGGTTTGAAATTCGCAGCCCCAGGTGTTATGCAATATGGGGGTGGGGGAAGGGAAGGCATGGGAATCTTAGAATTCTTTCTACCATGAGAAATTCTTCAAAGGAGATGGCCATAAATTTGTGTGTTTAACCCAGAACGTCTCATAGAAGTCTCTTACGCCCTGTTGATGCATTCTCATGCTGTTGCACTTCCATTGTTAATATCCATTGTAGACATTACAACAAACTTGATCTTCAACTTTTCAAGGGGAGTGATGGTTGTGGTCCAGGAAGACGAGATTTGCTCCTCCCTCACCCAAATGAGTGAGTTCTATTATGTGCCTAAGAACCCAGAGAGACCGTGAGTGGGCTCACATGTTCCCTTCCAAAGCCATAGCCTGTGAGGAGCCTGGGGGCTGCTCCGTGCTCTGTCCTTGGTGTCCTGATGCACCCAGTCAGGGGAATTCGTTGCTCCTGGCATGGGAACAGGTGTCTGGTACTAACTGTTGCATGAAGAGATTACTGATGAGAAGCAGTACCTTGGCACAGGGACGTGGTGGTGTTTCCTGGCTTGGTGGATCCCAGTGGTAGTTGTTGTGTTCAGTGATGAATCACTAATTTCTAGAAACCTTGACTGGAACCTGAGGCAGGAGATAAATGTGAGTAGGGGTGTTTCCCTGGGCATTCCAGCAGATAAATGGCCAGTCATAACTGAAAGATGGCTTTACATTTCCTGAGTGTAATCAAGTGAGATGTGACCAATATTCTGTAGTTCATTAGCCTCGTGTCTCCCGACCTGCTCTGCCAAGCTCTCCCTTGGAGGGAAACTGGGGCGAGAGCCATAGGCAGGTAACCAGTAGAAACCTTCTTTCTAAAGGTCATGCGTGATTTGGTCTTAAAATAAAAGGGAGAGAAGAGAGAACAGATAGAGGCAGGAACAGGGAGAAAGACTGACAGGGGAAAAATAGTCTGGTTTTAGCATCCTTCCTCCCGGAGGTATATTTCTTATTATAGCCAACTGGGCACCAGCAAACCAACAACACGTGTGCAAACTTGGGAGAAATTCATGGAAGAGGCTCTCCTTGCTGCTGCCTGGTCCAGTGGCAGCAGAAATATCTTGCTGTATGTACCCTTTGGCCTCCACTACCAGCAAGTCCCTGGGAATTCTCTTTAGAAAATCTCTTTTATTCATCCTCCTGTGAAGAGGAGAGCTGGGGAGCACAGGTTCAGAAGCTACAGCCCCGGGAAGATGAGCTTCCTCCCTGAAGAGCGCTCAGGGCCTGGTGCGAGAGGCTGCCTCCAGGGGGCCAGTTGTGTGGCCCACCACAATGAGGGGCCTGTCCTGGTGTTGCCTGGGTGGGATTTCAGTGGCTTCCCACCAGGACTCTATGCTGCAGGTCTTTGCCTACCCAGTCTGCCTTCCCCACAGCACCATGAGCTCTCCAAACCCCAAGTCTAATCATGTAGGATCCCTGCTTAAAATACCTGGGGCACCTGAATTGCCTATAGACCAAGCCCAAGGCCAAATTTCTGAGCATGACGTTCACTCCTCTCTTTGAACTCTGTTGCTCCTGTGCTTTGACTCCCTGCCACCCGCACCTGTCATTGACTTTCCCCTGCACACACGAGCTGGTGTCTTGCACATGCCCTTCCTCCTGCCCACAGCACTCTTGCTTTCTTTGCATAAATGCCACAAAGCCTGGCACTCGTCCCGCGAGCACCAGCCCCAGGCTTGTTCTCTGCAAACCTTGCCTTACCACTCGCTCCTGTTTGGGCTTTTCCTCCTCAAGGCACACAAGAATCTGCAGAATGAGCGGCTAATTAATTAAGGAGAAGTTGAAGGTCACATAGACACAAGGTTATGGGTAAGGGGTTGGCAGACCTAAGACCCCACACAAAATGAGCAGAGGAACAAGTGACATGCACGTGGGTGGGGTGGGAAGCGCCAGACGGAGGTGCAGGACTGGAGCAGGGGAGGCTGGTGATGGAGATGCTGCAATGAACTGAGGCCGGCCTCCTGGGTCCGCACTCTGCTGGGGACAGGGCAGCTCCCTGGGAGACAGCGCACCTTGCAATACATAGGACAGCTAATGCAGGTGTGTCTGTTTGGACGGCGGTAGCTCTGAAGTGGCAGCTCTTAAGTAGGAACTCCAAGTCTAGAGTAGAAAGGAAGGCAGGAGTGACGGCACTGTGCAGAGCAGTGCCGATTGTTTATTCAGGTCAACAATTCTCACCTGGGAACAAACAGACCGCGGCCGACGTGGAGGAGCCTCTGTCCCTGCCTGGCAGCTATGACCCTCACTCCACCCAGCTCACGCCACCCTGGAACTCACTTGCTTCCCTGTGCCCGCACCCCTGTACCTCCCATGGGGAAGTCCTCAGACTTCTGAAAAGGCCAGGGAACATTCTCCCGTTCAGAGCGTCCTCAGTACACTGCGGTGACACGGGGCGATCTGACAACTCACAACACGTCCTGCAGACCCAGGACAGGATGAAAGGCCACTCGTGCTTTGAAGTGCCTCCTGAAAAGCACACCGAGCTTGGGGACTGTGTGGGGTCATTTCAGCTTTCTCCGACTTTGAATTCTGAAAAGCCACTCTGCCCCCATGACCTCTCTGCCTTTAGTCCAGGTTGGAGGAAAGTTCCAGAGCCCACTAGCTATGTCCGGAGCTTCACAAAGAGACAGTGGAAAGTCAGGGAATCTTAAAGATGAGAGATGGCTGGAAATTCCACTTCTCCCTTGCTGGAATCTATGCCTGTAGATCCTGTCCTCCTGTGCCCCAGATTCCCTCAGCCTTTCACACGCACCACACTCCTTCCAGGGTCGAAGTTGCTTCTTGATGTTCATGGTTGCCATTGCCCAGGAAGCTCTGTGGTCAAAGGGCCAAGTCTTCCTCTCTAAGCTCTGAGCCCAGCACAGTGCTTGGCATATCAGGAGCAATGCCAGCGTTACCAAAGTGGCCATGGCTTCCTTCTCTTCTGTCTTTTGGTTGTTCTGCCCCACTTTTAATCTATTTTCTCTTTTTTTTTCTTCCTCTACTTCCCTCCTTACACCCCAGCACCAGCCACACCGTAGAGGCTTGAGGGACACTGTCAGCAACCAACCAAAGAGAGGGCTCAGGGCTGGGTATGTTCCAATTCACTCTCCAAGAGGCCAGACTTGCTCCTCCTTGCTCATTCCTGAATACTCCTCTGCCACGTCCCTCCTTCCTGACACACACAACCTTCCCTGGCACGTCATCTTCCCTGGCAGTGCTCAGAACCTTTTCTGTATCTCGAGGGGCAAGATGGCAGGTTGATCAAGAATCCTGGACATAACGAGAAGAAATAACAGTACTTCCTTCACAGAGTTGCTTTTAAATATTAAATAAATTAGTGCACGCAGGGCACTTGATACTTTACATTTGCTAGTATTTTTAATATTTTGAGGGAAAGGCAAATAACCTCAATACTTACAACTTCAGTCTCTTCGTTTTCACCAAACCTTCCTCTTCAGTTTATAGTTTCACATGTCTCCGACCCTGTGTAAAGCTTTGCCTCTACTCTACCTTACACTGCTTTTCTCCTGGTTTCCTTCTCTTTGCAGTTAATGTTCTTAGGGAATCTCTGCAATCCCAGTCTCCACCTCCTCACCTCCATTCATGCCTCGGTCCCTAGCAATCTTCATCGCAAGTGAGAGGAGACACTGCTTCCATCTCTTGAAGTCAGGCTTGGCCACGTGACTTGCTTTGGCCAATGGAATGTGAGCAAAAGTAATGCCCGCGAGACCCAAGCCGACGCCACTAAATCTGCTCTCCCTAGGGTCCCAAACAACCTCTCTGTTTCTACCCCTAATTTCTTGCCACTCTCGACTCTACGGACCACTCCTAGAAATGTTCCCTTCATGTCTGGGACACCATTCTTCTCTGGTGGTACCAGTCAGCTTTTGTTATGCTACACGGAAGTAACCATCCCCAAATCTCCGTGGCTTACAACAGTAAAGATTTTCCTTTACACTCAAATTCCACATCAGCAGCAGGATGGATCTACCTCTGATGCACATATCTTCTTTGTTAGGGGACCCAGATGAAGAAACAAGGTCTTCTGGCACAGGGAAAGAGCTAAGGCAGGGCCCTGCAGTGACCTGACACATCGGCTTGGGTCTAGTGTCGCATGGCCAAGCCTGACTTCAGGAGATGGAAGCTGTGTACTCCTCTCATTAGCAATGAGCAGGGACATGCACTGATCTTCCAGGAAAGGCAGCAAATTATAGGGAAAAGGACACCACATTGGTTTTTCTTCCACCTTTCCAATAGCTCATCTAGCTTCTGCTACTGGGCCATCATGTTCCACCCATTTCCTAAATACTGGGGCTCTGCAGAGTGTTTCACTTCACGTGTGCTCTGTGGGTAATCCCACCCGTGCCCTTAACTTGGACAAACATCCATATTCTTATGACTTTCACATCTCTAGCTCGACCACCACTAAACATGCTTATCAAATGCCTTGAACTTAACATGTCCAAAGTTCAACTCATTTTCTTACCCTGTTCTCCTTCATGGGTAATGATAATGTTATTAGCTCAGATGTCTAAATCAGAATCCCAAAGAAGACTTAAGTATGCCTCTCCATCTCATTCAAACCAATGAGTCAAATAGTATTCATTCTTCCTTTAAAATAAATGTTTAGTCTCTTTTCTACTCTATTTATTCTTTTCTTACCTGGTTTGGGGCTTTTGCTATCTGTGTTAGTCAGTTTTCCATTGCTGTAACAAATGCCTGACACAATCGACATACAAAGTGAAAAGGATTATTTTGGCTCACAATTCTGGAGGTTCCAGTCCATGATCAGTTGACCCCCTTGCTTTGGGCCTATGGTGAGGCAACAGCACATCATGCTGAGTGTCAGGGGAGCAAAAGCACCCACCGAATGAGTGGGAAGTGAAAAAGAGCAAGAAAGAGACAAGAGGATATAGAAGATGAGTTCCCCAGAGCAGAGAATGGCTCATCATCCTTGTTGAAATTGCCCAGGATCTGACACAGCTCACACGAGGTGAATTCTCAATGAATGTTTGTTGAGGTAAAGAATAAAGAAATGAATGCCATAATCCAGTCACCTTAACGCAGTGGCCAGTTTTTCTCCCTGGTTGCTTGCTCTCCTTCCTATGCCTGACAACTGACTTCTTGCCGTCAGGTTAAACGTATTCCTTCTGCAACCCTGATAGCCTGAATCTACAGGTCTAGCCTTACGGGGCTCCCTAGCACACCTGGCGTTCCCAGGTCTGGCCTCTCCAACCTAATGCTCCTCTGACTACGAGCCTGCTCACCATCTTTCCTAGTGACTCCCAAGCCACCCCCCGCCACCCCGGCCCTTCTTTCCACTCTCTGCTGGGGTTCCCCAAGCTTGGCTTACATCCTCACTCTTCCTGCCCCCATTTTGATTTTTTTTCAGTGTCCTTTCCTCTCTATCCAGCCAAGACCAGCTGTTAACTTTGCAGGGCCTGGTGACAATTGGAAGTGTAGAGACCCTGGTTTAAACATTATTAAGAATTTCAAAATGGCAGTAGCAAGCACAGGTGAATCTTTCTGAGCACAGGACCCTGTGGGACCACCTGTTTGCATGCCTGTGAAGGTGACTTGGACCCTGTCTGCCCAAGTCAAGATATTGTGTTAGCAAGGGTGCTTGCCTGCATTAGGGCAAAGCATTGGAACAAATTTGGTAGAATGTGTTATTTCCGAATAAGCTCTTTAGTCAACGTAGTTAGAAAAAAAGCATTTTGAAAATTACATATGTGTGCATAGGGTTAATATGTGATTATGTGATAAGGGTTTGAATCCATGCCATGTAGAAGTTGTTTTCATAAGAATAAGCTGTCTCTTCAGAAGCATTTTTGTAATTATGATGAAATTGCTTGTCCATGTTTGTATCGAATCAGATCAGGCGGCTGGGTGAACGCTAGGTGTGGAGGTGTGGCGGCAGAATCCTTCATCCTGTA
Organism: Tamias sibiricus; assembly: GCA_025594165.1. Classification (NCBI taxonomy): domain Eukaryota; kingdom Metazoa; phylum Chordata; class Mammalia; order Rodentia; family Sciuridae; genus Tamias; species Tamias sibiricus. The sequence continues at coordinate 10,377,339 of CM046669.1, read as the reverse complement.
TGGGGTCTATCAGATGGCAGAACGACAGGCAGCTTTGGGGAGCTCATTCATTGTTCATCCGTTTATTCAACTAAACATTTATTGAGCACTTGTTCATGGCCGTCGCTCAGATCAGAAGGTTTTATCATAGCAGGGGTGGGAGAGAGATCAGGCAGGGGCCGCCCTGGGAGCTTCTGAACCACTAAGCGCCTCCAACCACGCAGCGCCCCCTTCTGACCCACTGTGAATTTACAATACAATAAAACCTTCACACTTACCATGCCAGCAAGGGCGGGACACCACGTCCCTGTGGAGAGACTGGCTGAGAGAAGGAGGACCTGGGGTAGGGTTGGAAAAATTATTTTGTTTCTTTTGGTCCTCTTTCCTCCTTTCTATCAAATTAGCCATTAAGGCAAATGAGCAAGGTACTTCATTCCTGGGATTTGCAGCTTGCTGAGCTGAGCAGCACACTACCCTTGGTTGTCCCAGTCTCACTCTAGTTCTCAGAGATGCTTTGGTGAGCCTTGCACTTGTAGGGTATCATCCGGTTCACAGCCATTATTTCTTTTCAATCCCCACAACAGTCTTGTTTCATATATTTAAGGCTGAACCACATGAATTTGCCATTTCTGCAGGCCAACTCTGGCCAGAGGTCGGCAATTTCATATGATTCAATCCAATATTGGCCATGGTGTAGTCCCCATTCTTGCAAATATGGAAGCTTAGACTACAGAGCCAGGCATGGGGTCGGGAGTCCAGGTAGAACTTGAACTCGGAGGCATGCTCTTTTCCCACATTTGGCATCCCCTCCGTGTGAATGGCAGCTCAGATTCATGCAGCAACACACACAGGTTAAGAAGCTCATGTTAATGTGCTTTAACTCTTTTCTTTTTTCCAGCCCCAGATTCAGTAATGGCTCTCTGTACAAACTCATTCATTTTTAATCAGTTGACTGTAATGATTTGTTACAAATGATCTTTAATTCTCAGCTGCAGTTAATCAGGACTGAAAGGCACTTTTCCTGTTATTTTATTTGGATAGGACTCTTAGTGAAGTACTTGCCTGCCATTACTTAATCACTTATTTGTTTTCCCTCTGCACACAATTTCTAGCAGCACACAGCATTATTTAATGTGGGCATTTTCCCTTTAGTGAATGAATTGAGTTCTCCAAGCTGTAGGGGCAGGGGCTGCCCTGGGGAGCCCTTAGGTAGATACTTTGGTTTGATACTTATTGACCCTCTTCTGCTGGCCGAGCACAAGGCCAGATGCTAAGAACAAGCTGACTTATATTGCACTATTGGAACAAAACTTGGAAAAGGTGATTATGAGCAGGGGGAGCCGGGTGGGAGGGATGGCCCCTCATCCATCCTGCAATGTCAGGAAGTCTTCCTGGAAGAGAAACTGTAACCAGGCAGACATTTCTAGGCAGATGGAACGACAGAGGCAAAAGCCCAGAGAAAGTGGGCATGGGAGTGGGAAGGGGCAGGTGGTGAGAGGGGTTAGGGCAGAGTGAGCAGATGTGGAGAAGAAGGCATGGAGAGGAGGCTGGGAAGGAAGTGGAAGCCACTGTCACAGGCCTTGGGCACACCTTAAACCTTGCACTCTTTAAGAAGGGGAATCACCTGAGCAAATCTGCTTTCAAAAAATCCTTCTGGGTGCAGCATGAAAAATGGATTGGAAGTGGGCTGAATGGAGGCAGGAAAGCTGGGAGGAGGCAGAGGTGGAGGCGATGAGACAGGCTGGAGATGATGGGCACCCCCCTCTGAAATTGAGTAGCTCTTGGGAGGAGGAAGTGGGTGTGTGTGGCATGAATGGCTGGTGGGGCACAGGCCTGATTAAGGGGGAAAGATGCCAAAGACAGGTGTTCTTCTATGGTCTTCCATGGCTTCCGGGTACTCGTTTGCTCCCAAAAAATGGAATCATTTAGCTCTAGGCCAGGGTTGTGTGGGTGTCACTGGGCTGCCATGCCTGGCCATTCCTTAGCCATCAGTTCTCTTGAGTTGACAACTGGGATCTGTCCCCTTTGTGAGGTTCTTACCGTGTTCCTGAATGAACGTGAATTGAAAGCGTTTCCCTCCCCGTTCACCACCCCCAGGTACTGGTAAGCCTGACCCTCCTGGGAGTCGGGCACCACCATTCAGAGATTCGAGTCCAACTCCGGGTGCTAACAGTTCTAGAAGGCTCCCTTCCAGAGTCATCCTGTCTGGGGATGTGCTCGGGGGTGCCTCGGGGGGTTAAGCCCTGTGCCCAGCTGCAGAGGGACGCGAAGGCTTCCTGGGGTTCCTTCCACAGCCTGCCGGCCTGCCGAAGGCCACACAGCTCCCGAATGCAGGGGTCACGCAGCGCGTCTGTTACCAGGACGCCACTTGTTGGATTGATCAGAGGAAGGACTAGCGGATGAGAGGACCGCCCTGGCAATGATGTGGTCTGAGGACAACAGCGAAAACCAGCTCCCTCCCCACTCCATAGCCAAGCCTGATTGGCCAGCTGCTGCCTTTTGGTTTTCTAGCCAAGTGAGAGGGAGATTTAATTTGCTCTCTTTACCTCTGCTTTTGGAGACCTCACCACATTCCCTCTGCCTTTTGATGCTTATGTCCTTAAGTCCTTCTTCCTTGGTGTCCCAGACCAGTACCGATGCGACTCACCCATGCTATGCTGTTAGTGGCTTGTAACTTTAAGACACGATTATCTCTAGGAAGGGCCGACAGTATGGGAAGACATGAACCCAATGGAAGAGACGTGAGTTCGGGAAACGGGGACTTGGAGGGGTTGGGGAAGTCCCTCCCATCAGAGTGCTTAAGCCAGGTATGGCCATGGTCAGGACAGGCCTTCTTGGTTCTGGCACATGTCCAGAAGGACTTGTGAGGTCCCTTTAGAGCTCCAGTGCTGCAGAGCCGAGGGTCTGTCAGGAGCCAACAGGCCTCTGCACACCTGGTTCTCCCTGCCCTGCTTCCAAGCCCTGGCCCCTTCAGCGTCCTCTGTTTCCTCTCCCTAGGAGCCGCCTCAGACCCCATGCTTGGCTCTCCAGGGAGCTTACACCTCCATTAATCCCCTGTAGGCCTGAAAACCTCTGCCTGCACAGGGGGCTGGCTGTCCTCCCCACGGTCTGTGAGCTTCTTTCGAGGGCAGGGGCCCTTTCTCACTCCCGTCCTCCTCCTCAGCCAGTTTCGGTTCTCATAGAGTATAAGTGGTCCTCACACAGTGGTGTTTTGCTTCGTTTTATTTACTTTTTCCTTTCCTGGGAAGAGGTACAAGCCCGTGTCTGCAACTTGAAGGCTGAGTGGATTTTTTTTTTTTTTTTTTTTTTTTTTGGCGCATGCCCCTGGCCTTTCACGAGAGCCTGTCTTATCCATCAGGCCCTCGCTGACCACGAACACTAGGACAAGAAGGTCACTGTGTGTGCCTTCAAGGATCTCCCAGTGTCAGTTCAAAAATCAACGGAAGAGGGTGAGAAAGGTTGAAGGCGCTGTTTCCTCCCACATGAGGGGGGTCTTGTCCTGAAAACCACCACTCATGAACTGGCCATCTCTGACTAGGTTAAAAGCCCAGTTTTGAGGAGGCTCCCAAGTTTCTGCCTCAGGCCTTTGAGCATGAACCCAACACCTGGGACATCAGTTACCTCCGTGGACCAGAGGAGAAGCTGAGGAGGCCGAGCTTCCTACCCTGGGGTACTTGGAAGTGTGTGTGTGTGTGTGTGTGTGTGTGTGTGTGTGTGTAGGGGTATTTTTGGTTGTCAAAATGCTTGGCAAAGGGGTCGTGCCAACATTGGGTAGGAAGAAGCCAGAAATGGAAGGCAACCTGTAATATCCTGGCGGTCGAGGAACTCACCCACAGAACATGGGCTAGAAGACGACCTTGGAACATACCAAGACTCCAAGAATTTGAGGTTTGAGATAGAATCTTTGAAGACCCAGATGTTGATGAAGGGAAATAAACTTTCCTTTTCCAGGCCCTCTTCATGCTAACACACAATCATCTCGCCTGTACGTGGGATGAAACTCCTCTACCTCACTATTTGGAAAGGGACTATAGGAGAAATATCTTTAACCTTTATTTTACCCCAGAGGATTTTTTACCTAGACACAGGTCCTGCAAAGACTGAGGCTCTACTCAAGGCATGTAGCCCAGGGGATGGTGGCCTTGTTAGTCAACCTCTAAGTGGCCATTCTGGTCCAACGTGGTACCTCTTCTTCCCATTACCTCTGAGGCCAGCATCTGAGCAGAGAGACTTTATACACCTCAGACCTGGTCATGGCCCAATGGGCACCCTTTACATTTTACTGTTCTTATACCTAGCTTCTTGGGCACTTTGTTCCTGTATGCATCAAACTCTTGACCTCTGGCTTTTCCTCCCATATTTTGTCCTGGCCCAGATCACTGACATATTCAACTTCTCCAGATTTTGACCTTGGAGAGAGTCACCCCAAAAAGAATCACTCCATTCAAATGGCAATCATGTCCCCACTAGATTTGCACTTGATCCTTGGTTGAATTCACTTCCTGTTTGACTGGGTCATCCCCCACCTGCTCCCTTTCCAGCTCACAGGCCCCAGAAGCAGGCCCTTGTCCTCACACCTGACCATGCCCCTCACAAAGGAAAGAGGCCAGGTGCTCTCCATGCCACCTGCCTAGAGAACCCCGTGTTCCCAATCTCGTGCTCACTGATGGGGGAGCAACATGTGGTTTGGCCCGTAGCCCAACCCAACCCTGTGGAGAGTTCATCAAATGCTTGGGAAGTTTATCTTTTATCACGCTAGCCATTGATCCCCCCTTAATTGCAGATCCAAGGGAGATGATGATATCAAGCAAATTAAAATTGAACTTGTTTGGGGAAGACAAGGATTCCTGGGCCACTCATCAGGCTGTGACCTCTGGTCAGGCCCTTGGAGAGGCATTGAATCTTCACAGAGGGCCTCATAGCTGCTATCAGAAAAATTATACTCAGCTAAGGTCACACCTTTGCCAGCCAAGGACTGGATAAGCCTATCCCCTGTGCCCAACAGCTGCCGAAAGGAGAGAAGACAGACTCCCCTGTGTCCTCTCCTGGGCAAGGCCGGGCTCTCTCTCAGGGGAAGTGGGGACCTGGGTTCACCGGCAATCCAAGGCTTTCTCTTCCCCATTTTGGCTTCACGTTTGGCTTCTTTCTCTGAGGAGAGCACATGTCTTCAGACAGGAAATTACCCTGGTGATTGATGGCTGGCAAACGCAATTAGGCCCAGCTAAGTGCTCTCCACGGGGTGCCCTTCCAGTGTGGCGGTCCAGGTTTGGCAATCGCTTAACAACCATGCACCAGAGGCTTCCGGGTAATAAAGCATTTGTCTCTGTCAGGCTTGGCCACCAGAACTTCCTGATCCCTTCAGAGGCAGAGACGCTGTGGGCAAAGAGGTGAGAAGGGAAGGTGGGGCGGGGAAGAGGCAGAGTGGAGGCTCAGGAGGATCCCCAGCAAGGGAGGGAGACCTCCCCAACAGGTGCCATCACGTTGGCCAAGGACGCACCATCATGACTTACGACTCCCAAGGTGAAACCTGAATAGGAATTGAGGGCAGGGGTCACTTCAGTGGCCAAAAAATCCATAATATTTGCTACTCATCCTAGTGCTCAGAACATAATTCTTTCATTCTTCTACTCTGGTGGCTTTGGAAGGATGAACAAAGAAAGATAGCCCAGACCCTGCCCTTGAGGTATTTGCCCTTTAGCTGGGAAGGTCAAACACTCCATCTCATTTCCAGGCAACCGTGGATGACTCGGCCACACACAAACACATGCAGCTGGACATTAAATATTGACTCATCTGTGGAACTGAAGGAAGGACAAAGGAAGCCATCTGGCTCCTGCCTGCCTGAGCTCTTATCTCAGTACTGCCACTTAGAAGCTGGGTGACCTTGAGCAAGTTATTTCACCTCTTTGTGTCTCAGTTTCTCAACTGTGAAATGGGGGCTGTCTCAGTCCATTTTCTATTTCTGTAACAAGAAATCTAAGACCAAGTAGTTTTGAAAGAATAGAGGTTTATTCTGGAGGCTCGGAGGCTCCAGGGCATGACGCAGCCTCTGTGCGCATCCGATGAGGCCCTTCTTGCTGCAACACATAACATGGCGGAGGGGATCCTGGTGAGACAGAGCGCGCAGGCCAGCGTGCATCTTTCTTCCTCTTCTCATGAAGCCACTAATACCATCCCTGGGGCCCCACCCTCATGACCTCATCTAATCCTAATGACCTCCCCAAAGTCCCTCCTCCAAATACCATCAGCATAGGAATTGTAAGAAATAGAATCTTGGAAACATGAACTTTGGGGGGCCACATTCAAACCACATCAGGGGATAACAATGGTACCCTCCTTGAAGGGTTTTAGTGAGGGTTCAGCAGAACACCGCACAGAAAGCCCAGGGCCTTGACCATGGTGGTACCAACAAAACCCGGGTCCCTTTTTTCTCTCCTAAAATGGATTCATCCTTTTTTCACATCATGTACCCCTTTGGCAGTCTAGTGAAGCTGTGAATCCATTCTCAGAGTAATAGCATAAATGTATAAAAATAAAATACACAGGATTACAAAGAAAACTGTATTTTATAGAAATACAGTTATCAAAATACTAAAAAACCAAATTTGTGGTATAGTAATATATGTACTTCTTTATTAACACAGTAAATAACAAGATCTGCTGGCAGGCCTAATAACTACTGTAATTTTGAAGTAGTAATAAGCTTAAACAATATTTCAACATATCTGCAACAACGGTAATGAGATACAAAAATCTGTGATTTCTATTGGTGACAAAATTATAGCTACTGCTCATACTACCGTGACTTGTTGCCTGTGTTCAAAATTAGAGAAACAGCTAAATTTTTGTTGGAAGTTGGTGAAAGTGAAGCCAGAACTTTTTGTACAGCTAAATTCATAGACTCTTTGTAGACCCTGGGCTAAAAATTGTTGCTCTAAAGCTTGGTCAAGTAGGTCGCAACCATGATTTCTAAGTTTTCAAAATAACATTTGTTTTGTCATCACTGATGCAAAATGTAAACATGATAGGAAACTTAAGAAATGTGGATTAAGGGGGAAAAGACAAAGGAAATTAAAAAAAAAAAAAAAAAAAAAAAACTCATCCAGAGAGCTGCTGCTAACACGAGTATAGTTAAGACGTGGCACTCATTGCTAATCCATTTTTCACACACTGAATCTGTTCCATTTAGGATTATTGGATTGCAGTTTCACTCAGAGGGATGTCCAGGCACAGGGAATACTGATCAGGTACCTCAGCAGATAACCAGCTCCGTGCACCGGAAATACAAGCCAGAAACACCACAAAGCCCAGCCAGGGGGTGAGGCTCCAGCCCTTCACAGAGCAGCCACCACCATCAGGGCAAGGCCACCACTGATCCAAACTGTCCCACAGATCTGAAATCTCTGGTTACACCTGAAGAATGACTTCCAGTCTGAACTGTGCATTGTGAGAAATGGAAATTGCCCGCTGGTGAGGGAAACTTACTGACTCCATTCCAACCCTGCGATGCATTCAGATCAAGTCCCTGACGCACGGAACAGAGTGCAAGGACTCACCTGTGGATGGTGATGAGATGGCCCTGGGTCTGGGAGGAATTGTGTGTGTGTGTGTGTGTGTGTGTGTGTGTGTGTGTGTGTGGGAGGGAAGTAGAGACAGACCCTGATTTTGCCCAAAGTGATTCCCTGTGTGACTGTAGCTCCTCTTCAAAGAGCAGGTAGCTCCAGGCTTCCCCCATGGACTCCGGGAGACTGGCGGTGTAGACTGGCTTATCTAGTCCCTGCTGAAAACCATCTGTGGAGAAGCCGCTGTAAGAGTTCAGAACATGACAGAGGCCAGGCCCTGGTGCCCGCCCCACCACCCCAGATCCTGGAGCCCTGAGGCTGTGGCCTGCCTAAGGGCCCTGACCTGCCAAGCCCACGTGTGAGTGGGAGGGTTGGAGTCACCATCCTCAGGTGAGAGATCTCCTGTCCCTCCGCGGCCACCACCAGGAGACCCAGCAGCATTGCCACAGCAACGTTGGAGAGCACCTCCCTTCTCTCCAGCAACCCTGTCAAGAGCGCCTTCTTCTGACCTCCCAGCAAGACCTTCCTGCAGGGGAGGGGGCTGCTAATGGAATGCTGCCGGCAGGGACCCGGATGTGAGGGGCGCTGTCCTGGAGGAGCCCTGCCCACCCGGGGGGGGGGGCACACCCCGCTTCCTCTTAGCCCCGTTAGGATCACAGCCCCAGAAAATGGGTCAGCAAAGATCCCCAGTACAAGGCACACCCCATTTCAACATCTTTTTAATAAAACAATGTGGAAAGGGCAGCCTGTTCATTTTGAGTCTCCGCTGGGTCGTTCAATTAAACATGAGGTTCCAGGAAAACGTGAACCCCCCCGACCATATTTTCCATTAGTAATAATAATAAAACATAATTATTGAGCCTGTCTGTCAGATATTCCAGACAAGTGCACCTCTACTTAATTAACTGCTAATTGAGATATGAAAGAACCGTGATGTCTCTCCCACACCCTGGCTTTATTAAACCTCAGAAAATCTGTCTCAGAGAAAAAAAAGAAAACCTAACTAATGAAGCCTGAGCCCCTCCCTGGGTGAGGTGAGGGGACGGGCCATCTGAGGAGGGGTCATCTAACTGGGTCATCTTGTTACGTGAGGACACTGAGGAGGCTGAGGTGGAGGGACGGGATCGTGCTCTGCACCGAGCTAATCCTCTGATGTGTGTTAACTAAGTCTTCATGGCAATCCAGGGAACGGTGTCCCCATTTCACAGATTAGAAAACGATGCTTAGCTGGATTAAGTAAATATCTTTTCTAAAAGCATGTGGCTGGCACGAGACAGGGTTTGAACCAAATCCTGTGTATTCCACGCGTTGTTCCAGCAGATACTAGAGACAGAAATGTCTTCCGTGTCTTTACCGTTACTGACAAAGCAAAACTGCATCCCTGGGGGCTGCTGTACTTTGTGCCAGCTTCCACACCCTTGGGAGACCCTCCCACTTTAAACTGGAGAACCCATGTAACCAACAGGACGTTGAAGACACAATGAGGTTAGTCACAAAGAAAGCCATGGAGGCCTTTTCTTGGATTGCTCATGCTGGGCAAGCCAGCACCACCTTGTAAGGAAACTCAAGCAGCCTTGCAGAGGCCCACGTGGGAGGAACGGAGGCCTCTTTCAACCACCAGCATCACATAAGCGAGCCCTCTTGGAAGATCACTTATGCCAGAAGGTCTCCAGGTGACGGCAACCCACCACATCATCACTGAAACCTCATCGAGGACCCTGAGGCAGAACCATCCAGATAGACCACTTGTCAATTCCTAACCCACAGAAACCATGCAATATGATAAATGGTTGTTTTAAGCCACTGAATTTGGGGATAATTTGTTATGCATCAGTAGATAACAAATTGAGAATTCATGAACTTTTCACAGCCTGCTAATTGCAAACTCCTGCCAATACCAGGGGGTCAGGGAAATTCTTCTGAGAAACATTCACATTTGTATGCCTGGAAGCACGAGTCTGAGATAACGGCCACGCAGGGTCCTCCCGGTAGGAGCCCTAGTGGGTTTCCGAGGGAATGTGGGTCAGACGGCCAGTCGTTGCCTGGGTTTCCTACTTTCTCATTAAGATGACTAAGTACAACTTGTTGACCATTCATAGTCTGGTCCACTGTTCACAACCAACTGCTGTGAGAATTGAGGGAAAATGAATTGATCATATTTTCGGGTGTTGGGTAATTTTGTCTAGAGCTGGTCGGCATCCTTGGAATCAAATAGCTATTACTGGGGCATCTCCAGCAGTGCTCAGTACACAAGCCCACCCCCTCGAAGCTCCGAGGTTTAAACTGAATACCAAAATGAGCTGTTGCTGTGAAGTCTGAAATCCTAGCGGTGTCTGTCTGCTGTCTCACCTGGCCTGGCAGGTGCCTCTTGTTCTGCCCACGACTCACTTAAGTCAAAGGGGAGAACCCACAAGGCTTTGGAGAAAATCTGTGATTGAAGTCAATAGTGCCTCTCTGGACTGCCCAGATCCTCAGTCCTGCCTGGGCAGTCAGGGCAGAGAGCCCACGCCACAAAGTCCCAGCCCAGCCCCCTGTGTGGCCGAACTCAGCTCCAGTACAAGAGGGGTCAGCATTTGATGAGGAAGGAATATGCATTGCTCATTTTCTGGACATATTTTATAGAAAAAAAATTTTTTTCCAAAGATGAGCTGTTGCAAGTGAACCCTAGAAAACGTTGGGCACTGAAGAGGGAAAGCGCTGGTGATGGGGTCCTGAGAGGGTGTGTAGGAGGAACACACCGATTTGCCAAAGTCAACCAAGTCCGGTCCCGTGTTCTCACCTGTGTCTCTCGTGGGGCCTCTGCCTCTCCTGCAGGGTTTCTCTCTGGACTTGCCACCACAGGAGTCCTCGCCAAGGTTGGGACAGACTAGCTTCAATTTCTGTCCTAGTCGACCTTCGCCTTGTCTTCAGTGTGACAATCTGCTCTGAGATAAGGCCTTTGTGTGATATATTAGGGCTGTACAACTTGCTGGTCAAATGAAGCAGGTGTAGTGGTGAGGCAATGTGTCATATCACAAGGGCCTTTACATGGGGGTCACGAGGCGCTTCATTGTGACAGGGCAAGTGTGATTATGACTTCAGGAGAGGTGGCACATGCTTGTTCAAATTCAACTGGCCACAGCTCAGCCCGCAGCTGGAAACCTGTTGTGTGTGTGTGTGTGTGTGTGTGTGTGTGTGTGTGTGTGTGTGTGTGACCATGGCCAGCTCTGAGAGACAGGGGCTCTGTGAGGACAGAGGCTGTGTCCTCTTCTTTGTGTCCCCAGTGCCTAGCATGGGCACTGCCAAGTGACCCAAAACTAAACGAGCTCACATATCCGTGTTCCATGTGTCTGCACGTGCGTGGGTGGGTGTGGCGGGAAGTACCTAAGGACACACTCCGTGCTGTCCACACGGATTGAGGAGAGTGTGGATGGTGCTGGGACGGAGAGGAAATGGTTAAAGCCAAGCAACAGGGAAGAAAGACAGTGTCCCTGAAAAGCCCCCGGGGTGTATAGCAGGATCTTAGAGTAAGAAGTATTTGTACATATGCATAAGTAAGCTGGCGGGGGTGGGGTGGGGTGCAGTTCGTGCACTAAGTCAGACCAAGTTGCACAGGATTTCAGTTAAAAACTACAAACAGAACACCCCATATGTCTGTGATCTATGCAGCATCAGGTTTAAAACAAGCAAAGGGGAGGCTGTCTATCGTGGGTGCTGTGATACCACCCAACAGGGACCATTCCACAGCTGCTAGGAATGGTGGCTGCTGGCAGCTCACGTGGAGTCCCTTTCCAGGAATTGACCTCAGCCAAAAAGCATGTCTTTACCCAAAGATGCGCCCATCCTAAGACTGGCCTATATGCCACCCAAAGGCCTGGATTCTTCTTCACTGCTGAAGAGGGCACCCTCCAGGGGTTCAACTTCCTGTGCTCCCCCACAGGTGCTGGGACCCAGCAGAGTGTGCCGTGGCCCTTCTGTGCACATTAAGTTTTGGTCTTCCATGAGGTAGAAGGATACATATAAGTTCTATTAAAATGTTACCTAAGGGACCAAGATAGGGAGAAATGATTAGCTTTTGTGTATATGTCTTCCTATTATTGATTCCCTTATTGCAATAAGCATATATCACTTAATTTCAAGAATATTGAGTGAAATTTAAAATGTACTCAACAAACGTGTCAGTTGAATGAATGAATGTATGACCTCTCTTGTTGGAGAAATAGGTAACAAGTAGCTGGTTGAAGGTATTCAGCATGTAAAGAACTCAACTGAAGGGGATTTTGCCAACACTTTGGATAACTTTTGACTAGTTGATTCAAAAGAGCTTGGGCTAGCTTTCTGAGAGTGAGGCCTGCACCTCACAAGTAGTAGGATAAGAAAAAAGTTAATAGGTGGAAGGAAAAAGGAGAGGGCGTGTTAATTCTATGAAACAGGAGAGAGTCTATGGACCTATCTGCCTTCAAAATAAGCTAAAAATCTTTGCAGCTACTATCCAAACTGCACTGTCTGAGGACTTGTCAGTTTTTAAATTTTCTGAGAAGATAGAGTTGAATTGGAAGAGGAAAATCTCTGGCATTTATATGACCTGCAACATCTCTGTGTCTCAAGTATCAGCAAACCCATCCATGACCAGCCACTGCCTTCCCAGTGACAAGCCCCAGAATTCTTTGTACTCCTTTCCACTTCAGGGAGCCCAGGCTGATAAGCTGGAGCACTTCCCAGAGGTGGACACTATTTGTCCCTCCAGAACTGACGGTCATCATACTTCTTCCAATTCTGAGGTTCCCTGCCGTTCTCTGGAGAAGGTGAATTCATTCAGGAGCGATTCAGATGAACAAGTCTATACCTTTGCCAAATGCTTGCCCCTCAGATGCCAACTGAATTTTGCAAATGCATCCTCTTTAGGTGTCTATAAATGAGATCCCTGAGGCTCAGTGTCCCGTGTGGAGAAGGCTTGGCAGGGTTTGTGAGAAAAAAGACCTTGAAGGCACAATTATCGAGCTTCTGACTGTGCTTACAGGTCCCTGGGAGTTGTGTAGGGGAGGCCTGGCCCCAGTTCTGCACAGAAACTCTGATTGAAAAGACTGACAAGTTCCCACTTGCAATAGATGTCCCTCCTTCTGGGGGTGTTGGTTCTAGCTGAGAGAGTCACTCTTTGTTCTGCATTCATTCATTCATTGAGTCTTTGGGGAATGTTTCTATGTTGGATTGTTCTTGGGACAAGAGCTAAAATAGGGAGCAAGACAAAGACTCTGACCTTGAGGAGAGTCCAGAGAGACCTTGAGAGCCCCAGTTGAAAATGGCACAAGGTAGCCTTCATGATGTAGGAATGAATGTTCCTTCATTCATGTGCTGAGGATTCTAAGGACCTTTTAAAAGGGGTGGAGGTTGCGGGGAAGGGGTTGGATGGGAGCTTCCTGGAGGAAGTGTCAAGCATTTTTCATAATCAAATCATCTAAGAATGTGTTGAGGTCCCCTTCAAAGAGCTTGGATTTGTTACATGAAACATATTCTAGATTTACATTCATTCAAAACATTTTTTATCTTAAACATTTGTCATTTTATTGCAAAACTATGGGAATGAATGGAAAAAAAAATTTGAAATAATCAAAACTCGGCAGAGAATAAAATAACGAGCAGCAATTTTCACTGCTTTAGAAATCAGCCCGGTATACCTTTGAACTTATTTACAAGGACAAAAGGTGTTTGGGATGGAAAGGGAAACCGAGGTTCCTTGTTATGCAGTTGTAACTGTGTGTCTTCCCTGCTTTGTCCCTGGTTCAGGCTCTGGCTTCTCCCACTGCACAGAGGACAGATCTCTTCTGGAGTTAGGATTAAAGAGTGTGCAGGCAGCGAGAGGCAACACGCAACACGAGACTCCATCACAAAAGGTACCATTTGCTTTGAACCTCTTGTCATTCTTCACTCCAACAGCCAGTCCCAGGCTTTCACTGGTAACTGCATATTCCCAGGGATTGGAGGCCCTTTGTCACTGAAACAATAGCCTGGGGGATAGTCTCCCTGAACCAAGGTGGCCAATAGCATCAGTTCCGACGGGGCTCCACGCAATCTCGAAAATGCTGGAGAAAGTGGGTACTAAGGTTTTTGGCATCTCATAAAATATTTCTGAAATGCATTTCATGATGCACTTGGTAATAAAAGTGTGCTACTATGCTCGGCCCCTCCACGAGGCTAGACAGCCCACCCGTGCCTGCACCGGGCCCGCATGAATCAGTGCTAAATTATTCACCAGCCTGACGCTAAAATTTCTGGAGTTCCAAAACCCCTAATAAAGTATTATGAAAAAATATCCATCTCTTTATCTCTATCCATAACTATTTATATGACTGGAGGAAAAAACCTGTCGTTTTATTTCTTTTAATTTAAAAGCTTTCCTAATTCCTTTTTCCTACCACATATATATGTCTAAAGAATTTTCGGGTTGAAATAATAAACTCTAAAAAATGGTCCACAGGAGAAGGTGCTGAGGATTCAGAGTTGACAGGCACAATGAATATTTTGCTCCCTTAAAAACTTTGCATGACACTCACTGAATTGGGAAGTTTTCAAATAGGCATGGCCCTTTTTTATGGTACAAAATGATGACAACATACCCACAGGCTTTCCCTCTGATTATACAATGGCTAAAAAGTTTGTTGCCAAAAAAGGCGTTTCCTTCCCAAGACTGGCCATGTCCCCATCACGTCCTCACGGTCCATCATGGTATTGGACAGACACAGTGTAGTCTGTTCTGAAGCCCCACGTGGGAATCTACTCAGAATGTCCTCAGCAGCATCCGGCCTTACTTGGAGACCCTCGACTACAAAGTACCCCAGGCCATTTATAACACCTTTGAATATTCAAGGTCACAAGAGAGGACATCACACTCAGCTGACTGTCAACCACTCACGGGTAAGGGTGAATTGGTTAATAATTTCTCGCTTCTGGGCTATCAGTGGGTTGAGATCAAGTTCTCTGCAACCGGAGCTGGAACAGGGTGGACCAGCTAGGCAGCAGCTGGTGGCACCTGTCACCAAAGCATCACTGGAAATACATTAAGATAGAGATATTTTCACTTATCAGCACTGCGCTCAGAGACAGTGCTTATATAGATGAAGGCGCGTTTGACAAACTGCTTGGATGGGGGATTAAACTCCCCACTCAAAGAATTTGTTCAAATAAAAACACTTCGTCTGTAAACTGACTTCTAAGTAAGAATTCAAGGTGAGCATGAGATCTGGGGTGCTGTCACCTTCTTCTAAACAGATGTTGAATAAATATTTAAAGGATGTTGGTTTAAATGTGGGATGAGTTATTAGCAGACAAGAGCACCGTGCATTCCCATCCAGCCCTGCTGTCTAAGTCCTCTGTTAAGGGAGGGGTGAAGAGGGAGCCCAGGTCCCTGCATGACTCTGGGGGAAGGCAGGCAATGGGGGAGAAAAGACCACTGGAGATGGGTCCCCATCACCTCTGGAGACAGCTTCTCCAGCAGCGAGGACCCTGCCCTTGCTCTTACCTTTGGAAGACAAGCCACAGGCTGAAGCAGAGAACGCTCATGACCGACAAGACCATCCTGCTATTTCCTAAATCACCAGAGAGCCACACACATAGCAGGACAAGCTCCCGTTCAGTCGAGGGCTGGCAGGACTTCCTGGGCCCAGAGAAAGTCAGATCAAGGGGGACGTGAGGGGTCTACCCCGAGGTGGCTAACAGTGAGTCCTGCTGGTCTCCTGAGAGTGGAACTTCTCAGAAGGCCACAGGGAGCAGTATTCAGAGGTGGCTCTTAGAAGCACCAGCTGCTGGGCCAATTAACTCCAAAAGCCACCTCCTGGCACGGGAGCCAGGACATCTTCCCTGCTGAGTCTTTTGACATGTGCAGGACCAACCTTGTTGGTCGGGCCTTGTCCAGATCAACCTTCTCTCCCGTGCATTTAGAAATGGCTTTTCACTAACAAGCGTGGTGCTGGAAGGGCAGGGGTCACCAAGCAGGAAAGCAGCCGGGTGCCCCTGGCTCTTTGACTGTTCAAACCAAGGTGTGTCAGCCAGGCTGCTCGGGGCTGCCTGGCTTGGCTTCTGTCTTACCTTCAGTCCCCATGCGTTTGCAGGCAGCTTATTTTAAGAGCTGATTAGATGAGCCCTTAATAACATTAGAACTTAAATGGCCCCAGATTGGCTTTCAGCTTCTTGCCAAATTGAGATAAATGTGATATTTGGGGAACTGAGCTCTCAGCTTCATGGACTGCAGACGAATTCTGAGGCACTCTACCCTCTCCTGTGCTTTTTTTTTTTTTTTTTTTTTTTTTTTTTTGCAGCCGAAAGCTGGGTTTGTGTACCTCTATGGGGTCCCTTTCATCTGAGGGTCTGTGAGTCGGTGTGCAGAATTGTCTCCATGAGCACAGATTTTCAAGGAAAGACAAGTTGGGGACAAGGGGCTTCAAACAGAATCATTTCATTTAATACGATCTTTACGGAAAAATTCGCCCCTGTGCCCCAACACCTCTGGGAACTTTCAGTTCAGGCGACAACCTTTCCTGATCAATTACTATTTAGCCATCTAATTCAATATTAATGTTGTTCATACCAGACTTTGGCCAAGGATAGCATAAAATGATCAGAAATATGAGCGATTCATTGCACGAATATGTCCAGGGTTCGCTGTAACTCTTCTGGGAGGGTTCATTTCCAAGAAGAACAAACACATTTATCAAGTAAATAGTTATAGCCTTCCATTTTAATTCCCTCTGTAAATTTTAGAAAAAAAGTAAAAACAGACTTGGAAAAAGGAATTTTTAAAAGGTGAGTATAAATGAACAGTTCAATGCTGAGGCAAATGATTCCTTGCAAACATTCCCAAATTGAGTTGTCCTATCTTTCTCAACCAAACTAGGCACATAGGTTTCCTTAGAATATCTTGAAACCCCTAAAACCATGGTTTGATCTTCTGAATGTGGGTGGTTATTCAAGAAATGTCTTTGAGCTTAAACTTCCTACTTCCTTTAAAAAAGCTCAATGATTGTAGATGCTCTTTCCGTCTTTCAGATGAAACTAGACCTTGAGCTTAAACCTGGCCTTTGTCTTTGGGTGGGGAAAGACCCCCTGCCCTGTTCTCCTACAAGGAAGCTGAGGGTGCCCAGGAGCCAAGCTAGGAGAAGACAGGGACCTGGGCCTGGGCAGCGTTGTGAGCACACTACCCCTGCTGCTCGGGTCCCAAGCTCGTCCCAGCCTCTGGGGACCACTGAGGGGTTTCTGGAGGACTTCACCTGTGGCTGGGAGCAGAAACCGCAATTGGATGTGAACGTCCAGGTTTGCAGAAGTTGGGGCAAAGCAAAGGCTCTGGAAGCGCCGCCGTGTTTACTCTATCCCAAACTCCCACCAGGGCCAGGGTGGGCTGTGCCACCTGGGGGAAAGAAGGCGGGCAGAGGGCGGGCAGAGCCTGTGCACCCTCGGGAGTGCGTGTCCCTCTAGTCGGATGCGCACTCACGAGGAGCGTGTTATCTGAGAGGTCACAGCTGCCTACAGGACTTTTGTAGTGCTTCGGGGGTTTTCTCTCAGCATCTGTGGTTTACGGGGGAAGCTGCCGGGCAGTTTGGTTGGAGCTCCCCTCTTCCTCTAAGTCCCCGCCTCCGCCTCTGGTCCATTCATTGCCTTCCGCTGTCCCTTTTCTTGCTTCTATTCTGTCTCAGTTCCCTTTCTTCTGCGTGTAGACAAGCTGTGTCTCCATTAAAACAAACAAACAAACAAAATGGCTTTCCCTTGATTTCCTGGCCCTGCCTCACCTCCTCTTATTCTGAACTCTGTGGAATATTCGACATTCACTTCTCGCCTGTGTTCACCCTTCACTCCTATGGGAAACGGTGCATCTTACCCACCCTGGCAACAAACCCCACGTCCTTTGCAGACATTCACTGAGCACATACTACGTCCCATGCCCAGTCTACATCCTTTGCACAAGTGGGACACACTCTTCCAAGAAAGGCAAGCATGCCTACCCTCTGCCCCCAAAGTACAAAGTGGTGGTAAGTGGGGCGATGGGGCTAGGTGCTATGGAGAGGCACGTAGGCAAGAGTCATCAGCCCCGTCTTGGGAGCAAGGACCAGCAAGGCAAATAAAGGAGCTCCCCAGGACAAATGCTTGAACTTGAACTCTCTCGTGGAGAAGGGAAGAATGGAGGGTTTAAAGGTGGGGGGCAGACACAATCGGGTCGCCTCCGGAAAGACTGCTGGGAGCAGTGTGAGAAGGGAGGTCCAGATGGGAGGTGATGGAGCCAGGCCCCAACTGCAGCCCCAGGGCTGGTGGAGAGGGGCGCCTCACCCTGCTCTGTTCCCCCGCAGCCACCTGGGTGGCAGCTCTCTCTTCTGCTCCGCGTCCTGAGGGCACGTACTGAGCTTTTTCTTACTGCGCTCACTCAGCTCGTCCTACAGTCAGTCAGTCGTTTGTTTCTTTCTCTAATGTTCCTTATCAAATTGTATCTTTGTTTCCCCTTCCTCAAAGTATAGTACCTTGCTCAGCATTAGAGCTGAAGAAAAGGTTATTTAGTTGAATTGAATTTTCAAGAGCCTCAAACCATGAATAATTGAGGAATCAGCCATGTATAAGTGCTCGTCATTTACATAATTGTGTAAACAAGTTGATAAAAAAAAATTTTTATTTTTCCCATTATTTTTATTATCCCAGAATGCCTTGCTATCATCCTGGTTCTCCAGGTTTTGGGGAAATAGTGAACACCTATTCTCCAACACACGCAAGCAGCCGAGGAACTGCTCAGAGCTCACCTCCCCAGGCAAGGGAAGCGGTGGAGGGAGGGAGCCCACGGTGGCATTGATGGAATATGAAAGCCATGTGCGAGCTTGAGAAAGACGCTCTCTGGAGAGACAGAGTTGCAGAGCGCCCTGCGTGACAGGCCATGTGCGGAGTCCTGAAGGTCAACGTGCAGACACAAATTGATGAAGCTAAGTACTTGCTGAAATCACCTTCCAACTTTGATCACAAGCAAGGCTTGTACTAACCATGAAAACGCTTATGTGAAATGCCCCTTTGGTATGTCATCAAAGCAAATTTAAATTGTCTGGATTCTTCCCCAGACGGAAGAGTCTACAATAGAGTTAACAGATGCTATAAGGAGTTAACTGGTGCTTGCAATTTTGTTATTAAGTTAATGTGTGGACCCTACTGGCCCCAGAACAGCTTCTATTGTGGCATATTTTTATAACCTTGAGGAAAACCTCTCTCTCTCCTCTTTCTCTCTCTCTCTCTCTCTCTCTTTCTTTAATCCAATAATTCTGATTGACTGTGAGTTGGCCCCATCTGTGTGGCACCCCAGTTATCAAACACAGCCCCTGGCTTCTAGGAGGCCAGGAGTCAGAAAACTCCTAGGCCTGGCCTGTGTTGGGCAAGCTTAATCAGAGCCTATGAGTGCCACTGCCCTGTGACATTTAGGCAGCAGAGAAGCAAAGAAGTGGGGTGAAGTAGAATAAAGGCAAAGCAAGACAGACGCGGGGGACTGAGTAATTTCTGTGAAATAAAAAGGCTTGCACCGCGGACCACACAAAAGAAGTCCATATCATGCTTTGTAGGAGCCCTGTTTGGGGAGATGGCTTGAATTGTGGTTGACTATGAGCCATGGAGATTTGGGCATTGTCGCCTTTTGTAGTTTTACGGGACTTGGCCCGGGATCTCGAGTGACTTGGCCGAGATTGCTGATCGGGTCAGCGCCATTTTGGTGGTGTGTGTGTGGCGCGTGTTAGTCGTTGTTAGAGCCAGAGAAAAAAGTTATCAAAATAAAAAGCTGTTTGTCTCCAGTTTGCCTCTGAACTTCTTCCCGCGGCTTTGTTACTCCAAGCGGCCATCGCTTCAGGCAGCAACAATGCTTCACCTCTCAGGGAACTTAGTCGAGAGGGTAATTTTAAACCCAGGAAACAAACAAAATAGCAGCACATGGCAATGAAATTAAGCACTGCAGGACTAAGTGGGTTACAGGACTAGAGGCCTGAATAGGACCCAAACCACAGGACTCAGGGAACTGCAGCTGCACAGAGACCTCCCAGGAGGGGTCGCAGGAGTAGAGCCGAGTTTTGACAGAAAGGTGAAAAACCACAGCAAATTTTTCATCAGGTGCAGGAAAGACCAGGGCAGCATGGCTCCTGGGCTTATGAAGAGAAGGAAGACCACGAGGAGGGGAAGAGAAAGAAGAGGAGAGGAAGAGAAAGGCTGCTGATGGGGGTGTGGAGCAGCCACACAGCTGTCTCGGGTCCCCCTGGGCACCTGCCCTACCCCTGCCACTGCCTTGGCCAAAGACTCACAGTCAGAGGCGGGAAATGGTCCACCTGGAGGACTGGCCTGGAGCCAGGCTGTTGCGTTGTCTCCAACCACCACACCGTGAGGCATTCTTACCCTCAGGTTTGCTTGAGAGGAATGCGGTTTATACTGGAAAGCTCATACCTTCCAGAATGATCTTCTACTAAAATGATTCTTATGTGACGCGCGCATAGTGACTTTACATATTTATGGGATACAGGGTGGCATCTCAATACCCAGGTACAATGTGTCAGGGTCAGAACAGGGTAGTTGGTGCATCTCTTACCTCAGACAGTCATCATTTCTTTGGGAGCATTCAAAGCCCTCTCTGCTAGCTATGTTGAAATAGTCAATTAATCACTGTCCATCTTAGTTATCCCATTAGGAGTTATGCCTCCCTCCCAACTGCACCCCTGCACCCAATGACCTCCTCCCTCCACCCCTCCCTCCCCTGACTCTCCTCAAGCTCTGGTACCTTCCGTCTTTCTGCTCCTGACTTACTACTCT
The DNA here is from genome assembly GCA_025594165.1 of Tamias sibiricus. Taxonomy (NCBI): domain Eukaryota; kingdom Metazoa; phylum Chordata; class Mammalia; order Rodentia; family Sciuridae; genus Tamias; species Tamias sibiricus. The sequence goes on along the minus strand of CM046669.1, from coordinate 10,357,018 downwards.
CAATGCAGTCACACTGACCTTTGACAACCAAATGCTCATGTTCCTAACAATTGGGTGTAAAGGGCCCTCGGAAACTCCAGAACAAATGAGCCGGCTTCATTAGCTGAAGGCTCTGGAAGCCTCTGCAAGAGACGGAGAGGCTGGTAAATTAAGGACAAGATACTAGATGCATTTCCAGAAGGTTCTATAGAGAACAGGAAATGACCAGTGACATCTATTTTGATTGACAACTGTGAAATCTCCCAGTCCTATACAACCAGAGATATGTAAAAAAATGTGCTCTACAAGTATAATACGAAAAGTAATACATTCTGCTGTCATTTCTAACAACTTAGAATAAAAAATAAATTAAAAAAAAATTCTTCCCCCAACCCACCCTCAACCCCACCCAAATTTGCAGGAAAAATTCTAAGAGGAAAAATTCTGCTGTGTTGCCCGAAATTCTACCATTTGAGAGACAATCTTGTCAAGGTGTTGTCTCCGCTAGATTTCCCTCCTGAGAAGCAGGTGCCCCCTGAGACAGCTGTTTGCCCACACTAGAATGCTAATTATTTTAGTATATTATTCGTTTTCTAAGAGGTGTTAGAGGAAGAAAATGCAGAGACCAGCAGGAAGATTATGATAGGAGAAGAGGGGAAATCCTGGCAGAGCCAGGGCTGGGCCAGGAAGGCAGGGCTGAGGGTGAGGCAGGGCTGAGGGAGGGAGGACGGTCTGGAGGACCGAGGAGTGGGGGGTGGCGCATGATGCAGAGAAGCGAGGAGACACTAGCTCCGACATACATTAACGTGGGCATATTTAAGGGCCACCTAAGAGGCCTCGGCACTGCTTGAGAGAGCAAAATAGGAGCAGGAATTGAGCAGGGTGGGCTGCCTCTGGGGCCCTACCAGGTGGCAGCCTGAATGGGTGTGTCTGCAGTGAAGTCAAGTCCAGCTGCAGCACAACCGCAGCAAGCTTTTCCTCAGGCGCAGGGAAGAGAGGGCCTAGAGATCAGCCCAGCACAGGACAACTGTGGCCACGGGCCAAGGGAGGGCCGGATTTCAGGCTGAGTCAGCAGAGAACAATAAAGCTGGGGAATGATTGAAGAACTCTGGGAACTCTGATAATCGGATCCCAGAATCACAGACCCATCAAATGTTTCATCTAGGACTTCACAGATCATTCCAGTCCACGGAAAAACAGGGCCCGAGAGGTGAGGATCTGTTGAGTGCTTCTTATAAGCTAAGCCCCGTTTGGATCACTTTATAGGTCTTAACTCAATCACTCCTGCCAACAGCCAGTAACAGTAGGTACTGCCATTGTCTCTGTTTTATAGAGAAGGAGATTGTGGTACAGAAAAGCTCAACAATTTGCCTGAGTGCCAACTATTTAGGAAGTGGCAGATCTAGGACTTGAACCTAAGCAGCTTGAGTTTGAGGCTGCGTCACGTGAATAAGCAAACCCGGAATGATTGGTGCAAGATCACCTAGCCAGGCCCCCAGGGAAGCTGGCGACCTTTTGTCATTTGAGTCCCATCACACTCAGGTTAGAGTGTAAGTACCACTAGTGCAGGCTGAAGGCCTCTTGGGAGAGGTTGCGGCAGATCTGGTGGCAAAGACCTCTAATTCCTAGGGGGAGCTGAAGTCTGTCTGGAAGGGAAGCCGGCCACCATGGAGGAGCAGCCACTGTTTCCCTAAGCAAGGAGTTATAAGGGATTGCAATGCACTGCGGTTGAAGCATGAGAATTATGGAGATGATGGCTCAGGAATGAAGGAGCAGGTGTATCTTGCCTTGAGGAGGAGGAGGAGTTTGAGGTAATGAAATGGTAAAGAGTGTATTGATGAGATTTCAAGAGGGATCAATGCAACAGCAATAGACTGTAATGCCCAGAGAACAGACCCCCAAAGACCACCAAGGAATCCAGAGTGTATGCAAAAACAAAGAGCCTTTATTTGGGCTTAAGCTCGGACTCTCAGACCTCACCAACACAGTGGACCCGTACTGAGAGTCCCGAACCTAGGAGGGGCAGGTCTTTTATTGGAGTAGAAGCAAGGAGAGGGAGGGGGTCTACATGATTGGCCATCTTTACAGTTAGGGTGTCTTGTCACATCGTAATTGGCCAGGGGAGCCCGCGCACGCCAAGCACATTTTAAATTGGGGGATGACTAAGGGGGTTCTCATTGGTGGAGGCTGTCCTCAGAGCAATGGAATGTGGTGACTGTTACTCAAGCTCACTGCAGGGTCCTGCTTTTACCTTATAAGGTCTTATTGTGTGCAGGCTGGCTTAATGTGCCCGACCTGTTCTCTCCTTGTCCTCGTGACAGGAGACTTGCAATAGCTCAAGGCTGATAAAATGGAGGCAAAATGGAGTCACAGCAGTTTGACTCCTATTATCTTTAAGCCAAGCATTTTACAGAAGCAAAAAGAAGCCGTTAAACTAAAAAGAGGCGTGGGGCTACAAAGGGGGGTTCCACACAGACCATGGGTATGAAGTTAAAGGAAGAACGGGGTGCATTCGGTCATTCAGTCACCAGTGCTCACGGGTACCAGCTTTGTCAGGCCTTCAGGACTCTTGGAAGGAAACAAGGTCTAGTCCACCATGAGCTTAAACTGTAATGAAAGTAGGGTGATCACAAACAACTGCCCCTTTCCCCAATCCTGTACTGGAATGTCAGAAATGCCGGGGTGCCTCTCCAGTGGCTGGCGTGGCCTTGAACTGCTCTGAAGGAGACCCTGGTAGTCAGAACCCTGGGAGTCGGACAGCGGTAGCCGAGGCCTGTGCAGATGAGCTGTCCCTCGGATGAGGATCCTTATCGTTCGGCTGTTACAGGAAGAGAGGAGAGGATGGAGGAGTCGGTAGTAAATAGGAGTAACAGTGGCAATGGTGAAATTGCCCTGGATGGTGGCAGATCTTTTGTAGTTAACATTATCATGGGTGATTTGGTGAAGGAAAGAGGGGACTTCTAACATTAATGGAGCTGTTGAAGTACATGTCTAGTGTGTAATAGGGATGCCTGGAGCTGTATCAAAGGTGGCCGGGGTCTGGCATTGTAGAGGGGTGGATAAAGACATTGAAATTGTTATGGGAGCAATTATGATTGTAACTGAGGTGATAATAAAGATAATGGACCTGTAATTGAAAAGCTGATGGCTGTAAAGGAGAAGGTGAGGGCAACTGACATGGAGAGGGGGTGCTACAGGAGGTAATGGCGGCTGTGTGAGAGGTAATGGAGTTATAATGTAGATGATGTGAAAAGGTAATGGAGTTATAATGTGGTGATGACTACAGAGTGGGGGGAGGAGAGGCTCATTTTAATGGAAGCCAGAGGGGCTGCGTGGTACAGGTGAGAATGGTATGCAGAGCATTCATCACAACAGCTGGTGCCGTGGGTGACCAGGAAAATAATGAGCAGCTACACCCAAGGTTCTCATTACAGCCGGCATCCTAATGGACCCTGGAATACGATAATGATGTTAATGGAAAAGATGAGGACTGCATGAAAGTCAAGGGCCTTGTGATGGTATGGAGATGTATAGTGGGCAAGGCCAGAGGAGGACTGGGGGTTTCGGGTAGACCCATGTGGACAGAGCTGGAAGGCCCAGGGCTGAGGGGCTGAGGGTCGTTTAGCAGACACAGCCCCGTGGGCTGTTTGTTCACGCAGCTGCTCTTGCTGGAACTAGGCGTGTATTGTGCATGAGGCTGGCCCAGGGTGAGCAGAGCCGGGTGGAGCCAAAATTTGAGCTTTTAATGTTAAGTTTGATCTTAAACAGGCGTGACAACGTACTAGCCCGTCTATAGTACTTCTGTGAGCAAATGTGCAAACGGAACAGCTGGGAAATTTGTGAGTTTCCAGAAAAAAAAAAAAATGGAATGAACAGAGGTTACTTCCTTCTGTCTGTCTAGCTAGCTATCACCTATTCATCCATCCATCCATACAGACATCCGTACAACTCATACTTCTCCCAAATGGGGAAGTGGGAGCTTATTTCCAGGGCTCACTGTTCAGTTCACGAGCTCCTTAGTGGGGAAGAGGGACCACGTCTGGTGTGCTGGGCTCTGAGACGGAACCTGGGGAGGGGGCATGCATACCGACAGACAACTCCAGACCCATGCTAGGCATCTGGGAGAATAGGCACGACCCAGAGCTTACAAGGGGATCGGACCCAGCCAAACAGGCTCATCCTCTGTACAAGGAGATGAGCATGAAACACAGATGTCCTATGCCCCTGGAACCTAAATGAGAACTCTCAGACTAAGCACATCAAAACGACTGAGAAGCTTTGACAAAAATCCCAATTCCTAGGTCCCATCTCATGGAGGGTCTGATTCTGTTGGCCTGTGGCTGGGCCTGTGACTCTGTAGTTTTGAAACTACCCATGATTTTTTTTTTTTCTATTTTTCCACTGTCAATATGTATTCCTTATAAGCAGAAGATTAGGGAAGAGATGAAGCAAGCTGCTTGTGGGAGTAGGCCAAATCAAACTTCAGAGGAAATCTGTCCCAACGGTAGGCTCTGACTGTCTTCCACCTGTTCCCCTCCATCTGCACAGAGGGACTCTAGCTCCAGGGAAGGGTCACACAATAGATGGAGATGGAGTCCTCCAACAGGGGCTTGGCAAATGCCAATGGCTAAAGCCAGCCCTGGGCCCTGTTTTTCCAGAACAGAAGGGTGTGGTGGTATAGGCATGCAGTATGTCGGAGGGTGGAGGAGGGAAAATGAACCAGAGAGAGATTTCAAGGGCCTGCAGCTATGAGGATGGACGTGGGGATGGAGGCAAGGGGCTGGGCCCCTCGTGCTGTATTTGAAGGGCTCCCCCTCCCAGCCTTCGTACTCAGCCTTTTGTGCTTCAGGGTTCTCAAGGATTCAAACGTGTCAAAATCATAGCAGTTTATGTTCTGGAAGTACACCTTATTTCTGTCCTTAGATGTGAATGTGTACGTGGCGCACATATCTTAATCAATCAACAAAATTAGCAAGTGGGTGTAATTATTAAACAGTGTATTACAAATAAAATGTACCTTATCAGTTGCTGAATGGATATTTCTCAACAGCCCCATGTCCTAACTCTGACTGCTCCTTCCCACTTGAACTGTTAAAGAGAGCAGCAGCCGACTGAGAGGTTCTAGTATTCCATCATGGTTCCATCAGAAGAAAAGCCCTGGTCTCAGAGAGACAGAAACCCAGAGATTAGTCCTGTGTCCCCACCGGGGAGTGGTGGAGTTCAGCTTCTACAAGATCCTCTTGGGAATGACTCAAGCAAGCTGTTGAGGGTGCGTTGGAGAGGGACCTCACGAGAGTGACCACTTCTCCCTCTCCCTGGTCCTGACTCTGATCAGCAAGTGGACCGCACAGTCCTTTCAAAACTACTCCTTGCTTTCCGAGGGACTCTGACCCACCTCTTGAGCAACACCGCCTTCGTCCTGAGCCAGCCTGTCATTTGTGAGCTGCTACACGTTCATTAGCCTCCCAGGTTCCTCATGGAAGCCAGGACCTTTCCTTGGGTTTGCGAGGGTGGTTCCCTGGATCCCCTTTAATAAAATTACAACTTCAGGAAACAAATCATTTATATCGAATACAACCCCGTGGCTTCCTCTTATGTTAATCATTTCAGGCAGGTGCTATTAGGTAATTCAATCACTGGGCTACGCAAAGCTGCCACTGAATTAATGAGGAATGAACTCAAATTCTGAATAAGAGATTTTCTGAATAAATGGTTCTGAATAAAAACGTGGGAGCCAAGCCTATAATCACAGCAGATGACAACATTATAAAATCGCATATTAAATGCATTCCTAGCATCCATCTATTTCCAGCCCTCAAACTCTTTGTGAGCCAAAAGACCATATTGTGGCCACCAGCAATAGCTTCCCGCACTCACCGGGTTTTTATTTTTTCCTAATGCTTTCTCAGGTGAGATGAATACATGCGGAAGCCCTCGTCCCAACTTAGAACAAATTTTAGTTTATCCCCGCAGTGTGTTTATAGCCCCATTCAGACTCTGCAGTTTTCTCCTCTTTGGGCTGGACCACAAGCACGCAGCTCCCTTCTCCCCAGGACCTCCCCTCCTAGCCACCAGGGTGATCTTTCCAAAACCCAGATCTGACCACACCACATGCCTGCCTCACACACTCCAACCGTTTTCTCTATCCCTGCTGCCTTCGCAAGCCAGACACAGCAATCTGGGGCAAGGCCTCTGTCCATCTTTCTAGCCTCATCGCCCATCAGTCCCTTAGAGGAATGCGCCCTGTATTCCAGCCACACCAATCCTGAATGTTCTGTGCATCTCTCTCCTAGCGCCTGGTCTTCCTCCCATGAGACTGCCCACCCCAATTCTCACCCTCAAAGCTTATCACAAGCATCACCGCCTCCTCATCTCCCAACTCCCCCTTTCCACTGTTTCTAGACTGACTGAGGCACCTTTCCTCGTGCTTCCTTAGCTCTTGGGGGCAGAGCTCTGTTGATGAATAGATGATGAATAGAGCTCTCAGCACCGTCTGTTGGAGCCCAAGTCTTCCAATCGAGCTAGACTGACAATGCCCCAAGAGCAAGACCACAAAGTGTTTAACCTTGTGTGTTCAGTGCTGAGCATATGGTAGACACATGATTTGTATTTGATAAATGAATGAACCACTGGTGGAATAGATGAAATCGTGACTGGATAAATAAGTGATTCCAATAGCAAGAGTTATGCTAATTCCAGTAGCCGCATGTCCGTTCTCCAACGCTGAGCAGAAGAACTTGAAGTTCTTTCATAACCTCAAATTCCACAGTGAAGACTCAGTTGGGAACCAGTGGGTCTCCTGAAGCTCATGACAATGCCACCAACTCCTCCTCCTCCCGCTCTTCAGTGAATGGAAGGAAGCGGCTGCGTATTAGTGTTCTACCGATCGTACCATGCTGGGTCCGATCTCTGAGGTAGGAAGCCGCCATTAGCATGAGCCTCATGGTTTGGTGCCCTGGTGGCCTTCCTGGGGCCCAGGCTTCCTGCTCCCCAGGAAATCGCTCCCGCTCTGTACCCTGCATTTGGTTTCCACAGAGCTGGTGGCCTGGCATTTGTCATGCTGTGCTTCATCAGAGATTTAATCAGGTCTGGGTTTTAACAGCGTGCTCGTCATGGTCACTTAACTTAAACTCCAGCCTGTGCAGGCGATGGTGGGTCCTGCTCACTCCATCTGGTGGTTTTGGCGTTTAAAACTTTAGGGTCTCTCGTCAAGAGCACTGTGCGTCTTTACCATCCCCTCAGACCCCCAGCCTCAGCCTGGTTCCCTGGGTGACACTGTCCAGGTGTAGAGATGAAGCTGCTGTCAAGGAAGCAGCTGCATATTGGTGTCCTACTGATGTCATAACAAGTGGCCACAGACGTGGTGGCTGAAAGCAACACACCTGCATTATCCAAGTTTGTACCGGGGAAGTGGGTCTTGGCAAGGTGTGGCGGGGCTGGTTCCTTCCCGAGGCTCTGGGGAGAACCCGTCTCCCAGGCTTTGTCGGCTTCTGTGGTTGTCCACGCTCCCTGGCTCCTACCTCTTCTCCATGTTCAAAGTCAGCGATGGCTGAGGGAGTCCTCCTCACATAGCACCACCCAGACCTCTCTTCTGCCTCCTTCTGCTTTTCAGGACCTGTGCAACTACCCTGGGATTACCCAGGTAATCCAGGCTAATCCACCTGTTGCAGGGGCAGTTAGTTAGCAACCTGCATTCCCCTTTGCCACATAAGGTAGCACATTGGCAGATCCCAGGCAATAAGACCTGGCCATCTTTGGTTGGCCATTATTTTTGCCTACTATATTCTGTCTGGCTCTGGACATCTGAAAGGGGTCCTTTGTATAACTCCAGCGAGTCCAGTGTCCACAGCAATATCACAGTCACCTGGAGAGTTTTTGAGATACAGCCCCTCATACCTCACCCAAGACCTTCAGAGGCAGACTCTACATTTTCATAGACTCCCATGGCTTAGGTTAAGCACAGTGAATCTGAGAAGTCTGCCACTCTGCGGGGCAGGGAAAGAGCTCAGATGCTGGTGTTGATCAGTGATCTTCTCTGGAAGTGTGTGCAATAATGGAAGGGTCTCGAGGAACCCGATATATGGCATCCCTCTTCCCCATCAGAGGTCTGAACAAGTAGAGACAAGAGAAGCAGCTGTCCAGGTGGGGACCAAGGCCTCCCCTTGCTAAATGTTTTGGTAATATGAGCTTCACCTGTAGCTCTGATGTTGACATTCCCAACTAGGGGACTTCTTCCCACCCAGCCAGGGCTGCATCAGACTGCAGAGGGTCTTCCGCACCACAGCCCCTGCGGACAGAGCAGAGCCCGTGTGGAAGGATTTCAGGTGCACCCGAGAGCATGTGTCCTCTGCAGGCAGCCCCCCAACAGACCCCCGAGGAAGGAAGAGGAGGAGGCTGGGCTACGTGTGCCTGATTCCTCCTTCCAGACTCAGCCACCAGAGAGGTCACTGGAGAGTGAGGGGACAGAGGACAGTGGTACGGCTTCAGAGCTGCCGCCATGTGGGGGCAGGTAGACAGCGGACGGGAACCAGCAGTTCCCTGATGAACACCCCCCACGTCACAGAGGAGTGGGAGGCACGCAGGGCGGATTCTCACACACGGTAAGAATCCAGTCACGAGAACCACTGTGTGGTCCAGCAGGTCCAGACCTGGCCACCTGCCAGGACACCTCAGGAACGGGTTACAGACGTGGTTCCCTAGACCCCTGCCCAGGGGACTCAGGTTCCGTAGGCGTGAGGTTGGGCCTGGGGACCAAGCAGACCTGAAACGCCACAGCACCCAAATGAAGAAAAAGCTCGCGTCTTTGTCCCTTTGGTCACTTAGGCAGGACTTTACCTAAAGCAGAGGAAGTGGCAAGACTCGGTCACCAGTCTTGGAAACTCACGGAGCTGGTTTACCTAAAGAGGGGTGTTCTGTGAACCTCTGGGAGCCTCACGGAACACAGGGACATGTGGGAAAGCGACTGGCCCGGAAGTCGGAGGCTTCCCGGAGCCCGGCAGTGTGTGCTCCCCGCCTGTCGTTTCTGCTTCTCTCTGTGGCCAGCGCCACCTTCTCTCTGTTCTCAGACACGTGGGGGGCGGCATGTGGACTTGGTCTCTGGCAGACAGATTGGCACTCTTGTCATCTCCACTCAAATCCCCAGAGAGAGAATCTGATGACCCAAGTCAGGTCAGCTGTCCTTTCCAGGGTGCAGGGGCTTAGAGGACCATCCCTCCATCCCTTTAAAATTAACACCCAATAACTGTAAATATTTATGGGGTACAGTGTGGGAATTTGATGCACGTATACAATGTGCAATGATCAAGTCAGGTAATTAACGTTTCCCTCTCCTTAAACGTTTATTCTTTATATTGGGATCCTTCAAACCCCTCCCATCATTCTTTACAAAATATACACTAAGTTGCTATAAGCCATTCACCCCCCCACCCCCCGTGTGCTGGAACGCGAGACCCCATTCTTCCTAACTGTATTTGGCACCCATTGATCACCCTCTCTCTGTCCCTCCTCTCCGTCCCCTTCTATGACCTCTGTTCTGCTCTTGACCTCTGTGACACCCACTGCTTTGGTTTCCACGGTCGGTCGAGTGAGCTCATGCGGTGCTTGTCTCTTTGCCTCCCCGTTGGAGGGAGGCTTCTCACAAGCCTTCACGTCTGGTGGACATCCACAGAGTCGAATGGAAGCTGCTACCCCGTGTCTACATTTTAAAAATTGCTTTCCCCCATAACCAGAAAACAAGAAAGAAAGCCTTGTGACTTTGAGTGTCTGATAAAGATCTGTAAATATTGTTAATCTGTCCTCGGAATCCATTTGCTTGGAAGATCTGTCTTGGTGAAATCCTGGAGATTAGGCCTCCTCCCCTGTTTACTTGAAATGGCCGGGGGTGTTGACGTCTTCAAAGAGGACGCTTCTATTCTAAGTGGGCTCACTTCCTCCCAGAGGGCGCAAGGTCTTTCCACGGGCTTCCTTCTAGGGTGAAGAGGGTCCTTCTCCAAAAAGGCCTTTTCTGGGAGTGAGTGCCGAATCCACTTGTGTTGGAGTTACTTTTCATGAATGTCCACCTCCCAGACACAAGCTCCTCCTCCAGAGTCAAGGCCACGCCCTCCTCGTCCTCTAGGTACAGCACCTGAGTGCTGCCCATGTGTGTTTTTCACTTGGACTAAGTGAGAGGTGTTGTTCTTCAAAAAGTGTCCTATGATACCATGCGTGGTGAGGAGTCTGCAAGTACCAGGAAACAATGCCAAGAAAGAGTCCCTACATTCAGAGTTGCTGTGCCCCTCTGGCAGGGGAGTCAGTGGTCACCTCACTAGGCATCCCAGGAAGGAAAGGGCACCCCTAGGGATGTGGCTGTGTGACTGCAGGCCCAGGAGTTAGGACAGGTGGCCCCACAGCTCACAGATCACATTCTCCTGTAGACCTTCCTCCTTCCTTCAGCCTCCCTGTCTTTATCTCAGTTGCTCAGACCCCTGCCTGCCCCTACCATATGCACTCCAGTTAGGGGAGCCGGGAGAGCTTCTTCTCAGAGGAGCAACTGCCATAGATCATCACAGGGAGAGGGCGCAGAGACCGTTTATGAATGTTTATTTTAATTGCAGTAATATAAAACCTAAGACTCCAGGATGTATCACTCCATTTTAAAATCAATATCACAAGGCTCAAATATCTTTATCTTGATGATGTTTTATTCTAAAAATGTATTTTCCAACTCCTAAAATAGTAAAAAAAATAGCTTTGGCATGACAGTCGTCTGACACAAATGAAAACACAATCTAATGAAATGGCATTTTATGAATTTAAACTGAAGCAAATATTTGACGTTTTATTTAAATTAATTTGCTGTTCATGCTCTGCGGTTTCGGTAGCAGGCGAGCTCTGTTTTATTACATGTTTACTGCGCTGGGCTCTGAAACTTGCCGGTGCAGAAACAGAAGCTAAGGGACCCAGGGAGACCAGATTCTGAGGGTCCCCCAGGCCAACACTCTGGTTCTATTGGCAGAAAAAAATTGGCAGTGTTTGGGTATGACGTTGTTTGACAGAACCACGACACCCACTGCTGCATCCCAGGCAAGCGTGGGATAGCCAGCCTTTTGGCTACATAAACACCCCAGTTTCTTTTACTAATCTGAATCGAGTCTCAGTGTCCATTCTATACAAATTCTAAACTAAAAAATTCCTTCCTAAACTTTCCAGGAAAATGATCTGTCAGTTGTAGGATGCTATGACAGTAGCCCACCCTCATCCTTGAAGAAAACATTCCAAGACCCCCAGTGAATGTATGAACCCTCAGAGAGTAGTGACCCTTGTATACACTGTATATTTTCCCCCTATGTGGCCTGCAGTATTGCGTGCAGTACCGGAGTCAGTCTGTCCTTCCTTGTTTATGCCCTGATGTCTCTTTGCATTGCTCACTACTCTTGCTCTCTGGGACTATTATTGAGCAAATGAAGATTACTTGGACTCAATCACTGTGATATCACAATATTTGAACTGGTAATCGAGATAGCTACTAAGTTGCTAACAGGTGGGTAGCATATGGAGCATAGATACTCTGGACAAAGGATGATTCACATCCTGGGCAAGGTGGAGCTGGCCAGCTTGGAATTTCCTCATGCAACTCAGAATGGCCTACAACAGGACTTACCAATTGTCTCTGAAATCCTTCACTTAACATTTCCAGACTTCAGTTGACCCTGGGTAACTAAAATGTAAACCAAAACCTCGGATAAGGGAGGACTACTTTACTATCACTTCAGAGGGAAGCTGGGGTATAGACGTGCTCATTAATTTACCATCTGGCCCTTAAAGAAAAATGTGCCAACCCATGGATTTATAGAATAAACTTGAGGAAAAAATTGCGTTTTTATTTGAAATTCCAGGTTGCTGTAGTTTGATCAGGAGTGTCTCCCAAAGGCCGATGTGTTGAAGGTGTGGTCTCCGGCCCGTGGTGCTCTTGGCAGGTGGTAGAACCTTTAGAAGTGGGGCCTGGCAGGAAATCTTTAGGTCGTTGGGGTCATGCCCTTGAAGGGGACTGTGGAACCCAGTCCCTTCCTTTATCTTTCTTTTGTTCTCCAGCCACTAGGGAGCAGTTTCACTCACCTTGGGCCCCTGCCACACTCTACTGCCTTGCCACTGGCCCAAAAGCAACAGGGACAATTAATCATAGGCCGCAAGCTCCCAGACTATGAGGCAAATAGCCTTTTTTTTCTTTATAGGTAGATTGCCTCAGATATTTGTTATAGGTATGGAAAGGTGACACACAGATACTAGTGCAATTTCTTTTTATAGCTTCCTGAATCAGTAATTTGCAGATCCAAGTAAGAGTTTTCTGAAAGTTTATAGCTACATAAACTGTATCTGATTGGAGTCATCGCTTGCTTTATGTGACCACTAACCTGCAACAATGACCCCTCTCCTGGAAGAGGGTCTGGATCAACAGTGAGGGTGCTGATGACCACAAAATAGAGGCTATGAGCTGATTGTGGGTCATGATCAAAATGCTTCATAAATTTTACACATTGGATGGCAACTTGCGGGAGTTTAGGGGGGGTTGTGTTTGGGGGTTTTTTTGTTTTTTTTTTTTTTTGTCTGTTTGTTTGTTTGTTTTGCTTTGGGACATAGGTCTTCACAACTCCAAGATAAGAGTGCACTTAAAAGATGAAGATACAGTTTATAGAAAAGAAAAAATAAATAAAGAAACTGGACTTAGAAGAAGAAAACCTAAGCAAATTTTTTTTGTTTTTTTTTTATTTTATCCGTTTATTTTTCTTTTTTCTTTTTTTAAATTTTTTATTCTAAGATGTTATAAATGACAGCAGAATACATTACATTTCATATTACACTCATAGAGCACTTTTTTACAAATCTCTGGTTGTATGCAAAGTATATTCACACCATTCGTGACTTCATACATGCACTTAGGGTAATGATATCCATCTCATTCTACCATCTTTTTTTTTTTTCCTTCACCCTTTTGCCCCCTCCCTCTCCCTCCCTCCCCATTGGCCATTCTAGTAGAATGCATTACGCTTCATAATACACACATAGAGCCTCTTTTCACATAACACTGCTTGTATACAAAGTATATTCATACTATTCAAGTCTTCAATCATGCATTTGGGATAACGATATCCATCTTATTATACCTCCCCCCCTTTTTTTTTCACCACCCCATACCCCCTATCTCCCTACCTTCTCCTCCCTCCCCTTTGACCACTCTAGTGCTCCTCTAGTCTTCCTAAGTACCCCGACACCCAACACCGCTGTGACTCTGACTCCTTGTATCAGAGAAAACATTTGGTACTTGGATTTTTGAGACTGACAAACTTTTAAAAGAGAGAAATCTCTCCCACCCACCTTCGTTCCCCCCGCCCTCCAGCGATGTATTCACTGTAAAGTTTGTCTCCACCATTTGGGAAGCTTTAGTTCTGCTCACAGGGAAAAGAAGGAAATTTGAAAACACAGTACAAGCTGCCTCCTGGGCCGGCTATCTCAGCACTTCCCAAAACATCTGCTCTTCACTGGTCAGGGTTGAGATGTGGCCCATCCAAACCAGCATCAGAAAGTGTGAATTGTTGGCTCCTTGGGTTACTTGGTGACTCAGCCAAGTCACCTGGGAAAGATGCCTTTCTGGGGACTGTCCCCTCTCCTGGCTTATTCTCTACCCCAGGGTCAGTCAGGTGAGGCACTTTGGAAGTGCTATGAACAAACTCTTAGAACTGGGAGTGGAAGGAAGCCGGTGGAAGTCCCTCAGATGCCCAGGCGACTGTGAAATAACAAAAGGAGATAAGAGCCAACACAGTCAGGAGGAAGGGGGGACGAGAAGCAAAGGAACACAGAGGATGACATTTTTTCTCACAGATAACCTGGGAACAGGCTTTATCATGCAGAGACCATTTTCTCTCGAAATTCAAAAAGAAGAGAAAAGGATCAGTTCAACAGCAAAGTTCAGCTTAAGTAACCCTACCAGGTAGTCGAAAAAAGCTTTCAGGTGCTTGGTTAAAAACATTTTTATACTGTTATCAAATAAAAATACCAGTGGTGAAAGAAGAGGCCACACTTCCCCGGGGAAGGCTCAGAGAAAGTAGGCATTGGCGAAGAGGAAAAATCACCCCACCCAGCAATGGCTCCTGATGTTCCAATAGGAAATGAGAAAATTCAATGAATTCTGTGGAGGATATCTATTTACTTACAGGATACAGTGCTGGCCTTCAAAGAATCTGTGATCTACTTCTGGGACCGGAACTGACTCACATCGTGAGAAAACAGGATAAGATGGTTTCCGCTCATTGATCATTCTGTAGGAGGTAGAAGAGGCGGTGCCGGGGAGTAGTCTGGATGTGCATCTGTGTTAATTATCCATGGCTGAGCAACACAGTACCCTAAACTAAGTGGCTGGAAACAACAGCGGTCACAGTTTTGAGGGCCCGGAACCTGAAAGCAGTTTAGTTGGTGGGTTCAGCCTCAGGATCCCTGTGAGGTGGCAGTTGGGCTCTCTTGTCTGGGGCTTCCGCCATCTCAAGGCACCACCAGAAGAGGACCCATTGCCGCGCTCATTCATGTGGCGGACAGAGGCAGCATGGTGAACGAGGTCCCACCGGAGCTAGCAAACAGAGAGGCGCCCCAGGCAAAAGCCACAGTCCCTTCACAGTCCAACCTGGTAAACAACGTCCCATCCCTTCTGCCATATTCTCTTCATTAGAAAGGAGTCGGTAAACCCAGTCCACGCTCCCGGGGAGGGGAATTCACACAGGTTTGAATACCTGGAGGTGAAATGATTAGGCGCTTACCCGAAGTCTATCTACCACACAGGCAGCAGGGAGGTCCCTGGGAGGGGTCAACACGCCGTAGTCAGAGGACTGCCATCTCTTCTTGTAAACGAAGCTCCATTGGACCACAGTCCCCTCAGTGGGCGACTCACTGTCTATGGCTGCATTGGTGACACGGTGGTAGAATGGAGTAGTTGTGGCAGAGACTGGATGATCCCAACCTTAAAGTATGTACCGTCCACCTGGACCTTTACAAGCAGAGTTCTGCTGAGCCCTGCTCTAGAGCAGAGCTTTTCAAAATTTATGTACTTAGGATCACCGGGAGATATTGTTAAAAAGTGGATTTGGATTCAGTCAGTCTGGGCAGGTCCTGACCTTGTGCTTTATAATCAAATGCTGATGCTGCTGGGCGACAGTCCACACTTTGAGTGGCAAGGCTCTAGTGGACCACGGGAGAGGAGAAGGTCTTGGGTAGGTGTGAGGCCCTTCCAAGCAGAACAAAACAACGAAAGAGTTGAAAAAGGAAAAGCCATGGCTTCAGGGCAGAAGAAGAAGATGGGGTTGTCTGGAGTAGAGCAGGTGGCCTCATCCTCCCCACGCAGAGCCCAGGTGGAGCACAACAGTTAGCCTTTTGGCAAAAGAGAAGCCAACAGAGGGAACAGCATGGTTTTTAACCTTCTTACTTCCTGATACATAGTCTTAAAAAAGAGGGGGGGGGGATAAGATTATAATCAATTGTTTATACAACAAAAAGGAAATAGATAAATTACAAAGACATGCATTTAGTGTCCACTTTGTTTCATTTGCTAGGTTTTGAAAATGTTACATGAATAGAAAATCCCTTACCACTCGGGCTGGTGATGAACAGGGTCCAGTGAATGCATTGGGAGTGACGCAGCTCAGGAATATTTTCATAGAAGTATTTGCCTGGAAAACAGAAGGGATGGGTTCTGGAAGGATAAGTAGGAGGTCACTGTGCTGAGTGGGTAGAGAAAGCCTTTGAGGCTGAGGAATAGAGGTCTAAGTGCAAGGGCGTCAGGTCGTGTAGGCCTAAAGCACTGGCTGTGTGTCAGAGGGGTGGGGAGAGAAAAGGGGTCAGGCGGGGTGCAGGGCTGCCCACAACCTCGGAGGCTGCGGGGAGTCGGACACCGTCAGGTGACGATGGCAGATACCCCAGGTAACCTCTCTGGCCCATGTGCGTGCTCAGTGATGGCTAGTTGTGGTTCAGCTTTAGGAAGACAATTCTGATGGAACGGGGAGGGTTTTCGTCTCTAGAGAACGAGGAAAGCGTGCTACTCATTTGGTGGCAAGTGAACTCATTTTGGAATCCTTGCAATCAGGAGTCCTACACAACCTGTGCAGCTTGTGTGGCACAGTGGGTGAAGCGTGTCCCCTCCTTCTCCCCCACCTGGGGTCCCAGGTGCTGGCCCCGCCCACTTCCGGGGCACACCTGCCAGTGCAGGGGCAGCGGCTGCCCAGCTCCTGTGGCTGTCTTTATCCACAGAGCTCGGGCGAGGGCTTTGCCCACACTG
The DNA here is from genome assembly GCA_025594165.1 of Tamias sibiricus. Taxonomy (NCBI): domain Eukaryota; kingdom Metazoa; phylum Chordata; class Mammalia; order Rodentia; family Sciuridae; genus Tamias; species Tamias sibiricus. The sequence goes on along the minus strand of CM046669.1, from coordinate 10,340,745 downwards.
AGCAGCGGACCAGACGGATCCCACACAGACCCTGTTCCACCCTTCACCACCCTAGGCACCGTGGGGGCCTGGTGGGCCGCCCATCCCCATTGTGACCTGCCCAGATGTGCTGTTAGGGTCTATTAACCTGTCTGTCTCCCCGCCATCAAGTCAACCTGCCTTTAAGCTCTTCAGGGGCAAGGGCTGAGACCAGTTCACCCCTGGCACCAAATCCAGCCCTGGGCCCATATTGGCACCTAGAAAATATGTGTCACATGAGCGAATGGTGGAAAACAGAGCTATGGATATTTCCTACCTCTGTGTTTGTTGTGAGGATCCTATTAGTTTGCCTGGCCAAAAATAGCAAACTGCCACTGGGTGCCTTTGACGACAGATACTTATTTTCGTAGTTCTGGAGGCTAGATGCCCAAGCTCAAAGTGTGGGCAGGGCAGGGCTGGCTTCCCCTGAGGCCTCTGCCCTGGGCTCACAGAGGCTGCTTTCTCGCTGCCTCCCACGTGGCCTCCATGCCCCCCTCTCCACGTGTCCTAACTCCTCTTCTTAGAAGGATGCCAGTCAGACTGGATTAGGGGCACCCCTAGCAGCCTCATTTAACTTAATTGTTTCTTTAAGAGTTTTATCTTTTTAAAAATGATCACATTTTTTAAACGTCCTGGGGATTAGGGCTTTAATATATCATTTTCTGAGGGGGAGCAATCCAGTCCACAGCCAGCATTAAATGAGCTGAGCCAAGTACTTAGAAGGTCGCCTCGAACGTAGCGCCACAGAAGAGCTCTGAGGGACACAGGCAGCCTGGAAGGAACACGGAGGGCGCGTATCATCTCTGGACCGACATCATGAAGGGCACTCTAGCCTCAGCACCTTTTAGAAAGTATTCTGTGGCTTGTTCAGAAGTCAGAAGGAGAGTGGTGTGACTCAGTGCTCCTGCCTGGGACCCTTGCTCCAGGGCTGTGTGACACCAGTGAAGTTCCCTATCCCTATCCCATCCCACTTAGTAGGTAACTACTCTGTCCGTCATTTACAGAATACAGTCATCTATTATTTCTTTTCTTTTCTTTTTTTAAATTTTCATAATTTTATTGTTCTTTAATTTGAAACAGTCTCTAGCCTTTCCTATCTATCACGACATTGACTTTTTCTCTTTTTTTTTTGTATCTTTTGGTACTAGATATTGAACTCAGGCATGCTTTAACACTGACCTATATCCCTAGTCTTTTTTTTTTTTTTTTTCCAAGTTGCTGGTTTTATATAAGGTAATTTTACAACACTTCATACATGTACTTAGGGTAATGATAGCTAACTCATTCTACCATTATTCCTATTGTTTCTTGTATGCTCTTCACAAAAATGCCATTTGGCAGGAATTATAATTTTACAGATGGGGAAAAGTGGGTCCAGAGAGGTTGAATAATGTGCCTAAACTCACACAGCCAGTTACGGACAGAGCCAGTCTTCTAGTCAGGCACTTCCCTGCAGCGCACTACCCACTGCTGAGGTGCTGGTCCCTGATCAGGCATTGTCATCACGGGGTCTGAGCTCCTGCTTTGGCCCAGGGATGCTGACATCTCTGGCTCCTACGCTGATAAAATAAGACCGAGATCCTGACTGGCCAGCTACCCTGAAACGGCCTGCAGCTCCCCCAGTGGAAGCAAGAGGGTGAGAACACACAGGGTGCTGGGTCCCCTCCACCCTGACATTCTGCACCATGGGGGTGGGGCTCTGCTGCCTCAGCCTGTTGTCAGCCCTGTTTTTAAAACTCCTTCCTGACTGAACCTCTCCTTATGGGGGCGAGGGAATGCATTCCTCACGGGGGCGTGGCTCACTCACACCCAGAGGGGACCAGCCTGCAGGCCAAGACGCGCACCCCACGCCAGGCAGAGGTGGGGACCCGTGGCCCTGGCCAGGGGTGGGTGGGAAAGGAGCACCTGAGTCACTGTGGGAGCTTCTGTGGGAGGTGAGAGGGAGGTGACTGGCCGCAGTGTTGATGCCAGTGAGCTGTTCCCCTGTTGCCCTGCTCCCCTGCGTGGGTGGAGGAGTCTGCCACCTTCCTGGAGCCTCGGTGTCAACATCTATAAAACAGATGCTAACAGTACCCACCTTGTAGTGCCGGGAGGAATTCAGAGAGGATGCAGGCAAAGAGCCTAGCACGGGGCCTGGACCAGGCAGCCACGCACTGGACACTGGTCAAATGCAAAATGACAGCTAGAGTCACAGCATGTGCAACGTTGACCCACCCAACCCAAGGGGGGCAGTTTTCACCTTAGGACATAGAATTCAAAGATCAGTTCCCTCGAGGGCCCCTCATCATGGGCAAAGCAAGTGCGAATGTTTAAAGAGCCCCTGGGCAGAGGCCCTCTCAGTACAGCCCGGCACAGCACATCCATGAAGGTGGTCCCTGACCCTTAGAAGAAGGCCCGTGGAGACTGGAAGCCCTTCCTGAGCTTGCAAACTTGACATCCATCCAGAAAGGCATTTCCCCGCGGGCTCAGCTTTGCCTGCCTCCGATTCCCCGTAGGCTGGCACGACTGAAAAATTCCTTCCTCTCCCCTCCTTCTTCCTGCTGGTCTCCTCCCTCCTCCTGGGATCTGTTACAGGAGTTTTATTCCCCTTAATTTACTCTGTGCAAATTGCTCAGCTTGAACGCTGTGATTCCACGGCTCTGTGGATGGAGCATTGTGAGGTGTCAGCTCCTTCCTCTTCTGGGCTCCCGGCACTCGTTCTGCTGCGACAGCTGCCCTGCAGAACGGAAGGGGACCCGCGGCCCGGCCCAAGGTACCTCGTGAGAGGCCTAATCCTGCAGCTTCTCGCTTGCACGGGGGTTTCCAGTAGCAGAGCAAAGGCCTCCCTCTCGGCTCATTTACACAAATAGCATAGGCGGAGGCCTAATACCTTCCATCTGTCCCGCTCTTTCCCATTTACCAAGTACTCTCATATATATCACCTCGTTTATGGATAATATATGATAACATAATACTCTAAAAATATGTGGATTCTCTCCATATGAATAGAGTTATTACGGTCCGTTACTGAGAGAGAACATGGGCGGGCGGTTCCCCCCTCCCACGCCGAGGTCTTGTCTTCCTGCCTTTGGTTTGGGTTCCTCAGGCCCGTCGCTGGTGGGACGCAGCCTCCCCGACGCCCCTTGGCTTGGGCCTTCTCCTCTTAGCCTTCCCGTCCTTCAGCCGCGGGACCAATAGCTCTGGCCAGTCACCCTCAGCAGTGTCACAGAGCCTGTTCACAAGGACCCTGTGTCCACCGAGCTGCAGCGAGGCGCCTTCCCTCCCCACTCACAGGGGGCAGCAGGGAGCTGGGCTGGGGTGAGCGTGTGCTGGCTGCATTTCCAGACTTTGCGTCTGGCACTCAGTATTCAGGGGTGACTGCCGAACTCCTCAAAAATCATACAGGCTATCCTTGATTCATCCAGTAGGTCCAACCCGCAATGCAGCCCAGTCATCTCACCAAGGGGCTGTGACCAGCTCCTCCCTGGCTTCCGCCCTTTCCCACCCTCCAGCTCTACACCCTGACGAATGGGCTCCCCGTGCCCTGAAATCCAACAGCCTCGCCCTCACGTGGGCCTCTGCGTGCGCTCTCTCTGGCAAACCTCTCACCTGCTCTTTTCTTGTGCTTTTATTTATTGCTTTCAACGGGTTTTTCTGGAAACAGACTCTGAGCCGGGGAGTGGCATGTGAGGCCGTCGCTGTGACCAGAACCCTTGACATAAACAACTTGAGGGAAGAGAGATTAGTGTCAGCTCACGGCTTCGGAGATTTCAGTCCGTGGTCAGTTAGCTCCGTTTCTTTGGACCTGCGGTGAGGCAGAGCAGCAAGGTGGAAGAGAGAGGCAGAGGCTCATGGAAGCTGGGGAGCAGAGAGAGAAGGAGGGATAGATACGCCCTTGCAAGGCACACGCCCAGTGGCCGGCTTCCTCCAGCCAAGCCCCGCCCCCTACATTTTCCACCAACTCTCAATAATGCCATCGAGTAATTAATCCATCGGTAGATTAATCCACTAGTAAGGTCAGCGCTCTCGTGATCCAATCACTTCCCACAAGCCCCACCTCTGACCATTGCTGCACTGGGATCCAAGATGTCAGCACTTGAGACCTTGGGGGGCATTCTAAAGCCAAACCCTAACACTCAGCCTTCACTCGACCAGCAGTTCCCAAACTTCGCTGTGTGTCAGGATGACCGAAGAAGCTTTTTGAAATCCTGATGCGTGGGTTAGACCCTCACCATTTCAATGAGACTCCCACCCTGAGCATTCTGATTGAATTACTCTGAGGTGCACATGAGGCGTCAGGAATTATTACATGTCCCCAGGCGATTCTGAAGTGGGACCCGCCACTCGGCACTTCAGGAATTGATGGGGAAATTGCTTCCACTGAGAAGCTCTCCTGGCTGCTCAAGACCATGCTGGGCTGCTCCCCCTCTGTGATTCCCTGGACCACTGCATGTCACAGTACTACCACACTGAATTGGAGTCACCTGTTGTCTGTGTCACCAGCTGATCCTTGAAGAGACTTGTCACCACCGTGGCCTGCACCTTACTTAGCAAGGTGACTTCAGTGTTGAATGTATGAATCGAAAATATGAATACATGGATGAATGGGTTAACATACCAACAAGTGAAGGAATTTAGGCAGAATAGATGACAGAAAGAGAGAAAGAAGGAAGCCAAAGAGAAGGAAGGAGGGAGTTAAGAAGAGGAAAAGAAGAGGCCAGAGACGTCCACCAACTCGCAGTTCTCAGCCGGAGGTAGTTGTTCTTACTGTTGTGTAGCAAATTCCCACACTAAGGCACTAGAACTAGTGCCTTAGCGTGATGCCCATTTATTACCTCATAGTGTCTGTGGGTCAGAGGTCTGGGCCATGTGCTAAGGGTCTCAGGGTCACAGTTCATGTTCTGGCTGGGCCAAGGGCTCAGGGTTCTCTCCAAGCTCATTCCAATTGTTGACAGGATTTAGTTCCCTATGGCTAAAGGACCGAGGTCCCTGTTTTCCTGGTGGCTGTTGGTCAACAGCCCGTCTCAGCTCCTGGAATCTGCCTTCAGGTCCAAGCGCTGTGGCCACACCCATGGTCCATTCACAGGCACCATTTATTCCCTTTTAAGATTATTTTGTGCACTTGGGCTGTTTGCTTCTAAGCCAACAGTCTCAGACACTTCACCTTCTTCTATAAAGGCTTGCCTGAGTGGGTTAGGCCCTAGGATAACCCTCCTTTTGAATAACTCAATATCAACTGATTAGCAACCTTAACTACATCTGCAGAATCCCTTCTGCCACACAAGGCCACACGGACGAGCTCTGTCGTGGCACATCCACGTGTCCCCACCACAGTCCAGGGCAGGGGATTGCCCGGGATGTGCATGCTGGGGCAGGAACGTTGGGGCCGCCTTGAAATCTGCTGGACGCACTGCTGTGCAGCCCACCGCGTCGGCCAGGCCCTGCTGCTCTCCCTCACACATTAGAGCCGCATGATGATTTCCTTGCCAAGGTCGCCGCTGAAAGGGGAGAGCCTGGCCAAAGGAGAGCAGGCCACGGTGCTGCTCCTCTCCTCTCCTGTCCAGCCCCCCTGAGCAGGGAGCCTCCCTCCTGGGACCTGCCCATCAGGCTTTCAGGCTTTTGGAGGGCACGCTGCGTGCCGTGCCCGGCTGCCTCCCTGCATGGAGCCCTCTTTTCCTAATTCATTTTCAGCCCTGAAGCTGAGCTCACGGGCAGCATCTGGTTCTGCTTTTAAAACAGAGCCCTGGCTGCGCCGGACGGAGACGCACAGGAGTCAAACACACACGTGTCCCCAAGGGCGCCCTGCTACAGTGCGCTTCTGTTCCTCCTGCCCACCTGGCCTCCTCCCAGCATCCTCTGTCCTCAACGCACCACTTCTATCCACCCGGGCCTGTTCCTGGGTCCTGGGGTTACTGGGTCTACAGCTAGGTCACAGCCACTGGGCCCTGCCAGGCCCCGCATCCACTTAGAAATTCTACATCCATACAGGGATAATAGAAACCAAGAGAATGTGCCGTGTAAGGCCCGAGCTCCACTTTTTAGCTTTCTCTTCTGGCAAGTCGACGGCCTGCCTGAAACTCCCTGGGCTCAGTATTGCACAACCGGAGACTCAGGTGACTAGCATGACATCAGAGAAGCTAAACCACTCCACAGAATCCTACCAGAACAATTGAGTCGTCCCTGTCCCCAGAGGTGAGGAGGTAGCCCTCAAGCTTCGCACAGACTATCCTTCTCCATTGGCTGTTCTTCCCATTTTGGCTCAAGTCCCAGGAAGACTGAGGCTTCACGAAACAAGGACTTTCATCATGGATTGAGGGGAGCTGGAGTGGCTCGTGGTGGCAAGTCAGACATACACTAGAAGCTCTCGGGAGAGACTCTAGTACCCGTGTGATACCCGTGTGATGGCCGTGGCTACAGGCATTGCATCATCCAGGGCACTTTTTACTTTCAAATATTCTATAGCGTTGCATCGTGACTTGTGCCACTTCATCAAGACAGTTCAACCTTGGTCTAAAAACATGGCCACAGTAGCTATGAAGTGGACTGCAGATTCTGCCTTCAGCCCAACCCTACAGCTAAATCACCCTCCTCCAAGAGGACCTCGAGGGCCCAGGAGCCAGGATGCTGAAGCGTCCTCTGGCTGAAAGGGAGTGATTTGCTTGATTAGCCACTTCCCCATAGAAGAGCCTAGTCCTAAGAAAAACCCACAGGACAGGGACAGGGAGAGCATGCCACACCCACTACGCCTGGGGAGGGAGGGGATGGAGGGGTCCTGGAAAGGAGGGGTGAAGAAGGGAACAGGGGCAGCAAAAACAAGACATCCCCAGGCCTTAAGCTCAGCCATGGGGCTAGGGAGACAGTGGGCGGGGAGCAGCAGCCAGGTGAGCCCAGCCCTGTGCAGAGAGCCCAGCTCTGACGAGCAGGGCCCTTGGAGCTATGCTGGGCCCACATTAAATATTCAAAAATGTCAGTTATTGTTATTGTAATTATTATTATTACTTGTGAGACATGCTTCCCCTTTGTTCTTTTTAATTGGAGGGGAGGACAGTGCCACTTCTCATTTGTACTGCAAAGAAATATTTTCCCTGCCTCCTCTGTATCTATTTGGAAAGGAAAGACCCATGACAAAAACAAAACAGAGGTTGGGGAGGAGGCTTGCCCAGCATGCAGAGGGCCCTGGGTCCCATTTCCAGTGCTGAAAAAAAGAAGAAGAAAAAGAAAAAGGAAAGCCAGCAAGTGAGCTTGGATGGGAGGAGCCAGAGCCTGAGGCATGCACCTGTGGCATGTGGACACCTGTAGGTCTTGCTTCTGGTTAGGGTTTCCTCTGCTGTTTTTCTTTTTAATTATGACCAAATGACCTTGTTACACCAAGTGGTGGTTCTCTGAAAATGGGCGACAGAAGGCTGAGCTACTGGAGTTAGTGCTATCATCAGGTGGCACCTACAACTATGTCAATACGGCACCTGTCATTGATAGATGATGATCCTAATAGTTATATGCGCTGCTTGGGCCTCGGTCACACCAGAGAAGCACTTGGCCTAAGTTTCCACTCCGAGTGTGGCTTTTTGCAGTCTGGTCTGAGTCCCTCCTCCCGCCCTCTCCTCAGGCCCCCAGTGCCTGCACTCCTCTGTGGGGTGTTCTTTGCTACCATACCTCTTGGCTGCTTAGCTTCAAAGTAGGGCAAGGAGCTTCCCTGCCTGCAGGAGGAAGGAAAAGATCAGAAGTAGGATTGGAAAGTGCAGGAGCCCTAATTAAGGAGATAGCTAAGATTGCGGTTAGCTGTGAGCCATAGCATTTCCACCTTCCATGGTCTCGTAAGACTTGGCCCGGGACATTGTGGATGGGATCGGCGCCATTTGCATGATCTCGTGAGACTTGGCCCGGGAGATTGTGGGTCGTGGTCGGTGCCATTTTTGTGGTGGCTGGAGGAGTGTGGATTGCATGTGGGGGTGTTGTTGGAGCCGAAGAGAGAAGCTGGCAGAATAAAGAGCCTGTTTGTTTCCAGTCTGCCTCTGAACTTATTCCTGCAGCTTCATTGCTCCAAGCAGCCATCGCTTCAGGCGGCAACAGGAAAGAAAGCATAAGTTAGGGTAACGTGAGCTGTAGAAACAAATAGAGCCCCAAACAGAAGCCTCTTGCTGCTGCCATAAACACGGAGGATGGGAGATCCTTACCAGCAGGCAGTCTTCCCCACAGAGGGGTCCAGGCTCTGAGGTTCCTGCCTCCATCTTTATCGCCACCATCCCTCATCCTGAGACTCCTCCACCTACAGCTGACAGTTAGAGAAGAAAGGAAGGAAGACACGTGCGTGCCTTCCTTGGCCTGGAGTGACACACATCACCCAGGCTCGTGTCCCACCAGCTACAAGTTGCCTTGGAGCCAAGAAGCTGGAGAAATGGTGACACTGCTGCAATTCCCTACTGTGCAAACGGTGCACACGTTTTAGGCGGATAATTAGCTATTTCTGTTACAAGGCATTTTACAAGACCCAAGCAGGCCATGTTTGGTGAAAGCACTGGTGATCATGGCTTAATGCAAGCACTGAAGGATCCAAGGGGCCTGCTAATGGCACTGATGAGGGCCTGTGGCAGGGAACATGTCTGAGCCCCAGGGAGGCCCCAAGCCTGTTTTTTTTGCATGGAGTGGAAACCAATTCCACGAGGGTGGCACTACACAGTGACACAACAGCAGGCACGGGAAGCCAGGCTCCCACCTTCCTGAAACACAAACGCCTGCCTGATCACCACTCACCATGAAGCAGAGGCTGGTTTTCCAGCAGATGCACAACTGGAAGCCATTGTTGTTTCCAGCTAACTGGACACCCCACCTGTCGTGCTCCAGTAAAATATCAGATTACCTGAACTAGTTTATCCAAAATCCATTCTTTCTGGTCCCTACGCTTTCAAATTAATGGCATTTGTTGTCACTGATGGTGAGAGAGGGAAACAGACAGACAGAAGAGCACACGATCACGGGAAGGTGGTGGCTTCTGCTCTCTCGTGCTGAAACCCAGGGAAAGAGGAGGGAGAGGAAAAGAGGAGCCGTATAAAAGTATGTGTTCCAGAAAATTAGATTTTAAGTACTACTTTTTTTTTTTTTTCCTCCCCTGAAGGACTCTTAAAAGAAACCAAGGAGGAGGCCGGGGTTGTGGCTCAGTGGTAGAGCACTTGCCAAGCATGCGTGATGCACTGGGTTCAATCCCAGCACCACATAAAAATAAACAAAATAAAGGTATTGTGTCCACCTACAACTAAAAAAAAAAAAAAAAAAAAAAAAATTAAAAAAAGAAACCAAGTAGGAAAAGAAAAATACCTAAGAAATTGTGCAATTATTAGCACAATCACGGAATTCAGAAAAGGGTGAGGTTTGTCATCTCATGGTGGACAAAGTTTTGCTTGGTTGGAATCTCCCTTCCAAAGCCCTCAGCCTGGGTGAGCGAGACCTGGGGTCCAGGAACTGTGGGAGGCAGCAGAGGGATGTGGCTGTGTCATTGACTAGCAGGATAAAGGTGGACAGGTTCTTTAACCCCTCTGTGCCTCCATTTCCCTGTCTGTCAAGGTCTCACAGGGCTCACAAGAATTAAAAGTGTTAGTGCTTGTAAAATGTTTAGAGTAGAATCTATCACAGGGCTCTGTACAGATGCTATGGAATTTTTAAAAGATTGGAATAAAATGCTGCTGTTCCCTTCTAATAACCAGGAGACTCCGAGGGTAGTTCATTTAAACTCCTAGCCTCAGTTTCTTGTTTGTAAAATGAGGATCATTTGATGGCCTCGTAGACTATCTCTCTCACAGGTGGCGGAGGATCTGAGACTGTGGATGTGGACGTGCCCTGCCTGGTGCCTGGCACAGAATCAGCAGTTAATCAGTGCTAAGTGCCACCTTGAGCGGAGTGTTTCACGAACTCCCAGCTCCTGGCAAGACAGAAAATGAGAGACTTCTGTAAACAGTGCCAGGGAAGCTCCTGCGTATGGCAGCCCCAAGTCACCGAGAATCGATTGTGCCAGCCAGTACTTTAATTCTTACTTATTTCACAGAGTAAGGAGGCATGTGAGTGCTGAGCTCCCACCCAGGTTATTAGAGACATATGTAGCACATCAACACAGATTGGCAGGGCGGGGAAACAAGGAGGAGTTGGGGAATACCTGGTGAAAGGTATTTAAATGAGTTAGATGAACTTGGCTCCCACAGCCCTCAGTAGCATGTATACCAGAGTGTTAAAATAGCACAGAGACACAGCTACGCTTTTGAGAATCTGTGCGAATCAGGCACTCAAAATGTAAGAGTGGTGAGCCTTTCTATTTTAATAACAGGAAAACACACAAGAACATCAACTTCTCTCTATGGAAAAATAACGTCGACTTTTCTAACACCGATTCCCAAGAGGGGATGTTAACATCGGCCAGTCGGATGTTTAAAGATTCTCCCTGAATTATAATCCAGGGTCTGCGTGTGGCTCAGTGACAGGATGTGGGGAAGTGACGGAGCGTAATACTCAGAGCCTGATTCTGCTCCTCTTCCTGAGTGAGTACAGAAGAGAGTCTGGGAGCGTGAGGATTGGTGTGACTGCCTGCGTAAGAGGCCCCGTGCAGGTCCTGGCTCGTCGGAGGCATAAATGGCAGCTCTGATCCTGGGATGCGCGCTCTGCCTCACACCCAGGCCCAGCTGGCTGACATGCGATGGTCGTGGGACATGTGGGGAGGGGCAGCTGATGGACAGACTGTTCCCGTGCTTGGTCCGGTCGAGGCCAGCTACAGAGGTGGCATGAACACTCGGCAGAGTCCTGCAGACCTCAGGTGTTCCCTCCCCACGGGCACAGACAAGCATGGTGGAAGGGAAACTCGGAACCTCTCAGCGAGGAGGTGACCGCTGGGGACCGTCTTCATTTGTGCCCTCAGTGACATTTTGTTCTCCCAATGAGCATGCATTCCTGGGTGGCAGAGGTCACATCTTTTTACCTCTTGGTGTCCTAAGAACGCTGCTTCAATAAGCAGCCGCCCCTCCTTGCTGTGAGCCAGGCATCCCGCGGCAGCAGGGCCACTGCCCTGGAGGAGCCTGAAGGCCTCTTCAACGTCACCTGTTCTGTGCGGGGCTGCCACCCCCTCCTCTGGGCTCCCAGCGCTCTCTGCATTCATTAGCACTACACATGATGTCTCTGTCTCGCTTCTGCTCTGAACTGTGAGCTCTGGAGAGCGGGAAGACAACTCATCTCTTCATCCCTTCCTGGCCCAGCGCGTGTCCCGGCAGGCAGTCCTTGAACGGGCATTGGACGAGTGACCCGGTCAATGCCAGGTGAGGAGGCAGTGAATGGACGCCTGTAGCCATGCGTCACGCGTGCCAAGGACGGCGTGTGAGCTGGTGGTCTTCGGTCCATCGAGGGGTCTCAGCAGAGCACCATGTCTGACCCATTTTCAGCCCCTCTGAACTAGGGGGGTTTAAACTCACCGTAGGGAGGACCCCCCCCCCCCATGAAAAACACTTTAGACACAGAGAGCAGTGGGCGTGCCCTTCCTCCCACAACCTATCCTTGGGAAAGAGTCTAGATTCTTCTTTCACCTGGTATCACTGAGGCAGTGTTCAGACCCCATTAGGATGCCGAGGTTTTAATGGCCCAAATGCCATGTCACCTTCAACAACAGAGAGCGAATGGGTCCCCCACATGCTTGAGGAGCCACCAGACGTTTTGGCATTCAGCACACAGCCAGACATAAAAACACCAAAGTGACAAACAGCGGCCGGGAGCCCAGCATCAGGTGCCAGCGTGTTCTACGGGTCTGCTCTGGCCACCGCCCCAGCCACTGCCCTGCACAAACACGTCCTCCCCCGGTGTCTGGGTGCACTCTCTGACCAGGAAGCTCCACCTCGGGTCACCCCAGAGCAAACACAAAATCAATGCTTCCCTCTCAGGGCCGACCTTTCCTGACCACTGTGCCACCGCAGAGCCACATGGTCACTGCCGGACGCTGCCCGGGAGCCGGTGCCGGGACTATGAATCAGCTCCCGCCTCCGATTAACATTCAGAGAGAGGCCTGGGTGATGAATATTTTAATATAATGTTGACTGTTTACCCACATGAATGGAAAGAACTTACATCTGCCGGTGCCACCTGTGCCCGTAGAACTCCAGCCCAAGCAGCCTCGTCCCCAGAGAGCCCAGCTGTGTGAGGAGAGGGGGCGGGCAGGAGGGAGGGCAGGGCAGGCTGGGCAAGCGGGAGAGAGCACAGGGTGGCAGGGGCCAGCAGCAGGAGGAACTAGAGAGAGGGAGGCCCAGGCCAGAGACACGGGAAGGGGACACAAGACAGAATCAGAAGGGAGCGGGAGAGACAGGGAGGCCAGATGATAACAAAGGAAAACGTGGAGAAGAGAAAGGTTGCAGGAACCCCTGGCCTGGAGCGGACCTCGGCGGCTAGTGTCGGGATGGGGAGAGAACAGTGGGCCTAACTCAGGCCCGGGGAGGTTTCTGAGCGGTGGGGGCGTCTCGTTCAGGTCGGTAGAGCCATTTGTGGCCACGCAGCCATATGGAATCTCTGGAGGATGGCTAATGCTCTCACCCGCTGCCCAGACTCTGGCCCTGCCCCAGCCATAGCATCCGCTCTGGGATGGAAGGGAGGGAGGCTGACCTGGACCCCTGGGGGCCGGGAAGGGTCATTCACAGCCTGAGCTGAGAATATTTTTATTGTTTTGGAAGGATCTGGACAGGGCCGTCCTGGCTGGGTAGGGAGCCATCACTTCCTCCTTGGAGGCCAGAGGATGTCCTCTCGGGGTGGGGCAGAGACAGCTGCCCCCTGCAGAGCCCCACAACAGCCAGGACTCTCCTAATGGCCCCAGGCGTGCAGCCCTCGCCTCTGCTGGGCCAGGCAAACAGATGGCCCAGGGGAGCCTCTCCCTCAGGAGGTGGACTGCCTTGGGTTTTTGGTTTACTTTGTCACCTTTCTGTGCCCTTTTCCCCTTCCTCCCTTTCTTGGGGAAAAAACTTAATCTTAAATTAGGTTTGGATATCTAACAGAACGTGGCTTAGTGCACATTTGATTTCCACCAACCCCCTTTCTGGGCATATCTCTAGGTTTCATGGAACCCCAAGTTCCTTGGAGAGATTGTCAAGAGCTTGTAGGGTGAAACCGGGAGAAATGTGCCAAGTCCCTCCTCCCTGGCTCTCTCCCCACTTTGCTCTCTGAAGGACCACCCACCCATCTCTTGCTCCTCCTCCCCCACCTGAGTTCTTCCCACACCCCAACAGCCGCTCACTACCTGGAATTGACAAGAGGCCTTGTGGTATTAATTATACTTTTGCAGGCCCATATGTAGGAACAGATTTTGTTTTTGATTTTTTATGATGGAAAATTTCAAAAATACATAAAAATAGAGAGAGTTGTCAATGAACCCAGTGTACCAATCACTCAGCTATAAAAATCATCAACCCTGTATCTCTCTGGCTCCGTCCACAACTCCCACTCCCCACACGCCCCCAACATGGGAGCTTTCTGAAGCAATTCTGACTTGTGCCGTTTCCCTCCGGAAGTATTCACAGGTGTAGTTTGCACTGCAACACGGACCCTCCACACCTTCTCAGGCCCCAAAACCAATGCAGGTCTTGGCACATTCCTACTGTCAAGAATGGGAACCCTGTGGCCCTCGTTTTTTAGGAATGCATATCCTATCATCTTGCCCAAACTGTCTGTCTCAAAAAAGCATTGTTAGAAATGTCAGGGACCAGCTCACGGAAAGCGCATCTCAGGCCTTGGGCAATTTCTCGTCTTCGTTCCCAGAAGAAATCATTTTGTAAGCAAGTTGGCCTACCCGAAAACACACCTGCATGCCAGATGTGTGCAGCTGTATGTGAGCAACTGCCAATCCATCTGCAGAATTGCCCAAACAGGGAGACAGGCCATCTGATCACAAGGGACTCTGGTAAATGTAGCAGCACAGGTACTATTCAGAGCAACAGTCCAGGCACATTTGGGCATTCTACAGAGGAAAAAAAAAAAAAAACTGAAAAAGAAATGCTCTTTTTTTAAACCTCCCAAAATTTGATGGAATTTGTTTGTTCACTGAGCAGGAAAACAAAGTTGGTTATAGAAACAATTACTAGGGGGCCTGAGTTTGGGCCCTTTTCTGGTCGCCATCCACAGCCCTGAGCCCACAATGAGTGGCCTTCCTCTCCGAAGCTTTTAAATAATTCATGCAACCAACCATTGAGAAGTTTACCATTTTTTAAAAGTCCGGCTCTGGAAATCTGGACATAATTGCATGGATGCCTGGGCTTTGGTAGAAAGGGCATTATTTCAACTCAGAAGGTCTGGATGCTTCCACTAACTTGTGTGATCCTGAGACAATTACTTTACTGCTCTGGGGTTCTGTTTTCTCATCTGTGAAAATGAATAAATCATCATAGTTCAGTCTCCCTCGCTGAAAAGCAGGTAAGGAAGTCAGGAGGTGAAATGCCAGAGGACCCTGTGGAAGGAAGAGGAAATAAATTAATACTGGAATTTATTATGCTTATAAGAAACCTATATGTCAGGGAATGAAAATGTATAACTCTTTTGGTTGAAGGTGGAAAGTGCACGTATGTGAGAGAGAGAAAGAGAGACAGTATTTGGCATTTCAACTTTTTGAAAAACACAAGCAATGATGAACATATAATTCTTTTTAAAATACCAGACTCTGAATGGCAAGGGTTATTAAAAACTAAACAGGAAATAGGCATTATTAATGTTTATATGTGACTACATGACCAATATGATTCTGCAACATGTACATTTAGAAAAATGAGAAATTATATCCCATCTACGTATGATATATATCACAGTGTATAAGTGCATTCTACTGTTATGTATAACTAATTAAAACAATTAAAAACAAAAAACTAAACATAGTCAAACATGAGTGGCGCTTGGTCCACCATTGCCATTCCACCATCAATGTCCTCAACATTAAGTAATTCACAAGAAAGGCTTGATCCTCACTCAACGCACACAGGTATCTCAGGGCAACGAGACCACAGGGAGGGAGGGGCATTACCTGGTCGCCCCAGGAAGGCTCCTTCTCCACTTCCAGCTTGGCCCTTCCTGAGTAAATGCCTCTGTGCAGTCTAGCTTGACCCAGCAGCCATGATTTACATGGGGTTCAGGATGACTACAGTCTTTGCACAATCCCTACAGGTGACAATGGACCCCCTAACTCTTCCAGGATTCCAGATGTGACACCATCTAACTTCCCGCTGCGGGGCAGAACAGGCACCTTTTGCATGAGATGGCGGGGTGTCTGGGGACCACAGGAATTACCTGCCCTGTGTGGACAAAGAGGAGGGGCAGGACATTGGGTTGGAATCCAAGTGTTCTGGGTTCTGTTCCTACTTTGTCCTGGGTGAACTTAGACTGTTAAGTTTTTCAGAGGAATGGCTTAGTGTGCCTACTGAGTCAGTGGGGATAATCATGTCACCTTCCTCCTCTCTTACAGTGTTGACAGGGCATCTAAAATATCGTGAAGTTGCCAACAAATAAGTTAATGAGGTTGTTGATGAACTGAAGTTCTAGGGTTGTGACATATTCACCACTATCTACTCTAAAGTAGACTTAAAATTCATCTATAGGTTCAAATCCCATAGACTTGAACATCCCTTTGTCCTCAAGATTCCCATTCCTTTATGCTGAACTCTCCATTCTTTGAAGGACTTTTCCCCAAAGTGTATGTATCCTTCTTTTCTCACTGAGTTACTCAGCTAGTCAGTTGTCCATTACTATGACAAAATACCCAAGACTATAATCTTATAAGGAGAAAAGGTTTATCTCTTCGTTATAGAGATCTCCGTTCATGGTCACTCGGCCCCATTGCCTTTGGACCTGTGGTGAGACAGTACTTCGGAGGGGGAGTGCATGGTGAGGGAAGCTGCTCACCTCATGATGGCCAGGAAGCAGAGAGAGAGAGAGAGAGAGAGAGAGAGAGAGAGAGAGAGAAGAGACCAGAGTTCCTATATCTCCTTCAACTTCCACCCCTAGTGACCTAACTTCCTTCTAAAGGTTCCACCATCTTCCAATAGCACTGTGGGGCGGGGACAAACCTTTCAATGCACAAGCCTTTGGGGGACGTTGCAGCCTCGAACTGCAGCATTCACCTCCATCACAACTCTCCAACAATCTGGCACTGGCCAAAAACCCCCTTCTCACTCCCTGTCCCTCACTTAACACGCCAGCCTTCCACGGGGCAAGGGGATTCTGAGAATTCCATCTTCTTGCTTTGCTTTGAGTAACATGTGCACTGGCCCATGCTAGAACTCTGGTGGCAGCTGGGGATCTATGGTCAGTGCTCTGACCCAAGAGCCTTTCTTGGAGAAAGGTGCCGGGGAGAACTGGAAGCCGGACCCTCTAGCCAGTCAGCCCAGCTCACCACCAAAGACTGTGCCGGGCCACTGAGGATCCCCTGCCCGGCTCTCCTTAAATCAATTTCCCGGTCCAGCAGAGAGACGGGGCAGGGTTGTATTGAATCTCTTCCCCTCCATTGCCCCTCGCTGCACTCCCAAATCACATCTGGCTCCCAGCTCTCCTCCAGCCAGTATTTAATCCTCGGCGGCGATCCTTTTTAAGAAATTTAATTTCATCCTCCACTCTTTCCTCCCCATCCAACTTTGCCCATTAAAGGAAAAAAAAAAAAATACTCCTGGGAATTTTCAGATTCTGACATCATATAAAAACTTCTTTGTTCTACAAAGTACTTGTTCCCCGTGCCTAATCCATCTCCCGACACCCTTCCCGGAGATGCCCTGCATTTTCCCGAGGTTTATAGATCTCTCATTTGCTCGCTGCTTCTTACAACAGCCTGGAAGTGCAGCCTTTTAGAAATCAATCTGCCTCTCCGCTTCTTTGCCCCTCACTCACAGTTTGCACAGAATGGCCAACTGTGCCCTGAAGTCTCCTGAGGATATTATTAGCTATTAGTTTTGGAATCACCCCTAAGCTTGCCCGGAAGGGCTCGACGCTCTCACCCAAGGCCACACCAGCATGCTCACAGCAGCCCACATGCCCTGTGCACAAGCCTGAGGAGCGTTTCTAGAAACATGAATGGTAGACTCCAAATCCCAGGTACCATCAGAGAGCTGGAGCTATATAGCCTGTGATCCCACAATGACTAAAGCAGCAATCTGAACTGGTGTTAAAAAGAGGAAGTTTTCTTTTGCCTGGAGCTTGTCGTGTACCGAGCACAGTGCTGCGTGCTTTGCCGGAACCGTAAAGCCATGTGATCTTTAGTAGGAGGTGTGGTCCTCATGCCCATTTTTCAGATGAAATTGAGGCCTGAGAGCTTGGGCAACCTGGTTGAGGTCACAGAATCAGAAACGAAAGGAGTCATGGGTAAGCTCAGGCTGTCAGACTGCAAGGCCATGAGCGCACGCGCGACACAGTGCTGCTTTCCTAAAAGATCCATTTGAAGTAAGGGCAGCAGAGGGAAGTCTCTACTACAAGCTCCCTGGGGGTCCAGCGGAACTCAGAAGAAGAAATTGGTCCTCTGCGACAACTGGAGCCAGGGACTTGAGGGCCATCGGTGGGGTTCATTTCCAACGCTCTCCTGGAGGGGCAAGGGCACCTCTGCTGGTCACGTGCTGGCAAGTGCAGGCCCTCAAACTTCCATGTCCTAATAAGCCTGGTCTTGGTCTCTTTCCCCCAATTCAGATAGACCTTGGGGAGGGACTGATTGGCACAAAAAACCATGGTAGCCATGAGGGTAGGGTGGAAAGAAAGGCAAAAAGGAGTTCCAAGAAGGAAGAATGCAGGCAGTGCCCCCAACGGGGATGCTGAGAAGAGCATCAGCTGGGTGTGGGTCGCAGTGACCTTGAAGAGGTGCAACCACCCGGCTCAACCTGGGTTCCTCATCTGAAAGATGGCGATGATGGTCTGCACCTCACAGAACTGTGGTAAGGGCAAAATAAGAAATTATATGTAAAATGCTTGGCATGGTGCCTGACACATGGTAAATACCCAATAAATGTTAGCTATTACTATTATTAAGTCTGAGCCGTTGTAAGCTCACAGTGCCGGGCTCAATTTCACTCCTTATAAATAAACATTATTACACTAAATCCCTCGGCATAGAAAATTCTCCTAGCCAATTCCTTTTCCATTTTGGAAAAGTGGGGGAGAAAACCATGGCGCCCCCCAGAAGGGTCTGCTCTGGGTTTGTCCTGGCCCCAGCAGGTGGCAGGTCGGGGTGGGGGGGATGGGCTGCGAGTGTCTTTAGCCTTGTCCACAGTCCAGCCCTGCTGGCATCTAGTGGCCCTCTGGAGATGTGAGGGCTGTGACACTGGATGTGAGTTCCCCGTCACTGACTGCACCCTCCCAAGCGCTTGCTCTTTGCCAATGTCCCGAGTCCTCTTTGGCTGACTGCTCAGCATCTGAAATGGACAGGGCTGGGGAGACCTGGGCGCCATGACTATGGAGAAAAGGACACGGATTCTTTGCTACTTACGCCTTTGCTCTCAAGCTGTTGACAGCCAGGAGGACGTCCAGGGCTGTCAAGACCGCCCCCGCCTGCTCCCCACCCTCCAGCTCAGCGAATTCGCCATTGGAGAATGTCTTGGTTGGCAGGTGGGGGCCGAAAGAGCAAAGCAGACACTTGGAGCCCTAAATGCCAAATGCATCAGTCTAATTTATTCAGACAGGTTTTCATCTGGGTATTTTCTATACTATCAAACTCTGCATCCTTCAGTGAAGACATTTGTCTTAGCTGAATAAAATCTCTTAATGGTTTAATAAAAAGCACTTAACTCAGTTTTCCTAGTTTTATGAGTGCCCTGAGGTCCTTTAGGAGAGCAAACATCTTTGCTGGGATCATTGAGGGAAACGTAATTATTTTTCTGCCTTCTGATAGATTATTTTCTGAAAGGAACAGTTCCAGATGCTCATCATATGCTCACAAACTCTCTGAAGCTCCATCAAAGGACAGAGTATTCTCAGCGACAAGCTCAGTGGTGTCCCTCCTTCCTTCCACTACTGACCGGCGGTCCCTTCAAAGGCATCCTCGACGTCTTTATTCCTCGCTTTGCTGAAATAGCATCAGGGCCCTTATCATTGCCAATTTGTTCGGTTCAGAATAAATGGAGAAAAGAATCTGGAGGTTGGTTAGAACCAAGTGCCAGGAGCAAAAAGGCAAGCAGGAAATTAGGTCAGCAGAAATTCCATGAGGACAAAAACAGTTGAGGAAGGCAAGAAAGACTAAATGGAAAGAAACAGGGAAGAGTCAGAGAGAGGAGAGGAAGCCAGGGCGGGCAGGCGGTGCCACACAGGCGAGGGGAGGCAGAGGAGAGAGGGGAGGCACAGGCAGGAAAGTGTTCAGCGGAGAAGCCCAGAAGCCAAGGTAAAGGGAGGAACTGGACACACGACACAGGCGCAGGAGACACGGGGGACATCACAGAAAGGGAAAGAGGCCCAAGCAGGAGGAAGGGGGTAAAAGGGTGTATGTATGGGACAGTAGCGCGTTCAGGGGTTATAGGTGGTGGGAAGGGAGAGTTTCCTAATTAGAAGGGAATGTGGAGACTGTTTTCATTTTGGCCAGGTGTAAGCTGCCTGTCATGGCCAGCCACGGCGCCACGGGAGAAAAACTCGGAGGCAGAGTAAAGCTTTTACTACTTTTACTTCTACTTTAGCTTAGAGAGAAAGAAAGATAGAGCTTAGCTTCTTCTTGTCTTCTTGTCTTGTCTTCTTAGCTTAGAGAGAAAGAAAGATAGAGCTTTTTCTTCTTAGCTTAGAGAGAAAGAAAGATAGAGCTTAGAGAAAGATTATTTTTTAGAGCTTCTTGCTTCTTTCTTCTGTCTTCTGTCTTCCTCGGGAGCCTCGGCCTAACTCTGACCAGCCCTCGGGAGCCTCGGCCTAACTCTGACCAGCCATTACTTCTTCTATCTGGTTTCTCTTCTGTAACCGCTCTGCCTACGTTCTGGCCGCTCTGATTCTTTTCTCCGACCCGAACTCTTCTTCTGACCGACCGAGCTACTGCACGACTGACTGAATGAATTCTCCATTCTCCTAACTCGGACCGCTTTCACCTGGTTATATACCTTCAGCTTTGCGGGTGCCTACAGGTGCGTCACATACATATCAGGTGGAACTTATGGCTTCCAGCTAGCTGCAACAGCCCTTCCTAATTAGGGCTCCTTCAGCCAGGAAGTGAATAAAGGCTTGGAGAAGTTAAGAGACTGTCCCTCCATCTGTCCATCTATTCATGCAGTTGGACAAATACTTGTTGAACATCTCCTACATGCACCTGGCCAGGACAAACAAGGTCCCCGAGCTCAAGGAGCTCAAAGCCACTGGGAGCAGCACAGGACAAGAGCTGGGACCCTGCAGAAGAGCCCCAATGGCCATGGCCGCGTGTGTGCGGCACAGGCAGTGACAGCGGGGGTGGGTGGGTGGGGTTTGCCAGGCAGCCCAGAGGCCGGGGGCCAGCAGCCCACCAGCTCCAGAGGTTCAGCGGCAGTGCCCAGACTGCAAGCCCAATCTCCTGGTTCCGGCCTCCCCATCTAGCTACCCCCGGGGTTTAGTTTTGTCCCCTTCAAACTCCAACACCCTGACATCTCTCAGCTGGGCGTGGGAGACCAATTCCAATAGCAGCCCCTCTTCCCATCTGTCCTGGAGTCCTTCACTGTCCTCCTCAGGTTCAAATCCAAACTCTGAGCCCCCAGGCCCTACTCCTTCTGGCCTCTGTTTCGGACGCTTTTCCCACCTCCCTGTTGTACACTGGCTGCCCTGGAATACTTGGTCCAGGCTCGTCTCTCTTTGTGAGGCTGCGCTCCCTGCACCCGCCCCACCCACTCTCACAGTGCCTTGACGTATATGTGAATCCACCCTGAGACTCAACCCAGGCGCCTCTCCTCCTACAAAACTCTCTCCCACTAGCCTCCAATCTGAGCCCCGCAGATCAGGGGGCCCTTCCCCTAGGTTCCCACCACAACACTCTCATAGCTGTCACCACACTGGAGGTTTTTAACCATCTCCTGACTTGTCTGCCTGCCCCAGTGCACTGCAAGGCCCTTGAAGGCAGGGGCTGTAGCCTGTTCATCCACCTGTTTACCCCTGATGCTCGCATAATTCCTTGCTTACAAAAAGAGTTGAATAAATGCTTGGGGAGCTGGCTTGAGAAGAGTCCCCAATGAGTTAAGTTGCAAGCAACCCTTAATGCAGTGCCAACCATTTGGCCAACCGCCTTTCCCACTTGAGATGAGACAAATTTTGATCTGCAAAATGAAATGGCCAGTTTCCCCAGGACAGACTCTAGGGAGGTCTCCACGGTGAGGTCTCGTCTCCCTTTCTGGTTGTTTGTGCACGGCCATTGTCTGGGGAGGGTAGTAGGCTTTAGGGTCTCTTGGCACCAGTCCCACAATTTATAGAACCTCAGAGAAGTTTTAGTGAGTTTTTAGTGAAGCACAAAGGAAGCAGAGGGATCCTAACTCCTTCATTTATTGCATTATTCCCAGCTGGTTAATTTATTCATATCTTCAACTAATAACTGTAAAGCACCATGCTAGATATTCACCTTCGGGCTGTATCTTTTCCTTGTACATTTATTTTCACAGGCCCGAGGTGCAGAATGTTACTGTTCTTTGCTGAGTAAACTTTAATCAGCATTTTCCTCATTAGCCTATGGTAGCATAGAAGCTGATGGTTCATGCAATTCATTTTATCTTTTTAAATTTAATAAGACACAAGTTGGATGGTCATTAAGGGTCTCCTGTTGTGCATGCAAAAGCCCAAAACAAACATGGATAAAATTAACTGTGGTTCATTATGTTCAGCAAGAAAAGTTCCATCTCCTCCTGTCATCACAGCAAGGGCCACAAGGGCCAGGCCAGGGAAGAGCTGTTTGCACTTTCTCTGATTGTCTATATCCATTGACGTAACAGTTTAAATAGTGGTTGTGGTTAATTTAGTCATGCTAGAAGCTGCTTTAGATCACCATAGTGCAACCTAGCAGACTTCATTCACCTCATTTCATTAAACAAACATTTATTTATGTGCTGGACCTGTTCTTATGCCAGGTGTTAGCACCTAGAGAAGAAAAATTGCCTCGGTTCTTAAAGAACTCAGCTTACATACCAGAAGATGGTGATAAACTGGCCTCTCTCTGCTGGTATGCAATATGGTGCACCTGGGGTGGAGCGTGGCCAGGGAGATGGGCTACACCAGGCAGGTGGGCTGCACTAGACAGCCCTCACAGAGGCAGTAGCCCCTGCATGTTGGTGGGTTGGCTCTGAGGCAGAGGAACACCAGCCAGAACAGATGTTACCACCATTCCCGGCAGCTGGTGCTGGGACAGTACTTTGGGGCAGAGAAGTATGCTTGTTCCTAAAAAATAGTTCTGGGTCCATCTAGATTCCCAGATTCCTGTCTGGTTCCCAGAGTAAGGGTTTGAACTGAGAGATTGTTTGGAATGCTCTGGTGTTCCCTACCCCACCACTGTCCTCCTGCCCAGAGCCACTCAGGAGGACAAGCCTGATCTCTGCTGGAACTGTACCTCCCTGTGCTCAGGGAGGAGGCCCAATGGCACCTGCCACCCAAAAGTGGGGGAAGTGCTCAATCTTCTCTCCAAGCAACAGAGAAAGCAATTCCTGGTCCGTGCCTGAAACCCACTCTGAGTAGGGTACAGTAAGAGCAGGGAGCACACTGAAATTCATCTCACAATCTTGTCGCTAAAATCAGGATAAGAGCCTTTCAGGCGCCAGGCTCCCCTTCAACCTCTAGCACTAGCGCAGGTGGCAGAGGTGTTAACAGTGGCCTCTACTGTCCAGATATGGTATTACCACGTGCTGCCATCCTGTCTAGAAAATTTCATATTCATTCCTTCATTTATTCATTCATTCCTTCAGCCGGCAATTTTTCAACGAACACTTGTTAATGTTAACTATGTGTAAGGCTGGGATAGTACAATTCAAAGGGTGTGAGGAGGAACGCCCCTCTCTCCTTTTCCTAACCCCACATTTCCCTCTCACTGGTCCAGACACACTACTTGCAATTTGCAAATTTCTCTGTCCTTGTGATAAAACATACTAGTGTAAACAAATTAACAAATTATTCCTTGGTAGCCATTAGCACTGTAGCAGAAATTAATTTATTCTATCGGAAAGACGCATCTGAAGAGTAAATAAATACAGAACCACGTGAGTTTGGATTAATGAAAGGGTAAGAAATGGTCTAGGATATGCTTCTCACATGAAGCAGTGCAATGAAACTCAAAGAGCGGCAGAAGAGAATTCAGAACATTAAGCATCTGGAGAAGAGAGGAAGATCAGAGGAGAGGCAGTATGACAATGGCTTTGGGAGTTGGTTCTGACTTCAAATTTGCCTTTCTCATTTACTAGCATTTGACTTCAGGTGAGTATTTTTTTTCTTTTTTTAATTAACATGTAATAAGTGTGCACATTTATGGAGTACAGTGACATATATATATACATATATATACATATATATATATGTAATTGTATATACACACACACACACACCAGGAGCACTTATAAAATCAGGCTAATTAGCATTTTCATCTCCTCGTCATTTCTTTACATACAGAGCCTTTGACTCTTCTAGTTCTTCTGGAAATGTGTAATGGTCCGTTGTGAACCACTTGGGTGAGCTTCTTAACCTCCCTAAACTTCCCTCTAAAATCCTCCTGCAGGGCTGTGGGAACCAGTTATGAAGCGCCACGCGGGTGCTCAGCACTGGGCTAGGCACAGCCGGAGTCTCTGTGACGCCGCTCCCACTCTAGGCTGCGTCCAGCCCTTCCCCCAGCTCCCTGCACTCTCTGGCCTGTGCTGCGCTGCCTTCCCACCATGCAGACCCTCCTCAATGACACAGCCTTCAGGGCGCGTCCAAACCTCCCACTCTACAGCTGGAGAAGGAGCCAAGGGTCAGTCCAGAGGCCCTTAGGAATCCTGGGGCTGTAGCCAGTTCTGGGGTTGCCGTGAAGGCAGAGGGAAAGGAGATTCCTCCAGAGCTTAATGCGCGTGAGCAGATGAGTCCCTGTGGCCAAACCTGCCTGTTCTCCCTCTGCTTCTTCTGCTACATGTCACTACCTGACCTTGTTTCTTCTGAGGAACAAGGAGTTACTTAGTATTTCTCTAGAATCTCACTAGATTCCTATTCCTGGAGATTTGAGATATATTTGTCAATGGTTGTGCATCTTCCAAAATTAGCATGCTTTAGCTTGGCTCAGAAGTGACTGGAAAATTGAGCTACCCAAAGTAGCTGGAAGGGTTTTCAAAGGAATCTACCAGCTACAAAGCATATCAGAAGATATCTTAGTCTGTCTTGTGTTGTTGTACCCAAACACCTGAGGCTAGTACTTCACAAAGGAAAGAGGTTACTTTGGTCCGTGGTTCTGATGGCTACAGAAGTCTAAACAGCATGGCACCAGCACTGGACGTGTGGCAATGTACTGGAGATGTGGAAAGGGAAATGGCTGCATGCAGAAGAGGCCAAGCATGAGGGTTAGCCTCACTTTATAACCCAACTGGTCCTGTGGGGTAGGGGGAGTAATTTATCCCTGAGGACAGAGCTCCCATGACTCAATCACTTCCCACTAGGCCCCACCTCTTGTAGCTCCACCTCCCAGTACCATACTGGAGAGGAAGCTCCCTACACTGGGAACTTTGGGGACACATTCGAACCACGTCCAGTCCGCAGCAGAAAGACAGTCAGATCCTTAGAAACCCACACCTCAGATTCTTCCTCTGTGAGCAAGCCACAGTGGCCAAGTGGTGCTGTCCCCGCAGCTTAGTGGTCAAGATGGGATGCGAGGTGATCACAGGCACTCTGGCCACCGAGTGCAGCCAGGAGTGGGAGCCAGTGGGCTCCTGGGGAACTTAGAGTTTAGGGAACCTACTTCAGGTACTAGGTGATGGGATTATAAATGCTGGAGATTATAATCTCCACCCACTTAGCGAGCCCCCACAGGAGCAGCGTAATCATTTTAAGACGGACAGATGGAAGCTAGTCAGGCTCCCCTGGGGATGCTCCTTGTTCATGGGAGACCTCCTTAAGAGGGGCCCCTGGGAGGGATCTGCCCACCTCTTGAATCACAATCTAAAAAGCAATTGAATGCTTAAGACTTGCATAATTAGAGAAACAGAAGCATAAAGAGCTTAAGCGATTCGCCCGAGGCCAAACTAGGAATCCACACTGGGATTGGATTCCATGCGTCTTATTTCTGTGCGTCTCTTCTTTCTTCTCCGATTTGCGCTGCTGAGTCCTGCCCCACTCCGGCCCCCTCATTCCTAGTCATCTCTTGCTCTCAGACTGATGCTGCTCCCTGTGAACATGTGTGCACACGTATTGGAAGTTGGTGCAAGGTTTCTCACACAAAACCTGCGTAGGCCTGTATATATTATAAATTTGGGGTTTTCCATTGCCCACCCGAAGAGAGATGCCAACAAAGTAGAAAATCTAACCCTAAATGGTTTATTTTCAGTTCAAGAATAAAAGACACCCCCCCTTATTTGCAACACATTTAATTTCTCTGTTTTGCTTTGGTACCACTCATCTCAGGTAGTTTGCATTCCTTGAGCCCCCAACAAGTGACAGCACAGGCATCTCCCCCCCACCCCCAGCAAGTGACAGCACAGGCATCGAGCCACCCAGGAGAGAGCCGGGTGGCAGAGGAAGACAGCTGGAGATTAAATACTTGCTCTACAGAAAGCCACACTTCCATGGCCTGTCCCCATCACCAGGGATGATCAATCAAGAGGTTGAAGGACTGCAGGAGGGAGTGACAAACTGGGGAGATGGCGGGGACAGGGGACTTGTGAAACTTCCCTCCTCCAACCTTGGCTGTGTACAAGAACTAAGTATGTGTCATATATGCAAGACTCAATGAGAGCATCCTTCGCCTAATTTTCTTTTAAATACTTCCCTCCCTTTCTTCAGACCTCCATCTGAGCCCTGGCTGTACCTTCCTGGATTCCCCAAGCCGGCAGCATCTTTCTGGGTCTTATATTTGCATGATTTCCAGAGTGCTGGGCTTGTCCGTTTTCATTAAGACGGTGCACTCCACAGGGCTGGGAGCCGGGTCCCCACGTGTTGGCAAAGCGCTGTGTGCGCCTGGCCCTTCACAAACAATGCAAACAGACAAGAAATTGGCTAATGCCTGAGATAAGCAGTTGACACAAAAATCCACATGTAGATGGCATCCTAATGAGAGGTAAAAGCACAACCCTCCACGTGGGGTTACAGAACGCGAGCGCTTCAAAAAGATAAATGTTACAACCCAGAAAATTTCATCAGCAAAAAAAAAATATTCTGAGCAGGTTCCCCCGAGTCTGTGCGGAACATATGAAAATGGCATTTCTCCTTTTACTCGGGAGCTAGAAAAGAAAATGTTATTAGTGGGAATGACATATGTGAGCTTCACTGTGAATAAATATGCAGTGTCTATATATATTATATGCATAATAATAACACCTCGAATCTATATGGTGCTTTTCTTCCCAGGAACTAAAAATGATCCATGGTTATTATTATCTCATTTATCCTTGCAGATTTTTTTTCACTTGTATTTTGCTAGTTTATTACCAAAATAGAGAAACATTTAAAAGCCATTCTTCTGCCTCTTCTTTTCCATGCAGTCCTACCTTTCCATTATGCTCTCCTTAAAATGTAGTTAGGGGAAGGAACTGTAATTCTATTACAGAGCCTGGAATTTATTCATGGGTCTAGCTAGCAGGTGCCTCTCTAGTGCTGTTATAGGTCTCTGAAGACCAATACTTTTGAGTTTACTGTTCCTGCCCCCAATCTCAGCTTCCAGAGTTCAAATTCCCAAAGGGTCACCATTTAGGGGTTGAGGGATACGTCAGGTAATGTGTTTTTATTGCCTTACAGAGGACAGGTTGCACACAAAGCTATTATTACATACTAATGCTTTTGCAAAAATCACTTAGCAGATAAATTAATCCACTTTCCAGCAAGCCCAGCAGAGGCTGCTAAGCAGAGACTACTGGGTTTTATTTTGTGTGGGTTTTGGTTGGGAAACGTGGCTTTGAGAAGATGGGGCACTTGGGGAATGTGAGTTTTCCAGCCAGCTCTGAAGCAGTAAGGCGCAGAGGGAGCCCGCCCAGGGCAGGCCTTGGGGGGTTCCCAAGAAGAAAGCAGACACTGAGACTGTGGACAGGTGCTCGGAGGAGTGAGAAGACAGGGAAGAGGAATAAGGAGCAATGAGGCCCCCACAGAGCAGGTCCTCCCAAAATCCAAACAGAGATCTGGACAGTTCCCGAGTTAGGGAAGCGCTTGGCCACACGTTGTCATCTCAGTCCTCTGGGCAGTCTCACGAGCTAGGCTTGAATAAGACCATTAGGTAGACATGGAGACTGATGCTCACAGAGACCGTGGTTGTCCTGAGATCACCTTGACCTGTAAGCACGGCACACGCCAGGGTGCTTCCAGGCTATAGGAGACAGGTGTGTGGTCATCAAGGACCCTCGACTGTTCCCCAGGTGGAATCAAGAGGGAATGAAACCGCAGGCTGCCAAGGGCAGGCGTGTCCACGGGGCCTTCCGCAGAGGAGTGGCCTGGTATTCCCTTGGTTCTCCCATTAGGGCTGCCCCTGGTCCTGCTGCCCGGCTCCCCTTCAGTACCACAGGCATCCTTACACCGTTGACTTTAATGTTTCCCTTTTACTGCGGAGATAGCACGCTCCTTAAATATCTTTTTATTGTAGGACCATTGAAGTTTGAAGGCACAGCCAGATGCTCTGGAAAAACTACCAGTTTTAGTCCCCCAATGATTTCAAATTCCTCATTATTTCTTGGATTCTCCTTCTCGTATTTGCTGATTGATAATAAATAAGTTGGGCAGAAGCGAGATTATTTTTCTGATCTGGGACAGCAATAGGAATGTTTGGGGGCTCTGAGTTCTATCTGAAGAGTCATAAGGGAGAGCTTCCCGAAGAAGGTAACCTGGATTTTGAAAGATGAACATAAATTCACCAGCTTACAAAAAAAAGGGAAAGAGGCTTGCAGGCAGTGGGCGCCCAGGGCGCGGCACCTGCAGAGGCTGAGCCCAGCTCCCAGACCACAGCTCCTGGGACTGCAAGCGTATTGCGTGTAGCAAGAACTTCGAGTCCTAGGAAACAAAGCCATAGAAGGATACCAAGGTTCAGATTGTCAGGGACCCTTGCACCAAAGATCTTCATTCTACCCTTCTCACCCCAAAGTGAGTACATCTGCCACACTCAACATCATTTCGTGCAATGCCTGTACCAACTCACCAGCACCTGCTCCCTCGCCAAGCCCCTGAGAGATGGAGAGAGGAGGCGGGAACGTGCCTGATCCTTAAGATTTTACTTTGGCAGCAGCTGGGAGACCAGTGGTGACGCTGAGGGCAGGGAGGTCAGGTGGAAGACTGGGGAAGAGTCTGGATGTGTCCATGGGGACCTCAGGGAAAGCAGTGTTGGGGACATAAGGAAGGGAGGGGTCAGGGGACACAGAGGCAGTAGAGAGGACTGGGTTACTGGTTACCTGTCCTGCCACTGCATGAGCAGCTGTCACAGAGGACTTCCCCATCTCAAACCAGAGCCACTCACGTGCTTAGAAACCAGCCCTCTGCTCACAGGCAGGCTCTGTTCTGCACACTTAGAAATACAGCTAACCTCATCCTGGGGACAGTCCACGAGGTGGGCACCATGGTCTCGCTCCTTCACAGGTGGAAGCCTGAAGCACAGAGAGGCCGCACAGCTGTGGGGGAGTCAGGGTCCCAGTGCCTGTGCTTCTGACCTCTGTGCAAAGCTGCCTGGGTTCACCCACGTAGTCAGCCAATGCGCAGCCCCGTTCTGCCTGTGCCGCTCTTGACCTGTGGTTACGAGACAGCCCCTGCCCCAGCCAGCCACCCAGGTGTTCCTCCAAGCAGTGTCAGCACTATAGTCCCTCAAGGACAGAGCTCTCCACCACGACCACCACCCACATGCTGTCTTCTAGAAGTTTCCAGCTAATCTCCTTGACCTCACTCCAGGGCTCATTGAGCTATGCACTCTCCTCTCATGCTGTGGGGTCTCTTCCTTCCTTCCTTCCTTCCTTCCTTCCTTCCTTCCTTCCTTCCTTCCTTCCTTCCTTCCTTTCTTTTTGTTTTGGTACTGGGGATCGAACTCAGGGTGTTTGACCACTGGGCCACATCCACAGCCCTATTTTGTATTTTATTTAGGGACAGGGTCTCATTGAGTTGCTTAGCGCCTCGCCATTGCTGAGGCTGGCTTTGAACACACAATCCTCCTGCGTCCGCCTCCCGAGCCACTGGGATTACAGGCATGAGCCACCACACCCGGCTTGTGGGATCACTTTCATCTCCCAAAAAATGAAGTCAGAACCCACTGCTCCAACCCCAAGTTCTGTACCTTGTGTTAATCTGCAAGGGCCGCCATGACAAATTGCCACAGAGTGGGCAACTTAGACAACAGGAATTCATTTTCTCCAGGTCTGGAGTCTAGAAGTCCAAGTTCAAGGTGCTTACAGGGCTCGTTTCCTCCAGGCCTCTTCTTGCAGCTGGCTGCCCACCTGCTGCCTCTTCCTGTGTGCACACCCACGCCTGGCGTCTCTGTGTGTCCTGATCTCTGTCTTATCACAACACCAGTCAGTCTGTTTCAGGACCCGCCCAATGGCCTCACGGTAGCTCTGTTGCCTCTTTAAAGACCTTATGTCCAGATATGGTTGCATTCTGAGGTGCTGAGGTTAGGGTTTCCACATATAAACCTGGGGGCGACATAATTCCATCCACACAGTTCTCTTCTCTCCATCATCTCCGCCTACTTGGCTCATGGTGCAACTTTCTCCCAAAGACACATGTCTGGAAAGACCCCCGTATCATGGAAACGCAGTGAATTAAATTGAAATACGTTCACTAGTAACATGGCTGTTTCCAAAAATGGGGGATGATTTTATGTGTGATTCCTAAAATGACATCCCTCGGCCTGGCTCCCAGGGAACGGCATGTGCTCTGACAGTTCAAGGGGAGGCTGTGGTGACAGAAGCACATGGGCCAGCCGTGCAGCTCCTCATTTTAATGCACTTCATTAAAACCAGCATTTTATTACAAAGACCTGCCAAAGTGAATATTAGACAGAAATGCATGTTAAGCTGCCATTGATCTTTCCGGGTGGATTGTACATTAAAGAGTGCACTTTCTCCCTCTGTTAGCTGCTCACACATAAAAGGGAAGTAGAAATCAAAGGGAAAGTGCTTCTGCCTTATCCCCACAACATCACTATGGCTACCCAGTGGGGCCGAGTGCTCCCTTCCAACCTGCCTAGACCTGTGGCCTCCCTCTTCTCTGCCCACCCACCCGCCTTCCTCCACGCCTGGGAGGACGTGAAGATGTACCTGGTTGCTTTCTCTCTCTAACCCGGAGCTTCCACGGCAGCCTGAGGTGTGTTCTCTCCATGCCAAGGGAGGTGCTGATTCAGGGTGAGGGCTGGGGCGTCGGCTGGAGATCTGCCTGGAGGCACACGTGCGCGTTCGTGTCAGCATGTAGACAAGAACAGAAACCAGAAGTTTAGTGGGAACAGAAGGAAATGCATCTGGCAGCTGGGAAGAGAAGCTGTATGAAGAAATTGAGTGTCTGGGGTTTACTCTAGCTTGAGATGGAGTCATGGCGTGTCAGACAGCCGGTCAGCCCTTCCTCACTAGGAATCCTGTCTGCTGGAATAGAACAGTTCCAGAGGAGTGAGTGGGGTTTAAGTGCTACGGGCTAATCCGGTCCAGAGAATTTCCTCCAGGACCACTGATTATTTTAAAGCAATCGCCTCTCCTGCCACCCACCGCTGCATTCTTTCCCTCTCCTAAAAATACTTCTATCCTTACCCTCGTCCTAACTGCTGCCTCCGTGTAGCCTTCCAAAGCCAGATGCTCTGCCCCTTCAGGCAGAGATGGGCTGTGAGGCTCGGGGGCCTCCGCTGTGGTTTGGAAAGGTAGGTGAGAGGCCTAATTCATCGTCAACTAAGCTAGCGGGGCTAAGCCCGAGAATCAAGTGGAATTCAGACCTCTGGACACCCCCGCCCTGCGAGACGCCACCCTTTCTGACTTCAGTGCTTGCAAATCATCACACAGCACAGATTACCAACATGGCAACAGTACAGCCTGGCATGGTCACTAGACCTGTCAGGGACCCCAAACAAAGACTTTACAAGCTGTGATGCAACAAACACAAAGATGGGCAGGAAGGACATAAATGAGTTCATCACTCAGACCCATACATCAACCACAGTCTCGTGGGGACTCCGAAGACAATTCTGTTTTCCTAGTCACAGTGTATTTATTGCCCGTCTGTCTAGTGATCATCGCCGCCCCTTGTTTCCCTTTGAGGAGTTTCTGCCTTTTCTTCCCATCCTCCTCACTTGCCCTGCAGCAGCTGATACCCCCACCCTCCATCCCCTGCTTGGACCACTGCAGGAGTCTCTAGGCTGGTCTTTGTGATTTCAGCCTCAGTATCTTGTCACTCAGGTCTACGCTGGCAACAAAGAACAGTTGCCTCAAGTCTAGAACCTAAGTTTCCAGTTTTTAAGGCCATTAGATACATCCCACTTCCTCCAGAATCATCCTTGAGCTCCTTCCTCCACCTTCCAAGCTCCCTCACAGTCTCATTCTGGAGTGACTTGTTGTCACCTGCAGCGATGGCCGCTTGGAGCAGCAAAGCCGCGGGAATAAGTTCAGAGGCAGACTGGAAACAAACAGGACCTTTATTCTGTCAGCTTCTCTCTCTGGCTCTAACAACTCTAACACGTACCACACACCAGCAAACAACCAACAACCAAAATGGCCCCGACCCGCTCCGCGCTGAGCCCAAGTCTCTCTCGAGATCCCGGGCCAAGTCTCGTGAGACTACGGAAGGCGGCAATGTCCAAAACTCCATGGCCCGAAGTCAACCGCAATCATAGCCATCTCCCCAAACAGGGCTCCTACAGTGACTCTACTCTTGGCATCCTCGAATCCCGCAGTTGCTAAGGAGCTCCCAGCGCAGTCACAGGAAGCCACACAGCCCTCCCTATACCCAGCCACACAGCTCCTCCACGACTTTCTTCCCCACCCACTGGGAAGCCCTACCCCCATGCCACCTCAGCCCCCTGCTTGGTAAATTTCCACTCACTCTTTTTTTTTTTTAATATCTATTTATTTGCTTTAGTTGTACACAATGTGTTTATTTTTATGTGGTGCTGAGGATCGAACCCAGGCTGCTCACGTGCTAGGCGAGCGCTCTACCGCTGAGCCACAACCCCAGCCCCTCCACTCACTCTTGAAGGTCCAGCTGAAACCCCTGCTGTCGTCTGAAACATTTTTGACCCAACCACACATGGGCGGCCCTCTGAGTTCCGTCCTCACCTGTCTCTGTCCGTCTTGTTTGTTGTGGAGCCCCAGCACACCCAGCGGAGGGCCAGGAGCACATCTCCAGTCCGGCTCTCCTGGCCTCTCACCTGCTGGCCGACTCCGACCGACCAGCAGCTGTGTGGGCCCAGCAGACCCAACAAGCCGGGGGCTTCCTCACCAAACGCCCGTCACCCTGGATGCGCCACCCCAGCTAGCGGCGGTCTCCAAATTGAAGACCACGTGACCCCTCCCCCAGGCCTATCTTCTGCCCGTTTTACTTCTTACACATCTGCTGAGTCTCTGCCGTCCTCCCCAGCCCACTGCCGACTGCCTACTCCGGCCTTTATGGACTGTCCCCCCGAACTACTTGCCAGGGCCTTCTAACCGGTCACTCTGCCCTGGTCTCCACAAGGCCAGCTACCACAGCTGCCAGCTTCAAGGTACCTCTGTGGATGAGAGCCCTTCACTGGTTCCCTTTTATGGCTCAAAAATTAATTAATTAATTAATTAATTAATTAATACAAAAGCCCCCTCTCTTAGCACAGAGCCTCCACCATCACCACTGGCCACCGAGCTGGCCTCCTGTCTTCCTGCTCCCACTCCAGCTGGTGCTCCAGCCACACGGAAGCTCTTGCAGGTCCCTAACCACACCGTGTGACCCCCCACACACCATGCTGCTCCTGCACAGACTTCAGGCCAAGCACAGCTCTCCTCCTGGGACCTTGCTCAGATTTCTCCCTGTCCTCGGACTGGACTGATCTCATCCCCTCTGGTTTCCCATCGTTGCCCCTTCTGCGATATCCTACAGTTCTTGGGGTCAGAAGCCATGCTGCGTGGGAGAAGCACTCGATGTTGACTAAAGGAACGTGTTTTGCTAGAGGAATGTCAGGAGGTAAGAGAAATGAACCGATCAGGTCGTATGCTGAATCATTGGTATGCAGTATCTCAGTGAAATCTCACAGGAAATCCACGGGGACAACTAGGGTTGTTCCCCTCCACACAGAGTTGCGGAAATTAAATCTCATGGAGGGTGACTTGCCTAAGGACGGAACAGGGACTTGAAGCCTTGTCTGTACCTCCATCTCTGGGACTTGCCCCGCATCATGCCCCCTCTTTCACAAAGCCCTAGTCGCAAGCTCTGTCACCCTCGGAAGAGCCCAGGAGGGAAGGTGTCCCAACCACCACTCTCAGATCCAGACGCCCTGTGCCCCTCCTGTGGTTCCTGCCAGTCTGCAGACCTCTCCCTTGGCCTCCGCACCTCTGCAGGCCTGGGGCTGAGCACCAGCTTTCTCTGGTGCCAGATCATATTGCAAACTTCTATCTAATTTGCTGTTCCCTCTCTCCCTGAGGACACATTCACGTTAGTACTTTCAAGGCAAGATTCTCTCTGTGAAGCAGGCATGAATCCATCTTTCCCTGGCATCCACATTATAGGAAATGCAGTGCTTTAGATATTAACGAGTAATTTTCTTTGCCCAGTGCAGTTCAAAATTCAATAAATGCTGCTTAAGCCTAATTCTCTCACTTATAGGTCAGAGAGCAGCCTTGTGGAGGTGGAGGGAAAATTCCCACATATTTCCTTTCCCTCTTCCTGCCTGTTCCCTTGGATATCAGTGGCTGTCACTAATAGCATGTGAGCTGCAGTGTCAAGCCCATGATCCAAACTGGCCTCATGTCACACCCACAAATCATGGTTCCCTGCCTCTGTCTCTGCAGAAGCCCATCCAGCCTCTCCCCCATGGGCTGAAATCCTGTGGTTAGAAAGGTCATTCCCCTGACTTAAGCATTGCTCAGTCCTTCTGTTCTCTTCTAGCAAGGAAATCCATGAGGTCATTTACATCTTAACTTCACTTAGTCCATTGTTTTATTTGGCAAACCAGGTCAACTTGTCACCTGAACTTGGGTTTGAATGGCATAAGGAAAATGGAGCAGAAGACAAAGCGTTCTTTGCCACTCTTGGGAGGCTAGGCCTTGCTGGTGCAGCTGGCAAGGGTGCTCAGTGGAGAGAGCAAGAGGCTGCCTCTGGTCTCACGCTGGGAGACAGTGGACGTCACCTTGTGCAGGTCGCACTTGCTCTGCTCTGATTGCAGGCCTCCTAGGGCACTGTGGACTACGGGTCCAGGTCTGCTCTCTGCAAGGAATAATAATTCAGTAAAATCTCAATTAAAACTAACTCATAAATCACATTTAATGCTGCCCTGATGGGTTGAATCTAATATGCCAGACCTATTAATCTTTTGGCAGACCCTGGAATCCCAACCTCCCCCTTCTGAGGAGTCAGGGGTTAAGGCCTCATTTCTCCCACCTCTGATACAAATTAATTAGACCCCAGAGAGCAGGGGATAGGGAGGTTGGGGACTGTGTCATGTCCTAAACCTGGAGCTTGGCAGCTTGGTACCACTGAGCGTCCAAGAGAAGGGAGC
Source organism: Tamias sibiricus (assembly GCA_025594165.1). Classification (NCBI taxonomy): domain Eukaryota; kingdom Metazoa; phylum Chordata; class Mammalia; order Rodentia; family Sciuridae; genus Tamias; species Tamias sibiricus. Next base: position 10,306,019 of record CM046669.1, on the reverse strand, counting down.
CCAGATTCCTGAACAGGTTAGTCCGTCTGCTGGTGTGGAACATGCCAGGTGGGGTGTGCTAGTGTGCGGATGTAGTTGCAGGAACAATCTGGCAGGTTAAACAACTTTTCCGCAGGGCCTAGCAATGGCAGGTGGTCTTTCCCATGAGCACTGGACATCAGGGGCCTGGGGGAAGAAACAAGATTAACTGACATAAGGAGACCAGCAATATGGAGCCCCACAGAGAGAGCTAGCAGACACCCTGGCCAGGCCAGGAAAATTAGGCCATGGGTGGCAGAGCCCAGTAACTGGGCAGAGACTCGGGCCAGGAAGACCAGGGCAGCACACACGGATCAGCTGGGAAGATGAAAGGACCCTGTGTTTATTGAGTTGAGACAGCAGGCCAAGTGACAATGGGGAAAGTGAGCTCTGCAGATCTGGAGTCGGGGTGAGGGGCAGGCTTCCTAAAGCCTCAGGGGACTCTGAGGACCAAGTTGGTCTCAATTAGAAACAATGATTGGAACACCAGGTTTGAAGCCAGAGATGTTCGTCTGATTGCCAGCTATGTGGCCCTGAGCCAGGCACGTCACCTCTGGCGCCTCAGCGTCCCTACTTTTAAAGGGGGATTCGTAATATCTAGTTGCAGGATTGATTTTACTTGTAAATATTTTTAGCTGTAGATGGACACAACACCTTATTCATTTGTATGTGGTGCTGAGGATTGAACCCAGTGCTTCAACACGTGCTAGGTGAGCCCGCCACCACTGAGCCCCAGCCCCAGCCGCAAGATTGTTCTGAGGATTAAAGTGGAGGCTTCAGCAGCACCCAGGGTCCTGCCTCCAGGTGGGAAGAAGGGGCTTAATTGACAGGAGCTGCAGTGCGACGCTGGAAAGGCCATTTCTGCACAGCAAGTCCACATGGCCAGAGGGAAAACTGAGGTCAAGGTGGCCGAGCCAGGGTCCCAGTTGGTAAAACAGCTTTGGTGTGGGGTATGAAAACGTGAAGACCAAGTGAGAGCTAGGTGTCCCTGCAGCACCTCGGGGACCCGGCAATGGTCCCCTCAGCAAGCGGTGTTCACGGAGGAGGGGAAGTTAGGGACCGGCGTGAGCAGGGCTCCTGGCAATTTCTTCACCCCCTCCTCCTTCCCTCCCTCCCCTCTTCTTTCCTTCCTATTTTCTTTCCACATGCATTTCTGGATCCCCTGATGTGTGCCAGGAGTGAGAGTCTTGAAGCTGGGAGCCTGCGGGGCTGCAGAGGCTGGTCAACAGGCCCCCCAACTCCAGAGAGAAAGCACGCGTCTTCTCGCTTTTGAAAGACCTCATAAAAAAATCTCACGAGGACACTTAAGTGTGATCAATGCACTTTAAAATCTACTCGAGCTTCTGTCATCAAGTCTCATCTTGTGCCCCTGACTGGCACGACATAATCACTGGCACTTATCAAGCACTTACAACGTGCCAGCCACCAAGCAAAATTTTGTGAGGTTGATGATCTCAACGCCCCAACAGAGGGACTTCAGTAAGTGGCCTTTCTCCCCATTTTATAGGTCGGGACGCTAAGGTGGAAAGAAGCGAAGGACTCTGCCCAAGATCTTACAATAACTAAGTAGGAACTTGGATTTCAATCAAGGCCAACTGAACCTTTAATGGCTATGTGTGATCAGCCCGCTACCCAGGGCCAGCAGGGCTCCTGTTCATCCCTCTGCGATGGCCCCCAGCCACCTGGTGCCTGGGCCTGGAGAATTTTAATGATCCTCCCATCAGCCTGTGAAAGCACCAAGACAATAACGGAGGGTGGGTGGTGGCTCCCAGGACTCCCCAGACTCAGTGTCCTCTTGGGAGTGTGCAGGGAAGGATGGGCGCCTATCAGGGCTAATAACCCGCTCCCCTGTCCCCTCCAAGAGAAGCAAATCCCTCAGGGGGCCAAGCACACTCTCCACAAGCAAACTGGTGGCTTGCATTTGAATAATCGTCTTCATTTGCAGTGCTCTTGCCATGGTACCAGAATAGGAGGAAAAAATTAAATAAAGTAAATTGATAGAGTAGGAGACAATGAAAAACAAATTTTCTCTATTATAATGAGCACTTTCCGGGGACTGTTAATGTGGCGTGACAGCAGAAGGTCCTGCCAGGGCTGCTTCTCCGCTCTAGAGAGTGCCCTCGGCTCACAGGAAGCGTGTTCCGCCTGGTCTTTCTTTTGATAACGTGACTTGCCCACTGCCTGGGAGCGGTCCCAGGTGCCACCAGCCACTGCCAGGTGCTCGAAGCCTGTTCTGGCTGCGGGTCCTTCCCAGCACCCGGCCTCCTCACGCTCCTCCCTGCCTCTCACTCCCAGGCCCTTTGGTCAGTTTCTCCCCTACGTCTGGGCGGGCCGTGTCCTCTAGCTCTGTGCCGTCTACACTCTCAATGGGCTTCTTGCTCCACTTCAAGATGGTTCACGTTTTACTCAATGTTTTAATTCTGGACATTGGATTTTGGAAGGCCCGCCGTTCCTAGGACAGAGGTTAACCGTGTCTGTCTGACCTAGTGGGCAAAATGGCTTTGCCCCTCGTTCAGAAGTGCGGTGGGGATTTGTCCTGTCGTCAACTCCTCCCCCTGTTTAGTCCCCTGAGAGTGCAAGGAATTCTACTGAGTGTTGGGTGGGAGAGCCTTGTGGTTTGGATTGTGTGAGGGCAGTGATCAGACACGTGGGACACGAGGGACCTACTTCTCAGGATTACGGGGCCCGTGGGATGACTGCACGTGCTTTTTGATAGCACGCTGGTGGTTCAGATTTGAGAGCCCTGAGACAGGTCGGACCAGAGAGGAAAGCAGCCTCACTCCTGGTAACCCTCCGCCGTGCGCACTCCTGCTTGTATTACCCCCTCCACGGGAAATCGTGTTCTGTGATCGTCTATCCAGCAACCTTCCCTCGTTTCTTCTTCGCAGTGGAACCCCAACTTGGTTCCACTACCTGAGGTCAGTTTAGGAGGAAGCTGAGTCCTACTCCAGCCCCTGGTAGGAAGGGGGAAACCTTGATGCATCCAAACCAACGATGGTATCTCTCTTCTCCTTTGCAAGTAATTGGCATAGAAATGGGCATGTGGCACGCTTCTGGCCAGTGGGCTGTAATGCAGCTTTAGGGAATATTTTCACTTTTAAAAAGAAGGGAAAGTGCCTTTTACCCCACTTAAAACCTTGATACTACTATGTAAAGGGGTAACAACTGGACCTGTGGCAAGTATTTTGGGATCAAGAGGAATCTAGCTTTCGAACAAAGACCAACATAAGGAGAAAGTCGATGCAGGAGGACAAACCTAACCTCATTCCTTGAGGATTCATTGAGCTGCTGAATAAACTGGCTTTGCCCAAACTTGGTCTGTTGACAAGTACATATATTGAACGCATGGTTAAAGCAGAAAGGCAGAGGCTGCTAGCAAGAACATACTTAAGCTGGCCATGATGGTGCACGCCTGTAATTCCAGTCACTTGGGAGGCTGAGGCAGGAGGACCCCAAGTTCAAGGCCAGTCTGGGCAACTTAGCAAGACCCTTTCTCAAAATAAAAAGTAAAAGGGCTGGAGATGTAGCTCAGTGTAGAGCACCCTTGGGTTCAGTCCCCAGCACCACAAAAAAAATAAAAAAAGCATATTTAATAGAGTCACAGATTAAAATCAGGAAGGAGTTAAAATCTCTAGAAAACAGAGAGGAACCAGGAGTTCCTGTTAGAACCTTCAAATAAGTGGTAGAAGTAGACCTGATGGGCCTACAAGGCCACCTTCTGTCTCCAGGCCTCTTGCTTTGGGCTCCAGACTCTCTGTAAGTGAAAATAAATGCAGCCCCTTCTAAGGCAGAGCCTCTCAGTGTGCTTCAGAGAAGGATGCCCTGTAGCCCTGGCTCCTGGCTCCTAGATGGTTACTATTGGCCTGTTCCCTTCTCTAAATCAAAGTCCAACAACACTGTTGCTGCCTGAAGCGCTTGGAGCAACGGAGCCGCGGGAAAAACTTCAGAAGCAAACTGGAGACAAACAGCTTTTTATTCTGATAACTTTTCTCTCTGGTTCTAATAACGACTAACACACGCCAAAAACACACCCTAAAAATGGCGCTGACCCGATCAGCAATTTCGGCCAAGTCACTCGAGATCCCGCAACAATCCCGTGAGACTACGGGTGGCGACAAAGGCCAAATCTCCACGGCTCATAGTCAACCGCAATTCAAGCCAATCCCCAAACAGGGCTCCTGCATTTCCCCCTTTTTGTTTTAAAAGAGGTAATGCTCTAGGACGTCTATGTGCAACCAACATTCTTACCCGTCATCGGATAATCAAGGCTGTGCCCTTGACTCCTGTCTTAGGTTGATATGTCGGCCACATGAGACTGTCCCGTGCGACTGTGCCTGTCTTAGGTTGTCCCCCTCTGGGGATCTTACCCGTCATTGGCTAACCAGCCATCCAATGGAGCCCTTTAGGATCGACTATATATGATGACTAACAGCCGTCCAAATTGTGAGGAGATGTTGCGGCTTTAAGGCAACAAGCCTTTTGGTGATGAGCCAAATTGCATAGCATATCAAATTGTTTAAACAAATCAGCTGCCCTAAGTTCCATCAAGTAACACACTGAATTCTCTAGACAAATACCCGCAAGGCATTGTCCCGTAAAGTCCCAAACAATGAAAGATCAAAATGTCCATTTGTTATAACATGTTGATGTAGGAGGCCCCATGCATGTAGAGCAGAGGCCACACTGTTGGTGAGGTTGTTTGATGTTTGAGCAGCAGACGTCTTTTTTATGTTTAGACAATGCCACCGGCAAATCTTCAGGGCCCGCTACCTAGAAACTCAAGCATCAATTATTAAAGGAAAGGCAGTGCTATTGCAGCACTGAGTCAAGAGGCGAGTTGTCAAACTACAAAATAGAATAATTAGATTAGAAAATTAAAGTTGATTTTTGTTCACATACATCGCTGGTTGAGCTTTTACAAACATAAGTTGGAAAAATGTCATATTTAGAACAAAACAAAGAAAGACTGAGGGTAATTACTGCATTAAAGATAGATTAAAGAAAAGGTAAAGGCACTTGAGAGAAATAATTTGTTAGCTGGAACCCTTGAGTCTCTGTATACAGAGCAATTTTTTACCTGTTGAGATAATTGAAATTAATGAGCTATTAAACAAATGAAGTTAATAACAAATAAACAATCTTAAGTCAAAACACCAAAATATCAGGTTATATAGCACTAGTCATATTTGTTTGCTAAAGAGAAGTCCCAGGGACACCTATAAATCAAAATTGAAAGTACCTTCATTTATAAAATTATTTACCTAAATTGAATACTCTTAACCTAAAATGAATTAAAGTTATTTGGATCCATATATATATATATTTTCTTTTTCATAAGCGCTTTGTTCTTTGTGACGTCACACTGGACAGACGAACAAGCATACAAACATATATTTGTGACGTCACATTAACATGAAATGTAGACAAATGTACAGACATAAAGACATGTATAAAAAGAAAAAAAAAATACAATTGTGTGCACACTAAAGAGAGATCTCCTTGTCCCGGCCGGGAGAAATGACACTTAAGTTGTGAAATATTTTGAAAGACTCTTTTGAGGGAATCATTCTGTACCTTCATCTTGGTCCTCTTGATTTTGTACCTTTTTTATTAATCTTGATTCTTCAATAACTTCATCTTGATCATTTTGATGTGGTACCTGTTTTATTAATCTAGATGGTATCCATATTGGAGAGGATTCGTCTTTTGGAAAAACACAAACAGATCCTCTTCCCCAAATTAATACTGGATCTGGACCCTTCCATGTACCTGAAAGAACATCCTTCCAGTAAACCAAAGGTTTATGTTGTTGGTGTGGATTCCAATGTCTGTCTCCAGCAGAATAACCATTAGAGTCTAAAGTTAGAAAATTTAAGGTAAACAGGGCAACTGCCAATCTGTCCTTAGGACTTTTCCAATTTCCTTCTTTTTGTTTTAATAACATAATTTTCAGTGTTCGGTTTGCTCTTTCAATAATGCCCTGACCCTGAGGATTGTATGGGATGCCTGTTTTATGGGATATATTGAATTTTGCGCAAAACTGCTTGAAAGATGAGGACGTATATGCGGGGCCATTATCTGTTTTAAGCATTTTGGGGATGCCCAATGCAGCAAAAGCTTGCAAACAATGAGATGTAACATCTTTAACTTTTTCTCCAGAATGTAAGGAAGCAAAAATCATGCCTGAGCATGTATCTATAGTCACATGAATAAATCGCAATTTTCCAAAACTTGGCTCATGAGTAACATCCATCTGCCACAAATGATTGGGCATTAATCCTCTAGGGTTAACTCCGAAATGAGGATTGGGCAAATGTGTCATACAAGATTTACAATCTTTTACAATTGTTCTGGCTTGCTCCTTTGTGATTTTAAACCTACGTTGCAAGGTGGTGCTGTTGACATGAAACTGGGAATGAAATAAAGTAGCTTGTTGTAGCGCTGAAAGTATAAATACTGTTTTTGTAAGTTCATCAGCCTTTTGATTACCTTCATGGAGGGGACCAGGCAAATTAGTATGTGCTCTAATATGGCCTACGAATAGAGGTTCTTTTCTTGCCCACAAAAGTTTTTGTATTTGATAAAACAATTTAAAGGCTGGAGTATGAGGTGCTATTGGTCCTGCTAACTCTAATTTTGGGACGGCTTGTACAATATAGTGGCTATCTGAAAAAATGTTTACGGGCTGGTCCCTAAAATTTTCCAGAGCTCTTACCACAGCTTCCAGTTCCACTAGTTGAGCTGATTTGTGTGCAGTTATGTAAGTCATATTTTCTTTTTTAGTGACTACTGTAGCAGTACCATTTGAGGACCCATCTGTAAATACATTAAATGCCTTAGGAATAGGTTGATTTTTTATTACCTGTGGAAATATAATAGGATGATTAATACAAAAAGATAATATAGGGGACTTAGGAAGATGATTATCAAAATTTGCAGAAGTAGAGCATTTAGCTATAGCCCAATCATTATCATTGAAGCATAAGTATTCAATCTGTGATGATGAATAGGGAGTAATAATAGTAGCAGGGTGAATGCCAAATATTTTAGTAGAAGTCTTAAGTCCTTGAAGAATAAGTTTAGCCACCATGGAGGTATAAGATTCAATTATACTTTTAGGAGAGACGGGCAAATGTATCCATAATAAAGGCCCTTGTTGCCAAAATACTCCTGTGGGTGTATATTGTGAAGAAATAATAATCAACATCAGCGGTTGAGTTAAATCAAATCTATCACAATGAGCTCCTTCGATGGCTTTTTCTACTAATTTTAAAGCTTTCCTAGCATCAGGAGTCAATGTTCGTGGTGAAGATGGATCAGGATCTCCACGAAGGATGTCAAATAAAGGTTTTAGTTGGCCAGTAGTGAGATTTAGTGCAGGGCGAAGCCAATTAATGTCTCCCAGTAGTTTTTGGAAATCATTGAGGGTGGTCAAATGTTCTTTATTTATTAAAATTTTTGGGGGTCTAACAAAAGTATCCATGATTTTAAATCCTAAATATAATATGGGAGATCTGGTTTGAACTTTTTCTTCTGCTATATATAATCCATATTTTTTTAAATTTTCTACCACATCACTGAATATATTAAATAAGATTTTTTGATTAGGGTGGGCCAATAAAATATCATCCATGTAATGTAGACACATGAGGTTTGGATATTTATTTTTAATGGGTTGGATAGCCTTGTCCACATATATTTGGCATATGGTGGGGCTATTAGCCATTCCCTGTGGTAAAACCTTCCATTGATATCTCTGATCAGGGCCATTATTGTTCATAGAAGGAACGGAAAAAGCAAACCTGGGGGCATCCAGAGGATGTAGGGGAATAGAAAAGAAGCAATCCTTTATATCAAGAGTAATAAGATGGAAATTTTTTGGAATAGCTACGGGACTAGGAAGTCCAGGTTGAGTAGGCCCCATAACTTGCATGGTTTTATTGATTTGTCTAAGATCATGTAACAATCGCCATTTTCCTGACTTTTTCTTGATCACAAATATGGGGGAATTCCAGGGAGAGGTGGAAGGTTCTATATGACCTGCTTCTAATTGTTCCTGAACTAATTGGTGGGCCGCTTGTAATTTCTCTTTAGATAGGGGCCACTGAGGGACCCACACTGGCTTATCAGAAAGCCATGGTATTTTCAAAATTATTTTCTCTCAGTGGCCCCGAAAAAAAATATCTTTTTCCTTTATGACAATGATTACTTTTAGGGTTAAGATTACTCTGTACTTTTTGATAATGAGTTCTTTTATGGTTAAGATTACCCTGTAGGTTTTCACATTTAACATCTGCAGGCTTGGTTGCAAGGTGTACTCCCATTTGTTGCAAAATATCTCTTCCCCATAAAGTAACCGGTAGATTAGGTAAAACATAAGGCTGAAATGTTCCTTTATGGCCTTCATCATCCTCCCATTTTAAAATTACTGCACTTTTATCTGGGAGGTTATTATATCCCAAGCCTCTTAAACTGGTTGAAGCTTTTTGCAGAGGCCAGTGCTTGGGCCATTGGCGTAAATTAATAATGGAAGAGTCAGCTCCAGTATCTATTAATCCCTCCATTTCTATTCCTTGGATTTTTATTTTACACATAGGCCTCCTTGAACAGTCTCGAACCCAGCAAGCCATGGGACTTGAGTCAGTGGAACAAAATCCTCTATTGTTCCCTTCTTGAGGCATACCCATTTTAAATGAATTATGTAAATTGGGAAGGAAAAGCAACTGAGCAATTCTATCTCCTTGATTAACAGAACTTACACTTTGGGGTGAGCTAAGCATTATTTTTATTTCCCCTTTGTAGTCTGAGTTTATTACACCTGGGGTCACTTGCAAACCTAATAAGCTTTTAGGACTACGCCCGATAATAAGTCCTACAGTCCCTGAGGGAAGAGGTCCCCTGACTCCTGTGGGAATCAGTTGAACCCCCATTTCAGGTGTTAACACTATTCGGGCGGTGGAACAGAGGTCTAATCCTGCATTTCCTCTTGTTCCTCTGGCGAGGGAGTGGATGGGTAGTAGGGATTGTGTCGGGGAAGCATCTGAGTGGATGCTTGAGGATACTCCTTCTGCAATGCCCCGTACATTTGTGGGCCCCGGGGTACTGGGCCCCGTGCCCCGTTTTTTGAATTCCTGAACAAAGGATTTCCATGGATGTCAAATTTTGAATAGCATTTATTGGCCCAATGATTTCCCTTTTTACACCTGGGGCAGCGGCCTGGGGCACGGTATGAGCTTGATCTTATTTCTCTTTTGGGATTTTGCCTAGAATTGCCTGATTGATTATGATAATTTTGCCTGGAATATCCTGATTGATTATAATGTCTACGTTTAGCCTTTGTGAAATTTCGAGAGGAAGCACCTCTCATTGAGGCTGCAATCACATTTCCTGTGACAAAGGCGCCATTTATATCTTTACATAGTTGTATATATACGGAAAGATCCTTTTTAGTTCTCCATGGCCTGATGGCTGCTTGGCACCATTTATTTGCATTTTCATAAGCTAATTGAACAACTAAAGGCATAGCTTGGTCAACATCTGCAAACACACTACCTGCAGTTCTCAAAAGTCGATCAGCAAAGTCGGCATACGGCTCATTAGGTCCTTGAATCACTTTTGACAAGCTACCTTGTAGATCCCCAGGTCCTTGTACAGTTTTCCATGCCTCTAAGGCAGCTGCATTTATCTGAGCATATATATCTGAGTCATAATCTGTTTGAGCCTGTAAGTCTGCGAATTGCCCTTCTCCTGTGAGCATGTCTATATTATAGTTTTCAAACCCTGCAGCCCGCGTTTCTTTTAGCCGTTTCTATACAAAGTTCTTGGAATTGCGATCGCCAAACCAAGAATTGCCCCCCGCTTAATGTTGCTTTACATAGACTTTTCCAGTCTGAGGGGGTTAAGCTAAAGGTGTTAAGGGACTCCAGCATACTCAACGTGAAAGGAGCTTGGGGCCCATAAGTCATTACTGCCTCTTTGAGATTTTTTATTGTTTTGAAATCTACTGACTGATGGACACTCTGTCCATTTTTCTTTTCAAATGCTGGCGGTTCCCAATGTATCTGTGAGTTGTCCTCGAGAGCGCATAAGCGATCAGAAAGACTTTTTAATGTCTGTTTCTAGGGTATGCAAATGCCTAGTAATACCCTTCATATTTTCTGTAATGGATTCCACCCATGGGGGAGTAGTCACTTCCACAAGTGACTCCTCTGCCTGACGGACCTTGTTCTCGGTCTTTTTTAATTTCTTTTTCCTCATTTTCTCAGGATCACTTTTACTAGATTCCTCACCACTGCTAATTTCACTGACAGCAATATCCTGAGGCCCAGGTTCCAGTGAGAGCAAGTATCCTTCAGCTTTCGCCAATAACTCCCGAATAGCTTTAATAGCTTGGATTTTTGTCATTTTTGGGTCTCTTCTAATACTCTCTTTACTGGTCTCAGTTGGCCCAGTGGAATCTACACTTTTTTGATCACTTTCACTTTTGTCTATATACTCCTCACTGAGAACAGAGTCAGGTATATCAAGGAGTCTTTGCATAGCCTCTATCACTTGGGATTCAGTTATATTCGAACCCATCTTTAGAGACCTTTCAGTTCTTACCTGTCCGCTCCGAAGTTCCCCGTACGGGCCGCCACCTGTTGCTGCCTGAAGCGCTTGGAGCAACGGAGCCGCGGGAAAAACTTCAGAAGCAAACTGGAGACAAACAGCTTTTTATTCTGATAACTTTTCTCTCTGGTTCTAATAACGACTAACACACGCCAAAAACACACCCTAAAAATGGCGCTGACCCGATCAGCAATTTCGGCCAAGTCACTCGAGATCCCGCAACAATCCCGTGAGACTACGGGTGGCGACAAAGGACAAATCTCCACGGCTCATAGTCAACCGCAATTCAAGCCAATCCCCAAACAGGGCTCCTGCACAACACAATTCTACGTTCTGCAGAAACAATTTCTAAAACATGGCTTTTCACTGCATCTAAAAGGATGGAAACCACTTTGCTGGCAAAGCAAGTTATGAACCGGAACTGCCCCAGCACACTAGGACACAGGCTCATGTTCCACCCTCACCGCCCTCTGACCGTTGCTCCTGCGCTCTGGCCAGATGTCTGCCGTGGTCGTTTTGGGGTGGTGATGATGCTCTAATAATTAATAGGGGTGGCATGATTTGCAAATCCTCCAACTCACCCTGTCAGCATGAGTTAATTCAGTTCTAAGGCGACCTAACTTAAGTTTTAGGACATTCCCACATTTAATCATCATTACAATTCCCGAACTGGTTCCCAGTGAACCCAAATATTGAGACTGCTTGTTTTACTACAGACTCCAAATACACAAAATTAGCAAGATCAGCTCCCAGAGTGTCGGCTGCTGCCAAATAAGAGCTCGGGAGAAGTCCTGTGTATATTATTAAATTGTGCATAATGATGGTGTGTGTCTAGAAACCGGCATTCATGGGTGAGCACGTCTTTATCTCACAGGCTGTGACAGTGTGTCTGAACCAAGGGGTGCATTTTGATTCTAGTCCTTTCCCGTTATCAGCTTGCGGTAAGCACGGGGAGCATGAGGAGGCTGCCGTGGCTGCGCCTCAACCTCTTGGCCTCCTTCAGTGTGGAAGTTGCTCCTGTGTCTTCATTAGTGTCAGACCAGACCTGTCTTGCTCGTGATCTTCCACATACACCATGTCAGGCACCGATTATCCCATGCAACCTCATCCACCCATGCAACTGGGTCCAGGTCCACAATGAATCAAAAAGGGAGTAGGACACGTATTCTAGGAGAAAGTGACAAGACACTGGACGCGTTGTGAGCACCTACAGGTGCCAGCCCTGGGGTCCGTGCTTTCTAGTGTGATCCCATTTAATTCTCAGAATGACTCTGTGCTACTGTAGGCAGATTAGCCCCATATTTCAGATCTGGAAGCTGAGGCTCTCAGAGCAGAGAAAGTATTTTTTCCAAGGTCATGCTGCTGTTGACGTGACAGTCAAGGTCAAACATGCTCAGCTCAATCCCGACCCCTCACTTTGCCCAGAGTACCTGCCTGTAGAGGACAGAGGAGAGAAAGCGAAGGCAGGACAAAGAAACGGCCCAGGGAACAAGGGGGAAATAAAAGCAAAATAATTGGCAGAAATAAGAGTCTATCAGAAAGAGACCATTAAAAATTCATAGGGGTAGAAGTAAAAAGTCTCATTGAAAAGGAAATTAAAAAATTGACCGAAAAGCATGAGCCAAAGCCATAAACATCCCAAAATATGAAAAACTAAGATTTCCCAAAAGACATTGCAGAAAGATATCAAAATAAATGATGGGAATAAAGGAGGGTGAGGGTGGAAAGACGAACACAAGATAGATGTAGAAAATTCACTTTCTCTTATTTCTTGGAAAGTTCCTTGTAGGTTATTTGAGTGGAGAATCAAGGAAAGAAGCTCTGATCAAACCATGACTCGGCCCTGACATTAATGATATCTAATCTTTGGGGAAGCGAATCCAATATTTAAAAGTGTAGAAAGCCTCTCACCTCTCCCAGTGATTCCTTCAGTGAAAAAACTGAGCCAGAGAGGTGAATGTTTTCTTGGGAGCAAAAGCTGTCCCTCCTGTGAGGGAAATTACCTCCTCCTGGACACGGGGTGCTATAAATCTCAGTCCCAGCAACTTGTAACCACCGACTGCTCCCAACCCCAACTAGAGGTCAGCCGCTAACAGAGGCCCTGGATCATGATTCTCCAAAGTCGCAGACCCCTGCTGTGTGGAATTCATTTCCTGGGGCCCCAGGGTTGCTCCTCCCATCCATCTGGGACCAGGAGAAAGTGGTTCTTGAGGCTGTGAGTGATTTTTATCTGAAGCAGAGGAAAACAAACTGGATAGCTAAGAACCTCATCACCACCGCAGTGGCCGGGAATGCGTCTGTGGCTTCAGCCGTGCCAGGGTATCCATGTGTGTGCAGTATGTGTGTGTACGTGTGTCTGGCACGTGTGCACAGCATGTGTGCTTGTACGTGTGTGTCTGTAGGCGCCGCCCCTCGCTCCACACTCTGCACTCACAGCGGCAAGGTGTTGGACAGGCCATCGTGACTAGTGAAAGCACTAAACACAGAAAACCTACCTGGAGCACGTCTGAGCCGACTTTTCTTCTTACTCCTTTTTCCCCAGGACAAGTGACTGAGCCTTTCCAAGCCTCGGCATGCACATCTATCAAGTGGGCTAACAATTCCTGCCCCGTGACTACTAGGATCCAGTGGCATAGTCGTGAAACACACAAGTTCTCGCTGCTTTAGGGGCAAAATGGGAAGTAATCCATGATCGAAATTTTAATACCACCATGGAAGACAAAATGTTTGTCTCTTTAAAATCTAAGAGCTGGCTGAGGGAGTGCTGCAGAGAATCAAAAAAGTTTTCAAATATCCCTGTGTCCCCAGTCTCGGGAGGGCGAGGCGCCCCCGTGGTCTTTGGGGAAGAGACCAGGAGAGTTTGCACTGTCGCTGCGGCCAGTGGGTCTCTCGGACTGGCTCTGATGCCCAGGGGAGAGGTGCTGGCGAAGGCAGCCTGAGTCCTGGACTCCCACTTGGCCACGTGTCACCTTGCCACCCAGTCCCAGGAGCCCAGAGCAAAGGCCTTCTCCCACCCTCCACTGAAAGGCAGGAGCCCTGCCCCCAGCTCAAGGGAGAAGCCAGATTAACCTTTCCGACACTACAGCAAATGTTAAACCGTCCACTTTGGCTTTCATAATGCCAAACCAGGCACCAGTCAGTCACTGTCTGTTAGAAATCCAGAGAATGTATGTCAAAACTCACCCGCACATGCTGAATGGGAAAAGAGCAGTTATTACTGCAAACTCTGTATACATTATTTATCAAATGAACTCTCTGCAGTAGGAATACAATTCATTTCTACTCTCTCGCGCTCTTGTTCTTTCATTTCAATAGGAGATGAAAGAAACCATTTATAGAATCGTTCTGGGCATTACTCATGCAACAGTCTCCCCGGCTGGGTTTGAAGTCGGAGCTGTCTGTTGCAGGAGGGAGTGGGCTGTTTGGAGCGGGAGAGAAACATCCCCGTCCACCAGGCTTTCTCTGGGGGTCCCCCCAAGGCCCCACCAGCACCACAGCCCACCCCCTGGAGCCGTGGATGACAGGGCCTCCCTTCAGCTCTCCAGGCACACTCCAGGTGGCAGGAACCTTGGCTCACACTAAGGCAAATGACTTCTCCATGCATTTTTCTTTTTGTAACATCAGCTTTAACAAGTTATTACAAAGTGAGGAAGGTAATCCCAGTAGATCTGTTTGGGGTGAAGATCGCGTCCCACTTGGCTCCACTTAAGAGAAGAAATAAATCTCTTACTCAGCTTGGACTGATGTAAGTCTTAAAATGAAGATGGTTCATGTTCATACTCAGGTTGGCTCAAAGTTAGTTTTGTCTGGTGGACACAGTGGTAGTAGTGATGTTGGAGGTAGTAATGATGGCTGTGGAGGGTGGTGGCACCATTAGGATTGTGACAGTGGAGGTGATGGCGATGGAGATGACAATGGTCTTGGTTATGATCATAGCAGGAGGGGATGGTGGTGGTGTTAGTGTTAGAGGTGATGGTGATGGAGATGACAATGGGGTTGGGTGTGATCGTGGCAGGAAGGAATGCTGGTGATGTTAGTGGTGACAGTAGAGGAGATGATGATGGAGGTGACAATGGTCTTGGTTATGATCATGGCAGAAGGGGTGGTGGTGGTGTTAGTGGTGACTGTAGAGGAGATGATGGTGATGGAGGTCATCCATTGGTATTGGCTTTGATGGTGGTGGGAGGGGATGTTTTGGTGGTCCTGTTGGTGTGGTGGTGGTGATGATGACTGCAGTTGTATATTATGGGGGTAGTTTCACAATATAATCTTTGGATTCAAGAGAAATTTCCTTGAGAACTTGGTCATTTCTTTTGAAAGAAGGCACATTGCTCCTATTTAGATCAAATCTTCATAAAACCCCTTATCTGAATTTCTGTCCTATTTGTGTAACTCAGTAAAGATGACGAAACAAAATTTCCCTTTCTGAGGGACTGACTTCCTGCTGATGGCTTGTGCATTCTTGATTTAGGGACAGGTGTCCCAACCCCTCTCTCCCAAAGCCAAATCCTGTGTCCTTCAGAACTGAGCTCCAGCTCTGATGCACTCTCTGGCTCAGTGTGACTCTCCTCCTCAAAGCCCTCTTACAGGCTGGGAACATAGCTCAGTGGCAGAGAACTTGCCCGGCACACACCAAGCCCTGGGTTCAAGCTAGCGCTGAAGCCAGTACTAGGGGGGAAAAAAAGCCCACTCACTGCGCATAGGGCTTAGCTTGTTCATTGCCTTAATTATGATCTATTTTATCTTTCTGTGCCTGATCACTCCAATCAATTATAAGATTGTTGAAAGCAGGTGCATGTCTTCATGTCTTATCTTTCATAAGTCCTATACCCTTTAAATAAATATATCTTAAGCTGGATGAACACGTGGATGGCTGGGTGCATCTATGGCATTATCCTTTTCTCCCCCGAAAACACACAGCACCATGGTGCATACGGTAGTTGACAAAGGTGGGTGAGAATGAGGGTCTCTGGGCCTCGTGAGGAAGCAGGAATGGAGTTACCACTATCGCCACCACAGTATCAGCCGCAGGACTGGGCTCTCAGCCATCACACACGTTGTCTTCATGACCTTCACAATAATCCCACAAGGTGGGGGCTAGCTTTCACAGACGGAAAACAGGATCTGAGATTTCCGACAATTTGTATTATCACCTTATGACCAAAAGTTGTAACTGGATTCAGAAAGACATGGGTTCAGATAATAACTGTCTCTTAAAAAGCAGTTGCCTGACTTTTATTAGATCAGTTCTTGTCTCTGGACCTTCTCTTTTCCATCTGGAAAGTGGGGGAATAATAATTATACAAGAAAGGATTAAATAAGGAAAGCCTATCTTTCTAATATACAAATAATAATCATTATGAATTTATAATTAACATAATAATATTAACATAAATTTTGTACACTTGTGTGCATACACATCTGTGCTCCTTGCCTAAGACAAAAAACAAAAAAGTGTCCAAAATGTAGTAGCTCTCTTTATTCTCTATTTTTCTGTTTAAGGGCTTCTAGCAGTTTTTCTGTTTTGTTTTGTTTGTGTTTTTGTTTCCCCCGTTGTACTGGGGATTGAAACCAGGGGTGCTTAACCCCTGAGCCACATCCCCAGCCATTCTGTAATTTTTATTTGGAGACAGGGTCTCAGTGAGTTGCTTAGGACCTCCCTAAGTTGCTGAGGCTGGCTTTGAACTCGCGATCCTCCGGCTTGGGCCTCTTGAGTCCCTGGGATCACAGTGAGCGCCACTTTGCAGAGCAGGCGTCTAGCCTTTAAGTGGCGGAAACGGATGAGATTACAATCGGATTGCAAAGACCACGTGTCCAGCCTGGAGGTGGGGTGGGGGTGAGCCAAGCACAGCTCCAGGAGTGAGGGTGTCAAGTAGCCCAGGGGGACAGCACATCAGACACGCTGGCTTAGTCAGCTGGCTGGCTAGGCCACCACTCCGGGTCTCACTCAGCAGTCCACCTGCACAGAGCTCGTGGCCACAGCCTGGGATGCCACAAACTGCCGAGCCCTGGCTGGGAGAGGGGAGCCCCTCCCAGGTGCCCTCTTGGTGTGGGGCACATCTATGGGGGTCAACCTCCCAGACCTCCCTGCCCCCCAGCAGCCCACCTGGGACAGCTCTGGGGATACATTTCTGCTCTACCTAAGGGTTAAAAATTAATTCAACTCTGATCGGACTGACAGGGGAAAAGTTAATAGAAGTTTTATTTTTAATATATGAGGAACCTTAACAGGAATTAAGCTTAATGCCTCAGAAATGGGAAGAACTGCTCACAATTTATCTCCCAGAATCTGTAGACTCTAGCAGGGAGCTGAAGAAATGGAAGATGTATTATTCCGGCAGCTAGAGGCAGGATTGAAATGCCCCCCACAGCAATTGGGAGAAATCCCAAATAGTCTGCCAACCCAAGAAATTGACTCATAAATTGTCCAAATCCTCAGTTTCCCCTTATTACCTTGACCTCCAGTTTTCTTTTCCATCTGGAAAATATATCATTTCAAATTTTTAAAGATATAATAGAGCTTGTCACTTAGAATCATAGAATTTTAGAGCTGATTTCTTCCAGCTATAATAATTTATGATACTAAGCGAAGTGGAGGAAAGTTTATAACAGAAAATTGTGCTGAACCCAGGCCATACATTTTGTTTTAGACATGGCTTTTGGCTGTTTTCAAAAGCTACTAACTTAAAAAAATCTCTCATGCAAAACATTCTTCAGTACACTTAGACCCAACTCCCTGAACTGTTCAGTGTTAGACTACAATCCATTAAGGAAACCATCAACTCCTTTACTCGGGAATTTTTTCACCCAGTATTTATTGAGCATTTTCTACGTGCCAGGCACTATTGCAGGCATTTAAGGATGCAGCAGCCAACAAAAGACTCAGAAGTCCTGGCCTTTATGGAACTTGCATTCTAGCGCAGGGAGACAAAAATATTAATGAAATAAATAAGTTTTATAGCATACTAGAAGGTGACAAGTGCTGAGAAGAAAGACAAACCAAGGGACAAGAGAAGGCTATTGGGAGAGTCCATTATAAACAGGGTGTCCAGGAAGGGCCTTACAGAGAAATGAGGCTGAGTAAAAACTTAACAGAAGTGAGGGAAGGCGTTAAGTGACAATCCAGGGACAGAGCACCTGGGCAGAGGGACCTGGAGCTGCAGAGACTGAGGGAGAACTTGCCTGGTGCATTGGTGAGTCGTCAAGATAGCTGGCAGGGCTGCACAGGGGAGAGCCCAGGTAAGCCAGGTGAGCACCAGGGCAAAGCAGAAGGTCAGAGGTTGCTCCAGGCCTTGGAGCTGGTGCACTGAGTGACCACACATCTTGATTGCCCAGGACACCTCGGAGTAGGCCTACCATCCTGGGAGAAATGCTAGCAGTGTCCCTGGTCACTCTCAAAGCACCCCAGTTTGGTTGGGGCCTCCCTTTGGACTCCGGCTTTTACCCTGAGCATGCTGGGAACCCTGAGAGTTGGAACAGAGTGACAGGAACTCACTTCCATCCACCGTGGCTCTCTGGGCTGCGCCACTGGGAAGAGGCTGGCAAGGACGGGTGACTTCCCAGCACACGGCTAGGCTTTTCCAGGGTCTGATGTAAATATCTCTTTCTGAGTCTTCCCTGCCACCGCCTCTAGCCCAAGACCTCACAAAACTAAAGAGCTCCCTAACTGGCTGGTTTTCTGGATTTTGTTTATTTTTGTCATTTTGTTTCCAAACCAACTTGGATGTGTACACACTATATTTGGTTATTAGTCAGCGTGCTGACTTCCGCTAGACAGTGAGGATCTTTCTCTTGAACAGGGAAACTCCAATCCACCGCAGCGCTGGAGAGGCATCACACTGTGGAAAGTTCTTCAGTTTCCATTTAAAATGCACAATGACCCTGAGGAACGTAATGCTGACCCTGTACTGGCTATCAGTGCAACACACCACCCCCAACTTAGTGGTGCAGAGTAGCAGCCATCCCTGTGGACTCTGCAGGTCAGAGATCTGGACAAAGCTCAGCGGGCACATGGGACTCTGGTAGGTAGAATGACCAGAGGCCAGAGGAGCCGGGCTGGAGGGCCCATTTCCAAGGTGGCTTCGTCCCTGCCTGTCTTTTCCCTGTGCTGGGCTCACTGGGGGTTGGACTCCCTGAGGATCTCGGCCACAGTCCCTGCGCATGCCCTCTCCAGCAAGGTGGCCTCGGTGGTGGTTCAGTGTTCTGGGGAACAGGAAAGATGCTCCCTGGCTCCGTGGCTGAGGCTGTGAAGTCAGCGGCCTCGTTCCCTCCACACTCTGGGATTGGAGCGTCTTAAGCCTGCCCAGAGCCACAGGAAGGGACACGGACTCCACCTCTCACAGGGAGTGGTGTGGAAAAGACCTGCAGCCTTTAGAGCTGCCACAGTTCTCGCTGTGCCCAGGAAGGATCCCAGGCTCAGAGAATGCTGGCTGCTCGTCCAAAACCGCCCAACTGAGCACGCTAAGCGCCCTGCTGGGCCACAGAGCCCATTTCTCTCCTCCCAGTCAGAAGGTTCCGGGCCGTACCCTTTGCTCAGCAGAGCTTGGCGTGCTGTGAATGAAGGAATGAGGGAAGGCAGCATGGCCAGCAGCTCTGGAACGTTCTCCAGCTTCTGTGTATGACCTGAACGGGTGGCCCTGATGCGGGGAGTCCACACAGTGTGGCCAGGGGTGCGGAAGACACTGGAGGTGTGGGAGACACTTCACAAAGGACTCTGTCTGCCTGAGCCTTTGAACTTACAGACACGTTCTGACATGTGCAGCCCCGACGAATGGGTAAGACCCACCTGGAGATGGACGGACAGCCACTGTCGGTGGCCTGGGCTGCCGTAGGTTTGGGTACACCTTCCTTCCCCGATAAGGATGACAAGAAGCCTGAGAACAGGGAAGACGGAGCCCATCTCTACCCCTGCCCATCCCTCCCCAACGAACAGTTTGACCTTTATAAAGGTGGAATATGCCCCAAGTGAAAGCAGTTCCACCCTTGATCAAAAAGCTACGAATCAGAGGTCTGAGCTCACATCCTGGCCTCACCACAAATATGCTGTGGGTCCCAAGAGAATCCACCTCACCTCTCTGAGCCTCAGCCTGTTGTTTGTTATTTGAGGGTCTGTGATGGGATTGCTGTCCCCCCACACACACATCAAACTGGCTACGGTTCCGGGGGCTGGACTGTCACTGTCTCCTGCCTTCAGGCTGCACACCTGTTGCAGCACAAGCCTGGCTCGACCTGATTTGCACACTGCTCCACCAATCACGCTGGGCCAGGGGTTAGTGGGAGATTTTGTCCCATTCTTGCCACTTTTCTGTGAAGTTGAGGTCATTTCTATCTTTTCCTTCTCTCTCCACTTTTTTCGAGCTGTCCGGGCCGCCATGCTCCTCGCCTGGGCTGTCACTGTGCCTCTTCCCTGTCCCTGTCTGCTGGGTTCTTGGGCTTCTGCTCTTGCTGTCCCTGCCGCAGCGTCCACCCGGAAGCCAGGGTGGTCTTCACTGCTTTACACTTTCGTTATTTTTGTTGTGTTTATTTTTGGTAAAATACACAGAGCAACGTGTAAACATGTGTCATCTTGACCATCTTCGAGCGTGTGACTCACTGGTGATTGACACGTTCCCAGGGTTGGGAACCCACCCCCTGCACCCTGTGTCCATCCACGGGACTTTCTCCCCATGCCAAGCCGAGTCTAGTCATGACACAGAAACTCCCTGTTTGTGACTGGCTCATCTGACTCAGCACAGTGACCTCATGGTTCATGTCACAGCATGTGTCAAATCGTCCTTCCTTTTACACAGTGCACAATACTCCTTTGTAGACACGTACCCCATCCCGCTTACCCTTTCATCCATCAGGGGACATTCGGTGTCCTTTTAGCTATCGTGAATAATACTGCCATGAATGGTGGTGTGCAGGGCCGTCTTTAAGAAATACCAATCAGTTTCTGTCTCTCTTCACTCCATGAAAGCTCACCAAAGCTGAGTACTTTTCCCTTGGCCACCGGCCCCACCTCTCTCGCACCACTCCTGCTCACTAGGCTCCGACCACCTCAGCCCCTGTCCAGTCTCAGATGCACCAAGCCCGTCCTCATGAGAGCCTTTGAACTTGTTCTGCCCTCTGCTAGGAAGCTCCTCTGCCCAGCCAGAGCAAGACCAGCTCCTTCTCTCCACCGGGTATCTCTGAACGCTCTCCTCCTTAGAGGACCTCCCTGGCCCTGAGCTGCAGGAACCACTTGCAGCCACCAGGGGCCGCTCACCTAGGCCCAGCCCTGCCATTAGATAACAGGCCACCGTCTTCCTGGGATGCCATGAAGCAGGCTGCCTTGTCCCCTGCTGAGTGGCAGAGCCCACGACAGCCTCTTACTTGGCACACAAGAGGCTCTCTGAGTGGATAATGCCCACATATCTGACCTGACAGTCCAGAGAGGAGGTGTAGCAGCACAGGGGTCTCCAGACGCCGAGAGGGGCGGGCAGCAGGGAGGCACAGGCCGCCTGCAGTTGGCTCCTGTTCCCCTCCCACCTCAGTTTAGCCCCCGCTTCCCCTTCCCTTGGACACTGCTTTGGCCAGCTCGCGACTGGCCTGGCAGGATGCGCAGACACGAGAACACCAAGGCCCACGCCCCCTCGCGTCTGTGTCAGGCTCTGTGTTCTCAGAGAGCTCGGGATGACAGGTGAGACCTGGCTGGGTCGGTGGGAGCGATTCTTTATAGAGGTGCACCTGAGTCACCGCACCACATAACATATATAAAGAGAGAGCCCATTAGTCTGTGTCTTGCCAACGTTCAAAAGCACGAAGTCGTTTTTCAGGCTTGGCTTGAGTTCTCCTTCATCAATAAGAGCTACAGCCCTGCCACGCTGGGAACAGAGAGCTCTACCTGCTGCTGAGATAGGCAGGCTCCGTAACGGGCGACGAGCACATCACAGGGTGCCAGGCGGGCTCCGCGTGTCTCTCCCGCGCTGGGGCCTATCAGAGAGTGTCTCCTCCATCCTGGTGCTGCCACGACAAATCTCCCATTGGGGAGGCAAATGGAGGATCCCCTGCTAGGACCAACACGGCATGGCAGACGGGCTTCCAGGTCGCCCCTTGAGAAGTCTTTAGAAACCTCTTTGAGGGCCGGGGATATAGCTCAGTTGGCGGGGTGCCTGCCTTGCATGCACAAGGCCCTGGGTTCAAACCTCCGGAACCAATAAATAAATAACTCTTTGGGCCTCTGTTTCTCCAAGCGCAAGAGCAAGTAATCAGGCCGAATGATCTATGTGGCCCTCTCTAGCTTGGGAATGCTTAGCCTTTGAGCTCTTTGGTCAGATACAAGGAAAGCATGCAGAGAGAAACGTGGGGAGGGCGGGAGCCCAGCCCGCCATCACCCCCCACTGTCCTGCCTTGTCCCGGCCTTTAGTCAGGGATCTTCTTCAGGATTCAGCTAAGTGTGAATTTGTCTTTGTGGAGGGAAAAAAGAACAAGAGTGAAAACCCCTCCGCTCCCTCCCCCTAAAATGAGCAGCTAAAAGTCTGAGGACTGGCAGAGATGCCAACAGCTTCCTCCTTGTACTGAGGGCATAACTGGCTGTGCTTTCAGACCCCGTGCTGCAGATGGCTTCGGGGGCCTCCCCAGATGCTTATGGGTCCCTTCGGAGAGAACAGCTGCCCCTGATGGCTCAGTCCCATGTCATCCACTCGGTCCACGTCCTGGTTTCCACAAAGCATGGCTCCATTCATTCATTCATTCATTCACTCATCAAGCAAAACGTGCCGGGCACTTGCTTTGTGCGGCTCACTCTAGCTGCTGCAGTAAAGGACACAGTCTTTGTTCTCTGGGAGCTCGCTGTCCAGAGGACAGGGTAGCAGGGTGAACCGGCCACACTGCTGTGATCCAGTCAGAGGCACAGGCTGTCCCACAAGCTGGGAGCCCAGGGCAGAGAAGTTAATCCCGAGCTGGGCGGGTGCTTCTGCCATCAGGGAGATCACTCTGACGCTGTGCCTTAAGGGATGATACACATCTCCAGTTTTGCCATTGTTCAAGGTTAAGAGGGGCCCGCAACTGCAAGGGACTATGGGGAAGATGGTCGCACCAGGGCTTGGGGAGAGGGGGGCGTGTCTGAAGGAGGAGGGACAGAGAAAGGGGCCTTGTGAGGCCCACCAGGACCAGCTGCAGCTGCAGGCTGTGACTCTTTTGCAGCACCAAATGACAGGTTGAGAAATCATTTTTTCCTTGCACTGCTACGTAAGGCAAAGGGCCCCAGCGATGAGTGTGTCCTGGAGATGCAGTCAACGGACCAGAGAGGGAGGAGGGTCGATGGCAGCCAGATGGAAGAAAGCCCCGTGGAGACGGAAGGGAGGGTTCAGGGAGCCAGTGCTGGGGGACGAGCAGGGAGCTAAGGGGCTGCGATGGAGCGGACCCATGTGGGTTACCAAGGAGGCATCCCTGAGGAGGGAGGCTGAGCCTCACAGACCTCTCCCCTCTCCTTTGAGCAAGTCAAAGAGGACCTCCTAAAACATTCCATTCCGTTCAATTAGGCCAAGCCTGCAAACCCCGAGGTGGGGCCCCTCTTCCTCCTCCGACACGCCAGGAAAGCTCTGCATCTCCTTATTACCCCATTGGCTTCTGCTCCCCGCTTTGCTTAATCTTCACAAATGCCTTTTCGGGGACCAACGGCAGCATGGTATCTAGCCTCAGGGATGTTCATTTAGCCACTGACCCAGCACAAAATGTAAATTTTCTTAACTGGTCTGCAGAACCACCCAATATATTCAAAAACCTAGCATTTGCAGAGGAAAAAGGAAAAGAAGGGGAGAAACGACATGGGGGTACACACGTGCCCAGGGCATAGCTCTGGGCATGGGTGGTTTGTGTGCACACACAGACGTGTGTGCTTGTCTGTGTGCCTGTGTGTGAGCAGGAAGGGGTAGCAGAGCCTCCTTGAGGATGGAAGTTTTGCCAGCTGGTTCAATTGAACTCTGCAGATGCCGCTCAATCCGGCCGTTTGGGCAAGCAGCAATTTCCAGTATTTTCTACAACTCTAAGTGGTCTCTACGGCTGCAGATGAAAGGCAGTTCAGGGTGTTTGCAGAGCTTCCCGTGATCCACTGTCACTTAAATGTGTCAGCAGCAGCAACACCAGCAGGCTGGCTGGGTTCAGACGCCAGGAGCCCATGGGAAAATAATCTTGTGGGATTGGAGTCAGGTGCTCCCTGACCCACCGGGACTGCTGTGTGCCTGGGCAGCCTCCGTGGTTCCTGGACTACCCTCTGTGTCACCGCAGTGACACATGGACCACTCCAGGCTTGGAGAAAAGCAGGACAGCTCAGAGCCATACCCCACTTCCTCCTGAGCCCCACTGCCTGCCTGCAGTATGGAGCTCCAGGTTCAAAGTGAACATCAGGGACCCGGACGCACCTGCTTCCTACCAGGAAGGGCATGATCAGTCAGCTTCTTGCCCTGGCTTCTGGTTGCTTCTGCTCATGCAAAACTGAACCAGTACACCTGGGTCTCTGTGTGTCCCATGTGACCTTGGCCTGGTCAGAGGTGGACAGGGAGAGCACAGCGGACCACCAACTACCAGACTGGGAAGCCAGAAGGGTACCTGATGGCTCTGAGAGCAGGGTGAGGAGGGAAGATGAGGTGGCCTGGCAGGCTGAGGAGCCCCTGGTTCAGGGAGGCCAGGTGTGGGAACAGCCCAGGGGGAGGTCCCGGGAGCTCAGCGGTGGCTCCCAACCCCCCCCCCCCTTTCCTGGGCTGAGGAAGGAGAATCTAGGAGCCTGCTTTCTTCTCCCAGTGGAGAGGATTGAGCCACCCAACAGGGGCAGGAATAGCAGTGCTAACCGGGAACATCTACTGAGCCCTTACTACACACCCGGCGCGCGCTGAAAGCTTTCTCATGGATCATTTCATTAAATCCTCGTAACAGCCTTAAGTGGTGGTGCCCACCTAATTGGGTCCACGTTACATGTGTTGGAAAGCAATTTGGCGATATTAACTTGGGGATTTTCTCTTGCGCTCCGCACACCTCCCTGACCGCAGGTAGCCAAGGCCTCTCTTGCCTCAGGAACCACTCTGCCCGCAAGTCCCAGGACAGGAGCCTGGGAACGCGTACCAACCAAGGGACGGGAAGCAGGCATTGCTAAAGTCACGGCAGGGACCACGGGCTTGAAGTCCGGGCGCTTTGGATGCCCAAAAGGAGTCGGAGTTTTTGCCTCGCTGTTTCAGAGAGAAAAATGTTTCTAAAGCTCCAGAAGTTACGTTATTGGCTGGAAATCAAAGGAACTGAACGTGTCAGCCATAAAGTGGCAAGAAGGCAGGATGGGGACCAGTGGGAGAGCCGTGCCTCTTCCCCTGCAAAAGAAGCAGGAAGAAAGAGGGGGAGAGAAATGGACAGTCCACAGAGGGGCAGAGGGCAGAGGAGGACCGGGGCAAGGAGGGAACCAAAGTCACCTCCTTTCCTGAGAAGGAGGCAGGGATGCCCCTCCCCCACTCGGCACCCCACCCCACCTGCTCCAAATGCCACCACAGCCAGGAGATAAGAACCCAAGTTAAGTGTGGGTGCATCCCAGATGAAGGTCCTGGGCTGTCCCAGGAAGTAGCTGGGAAGGTTTTGAGCCTCTGAAACACACACACTCGCACATGGGCACACACACACTCGCACATGGGCACACACACACTCGCACATGGGCACACACACAAACAGCACACGCCCAGGCCACCTGCGGCCTGAGTCTCTGGGGGTGGAGGCCTCCCCTTAATGACCCCCCCTTCCCTTCCCCAGCTCACCAGAACCACCAGGTCCCTCACTCTCGGCATTACAAAGAGAAGCGTTTTATTTTTTATTATCATACAAATAATTCAAATTGATTGCAAAAAAATAGAAAATATAGATAAACACAAGGAATAATTAAAATCCCACCATCCAGAGAAAACCACCATAAACAACTTATGTTCATGTACATATCTATCTATAGATCCATACGTATGATTTATATCTTTATAGCAATACCATTTCCATCAGTTTTAAAATCAGATAGAAAAGGACAAGAGCCTTAAATTAGACCGTGCCACCAAAACTACAAGGCAGCGCTTAGGTCATAAATTTATGGCCCCAGAAAGCTAACATAAAGGAAGAATAGCAGCCATTCTGTGGATGGGAAAATGTGCCTCCAGGGAAGACACGCCGGAGCCCAACTTCTGACCCAAGGATCTGGTGCAGAGCTGGGCGACCTGCTCACAGCTCCCAAAGCAGCATCTCTCTAGTGCCTGCATGGGGACAAGTGGCCGAGATGTCATTCTCCCTCTGCAGCACAGACCCAGGGTTCCATGTCCAAGTACGTGCAATGCTGTCTTGCAAAATGCCCTGAGTTAGGAACGCTCTGCACAGGATCAGAAAGACGCGCATGAGGGCAGATTGATCCCTAGGAAAGACAGCCATGACTCTCCAGACCTAGAGATTTGGGGATCAATATCCAAACCACTGTCTTACTTATCAGTGAACGATTTAAAAACCCAGACTCAGGGGCTGGGGTTGTGGCTCAGTGGTAGAGCGTTCGCCTAGCACGTGCACGGCCCAGGTTCGATCCTCAGCACCATGTAAAAACACATTGTGTACAACTAAAAGCAAATAAATAAATACTAAAAAAAAAAAAAAAAACCCAGACTCAGAGGAACCATGTGTTCCCAGTAACGGTTCAAATGAAATTATATAGTCCAGAACATTTCAAAAGCAGGAGCTTATTTCAAACAGGGGCACGTGAAAGCTACCGATGTGTACTGTGAAAATTCAATAAGGGAGAACATCTAATGAAACAGAGAGAACATACAATCACAGGTCATGCATGAATTATTAACCCCGGGGAGTTTTCTATCAGTTCTGAGAACTATGGATCGCATCTCTAGTATACAATTTGGGAGCTGCTGGTTTCACAAGAGAGAGCTTGAAGCAGGAGATGTAGTTATTTCTTCTTTAAATATATACTGCAATTACCGGTCGCCATGACTAAATGTTATTATCCATCTGTTGGCTGTTCAGGGACCCGTAATGACTAACCCTTAGCAGGTCTCCACCATTCCCTGTAGCACAAGGCTGCGGCACGCACACACCTATAAAGTGTCGAGAATTTATTGTTGAAAATTTTTACTGAGAGAAACGAAGAAATGAAAAACTCCTTGACCAGGTTTACAACTTCTGCTCAGAAACTTTTGATGAATTCTCACCACAAGCAGAATAGAGTCTCTGCTCTCTGGTTTGCTCTCCCAGGCCTTAAATGTCTGGTCCAACTCCCTCCCCGACAGGGTTCCAGGCTTTCCTCCTTACTAACTGTGCTTCGGCCTGGCTTGCCTCCAGAGGCAGCGAAAGGGCCCAGTTCCTTCCCAGGGCAGCTGCTCTCCCTCCCACGGGGTCATTTCTTCCTTGCTCTACCTTCTCATTCTTCAGGTCCCTGTTGAAACGTCACCTCCTCAGGGGACGGGCCCCGGGCACCTTTTCTTAAGAACATCGGCCTTCCCACATTGGTCCTCTCAGCATCCCTTCATTTCCTGCAGGTCTCGATGGTCACGTAGAGTTGTTTGGTTGTGGTTCACACACCAAGCCGCTGTCCCTCCCATAGTGCAGGGTGGCATAGACGTCTGTGTCACTCACCACTGTGATTCCGGCCACGGGAAGGCCACCTCTCATCTATCTGTGGAGTGAGTGGACGAACCACGTATTTTGTTATTTCGTGGCTGTGGTGTGTGAAGGAGGGGCTGAGCCGGGACCTATGGCACATGTTTAGGGACCAGTAAAGGCTCTGCTCAGAGGTTAAGGAGTAGGTGTCCAGGGTGGCCAGCCGCACTGCCTCAACTCCTCTCTCTGAGCATGCTCCCAAGTTCCCCTTGGCTGGCCCAGATCCCTAGGTCTGCTAAGGCCCGCAGTAAGACTCACTTCCTCCTTAGAAAGGTCTCAGATTTCTTGGTCAGAAAGTCGAGAGACTCCTTAAAACCCTTCCGCACCCAGCAGGGCAGCCTCAGCCCTTGTAATGACACCTTGATTGTACTCTGTCTCTGTCAGAGGCCTTAGGTTTGACTTTCCTATCAGGTTCTATGTGTTTGATTGGAGTCTCTAAGCCTGGCCAACTGCTAGGCCTGGAAGTTGGCTGGGCCTCCCTATCCTGAGAGACGTAGACTGAATGGACATTGACCCCCAAGTCCATGGCCAGGTGAGGGTTAAGCTTCCCCCTGGGTTTGCAGTTTTACACTCATGTCAACTAGAAGTTCGGTCCTCTATGAGTTTTCTGCAGGTGCCTTTTACCAAAAAGGTCAACCCCTGCACAGAGCTTTGCATGGACCGGAAAATTTTTGCAAAGAAGGACATCTCAAACCAAGGACCCACCCTTCCGCATTCCTTTCTTCTCAAGTCCTTCCAACGACTACTTCATCCTCCTTTCTTATAGACCTTCATTTGCTTTTGTCTTGTTTTGTTTTTCCTTTCCCCTCTCCTTTCTCCCGTCTTTCTTGGGAACAAAAGAATTCTGCTTGGCCCTGGCAGAGAAATGTAGTGCTCATACTTGGACCCCAAAGGGCTTACTAGGAGAGACTCATCCCTACACCAGCCTCTTAGCAGAGTTCTTCAAAAACTTCTTATCCCACACCATAATCTTTCTAATGTTTTAACTAGTGCACTGGAGCTATGCATAGTGTTGGGCTCATTTTGACATAATCAGGCATGCATGGAGTAGACTTTGTCCCACCGCAGTCCCAGGTGCTTCTCTTTCCCTTCCCTTCTCCCTTCCCCTGGCTCCCCTCCTCTACTCTACTGGTCTTCTTCTATTTATTTGTAGGTTTTTAAGTCAGTGCTTTATAGATGTACATGAAATGAAGGTCAATGTCACTGTGGCATATTGCTATACCTACATAGCATCATTTGGTCTACTGAATTCCACCATTCCTTCCTTCTCCTGTCCCTCCTCCCTCCCCCTCCACCCCCTTCCTCCATCCACTCCACTGATCTCCCTTCTACTTTCATGGGCTCCCCTGCCCCCTAACTTTTCTTTCTCTTATTTTGCTCTAGCTTCCACATATTACAGAAAACACCTTACCCTTGACTTTCTGGGTCTGGCTTATTTCATCTAGCATGAAGTCCTCCATTCTTTTACCAGCAATTGCCATAACTTCATTCTTCTTTATGAGTGAATCAAACAGTGGTGTGTGTGTGTGTGTGTGTGTGTGTGTGTGTGTGTGTGTGTGTGTGTGTGTGTATGTGACATTTTCTTTTTACATTCATCTGTTGATGGGCACTTGGGCTGGTTCCATGATGGGGCTTTTGGGAAGAGCACTGTTGTGAAACACTGAGTAGCTGTATCTCCCTGGTATGCTGTAGTATTCTCTTTACAATAAGTACCAAGGAGTGGGATAGCTGGGTCAAGTGGAGGTTCCATTCCTAGGCCTTGCTTTCCAAAGTGGTTGTGCTGATTTTCCGTCCCACCAACAATGCACGAGTGTACCGTTTCCCCACATCCTTGCCAGCATTTATTGTTATTTGTATTCTTGATGATTGCTACTCTAACTGGAATGAGATGAAATCTCACTGTAGTTTTGATTTGTATTTCCTTGATTGCTAGGGATATTAAACATTTTTTTTTCATGTATTTTTCAGGTATTTGTATTTCTTCTTTTGAGAAGTGTCTTTTTTTGTTCTTTTGTCCATTTATTAAGGAGTACTTGACAGAGATAGTGCATCCTAGGCCAGCGTTCATGTCCCTGATCTTCCTGCTGTGCCAGAGGACCACGCCCTCCTCCAAAACTCTCAGGCTCATGCCAGCCAGAGACAGGAAACCCACCATTCAAATTAAAATAAGATGGCAATAAAGTGACATACAAACACTAGTTGTAAATGCTGAAGGGACTTTAATCAAGCGAAAGGGCACTGCTTTTCTATTGCGGCATAATGCAAAGGCATTTTATTAGTCTGGCAATTGGCAAAAAAGTCAAATGACTTTATGGGAGCTTTTGCTAAATTACATTTATTAATGCATGTAATATTATTGAAAAACATACCTCTGAGTAGATGTTCCATTGAGCTACAAGCTGCCTGCAGGGAGGCATCATAAATACCCGCGGGAGGGTATGTCACCATCTTTACAACTCGCTGCGCACTGGGTACAGCCTTCTCAAACCAAACTAGCACCGAACGCCCGGAAAGGTATGGGGATTTCACAGCAAGTATACAGCCCAGATAAATTTTCAGAGCCTGAAAATACATCAGTTGTCTCTAAGTGTGATAACCTGTTTGGGAGTTCTTTCCGGACTACGTTTTCTCACACCCCTTCCTTCTGTCTGATATGTTGCCATTTGCTTTTAGAACCCTGTTCTGGCTGATTTGAATGAATGTGGTGGCAGGACTTTTCATATTTATTATACGTCAATGCTTGGAAACGGAAGAGCTGATGGCAGAGGCACACCAGGGCGGTGTGCGCGAGAGCTCCCTCCTCTCCCGCTGGTGGCTCTGTGGGCATCTCTCTTAATAGACAACCGCATCATCGGGTCTGGTTCAAGGTCTCCCAGCGGCCCCTAGATCTCCCCTCACTGTCCGTGTTCTAATAACCAGGCAGGACAGTTCCAGAACCCTGGAAAATTGGATTGTGGATTCGACACATCGGTTGAAGACGGAGTCCAGCAGCGATGTTCCGGAGCACCGGGCTCTCAGTCTCCAGCCCGTCTGCCGGAGGCACCCCAGGGCCGCTCTGCTCCCATCTTGCTTCTGCTCGTTTCCAACCACGTCCGCGGCTCTAAGTCGAGCTGATAGGCGTCGTCTTGCCCAGATTTATGAAGCGCTGTTTCCGTGTCAGGCTGGCTGCTTTTCACAGTGCATTCGACAAATTGGTTGAAGATGGAGACGGGGAGGGGGTAAAAAGCCAAAGGAAAAATAAGATGTAAAAGAGGAGGCCAATGAAGCAAAGGAAAACCGACTGCCTGCTTACCTGCTGTCTCCCGCCAGAGCTCCCACGTGGGAGGAGATAAGCCCGCAGCCCCGCTGCAGACTGAAGCCACCACGGCAGTGCCGGAGAATCCCTGTCTCCAGCAGATGCCAGCTTTGCCCCTCTGTTCCCACTGCAGCTAGATCCGGGCTGGGAAGGCGTCCAAATGCAAAATATGTCATGCTTCTCTGTAGCTTCTCAGTGCTGTGTTTAGCAATTCACACTCCTTTCTTGCTAACCCTCACTGCCTCGGTTTTTAGGCTTTCTTGAAAGCCTTTCCCTGTGTCCTTCTCTCAGAAATAGGCTTTCGTATTAGGAGGGTTTGAGCTATTGGGAAATCGTCAAGCTGGTCAGAAATCGTCACCTGGGAAGGAAGAAGAAAGCATGATGCTACCTAGGACCGTTTAGCACTAGGTAAATGGGTAAGGTGATTTCTCTAATGTAGCCAGAGGGGCTGCCTAGAGCCCCCCACCACACCACTCCTCCACTAGTATCTGTGGACGTGAATTCCTACAGTCTACAATTGGTTTAAATTTTAGAAGTATGCATATGTAACACACACACACACGTATGTGTGTGTGCAAACAATGTGCAAACATTCATCTATTATGTTTTTAATCAAAAAACACGTTTTTCTTTCCATCCTGGTTTCCCCTCTTCTCTTCTTGCACAATTACGAGTGTTCTAAACATACAAACAGCCTAAAATTAGAATGAGGTCACATTCCCCCAGAAAACCAGAAAAAAACAAACACACCCAACATCAAGTCGCCTGGCAGAGCTTCAACGCACTCACTGACCAGCCTGCGTTGATGCCAGCCACAGGCCTGGCACCATTGTAATTGCTAGGGACACAGAGATAACAGAGATATTCACACTCACCGTCCTGCTCAGCCAATGACCTCGCTTCTTATTTCTTTGAGAAATGGAAGCAATCAGAAGAGGAATTCTGTCCGCCCCTTCCCCATCCCTCAGCCGGCTTGCTTTTACAGCCACGGGCTCTGCCTTCCCTCAAGACTAGTCTCTTAACTAAACCAGCCCTTCTCCTTGGATCCTGGGTCCCGTCCTCTGTCACTGACTCGAGGACCTCAGTCCAGCAGATGTCCTCTCTGTTCTGCTCTGAAGTCACATATGACTTCCACAGTGCCACGTCCAGTGGTCAATTCCCAGCCCTCATCTCACTGGGCGAATTCACAGCTCGTAATACAAAGGAATCCTCCTGTCCCCATGAACGCGGTCCTCACTGGTCTCATCAAAGCCACTCAATGCTCCTCTCCCTTGCAAGGGCTCCTTTTCATTTTATTCCATTGGTTCCCCTCATCATTCAAATCTCTGAATGTTGGCATGCCGCCAGTTCTGAGAACCCTCTTTTTTTCTCCTTCTGTGCCTACCCCTCCCCTTTCCACAAATGGTCACCGATGACTTCCCATGTATGTCTCCAAGCTGGATTCTCCCTTGAGCTTCAGATTCATGGGTCCAACATTCTCCTCCAGATGACCTCTTGGTGTGCTAAAGCTACCTCCCATGTCATGTGTCCCCTTTGGGGCCGTGGAGTACCCCTGCTCTAAACCTGGTCCTCCCTAATCTTTCCCATCATAGCGCGTGCAATGCCAATGTTCTATTTGCACAGGCCAAAAATTTGGATGCCATCTTTCACGCCTGTCTTTCTGTCACCTATTGTATTCAATCCACCAGTTACTATTGGTAATCCTTCCCTCAAAATGGATCCAGAATATGACCATGACACCCTGGTCCAAGCCACCACCATCCCTCGCAACCCCGCTGCAGTGGCCTCCTGCATGGTCTTCCCACTCCCAACATGTGCACCCCCGACCCCAGCCATTCTCCACAGCAGCTGGATTGAGACTTCAGCATGTAAGGCCGACAGCTCACTCCTCCACTCGTGACCCTCCAACAGTTTCCAAGAAAAACTCGCATCCTCGCCCTGACTTCCAAGGACCTACATAGTTGTCACCGCCCTAGGACAACACTCTGGCCTGATCTTGTATCACCCTCTCTCTCGCTCGCTTACTTGCTTCCTGAGTGTTCTTGGGCTATCCCAGACATAACCCCACCTCAGGACCTTTACACTTACTGTTTTGTCTATTTGGAACTTGTCTCCTCCAGACTCCTGGCTGTCTCCTTCACTTTCTTCAAGTCTCTGTTTAAATACTTTACCTCAGAGATATTCTTAGACTGCCTAGCATTGCTTTACTGTCCATATTTACTCTGTTTTAATTTTCTTTGGAGTGCTTACCATTATTTGACATATTTATATGTCTTTTTTTCTTTCTTCTACATCAGAATGGAGGTTCCTTGGGAACTATTTTATTCATCGAAATATCCCCATCACCTCTATAATATGTGTTGAGTGAATGGAATTAAAAGCTCTGTGCTTGGCTTTAATGAGCTCACAGTCTAGCAGAGAAAACAGAGGCATAAAAACACATCCATGAGGCAATGCAGAAAGCCCAGCGGCAGAGAGCTGGCCGGGAGTGCGGAAAGCACCTAGACGCTGCCGCTGGGAAGAATCACGGGGAGCTTCCCAGAGGAGGCGACGTCACAGCCTTACAGCTAAGGAGGAGTCAGGCAAGGTGCATGTGGTGGGTAAGAGCAGGAAGAAAGGAAGGAGCAGTGAAGGACTGTCAAGGGCATTTGAGGCAAAAGAGCAACAAAAGCAAACTCAGAGAGTGTGGAAACTCCACGCTGTATGGTAGGAGGCAGAACAGGTGGGAGCACAGGTACCATGATCCTGAGCGTGAACCAGGAGGCTGGGAATGGTAGGAGATGAGGTCAGAGACCCAAGCAGAGTCCCATCATAGAGCACCTTCCTTGTCAAGTTAGTGAGCTTGGGACACGGATGGCGGGACGCCTTTCAAGGTTGTAAAAGGGGCTGTGCACGCAGGAGCTCAGTAAGCTTCTTTTGGACTGATATAGGCAGTGTGCTGACGTCAGGTAAGTGGCAGGGAGGTCAGGGAGCACCTGCGCTGCAGGAGGAATGGAGGGTGGGCATGGGCAGAGTGGTGTTCCCAGGGACCGTCCATGTCCCCCGGTGCTGTCATCACAGAGGGCGGGGCTTGTCTGGAGCCTTCGCTCCTTCCCGTGTCCTGCCTCACACCTGCTGTCTAGAAATGGCTGTGCGTTCCCTCACAGGCTGCCAGAACCTTCCTGGGAAACCAGCATGTGGACGGATTTTGAAAATACGATCTGGCTATATCCGGACAGCGTCGCATGCTGGTTCCCTGGGACCACACGCAGGGACGCTTTGCAAGAAAATTCAACAGAAGACAGATGGTGGATGTCATGGGGCCTCACGCCACCGAAGAGACAGAGGGGTCACCAAAAAGCAATGCGCTGAGGACTAGAGTTGCTAGAGCTGGCAGACCGGGGGTCACCTTCCCCACCCCCATCCTGACCTCCAGGGGCAGCAAGGATGGTTTCCGTGACCCAGCCGACAAACTCCATGTTTATGGATTTATGGGTAAATCGTCCCACATTTCTTCATTCTGAATATTTTTGAGCTTATTACATCGGCTCAGAATGAACACTCTAAATTTAGACCCAAACTCTTTCATGTTTCCAAGGGAACTGTAAATTACTTTGTGAATGTACACACAACACAGCCAGCACAATCTGCCTGATCGAGCCCTCCCTTCCACCCACTGTCACAGGCACCTCATAAATCGCTGCCTTGCCCCGGCTCCTGGTCAGTGGCTGACAGCCTCAGACAGAGTGCCCTTGCTTCCCCGCACGCCACTGCACAGGACACTCTGCAACTACAAGAGACTCAGGCCCTCAGCTGCTACGGCCCAGAAACCCCCAAAGTCCCATGTCCTGCCTTGCTGAGGGTCTGTTGATGGAGAAGAGTCAGGGACGCTCCATTGCCTATGATCAGCCATTTATCCCGGCGAAGCTCAGGCTGCCTTCAAACATCCTGCCCCACCCGGTAGTGGACGGGTAGATGGAGGAGTAAATGATCTAGCAGGGAAGAGGGGAGTGTGTGGCAGGTCTTTGATGACGAGGCCAGTGTATCATTGAGGCTGCCTTCAGCCACAGAAACAGAGGTTAGAAACAACGTCGACGTACACAGCAGACAATTTTTTTCTCTCTCTCATGTACCTAGGGATCCAGGTACGCTCAGGCCAGGGCTGGCGTTGCGGATACACAGCGTTATCGTGATCTCAGGCTCCTCCTCCTCCTCCTCTCTGTTCTTCTTGTGGTGTGGTTTCCATTCTCAAAGTCACTGTGTCATCCAAGATGGGTTCCAGAGCTCTGGGCAGCCTGCCCGTACCCCAGCCAACAGGAAGAGGAAAGTGGAAAGAGGAGAAAGGAAAGTGCAAAAGGTGCCACCCCCGGCTGGCAGATCTGTCTGTGCCACTCTCTCGGCACCCCCACGTCATCCTTCACTTACATGCCATTGGTCCCACCTGGGTCACCCAACATGAAAGGCCGGAAAACATCAATATGGCCCCAAATAACATTATGTGTCTGCCACCAAGAGAGAGAACAGACGTCGGGTGGGCCAGCAGTCTTGGCTGCAGGCGGGCTGTCAGCAGCAGCAGCAGAGGGCCTGAGGCCCCTGGTAGATGCCTATCACCCAAAACAATAGCAAATAGTCAGAAGAACAAGCCCTAGAATGATGGGAGGAACGAGAGAAAGAGGGGAAGGAAAGAAAGACCTAGAAGAGAAAAAGAAGGAAATGAGAGGAGGAAGGGAAGAAAGGAGAGAAGGGAAAAAGGGGGGGGCAATAAGAGAGAAGAAGTAGGGAGAAGACTGTAGGGGGAAGGAAAGCCTAGCTCCGGGGCTTCAGGGACCTGCATTTTCACCTTACAGGTGACTTTTGTGACCTGGGAAGATTCTGGCCTTCTCTTTCAGGAGCTGAGTCTTTTCTCCTATGCCTCCCTGGGGTGACTCTCCCTGCTTCTGTTTGTAACCACAGGTGTCTCAGCTCCTCCTCTTGCCTGGAAAATAGGATCAGCCACAGCCCTCTGTCCCTGGGCTTCCCTTGACCTTCAGCGTTCATCAGCTGAAGTCTCAGAGTCCTTCACCACAAGGTCAGGTGCATCTCAAGGGCTGAGGTTGCTGCTCACTTAGGTGACCCCTTACAGACCAGCTCTGGGAACGCCCTCTTCACCTGTGACGTGCAACCCTTGTGTTAACCCTCCCAGTCAGAAGCCTGTCCCACCTCCACCCCTCCCTAGGAGGAGGCTCACCCAATATGCCTTCTTGGATCTCTGCAGTTGGGGCAACCATACCTCAAGTCTTGGTAGAAGACCCATGTGTTGTCACCTCTATCAGGAGCCTGAAGAGAGAGGGGATGAGCCATAATCAAGAGGAAAGTGGATCTCCCAGGGAGAGCTGAGGCCTGGCAGGTCCTCACTAGGTCACCTACAGGAAAATCACCTCCCACAGAGGCAGATATTTGCTGTCCTCAGCTTTTGGTCCTGGCCTTTAGGAACCAGAAGGTGACCACCATGCCCACCACCCATCTTTAACTGTGCTAGAAGCATTGGCTCCTCCTCCCCTGCCTGACCCCACTCCAAGAGAAACTCCATCACCAGAGGAAGCTTCCCAGCCACTTTGGAGGAAAGGTATCCAGGCCACTGAGATTATTTTTATCATGGACCTTCCTAGATCATAAACCACTACACGGATGCCAGCTCAATCCCCCATGAAGGAAGAGAAGAGGAAAGAGAGGGCGTAGCCTGCAGCATCACCTCAGAATTTAAGCTTGGGCAGAACAGAGACTGTTTCTAAATCTATTCTACATTATCATCAATGCCAAACTCTCTACACAGTGCAGGCACTTAATCATTCTTGTTAGATAAATATATGAGAAAAAGTTTGTTGTTTCTCAGCACCACATAGTTGAGACACAAACCTAAACACATTTTAATAACAAATTTATATGAAAAACTTCCAAAGAAAAAGTCCAGGTTCTGATGTTTCTACCAATTGATTTAGTCCTCCCGAAAGGTCCGTTTGATACAGTCTCCAAGTGAAAAGGCAGTTTGGACAAGGTCCAATGCTGAATGTCATGTGCATGATCATGTAGCGTGCAGGCTGCTCCCGGCCGGCGGGGGCTGGAGAAGGACTCCATTCCTGGAATGGGTGGTCTGCTGGGGAAAAGCAGGTGTTGAGGCCAAATCCTTCCCCAGCCCCTTCGCACCCATGCAGAGCGAGGATGCCCATGTCGGACCTCAGAGAGACTGCAGAAGAAAATGAAAATGAAATGTTCCTTATCAAACAAACTGACATTTTTTTTACTACAAATATGGAAGAGACCATTATTACAGTAATAATTTTACTCTAAGTAATGACAATTCACGGGGCCTTCTTTTCTATTTGGTAGGTACACACAAACCTTATCCAAAGATGATGAAATTGGGAAGTAGAGAAAAAATTTTGAAGGATTCCAGTGGAAACCAGGGTACTCAGAAGATGTAAAGGAAAAGTGTCAGACAGCATGGAAGGAGGGAGAGACTGGGCCAAGGAATTGGGAGCCCTTCATTCCAATCTCAGTTCTGCTACTGAGTGGGATCAGTAGCAAATTAAATTAAAAAGATCTAAGGGGACCCCTATATTCCACTGTCTGACTCCATGACCGAGTTTGTGCCCACTGAAAGTATAATTCTATCGTCATACTCATTTGAGGAAACTGAAGCAAAAAAGTCATTCAAATGCAACCACTGGGACCAGGGTTCACCCAGGTAGCCAAATCCAGATAGAATCTGCTCTTTTCACCACTACATTGATGCCTCCCATTCCCCCGTATATATATATATATGTATATATACATATCCCCCATATATATATATGTATATATAAATATATGCATATATATTTACATATATATATATAATCTCTGCATTTCTACATATATATAATCTTTATCTTCATCTCCATTTCTATTCCAAAACTATATTTACATCTATATCTATATCTATCTTGATGATTCACAAATCACATTTGCATATTAAGGGCTCTGAAATTTTTTCTGTTAAAAAAAATCCATAGAGTTCTGTTTAATTCCAAGATTCTTAAATTTATTTGACAAAGGGAACCCCCTTCAAACACTTTCTCTCTTTGCTTTGCTTCTATTAACAACCCTCATCAAAGAATGTTCTAGAATGCCATGAAAAAAATGTTACTGAGGTTTTAGCTGTAAAAATATAAAAATTGAAGAATGAGGATTTCTGAAGGATGAGAATCTTGGATCCTAGGTTCAGCTTTCTGCTTTATTTAGACCAAGATATATATGACTAGATGACTAAAATCCAAAGGAAAGCTGTCAGATTGTTCAGGTCCTAAATGAGTTTAAAGGAAGTTGATAAATATAGAAAACAGAATGGACTCTATCCCTGGGCATCCAATTAGTTGTTTAAGTAATTAATAGAAGGGTCAAGTCAAGCCAAGAATCGAGGATAAACTGAGTAGATAGCATTTCCACTACATAAAATGAGAACAGGGTTAGTAGGAAAGAAAAACTTGAAATTCAAGCATAAGAGATTTGCATCTAAGTTCAAATTCAACCAATGGCTGGAACTCAATTTCCTCTTATGTGATCGATTATAATATTGGGCCTGGTCGATGCTCAAAAATTACACATTGATTTGAACAAATGTACAATCTTGAGCAATTTACTTCACCTCCCTGAGCCTGTTTCCTCACAGGTAAAATGCAGATGATAATCATCATTTCCACTTCCCTATTGCTCAGGAAACTCAATCAGATGGTGTATTTGTGAGCAAGTTTGAATCTTAACTTAGCCTGATATAAATGTTGGCCGCTACAAGTCCCGTCATCACCCACGATAATAAACTTGGCGGGTTTGACACTTGGCCACACTAGTTCCCATCAGTTCTTGTGACCACATCTCCTCCGGAGTAGGGGAGGCTGGGCAGCAGCTGGTGTGTAGGGCACATGTGCTTCTCTGATGTAGGAAGAGGAATGGTGATGAAGGACAGTGCCTGGCCAAATTAGCTTCTAGCACCAAGGAAAGAACCCCTCAAGAAGCCCATAGATGCACTCATTGGTTCACTGTTGACACAAGGTAGCCCAAAATTGTTTGTTGCCTTCACTGACTTCATTTTGAGGCTTATTTACAGAGATAGGATGTGGTCCTTCCCCTTCCCCTTGACGTTCTTCACAGCTACACAAAATCTAGGATTTCTATTCAATCTAGACACCAGCCCACAGTTGATCCAGCTGTGGTGCATTTCTTGGTGCGGAGTCAGAGGGGCCTTGGAAACTCAGCTTCAAAACAAAAAAAGAAAGCAAGAAAACAGGCTGCCAATACCCCAAACACACGCAGGAACACTCGGTTCATCTTCCTGAAGTGTCCTCTAGGGTTGCCTTCTGATCCTGTGGCCACCAGCCTCAACGGGACAGGTGAGTCCTTGAGACGTGGCTGGACCGTGCTCTGAGTATAGGACACATGCCAGACTTCAGAGACTTAGCGTGAGAAAGAAGCAAATATGACGTTGGTGATTTTTATGTGGATTCCATGTCAACACAAAATATATTGTCAAAATACATTTCATCTGTTTATTTTTGCCTGCTTAGCGTGGCTACCAGGAGATTTAAAATCGCAGATGCGGCTCACATTCTGCGGCTCACGTTGCGGTTTTGTTGGGCAGGGCTGCTCTAAAGCAATGATTTTCAAATTGTGGGTTGTGGTATATTCGTGAATCATGAAGCCAATTACATGGATTACAACCTGTATTTTTTTTTGAAGGAGGATAGAATAAATAGATTGGATTAGAATGTGCGGCATTTAGTGCAGGTAAACACCATTCTGTGAAACTGTGGTTTCAATTATATATATATTTATGTATCAGATAATTGCAGATGTTTTGGATAGCCTGTTACAAAGATAAGTGTCTTTTTACAGTCAATAGAGTAGAAGTGCTTGGACGCCCCTTTCCTAACCGATCCTTGATGAGACAATACTTCCTCAAGCCAGAGGTCCCGGCACAAACTGCTAAGGCTGTGATTTGTATCTGACTAGGGAAACCCAGAGGCGAGTCGGGTCGATGCCCTAACTTTCAAGTTCTGCCCTGGAAACTCTGCAGCCTGTCCCGATGGCGCAGGGGAAGAGCAGCTGCACTGCCTGCAAGTCCATCTGGGAGCGATGGAAGCACCGAGGCCCACGCGGAGAGCGGCTGCGGCACCAACCCTGACCCCACCCAGCGGCTAGCCGGGCCCTGCATGGAGGCACGGGGGCAAGCACAGCACCCCGCGTCCAGGAGCCCAGGGGTGGCAGATCAGACCTGGAGGTACTACTCTCACCCCCAGAGACCCGCTTCCTGCTTTAGCCCATCCCTGGGTGGCAGGAGAGGTTCCTCTCCAGACTGTTCAGGAATCCCAGCTCCAAACACTCAGTCCCTCTGGGTAGTTAAATTAGAAAAATACAGCCACTGCTGCCCATTCCTGGAAGCTGAGTCTCACAGAGACCTAAGGCAGCTTCTTTTGGAAGGTCACAGGCCCAGCTCCAGGTTGACTTGGGACCCAAGGAAGGCATGGTGGTGAGCCATGGCTAAATAGCCCTGGCTTTAGAGGAGACAGGGGCTGAGACCCACCCAGGGTGGTGGTCCTGACCTTCCCCTGGTGATGCCAGGCCATAGAAGCTGTGGAGGCCATGGCTCCTGGGTGGTCACAACACTCAAGCTCAACCCTGGGATGGATAGCACTGCTCTGACCTAATTCACTGCTTAGGGAAGAAGGGCCAGAGAGTCTCAGTGTTCCCAGGCCCCAGTCTGAGACGCTAAAGAAATGCTGGTCTTTGCTAATCCCAGCTCAGTGGCAGAGGGCAGTGTGCAGGGAAAGGGGATGCAAGCTCCTCTCGTTGTCCCTAGCTGCCGCCTTCTCACCGGAGGCTCTTCTCATAGCTTGTGGGGATGCTGCTTCAGGGATTGACACCACAGATAGTTTTGATACGCACCAAGTCCACTCCGTGCTTGTGGATTTCCCAGGATCCTCACATCAAGCACTGTGACAGGAAGAGCTCGTTCAGTGTGAGTTCCAGAGTGCCTCAGAAGGCACCAGTCGGCTACCACTTTTCTTAGAGCACTTACTCTGCGCTGGGCCCTGTGCTTGCTCAATGCTTAGTGCCTATCATATATTAAATGATTAGGTGAGTTGTGTTGAGATTGATGCTATTATTACTTCCAGATTACAAGAAACCAAGGCTCAGAGACTCCACCACCATGCACGGTTGCACAGCGAGCCCACTCGACTAGACTCCAGGGTTAAATGATTCCCAAGCCCCACCCCCCACAGCACTCTCTTGTCTCCCACTTCAAGTATTCTTAAAACAAGATCTTAGAAAATGCTTTGACAAGCCCCAAATGACATCCAAAACCTGAGCCCTGAGGTCAGATTGAGAATTGCTCTGTGTCTCTCTAGGGGTCATGGACACAGGGAGGCGGTGGGTACGGCGCCCCGGGGTGTGAGTCGCCCTCCGGCCATCTGAATTGGTATTTCTTGCTTGGTCTCTGAGACCCGGAAACTGCGCTCAGCTGCCACCTCTGCCTGTAGCATCTGCTTCACTCACACTTGTCCGTGGTCCCTTCCTGCCTCCTTTTGAGAATGCACCTGCTCTGGTGGAGTCTGGCGAGTGCTAGGTAAAGACAGGACAGGGACTTCCCACCCCTCTCCTGTTGTGTCCGCTCGGCCCCTGCCTCCAGGCTCTTCCATCCCTGCTGAGTTCTCTCTTCTGCAGCGCTCCAGGTGCCCTGTCCGAGGACCATGCTCAGCAGGTTGGTCAGAAATGACAGTCCGGGACCGGGACACACCCTTTGCTCCTGGAGGGCGTCCTCTAACAGATCATCATTCGGATGGGAATCCAACCAAAGTGTCTGCCACGATGGTCACAGGTTGGGACACAATTCCACACGTGTGCCAGTGAAGAGAACCATGGGGCGGCCTGTCACCCTGTCAACACTTGCCACGCCCCACCACTGTCAGCAGCGTGTGCCGAGAGGTGGGACACAGAAGCTGCCCCCTAGTTGGGATCTCTGCCCAGGTCCCCACCCCTGCCTGGCTGGCCCTGGCTGCTGTCTGGACTGCTCGACCTGGCTGCTGACATAGATCTGCCCCCCAGGCCTGCCCCAGACCAGGCAGAGCCGTCCTCTGCCCTACTTCCCCAAAACAGCCAGCCTGGGGCCCTTGTTGATTTAGAGTATTGATTCCAAACAGGAGCAATCTCAATAATGGAAATAATCCCAGCGGGGGAAAAATATACACCAAAATCAATGACCTTCACTGGGTCAGGGTATTAAAATATAACCTTTGTGTGTGCGATGGCTATTCTATAATGAATGTGTATTGTTTTTCTAATCAGAAATGGAAACGTTTTCTTAAAAAACATAGACTCACTGGCTTAGCTTTAGGCCACTGGTGTGAGACCTCTGGCTCCCAAGGCCTGAGGTGTCTGGCTGGAACACATGCCTCTTGACCCCCCAAATGCTCAGAATCCCCATCCTGGCTCTGTTGCGGTGCCTCCTCTCCTGGAGGTTCGGATCCTAGTGCCTCTGGTTCAGGGGGTCCTGGCCACACCCTGCACATGCTGCATTATTGTCTGACTGAGGCCATTTTCTGTTGTTATAATAAAATACCTGATACTTGGTAATTTATAAAGAATAAGAGTTTTTATTAAAGGCTCATAGTTCTGGAGGCCGAAAAGTCCAAGAACATGGAGCAGGCATCGGCTGGGCAGCTGATGGGCCTTCTTGCAGCAGCCGCACCACATGACAGAGGGCACCACAGGGAAAGACAGCGTGCACCAGCTCAGGTCTCTCTCTCTCCTGTTCTTTTAAAGCCACCAGAGCCTTCATGGAGGGCCCCCTTATGACCTCATCTGACCCTCACAACCTCCAGAGCTCCCACTGCATGCGGATGTGAGGATTGAGTTCCACACATGAACTTTGGTGGCCTTGGCCCTGCTGCTTCCTGCCGAGGTCTCCCATCCGCCGCTGTAGCTGGATGAGTAGCTCCAACCCCTGGTGCTCTCTGGGTTCAGGAATCACGCATCCCAGGAATGATCAAGGAGTCACAAGGTCTCAGTCTACATTCCATCATCCCCGCTCTGGAAAGAGAGTTGACTATTCCATAAGGGTTGCTGATCACCTGCATGTAAAAGCAATGGAACTTCTCTATACTTGTGGGTCAAGAAGCCCCACACTGACTGCCACCAAGGGATTTGGCACTCAGTGTCATCCTCGCATCCTCAGTTCTGTTCAACTCAACAATTAATTTAGTGGGTCACCATGGTCCCTGCACTCCCTTGATGCTGGGACTGAGAAGGGCAAGACAAGAGGAGCAAGGACTCCACAGTGGACGTCCCACAATGACCTCTGGCCATGTGGAAATGGA
The DNA here is from genome assembly GCA_025594165.1 of Tamias sibiricus. Classification (NCBI taxonomy): domain Eukaryota; kingdom Metazoa; phylum Chordata; class Mammalia; order Rodentia; family Sciuridae; genus Tamias; species Tamias sibiricus. The sequence goes on along the minus strand of CM046669.1, from coordinate 10,263,095 downwards.
GAACATGTGCTTCTTTACGTTTCAACTGTTAACCCTGCTGAGGCCTTCCCGTCAATTATGTGCCACTTCACAGTTGATAAAATACCTGATTCTCACTGTGAACACCACTTCACAGATAAGGAAACTGCGACTCAAGAGCAGTTGCATGACGGCTCCAACTCATGCAACCAGTGACCAGAAGGGGCAGGAGGCAGGCGCTGTGTTGCAGAGGCAGAGTCCCTCCCCCAGGCGTCACCCTCTCCAAAATCTCCCGGAGGGACCCCCTGGAGAAAACCATCCATGGCCAGGCTCACAGCCAAAGGCCTCCATCAAGTCCAAGGGCAAAGAAGGAACTTGCTTGTTCCTTCATGTCTAAGAACAAGCAAGTAAATCTATGGGCACTGACAGGGCCTGAGTAATCAGAGGAAGGAGCTTCTCAGAGAAGATGGACATGTGACGGGTAAAGACAATTAAGGGGTGTGGACAGCCTGACAGGTTCCAAGGCCAATAATAAGAAAGAGGTGACAGGCAGCCACAATCAACAAGGATGTGATGGGGGAAGACCTATAATCCTGGAGCTATCAGGGAGAGAGGCTGGCAGCAGTAGGCAGGGTGTTTAGTACCCTAACAATAAACTGCTGACGATGGACAGCACAGAGTGTCCTGACCCTCGCCGTCACCCACACACTACAGGCCATCGATTCAGAGAAGAGCATTTCAGAAACTTTGGAAGCAGGAAAGACCAACTTGCAGGGCACCTGGGTAGTCAAGGCTGGCTGGAACCACTCACCTGTCCCTGTGTGTGTATTAGAGGAGGGGGAGGGCGGCTTGCTACACTCAGGCTCTGGCTGGTTTACAAACTCTGCCCTCCAGATATCTTCTCTGGGTGCAGTGGCAGGGAAGGGGCAAAACTGCAGACAACTACAGTCATAACGTGTGTTGCAGGGGCTTGAAAGGGAAATAATTGTCACAATTTTTTTCTTATAAGAAGCCTTCCCAACCCACTGAGTACATTCTTGGGGGGTCCAGTTGTTTGAATCTTAGCACCTTCATCTTAAGGTGTTGTGATGTTTAGACAAATCATTTAACCTCTCTGTGCCTCAACTTTCCATCTGTAAGATGGAGATGATAGCAATGATTTGTGGAGGGGGGAAGGTGTGACTCAGTATACAGTACTCTCCCAGCATGCATGGGGCCCTGGGTTCCATCACCAGTACTGGGGCCCGGGGGGGAAGTAATGATAATGATTTGTATGATTGACAAGAGGATTAAATGAGTTAATATCTAAAGTTAATATTTAAAACCCTTAGACAGACTACATGTGCTTGGACTATGCACATGTCAGTCCAAGAAGGCCCTTCCTTTCCCTCAGCATGCAACCCCGTGCATACCAAGAGGCAGGAAGCACTAACTCTGGATCTGTGATTCTGATAGGCTTAGCCTGAAGGAGATGGGTACTTTCCTTCCTAATAAAATAAATGCAGCTGCTTTGGGCAAACACAGTCAAATGTCTTCAGATTTTTTAGGAAAAGTCCAGTGATCCTGTTATTTTGGAGAAAAACAATAACTGTTCATTGTTGACTTAATACTGTGGACTCCTGATCAAAAGTTTGGATCAGTCCAGACACATTTGTGGGACCAGGTGAACAAAAGCATAATGTTCCAGAACCATGGAAAGCCATGGCACAGCCCTCCTCATTACTGTCTAGGGAAACAGCTCACCTACTTTGGGCAATTCATTTAGGGAAACAAGTTGAATCTTGATCTGCAGGAGCGGTGCTATTATAACGATTTTCCCACCAAAATCTTGTTTGATAAGGCAAATTAGGATCCATCCAAGGGAGTATGCTTTCCCACTGCAAACTCCCAGGAAAGGGTCAAATTCTGAGTTGCTGCTGGGGAAATCTGATGAGAGCTTCTAGGAGCATATTCCTCCAAGCCTGGAGTAGGTGTGTGGCTGAGTCAGTCCATGGAGAGACACTGCAAGACCTCCTCTGCACCGACAGGCCTGGGGGTCTCCACTTGCTCTCCTCTTACCCTCAGCTGCCAGGCCCTGTCCCACCCCAGCTCGGTGGCCAGGGTCAGTGTTGGCCAGTTTGCCCACCCCTGCCCCAGCCAGCTGCTCACTCAAGCCCCCTGAGCGTCCTGGGAGTGGAGAAGGTAGAAGGCTGAATTTGTTTTCATTGATTTAGAGAACACATTCTTGCAGAGAAATAAAAACAAATAAATAAACCTGTGCCTTTACCTGTTTGTTTATTTATTTAATGTCACTATATTTTTCTGGTGTCCCTGTGAGGAAAACAAAGTAACAACAATGTGAACTAGATTCCTTTTTCCCCCATAAATTTCGCAGATGGAGCAGAGATTACCCCCCAAAAAAAACTCCATTTCTTTAGCAACAACTTGATGGCTTGTTATTCGTAGGAATGAGCCTTACCCTCACTCATCTGTGAAGGGGGGCCGTGTCCCCACCTCACCTGCTGCCCAGAACCAGCGGAAGGATCCGCCAAGGCGATGTTTATGAAAGCATCCTGGAAACACTAATGAGCTTCACAAATGCCAGGTTCCCCGACTCTGGCTCGTTGCGGTGCTTTTCCAAAGGGGAAAGGGAGAAAGATCAATGTGAGAGGAAATGTTGGAACCTTTTACAGACCATGAATCTTACTCTCTGCTACAGCATGAAGCCACGCTGAACCGTGTCCACTGTTAGGTTAGTTGAAGGCTGTTGTTGAAATGAAAATGTCATGGTTATTTATGGTTTAAGGCCTACTTGTTTCCAAATAGATTTTCAGAAGGCATTAATTTATTGCCAATACTGTGTCTTGTATTACTTTGGCATTTGACTAACTGAGGAAGAAACACAGACACAAGAGAATTTTGAGCAGAACAGGGGATAGGAGGAAAATCTAGAGTAACAGTCTGTCCTGGAGACTATGTGCATGTGGGTACCTGAGGGAGGAGCATGGACAGTCACAAGTGGTCAGTGAGGGCACTGCGTCCAGGTGGTCTGCATCTAGTGGATGCTGCGCCCCTCCCATCCTTAAACCCTAGAAGAGGCAAGTGGTAGGTAATAAGTTACCAGAACCCTGGCAAAAGAGTCAGTCATACGGAGACGAGAAAGCAGTACCCTTCTGCTGAGGGGAAAGCCAGCCCCAAGCAATCTCCCACAGACAGGACAGAGACCTCATGGTCCTCCATATTGGGTTCTGGCTGGAGCTCCCCTGTGGTGGGATGGGAAGGGCCAGGGAAAGAGATCAGGGAGAAGAAGGTTGGAGAGAGGGACCTGGAGGGGCAAATGCAGAGCTCCAGGTCTGTGGGCTGAGAAGGGGCCAGGCAGGGGGAAGCCGGGAAGGGAGGACGCCTATAGCAGAGAATTGGACGTCGAGCCTTTTCGGGTAAAAGCCCCACCCACAAGGACACCTGTATCCTCATAGTGGGCATTTGTCAAATGCCATTCAGATCACACCTGAACTTCGGGAACCCCCAGGCGTGCTCCGCTTACCGACGCCTCAACCGCCCTGCTGCGCTCAGCACACGCTAAGCGCCATCTGTATTCTCAGTTTGTCAGAAAGGCAGCTGCACGTAGCTGAATGGCCAATGCTTGTCTCTATGCAGATTGAAGACATTTAAAAGTCCAATATTTAACAATACATATCCTGAACTTAGCAGTTAATAAAACTGCATTTGAATTCTATTGGTGCCCCCTTTTAACAATAATGAACAAAGATGATGCAGTCTAACTTAATGGACAGCAAAATGCATTTTATCAAGAAAGAGAGAGAGGAAAGGAATTTAAGAAATTATGTACCCTGAAAAACCACTCTCAGAAGTAATGAGGAAAGCTAATCTGGGCCTTACCAACTAAATAACTGAAAAATAAGATAAACGGTGAACAAAAACATCCTTTTCTTCTCTCCCATTGGAATTCATCTTGGGGCAACTGCAACTGCAGATGTCAAAGAGTTTCTCAATTATGTCAGGCTTTGCAGAAAACTACTCAGTGGGCCCACAGGACCCAAAGCAAATATCTCAAGGTACCTGTCAAGCCACCCGCCATCTTAGTACCTTCACCCAGAACACAAGCACCCCTGAACTGCACCACCCAGGAACAACACCCTTCCACCAGCAGAGCCTCCTCCTTCTCCTTGTTCTCCTCTCCGCCCCTTTCTTTGCCTTTTCCTCTTCTCAAAATCTTTCTCATTCTTCAAGATCCAGCTCAAAGGCCATGTTTTCCTCTGCCCTTTCTCTTAAGTCCTGCCACTGAGATGGTTCCTTCTGCTGGGATCCCAGAGGGATTCACCACACCTCTAACATGGTACACATCACAGGCTGCAATTTATTCTCGCTCTGTAAATACCTTTCTCCTGGGTCCTCAGAGACTTCTCCAGCCTGCCCCTGACATCTCCAACGGAGCCTTCCTCAGCCCCCGGCATGCAATCCATGTGTACCTGAATTTAATTAAAGCAAGTCATGCTCCGTATGCCAATACCTTCAGAGCTACCTCAAAATTCAGGTAGAAAATAATTACAGTATTTCATGCACTAGAAGGTATCATTCACCTGCTTGCAGTCTCTGGGCCAGAGTGGTACTACTTCATGCTCTAAAAGACGCAATTTACACAATGAAGTAAATAACTCCTTTAGACCACAACAGCCAAACTCTAGTAAGTTGCCACCTCCGACATACAAGCCATCTGAAGAAATTAATGGATATCTAATATGAAGCCAATTATTTGATTCCTGCTAGAAGGATCCACTCCAGTATACGTACATCATATAATTGGAAACAGCATGAATTTGATATTTGAATCTGTCATTAGGTATTTTTAGAGCAGATGAATTTATCTGGTATTCTGGATATGAATATAATTTTTAAGATGATTACTCCTGAGATTGTTTCTAAAGAGTTTCAATGTCCTAAAAATGAAGCAACCCATCCCTGTATTCACAGTTCTAACCATTAGAAGTTCTAAGCCCGTGTTTTATAAATCAGCATGACTACGGGTTGGTCCCTAAGACCCCCTGGTCCATATTTAGCAAGCTCTGGGAGCACTGCTAATATGACCAGCCCTTTATCTAACGGGCACACACATGTATTATTTTCATAATAAGGCATGCAATGTATTATTTTCATAATCTAGTTTTTATGGACTTTAGGCCTGAAGATGTTCCCTCCAGAGGCCAGACTTTCTTGCATTGGGCCATGAGGCTCCAGTTAACTCTTCTTACACTGTACCTCTGCCCCCTCTCACCACCCACTGTCCACAGCCCTATGACCTCCCAGCACCATCACTCCTCTGGACTCGGACACCACCTCTTCAGGAGGCCTTCTCTGGTCACTTCCCCCACACCTTTAGAGTGCCTACTAAACTTTAAATGAGCACTCTTCAGCTTAATACATAAAAATGGACTGTCTTGCCTTGGCCTTCTGATTCACGTGTATTAGGCTAGTCACCTCAACTAGATTAGAAGTCCCAGGAGGACAGAGACCACTCTTTCTATCCAGATCCAATATTTCAGCCTGTTCTAAGGGGTCTCTTAGGCAGGAAATAGAAACCATCCATTTGGGCTGCACTCTGGCTGGCAATCTTTCTTGCAAAGGAACTTTCTTTGCGGTTTATTAAATGTAAAGAAGGAAAGATGAAAGGTGAAATGACTCTTCAAGAAGAATAATTGAACAGCAAATGGTGACATGCTGTTCTCCAAGCTCAAGAAACACAGATGAAAAATAGACTCTAATGACAGCAAAAGGTCAGACTCTTGGAACAATTTTTGACCAAAATGGTGGAGATTAATTAGGAATCCATTATTTATGTCCTACCTCTTTCCACAGGATAGAGGCAGTGGATGGCGGGGAAGATGTGGCATCCTCTGAGTTAGGAGCTGGAGATATGGCTCGGGACCCCGCTTGGTTCTCATTTACAGGGTGTAATTGGGCAAATCATCCCCCATACTCTAAGCCTCATCTACAAAGTGAAATGATCCCATCAACTGTTGTGGGCATTAAATGGGGCCACATGTGTGTGACTGTCAAATGCTCTACTGATGGTAAGAATTCTCTGGAGTCTATAAAAATTGGATCAATTCTCACCCAAATGGGATTTCTACTCACCAAAAAGCATGGGGAAACTTAGATCATACATCATAATGTTTTGGAGGTAAAATTATCAGCCATAACTGCCCTAAAACAAATAGGCATCCCTCAGTGGTCAACTTCACGGGAGCCTGGCCGGTGGCGTTGTACAATGAGGACTTGAACCTGGATAGCCTCACGTGCACTTCCCATCAAGGAGCTTTTTATGACTCCCTGTGTCATTCCCTTGACTGATATTTAAGACCCCATTTTTCAGATGAGAGGTCAGGTCAGTTAGAGCTCCCCAGAGAGTACAAGACAGAGCCAGAGGACAAGGCCAGCAGCCAGGTTCCGGTCCCTCCGGGGCTTCTCTAATCCACTCTGACGTGAAGCCACCTCTGCCTCACCACTTGCGCAAACAGTGCAATGCACGCGGACCCATCAGGTCCCAGACCGGGGCCCTTCCCGCAGATGCCCACCCGGGGCTCAGCAGCGTGTGCAGGTTTGCGGGACCCAGCAGCCAGGCTGGGTGGGCGGTGGCAACCCGCCCCACCCCTGCGTCCTTGCTGTCAGCTCTGGGCCAGCCAGTGGAGTCCTGTCTGCTGGGAGTTTTCTGCCCTCAGGTTCTTTTCAGAAATCTGACAGGTCCAATAAAGGCCCGGTGCGGATGGAGACGAGCTGGCTCTGCCTTCTCCCTGCAGCCCGGCACTGCCTCCGCTGACACAATGGGGCCGGCCATAATCACATTACACCCCCGTCTTTCATAATTACCCTCTTTCTCCAAGTGACAGAGCATCCCAATGGCAGGGAGGGAACTATTTTTAAACTAATTCTAACTAAAAAAAAAAAAAAAAAAAAAAAAAAAAAAGCATACCGAAAAACTGTCTACCGATATGGTTCTGGCTTATAAATCACCCCTAGAGACTGAGTGGGGACGTCGGTTGGCAGAAGCTGGAAAATCCGAACAGAGCACTGGCCGCCCGCCCCCCAGGGGCTCGTCTCCCCTCACCTGCCTGCTAACCCACATACTCATTTGTCCCCGTTTTGCCCCCGAGGTCCCTCTGCCCCATGTTTGTCTCTTTCATCCTCTGACTCCAGGGAAAAAATAAAGAACGTGAGAGGCCAGAGGCCTGGTGACCACAGTGTGCCTCTGGCCGCCCTCCCCCCTCCTCCCATCCTCCCTCCCTGCCAGTGCCCGGCCCTTCTGAGACAAGTTCTGCTGCCTCCCCTCTGTCTGTGAAAGGTGATGTCACCGAAGGCGTTTCTCTAACCTTTGAAAAGCTCTCAGTGGAAAGAAATAAAGGCAGAGGGATGCAGGTGTGGGAAGGGAAGGAAAAGGAAAGGCTTGCTGGGGTGACTCCTGCCCCTCCCCACGGGCCTCCCTAAAAAGGAGTGGACACCTCATTAACTCCACACTGAATCAGCCTCACTGCCGAACCCATTATCCACCTCTTACAAATTGCCCAGAGACACCTTTGGTGCTGGCCATGATAATTATATTGATAAGGAAGCGGGAGTGAGGAATGAATCAATGGAGCCACGCGGATTTCTCGAGTATCCATCTCTCGAACCACCGCGACTCTCTCCTACTCTCACTGGTAGGGGCATTAGCTATCTGTCTTGCTCACAACTCTCAGTGCGTCACTGAACCCTGGGTGTGTTACCACGCCCTCAGGTTTCTGGTGGCTCCCTACCTGTAGGACGCTTGCTGGTTTCTCTTGCCAGCCTAGAGCTTGTCCGTAGCTCCTTCTTCATCTTCTCCTCCTTCTCTGATTTTTCCCTCCTTTCCACCTGGCTTAGCTTGAGTGGCTGTAATAAAATATCACATGCCTGGCTGCTTATAAACAACAAAAGTTTATCTCTTACCTTTTTGGAGTCTGGGAAGTCCATACTCACAGCATTGGTAAATGCAGGGTCTGATGAGGGCCTGCTCTCTGGTTCTTGGTGCCCTCTAGCTGCGGGCACATACTGACTCTCTAGCGCCTCTTTTATAAGTCCCTCATCCTATTCATGAGAATGCCCAGTGTCCAGTCACCTCCCGAAGCCTCCACCTCCTAATACCATCACCTTGGAGGTGGAGATTTCAACATGCGGGTTAGCGGGGTACTCCCACCAGCAGCCCAGGGCACCGCCTTCTCCCACCACCACTTTACATCTTTGGTCCATTTTGCTTCTTGTCCTGTGGAATGACAGGCCTGATGCATAGGAAGACAGTACGGGAAGGAAAGGAGCTTCTGGGCTGCCTTTGGATCCAGAGGTTTGCATCTGGCTCCAGTGGGCACCTGCTCCCTTCCACCAAAGACCCAGTGTGGACACACACGTCTAACGCAGCACTCCCAGGAACACCGCAGCCTGGGGCCAGGACTTCCTGGGAAAAGTTGCAAAAATCTGCCCACGGCCCTCAATGAAAATGCAAGAGCAAATGACCTCAGCAGAACAGTCAGTGTTCTTTGCAACAGCAGAGAACTAGGAGGCAGAAGGAGAGAAAGAAGGCAGGAGAGGAAGCTTCCAGGGACACAGAAGGCCACTTTGAAATAATTAAGTGACATGAGCTTAGCCAAACTAAGGGCAGATCTGTCAATTAGACATTCAGTAAGCCTTAGTTTCCCTCCCTCCTGCGTCAGTGGCTTCAGCTGGACCGGGCATCCGCTCCTCCTGCCCTCTTCCTCTGCCTTCCTAAGAGAGAGGCAGAGGTCGGGGGCTGCAGTGAGCCCTGGCTGTGGCTGAGATGAGTGAGACACCCCCCAGGGAGCTCAGAGAAGCAGAGGGAGCCCGTGCCAGGCCCTGGTTTTCAGTAACTGCTGGCTCCGTAAAGAACTTCCTGGCCAAAGACAAGTTTCAAAAATGTCTCCCAGCTCCTCTAAGACCAAGGTTTACTGGTTTAGAATTGCTCCTGAGTCTTGGGACAGGGAGAGACTGTGCATTTATAAATCAAAAGCCATCAGACAAGCCTTCTCTCAAGAGGAAGAGACTGAAGCAATTTCTGGGGAAATAGCCCAGATTAGTGGAGAAAACATTAAGCTAAAAGTCATCGCTGTCAGGAAGCCCTAAATCTGAACCCCGGAGAGGAGAACGTTGGTATGTCAGAGTGTCGATTCTCAGTCTCTCCTGGGAACGGCGTGTGGCCACTAATTAAAGCTGGCTGGGCTACGGCTGTGAGGAGTACACACTGGCCAGCAAGATCCAGCTCAGTCCTGGCTCCGCTGCTCATTAACTGTGCAATCTCGGTCAAGCTCCTTTGGCCTTTCCTGAAGCTCATTCTCTTCATCTTAAATAAAGGAAATAAAAAGAGGACCTACCACCATTGCAAATTGCCACAGGGCCCTACTCCTACTGATTGTCCACAGCTGGTCCAACTGCTCGACGTCTCCTTCTGGTTGCTTGATGCCCCATTCTGACTGGTTGTTGCCCAAGTCGTCCCAGAGCCATAAATATCCAGACTCCCAAATATCATTCCTCCCTACACTAAAGGGTTACCACAAGGAATGAGGCAAAGCAACACAAAGAACAAGCTTAGTTTGGTCCAGTTACTATTGGTATTTGTTTGGGGCTGATTATGCACATGAGCTGTAGCTGGGTTGAAGTCCTGACTCCTAAGACCTCTTCAAATTGGAGTAGGTGGGTCCCTAATGCAGTGTGACCAGTGAGCTTCTAAGAAGACGGCCACGTGAGGACGCAAGGTGAACAAACTGAACACAGAAGGAAAGCTTTCCGCAAGGTTGGGATCACCCAGGGCTCCCCGGCATCCTCAGAAGCTAGAAAAGAGGCAGGAATAGAGTCTCCCTCAGAGCCTTCTGAGAGAACCGGCCTGCCCACACCTAGATCGTGCACATCCAGCCTCCAGCACTGTGAGAAGATAAAGCTCCGTTGTTTTAGGCCGCCCGTCTGTGATGATTTGTTATGGCCGCCCTAAATAATCAATAGGACATTGTCGTGGGTAGGTTCCTAAAAGTCCACCAAGACTGTGAATTTATAAAGTATCAGCAAAGAAAAGACTGTAGCATTCATTTTAGTCCCATTTAGTCTCCTCTAATGCTTGAAAATCCCCTTTAGCATTCTTACCAAGTAGTGTTTCAGCTTGTGCCCGAACAGCTCCAGTGACCCGGAGCTCACGGCCCATCGTGACCAGCATCAGTCCTCACTACCAGGAAAGATAGTCTTGGACCAAAATCTCTTTCCATGCACATTTCCCCATTTGATGGAAACTACTTTCCTGGGATGTAGTCCAGTCCCTTAGCATTCCATAGCCCTTCAGATATTTGTGTTCTTGCACACCTCAGAGTTTTCGCAAATGCAATTTCTTCCATATGGAATGAACTTCTGTCTTTACTAAAGAGAAATTCCCTTAAGGGCCATTTCAGCATTTATCTTCTGATAGAAGGGGTTATGCTATGGGGACAGAGGGGGAAGCAATCCCAAAGATCTGTGCTTCAAAAACCAGAGGATTATTTCTCTCCCACACTGCATCTTCACCATGACTCAGCAGAACTCTGTTCACTGGAGTCCTCTGGGGACCCAGACTGCCAGAGCAGCCGCCATCTTGAACATGGAGGCACCGTGGAGAAAGATCTGGAGGACATTCCCTAAGCAACTGAATGCACCAGTCCAGAAGTGACACATGTCACTGCCTCCACAACCTGCTGGGAGAACTAGTGACATGGTCTCACCCAACCAAAAGGGAGCTGGAAAATGTGGTCTTACTGTGTGCCTGGAAAGCCAGGCCAGAAATACTTGGCAAACAGCACTGATGTCTACTTACCCGTCTCTGCGTCACCTTCCCTGCTGCCCGGTAGGACGGCTTGTTTTACCTCCAGGCCTCCGGAGGCATTTTCAGTACCTAGTACTCACGGTCATTATCGCATTGCGTTGTCATTATGTTTACTTACATTTTTATCTCTTCCTTGAGACCACGCATTTCTCAAGGACTGCAAGGAGGTCATAATAAATGTTTGAATGTGTGGATGCATTTGAGAATACATGCAACCATATATCCACAGTCAAAGTCAAAGTCCTTTTGGTGGCTTATGGGATCATTCGTGCTCTAGACCCCACTACTCCTCTAACCTCATCTCCCCACATCAGCTCCTCACAGCATATCTGGTCCCAGATATGCTGTCACTCTGACTCAGCTGACACTTGCAGCTCCCCATGGCTGGGCTGCATATCCCCTGTCATTTGCTCCGCCCACTACTCTCCACTTAGCTATCCTCTCCTCAGAGAAGCGTCGCCAGCCCCCTTGCTGAAGACACACCTGACCCCACCTGGCCCTGTTAACTCCCCTGCTGGCTTACTTATCTTTTATTCTTGTCCACAGCACTTACCCGTTTCTGATGCAAACCTACACAAGTATGTATTACATTATCACATATTAAATAGCATAAAATATGCAACGTATGATGGTATATATTATACACATAATTATTTTTTATATTTATTGTCTGTACCCACCATCCCACACACTCTTGAATGTAACTTCCATGAACAAAGGGCCCCGATATAGTATGTACTTAATTTTTTTAAAAAATAGCTCAATGAATGAGTGATACAGAAATAAATAACCTCCTGAGTCTTTTCATCTCTGGACCAGAATTAAATTCCTCCCTCTCATATGGCACAATTTTGAGCCCTTTTAACACCTTAGCCACCCAGATGTGACTGATGTTCAATACAGTACAAAGCAGAGCAACCCCTTGTTTATCCTTTATTCTGTATTTCAATTAACAAAGCCTGTGTTTAAATAAGAATTTGGAGGTTACTCTTAACTGACTCATAGCAAGTTTAGTTATTGAATGAAATCTTGAGTGTTTTTCCCATATAAAACCGTGCCTTCCCTCTCTATAGAATCTTGTTGCTGTTGTTTTGGATCAAAGTGTAGGACTTAACATTTTTTCCCCTCCTGATTTCCCTGTCACTTGTCTTCCTTTTCATTTATAACATCATTATTTATTTATTGAGTATCAACTATGTGCAGAAATCTGCATTAAGCACTACAGAGTATTGTGTGCTAATTCCCATAAGAAAAAAAGTTGTTCAGTAATATCAACGTGGATCAGGTAAACAAACTTTAATCCAATAGGAGAGACAGCAAGGCCCCTTCGATAGGTAAATGACTGAGGGCAGAGCCATTCCTGGAAAGGTTTCAATAACAGAAGGGACTCTCTGGGGATGCCTGGAATGCGGGGAATCAGGAAGGCAAGGAGAGCTGGATGGGAGGGGGGGCTTGGGAAGAGCTTACAGTTATAAGGTGGTTCAGATGTGACTCTCCACCTGTCCCCAAGGTAGAGTTACCTCACCTGAATATGAATGAGGCTCACCATCTCCCACAACCCTCAGGACCTCACCAGTGTTTCAACAAGGTTATACTAAGGAGCAGTCTTTTCTGACGTCCCCAAATAGATAGGACATTTCATATATTCCAGCAGTTTCAAAGCAGTTCTTGAATAAGAGAAGAACCAGAACAAATTATTCTACCTGTCTGCAAACCATATTTATTTTAGTTAATAAGAATTATACAGATAATAAATAACTCAATCATCACCCCTACCCTTTAAGTAGGTACCATTATTACCTCTACTTTATAGATCAGAATACTGAGGCAGAGAGAGGGTAAGTGATCTCCTCTGTTGTCGCCTGAAGCGATGGCCACTTGGAGCAAAGAAGCCGCGGGAAGAAGTTTAGAGACGAACTGGAAACAAACAGCCCTTTATTCTGATAACTTTTCTCTCTGGCTCTAACTACACCCCGACACGCCGTCCACGCTCTTCTAACCTCCAAAATGGCGCAGACTTCATCCGCAATCTCGCTCAAGTCCCTCGAGATCTCCGGCCAAGTCTCGCAAGATCCCGGGCCAAGTCCCGTGAGACTACGGAAGGCGCCAATGCCCAAACATGTCTAAAGCCAAAGCCCGTAGTCCACCGCAATTTAAGCCATCTCCCCAAACAAGACTCCTACACTCCTCAAAGCTAGAAAGCGAAGGGACTGGGGCCCAAGCCTGGGCAGCTGGCTTGGGAGCCTGTGGTTTCCATAGTTCTGGTCTTCTGCTTCCTCTCCATATTGGAAAGAGGGCTAGACCACAGTCCAATACACAACATACGGGCTGAGTAAGAAGACAGGATTTCTGTGATTGTCAGTCATACATGTCATTCCTAGTTCAACCAACCCTCAGATGTCGTTCAGAGTAGAGACTGAAGAGAACAGTGCATGACTGGGATTAATGGAGAGGGATCAGATGAATTGGGGAAGGAGCCAACCTTCTGCCCACTGAGCACTTGCTCACTGATTCATCTATTTGTTCAGCCTTTCATACATCTGCCCATCCATCCATCCATTCACAACCACAGACTGGGCACTTTCCTTGCAGATAAAACAAGCTGGTCCAAATCACCATGACAGTCCAGGTGGGGAGACACAAGCCAAGGAGGCCCATAGTCTTGCATCCTCAGTGCTGTTAGAAGGGGGCTCATGGATAATGGGGGTTAATTCAGCATGCATTGGGGGAACAGAGGAGGGACCAGATGAGAGAAGAATGCTTAGTGGAAGAAAGAACACTGAATGAGGCCCAAGCAGAACGTTCTGATCTCAGCATTTCTGGGAAGATTCTAGAAGTTACGCCATTTCCCTCAGAGACAAGATAGAGTTGAACTCCCTTTTTGAAAAAGGTGCTGGAACCCAATAGTTAAGAACACGGGTTTGGACATCAGTCTGGTCTGGCTGCAAATCTTAACCTGTCCAGGCAGAAATCCCTCCACAGCAAGATAATATGATGGCAAAATGCTATGGTGCTTGGCCCTGTGGGGTGAAGGAAATACACAGCACAGTCCACGCACAGGGCACCTTCAGTGACTCTGAGCTGCCATCTGCTACCTTCTCCTCAGACTCACAGTTACTCTCACTAGGTTCCTAAGTCTTTAATCTTCTTGGTAGCTCTAAGCCTTCAGAACGAAAGTGTCTAAGTCTCTTTTATTTTTTTTTTTTTATACAGGAAATAAAAAGGGAACACAGTTTTTGTAAAAATAGATTTTCATTACTGTGAATTTATTGTCCTCCCTGGTTCCTGGTGACTAGGTAACCAACAGAGGAGGTAATTTATTATTTTAGCGATTTCAACAGGACCTTGGAAGAAAGGCACCCTGTGGTCACAGAGCGCTGGAACTATACTAATGAGATGATTAAAAGGAAGTTGGGCTCACACAGTCCCAGATAACCACAAAGGTACCCAATGATAATTAACAATTACAATTACCTGGAACTGTATTATTTGCCTGGTTGGTTATACAAAAGTCAACCTGTACTGAAGAGGTGAGTTTAAAGGAGTTAGTAAGTTGTCTTAAGAGGCTGGTGGGGCCCTTTGCTGATGTATAGCTAGGGGAACTGTGGGAATACAGGTAGAGCTCCCCGGTCCCCTTCATCTAATTCTCATCCAGAATGAAAGGAAGGTCTGAGCTCTCCTAAGAGGAACATTCTATCCACAAAGCTCTGGTGTGTCTTTGAGGAGAAACTTTCCTGCCGTGGAGGCCAGAGTCCTGAGATCTAGGCCACAAGAGCTTTATGCAAAAGCAGTATCTGTCTTCAGAGATCCAGTCCTCCAAGGAACAAAGTCCTGGGCCTTTCTGGCCTGGGCAGCCACTGTCCCTTCTCAATGTCTGCCAGAATCTTTGTCTACCCATACTTCAGCTTTGTAGGACTGGGGACAGCGGTGGCCAAGGTGTGGGTCTCAGAGGTTGCATTGGTCCTTGGATTCTCTTGCAGATTCCCACAACTCCATGCGGTGTGCTGCAGGCCGGTCTTGAACGAGCTCTGGCCGAGAGGATGGGGGCGGATGGGGAAACAGGGGTCCTGAAGAATATGCTCATCGGTGTCAACCTGATCCTCCTGGGCTCCATGCTCAAGCCTTCAGAGTGTCAGCTGGAGGTGACCACGGAAAGAGTCCCGAGACAGGCGGTGGAGGAGGAAGGAGGTATGGGCAACTACAGCACATCCAGCAAAGAGCAGCCCATGGTCTTCAACCACGTGTACAACATTAACGTGCCCCTGGACAGCCTCTGCTCCTCGGGGCTGGAGGCCTCGGCCGAGCAGGAGGTGAGCGCAGAAGACGAGACTCTGGCAGAGTACACGGGCCAGACCTCGGACCACGAGAGCCAGGTCACCTTCACCCACAGGATCAACCTCCCCAAAAAGGCCTGCCCGTGTGCCGGCTCGGCCCAGGTGCTGCAGGAGTTGCTGAGCCGCATCGAGATGCTGGAGAGGGAGGTGTCAGTGCTGCGGGACCAGTGCGCCACCAACTGCTGTCAAGAAAGCGCGGCCACAGGTAGAGTCTGGGCTCGGGGGTCGGGGGGGGGGGATGGGGGGGAGAGAGGGGCTGAGCAGAGAGGGAGGTGGAGCGAGGGAGCCAAATCCTGCATCTTAAAAAAGTGCCCTGATCCGTAGCTCGGGCTCGCCGAGTCTGTGAGATCTACACACAGGCCATCCCCAGGGATCCGGCTCAGGGACTCTCGACACTGCTTAGGCAGTTTGAAATACATTAACCTGATTTGGGGGGGATGAGTCAGGTAATGGTACAACGGCTCGGCACAGCAACTTGGACGGCAAGCAGGGGGTGGGGGGGGGGGGTTGGGGGGTGGGAATTTGATGTCTGTCTTCATTCATCTTTGGTCTTCACAGGCTGTTGAATTGATATCTATTCATGTTCACCTGAGGGACTAGAGAAGGCAGGCACTGTGTTCACTCAATCGCAGCCTTTCTCCCATCGGAGTAAATGATAGTCATTAAGGTCTCAGAGGACCTGTCCGCATCTTCTCCAGCAAGACGGAAGCGTTAACCCTGCTCCCTCCACAAATACACGTGCCTGTGCAGGCACACACACTCAAAATGCTCATCCCACCCTCCAAAAGGTTGAATGCTCAGAGGATTTATGCCTCACTCTGCCCACCCCCTAACTAGTAGCACTTGCAAGTTGTTGTCTGTCCCTCTCTGCAAAGCCTGATTAAGTATCCAGAGCCAGACTTCCTGAATTCAAACCCTACCTCTGCTGCTTCCAAGCTTTTGACCAAAGTAAGTTGCATAGCTGTGCCTTCCTCTCCTCATCTCCAGGATTATCATCCAGACTAGAACAAGGGCTATTAAGTATCACAGCCTGGCTTCGGGTAGGCACCACGTAGGCGGAGCTATTATCAGCTCACCCCTGCTAAGCGCTGTGCCCATCTGTCCTCACCTCAGGGGACCTCAGACCCATGCATTTTCCTTCTTTGTTGAGCGGGGGCATCTGTTGCCTTATCTTGGGTGCCAGGGTCCACTTCTAGGGCCCCATATCTCAAGGCCTCCTCGAGATGAGAGGGGATGAGAGGGGATGAGAGTGGAGTGCACTTTTTTTTTTTTTTTTTTTTTTTTTTGGTACCGGGGATTGAACTCAGCGGCACTAGACCGCTGGGCCACATCCCCAGCCCATTTTTTGTATTTTATTAGAGACAGGGTCTCACTGAGTTGCTAAGTGCCTCGCCATTGCTGAGGCTGGCTTTGAACTCGCGATCCTCCTGACTCAGCCTCCCAAAGTGCTGGGATTACAGGCGTGCGCCACCGCGCCCGGCTTGGAGTACACTTTTAACAGAGGATGTCCTACAGCTCCTAAGGGACATGACACACATTCTCCCTGGGTCACAGCAAGACTGGGGGCAGCCTTTGAGTACTGAGTGTCGTGGGTTTTCCTCAGCTCCTTCTCCTCTCCCTCGCCCCCACGAGAGACAGACAACCTGAAGGCTAGAAGAGGGAGCTCCATTGTCCAGTCCCCTGTTCTTTGGGAGAACTGATGGGTCCTTCGTCCGTCCCGTGCAGCCGGAGAGCAGGGGTGTGGCACGGGTTCCCACGGTCTCTCTGCTGCTCAAGAGGCAGGGTGGCTCCTGTAAGCGGCCTTTTCACCAGGATCCCTGGCAGATGGGGAAATCACATGAGGAGGAGCTGTTGGGCGATGTCAGTGTCGTGTCTTTTCAGGCCGCAAGGGCTGCGTGAAGCAGCAGAGTGAACTTACTAGACTTCACATCCTCAGGGTCAAGTGTAGACAAGGATGCAGAGCAGGTACTCAGTGTGTGTTTGCTTAATGAGTTTGTTTAGACAGATCAATTAACCACTGTAGCTACACCACAGCAAGGGTCAGGACAGGGATATGCAAAGAATCCAAAGGATCACAGCAAGGGGGCTGAGGACTCTCAAGGCTTGGAAGCAACCTGGTGCGGAGCTTTGATGAATGATCTGTCAGTTGAGGGCAGGTAGGATGGGTTTGTCACACCCACCCTTCCTCTGCAGCTGACCCAGTGCTCAGCCCACACCCTCCACCCCCCCACCCCACTCCCCACCGATCCCTTTCAGTCCTGCAGCCAATAACTGAGTGAGCATCTTTGACACAGGACCATCCTGAATCTACTGGAACCCCTGAGGCTGCCCAAAGAGAGAATGCGAGGCCTGGAATTTACACACCCTCAGGGACAGCCCTCAGACCTCACTGCAATGTGACCCTGCAGGGTCCGACCCAAGTCAGTCTCCCTGGGACATTGCTTGATAGCACACCTTAGCTTGGGTGCCCTCCCTTCTGATCTGCCCCTCTCCCCTGCCAGGTTTGTCCAGTACATACTTTCCAGTAAGTGACCTTCACATGAATCTTCACCTAAAGTCCACTTCCAAGGACCCCAATCTGAGGCACCCTAAAGATGAGCTCCGGGGGGAGGATCAGATCTCCTTCATCCTGACCCCCAGCGCTGTGCTAGGAAGGGGAGGAAGGGGCACCACAACGGCTGAAAATAGTTAGTAAATTGAAAGTGCACCAAACCATGTGGCGCTTAACTCTTAGCACCACAAATCTGATCAGAGGTCAGTAGAGGTCTCTGCCTATCCCTCCCCAGTGCCATTTATAGGAGAGGCCACTGCTGCCCTTTGACCTTCTCCTTGACCGTTCCAGGACAACTGGACTACATTCCTCACTGCAGCGGCCACGGCAACTTCAGCCTGGAGTCCTGCGGCTGCATCTGCAACGAAGGCTGGTTTGGCAAGAACTGCTCAGAGCCCTACTGCCCGCTGGGCTGCTCCAGCCGGGGCGTGTGCGTGGACGGCCAGTGCATCTGTGACAGTGAATACAGCGGGGACGACTGCTCCGAGCTCCGGTGCCCCACAGACTGCAGCTCCAGGGGGCTGTGCGTGGACGGGGAGTGTGTCTGTGAAGAGCCCTACACGGGCGAGGACTGCAGGGAGCTGAGGTGCCCCGGCGACTGCTCAGGGAAGGGGACCTGCGCCAACGGCACCTGCGTGTGCCAGGAGGGCTATGTCGGCGAGGACTGCGGCCAGCGGCGGTGTCTGAATGCCTGCAGCGGGCGAGGACACTGCCAGGAGGGGCTCTGCGTCTGTGAAGAGGGCTACCAGGGCCCTGACTGCTCGGCAGGTAGGAAGGGCAGCGCGGCGGGAGGCTTGGCGTGGGCAGTCCAGCAGCTACCTGGACACGCTGGGTGGTTTGGGAAGAAGTGTGGGAGGGAAGGTGGATTTTAGGCAAGATCATTCTCGGTTGGGTTGTAGTCATTTGCTCTCCAAGACAGCTGATTTTTTGAGTCAATAACAGTGGGTGAGGCAGATTGAAAAGGGACTTAGGAAAGGTCAAGTTCAGGCTGAGAGGCGGATCTTTACCCCTGACTCTAACAAAGGCAACTTACTAATAGTGATGACACCCAACTGTCCCTGAGGTGCCAAGGGAGGCTGTTACTCTGTTTTCTCTCACTGATTACCGGAACCCACAGGCTGGTTGAGTTATAAAGAGAAGAGGCTCATTTTGGCTCCCGATTCTGGAGGCCCAAGGTTAAGGGGACACATCGGGCCAGGGCCTTCCTGCTGGCAGAGTCCAGGGGCAGTGCAGGGCGTCACCTGGAAAGTGACAGGGAGCCCATGTGTGTCTCTTCTCACAAAGCCACCAGGATTCAGTCCTGGGGGCTGTACCCCGATGGCCTTGTCTACCCTAACACCTCCCGAAACGTCTACCTCTGGACACCAAGGTCAGATTGCTTCCATTCTCTTCAATCATAACAGGGACAAATTCTACCGGGGGAACTTTGGGGGACACAATCAGACCACACCCAAGTCACAGCAGACGGATCAGGCACCTGCTCATCCACCACTCCCAGGCCTGATGCCATGGTCCTTTTACAGTGCTTACTCGGGGGTGATTGCCGGTCGCGAGGCTCTCTGCTCACTAGGAACTTACAGGTGGCAGGGGTTGTTGATTCATGAAATGGCCGAGGGCCTACGAGCAGAAAAGCACAGGCAAAGAATTAAACATAAACAGGAATAAAATACTACAAGCATCAAGCAACAGTGACATTCTGATGATTAGTGCAGAATATTAAAAGGATGGGGCTCATTTTGTTGCAGGTGACTATAGCACACACAGGGATTGAGCCCAAATATAGTCTATACCACAGAGACTGATAGGTGGCATCCAAAAATGGAGCTCTCGATCCAACAGTGAGAAAGATATCAATATTTCATTAGGTTTTTTTTTTTTTAATATTTTGCCCCAAATCAGGTTATTTTCATTGTCTCCCTTTGGCTCACCCTTCTCTGATTAATCAGTGACTATTGCTGACACATTTATTTGTGCTTTAAACAGCACAGATTAGTAATTGATCCTGTCCATTTTAAGCTCAGGATGCCCACTGGGAAATTTTAAAACAGAAATAACAACAAATAAACATTTTCCAACTTTCCAATTGAGCAATTCCAGGAGTTTTCTAAAGGAGAAATCCTGGGAAACTGGTTTTACCAGCCTCCTGCTCCTCAGAATCCTCAGTGACACTCCCCTCTGTGGCAGACCAACTTCCCACCACGTGACTTCAAGTTACACTCTTCTGCAAGATTAATGACAATAATGAAAGATTAAAAAAAATAATAATAATCCACTGCCTAGGGAAAAAAAATTTTCTACATTAAGTTTTTTCTGTATTCACTCATTTCATTTAGTCTCTCGATTTTGTTTACTGAACTGGAATGTCTCTCTACAAATATGGTCATCATCGTACCAATTGTTCCAAAGCAAAATTCAAACAGAAGTTAAGCCTCATTGTTTCTGAATTCAAAGTCACCAGGCAGTTTCTGGACAGTGATGATAAAGCACAACTTAGTTTCCCCCCAGAGGATGAGGTTCTGCTAAGCCCCCCTGGGGGGCACTCTGAATCAGTTTGGGCCATGGCTGTGTTGAGGGTGGTATTCTATCCCACACACACCTCTTAACAGACTCTGTGTTTATATGCCTGCACTTGCCCTCGTCTTCTTGACCTGTCTTTCTACAGCAATGGGTCCATTCACAAACAAAAGCTTGATCTGATCCAGGGTCCAAACTGCTTTGGAGATGAGGCCTCCTGGTCACCTCAGGGAAGACTCAGTAGCTGTCAGGATAACCATGACTTGTTTGAGTCCAAACCATACGCACACATTACCTCTATGCTGCTTGAAGACTTCTGTAGGCCCAGATAAATCACTTTACAGGTTCCCAAAACATGTAAGGAAGGACAGTTGCATAATCTCCATCTGTTACTATAGCAACCCTGGAGCCACCTCTCATTGCATGAGGTACTGCTCTTAAAGCTTGCCTTTAAAACCAAAAGCCACAGGTCTCTGCAGCAAGGTATCTAGGTCATTCCTTAAGGGCTACTTGGCTTGCTGTTTGTGAAAAGGCTGCGGTTGGGAGGGGTGCTATTTATCCCCTGCTTGACATTTCTGGCCAGGTGCACACACAATAGCAGTACTGCTTCTACTGCCTCAGGAGCACCGAGGAGAGAGAGAAGGGTTGGGAAGGTGGAAACATGAAGAGTCACAGGGCAGACTCCCTTAGAGGTCACCATTTTCTCTTTGGCAAGGGCCTGGAGAAGAACTGCCCATTGTGTGGATTTCATTCTGAGGCTGCTTCAGTCCCCAGAGCTGGAACACAACTGAACAGTGGCAAAAAGGCCACTGCATTTGACTCCTCACCTTGATTTTTGCTCATGGTGCACCATGGGACAAAATCTCAAGCTCTCTGCTTCTATTCTCTGCCCATGTGTAGATAATAGCACAAACAATTCGTGAATATGAGCACTTCAGATGTGCCACACATAGAAGCTATTCCTGGTTTCTCATTTGACAGATTTAAAAGCAGTAGTCCAGAGAGACAGAAAGATTTTTCCAGAGCCTGACAGCTCATTAATGGCAGAATAAGAATGAGAACCCTGGTCTACTACCAACTTCCAGCACTCTTTAATCCTCTCTGAGATACTAAGCAGACAGAGTTAAGAAACAGTCATTGCAAAACCTCATTGTAAAACCACATCCACAAACAAGTAACCTTTCGATATAAAAGCTGAGTCCTTTCAAATAATTAGAAATCAAGGTCCTGGAGAGATGGGGCGAAGAAGTACCTGGGCTCACGCATCTGCATCTTCCCCCAGTGATGGCTGGCAGAGCTGGAGCTGGCTGGTGAGCTGTCCTGATCTCCCTAGGAGCAAGCAGGAACCAGGGAGCAGGCTCTTGAAATAATCCAGAAAGCTGTTCCCCAGACTTCAGTCAGGCCTGCAGAGATTTGTCAACATCAGTCCCTGCCTCTGTCAGGACTGCAGCCAGCCCGACCTTTGGCACCCAAAACCCCTTGTGTTTTGGAGCAAGACACATCATGGACTGGTTCCAGCTGCTCTCACAACATAAGTGCAAAATGATGTGAAATCAAAACAGTAGGCCCCTGGGCCCTGTGCAGATAAGCAGCCTGTTCCTCAAACCACCACTCCTTTCTTTTCAGCAGCCTGCTCTTCCCTACATTTCAAAGTTGGAACTCCAAAGAAAAGACTGAGAATGCCTTTTCCCCACCATAAATGCATTGACTCAAGGCATGAGTCTCCTTTATAATTTGTTTTATAACTTCACATTGCCTTGCTTAGTAATAATGACTGGCTCCCAAGTGCACAGCTACTGCTAATTCAGAGGGCAAGCAGCGATGCTGTCCCTCACCCAGCCGCTGCTCACAAAAGTACTCTACCCTAAAGGACACCCCTGGCTCTTCCTCAAGGGAATGAGGAATGAGGCTCAGGCCTAAGGCTAAGGGGCTGAGATAAAAACTTCTGCCTCTCTTATTCACTTAAAAATCTAAAACAATCTGCTCAGATCACCCTTCACTGTCATTATTCACTTTCTTTTCTAGAAGACAGAACGAGAAGGAGTACACTGACTTGTCCCATAGGCCCTAAGAGCTGCTGGTGACTTGAAATTTGGAATGGCATTTTTTTTTTTTTTTTTTTTTTTTTGTCCCTATGACAGAAAATGTCCTGCAAAAGAAACTTGGGGACAGCATGCTGAATCACAAGAGACATGCTCCAATTTAAAAAGGGGGTTTCTTAGCTCTAGGATGAGCGCCAGTGTAGAAAGCACCTCCTATCCGACTGTCTGGGTTGTTTCTCGTGTAGTTCTACTTGGAGGGACTGTGCAGCAGGAACAATCCACACTCTACTTCTTAAATCATAGAGAAAGAACTCTCAGCTTAGAAGATTCAGGTTGCACAATCAGTTTTGCTACATACAACCCAACTCCCTGACTTGACACAGGCCTTGACCCAGGCCTTAGATTCCTCTTTTGTAAAGTTGAAATAATTATAGCTCCTTGAACCACCTCACAGGGCTGCTGTCAAAGGATTTTTAAAATTGTAGTTAGATGGTGTGTGGGGCACATTTTCTAGGTCGTGGAATGCCATATGCATGTAAACTGGCTGGGTTCGAATCTCAGCTTCTGTGTCTATCCCCCATGTGGCTCAGTTTCCTCCTCTATAAAATAGGAGTAATATAATAACACCTATTCCATGGTGTTGGTAAGAGGTCAAATGAGAGAATCCACGTTGGAGCAGTGAGCACTGTCCCTGGTGTGTAATAGATGCTCAGTGTGACCGTGCCAAATACTGACGGGTTCTCATCAGTCCTTCCCTGGTCCCAGCAGCCATTCCATACAAGCTGCCCTGAACGTCTCCGTGCAGTTCACAGCTTCAATAACGTCAAAATTAGAAATGATGCAAGTTTATGACATATCATTTGAAGGTTAAATTCTTTAAATATCATTTGCACTTCTTCAATTTTGTACATTTTTTTTTTATTTTTAAATTTTTAATATGTACAACTCATAGTGCATATATTTAGTATCTTTTTACATACAACTGTTTGTATACAAAGTATATTCGTACAATTTAGGTCTTCAATCATGCATTAAGGAAAATGATATCCGTCTCATTCAACCACCTTTCCCCCCCTCCCTCCCCTCTTGCTCCCTCCCTTACCCTCCCTTCCCTTGACCATTCTAGTGTTCCTCTAATCCTCCTATGTACCCCATCCAACAATACTTTGAAATAGCCTCCTTATATAAGAGAGAACATTTGGTACTTGGATTTTTGAGACTGACTAACTTCACTTAGCATTATGTCTTCCAACTTCATCCATTTACCTGCAAATGCCATTAATTTATTTTCTTTTATTGCTGAGTAAAATTCCATTGTGCGTATATACCACATTTTCTTAATCCACTCATTTACTGAGGGACATCTAGGTTGATTCCACAACCTAGCTATTGTGAATTGTGCAGCTACAAACATTGAGATAGCTGTGTCACTGTAATATGCTGTTTTTAAGTCCTTTGGGAATAGACCCAAGAGTGGGATGGCTGGGTCATAGGATGGTTCCATTCCCAGTTTTCCAAGAAATCTCCATACTGCTTTCCATAACGGTTGCACCATTTTGCAGTCCCACCAGCAATGTATGAGTGTGCCTTTTTCTCCACATCCTCTCCAACATTTATTGTTGCTTGTGTTCTTGATGGCTGCCATTCTGACTGGAGTGAAGTGAAATCTTAGAGTAGTTTTGATTTGCATTTCTCTAATTGCCAGCGATGTTGAACATTTTTTCATGTATTTGTTGATTAATCGT
The DNA here is from genome assembly GCA_025594165.1 of Tamias sibiricus. Taxonomy (NCBI): domain Eukaryota; kingdom Metazoa; phylum Chordata; class Mammalia; order Rodentia; family Sciuridae; genus Tamias; species Tamias sibiricus. The sequence continues at coordinate 10,239,090 of CM046669.1, read as the reverse complement.
GTATCTTCTTCTGAGAGGTGTCTTCTCAATTCCTTAGCCCATTTATTGATTGGGTTATTTGTTTTTTTAGTGTAAAGTTTTTTGAGTTCTTTATATATTCTAGAGATTAGTGCTCTATCTGATGTGCATGTATTAAAATTTTGTACATTTTTTAAAATAAATTTTTAATTTTTGTTTGGGTTCTGTCAGAGGAAGATTTGCTCTCTAGATTTTTATACAATGAGTGGTTTTGAGCAAGAGCAATCAAAGCCAATATCCAGCACTGCAGATAAATGCTGCTAATTTCTCTCCTGTGAGTCTGGGTCAAAGGGCTCCTCACTTCTGCCCTGGCTGAGGATTTGAGGTTTTGCATGTGAGCACAAGGAGGCAGGTATGAAAAGCAGCCAGCCTAAACCTCTGGCTTGTAAAGGTGAAAGGTTGCGATTACCCAGAGGAGAAATTCAAAACCAATGGCAGTTCTTAAACGAACCAAACCCTTCGCTACATATAAATGTATAGGTTAATTATGACCATTTAAGTATTGGCCTGATCTTTGATTTAATCTATGGGCCAGCCCAATTACAGACGCACTGGAGTTATCCTCTAATTAGTCTTAAAGGTTCAATTATTTGATGCCTACACTTCTGGTGAATCTTCACGTCCCAAGGGAACTAGACTTGAAAGTCTATTTCAATATGGTTTAACCTTTGGTGACTCTGAGTAGCATTTGAGAAGTCAGACAAGAGAGAAAAGTGCAGCTCTCAAGAAAGCTTCTTGATCACCACCTCCAAGGTCAAGGCTAATGAAAATTAGCTTAACAAGTTACATTTCTTCCCAAACTTTCTTCTTTTAAAAGGAAAAAAAAAATGCTATGAGAAGGAGCCACTAAATGTCTTTATCAGACCATGATATAGAGGACTTCCTGTTTTGGGGTCACAATTTGTAAGATAACAAGGAATGAAGTCTTTATTCCCATTTTCACAGTCAGACATTGGCTCTCAGGACAATCTGATGTCAGTAACTACCAACACTTTTGGCCAGCAGTGTGTTGTGAAATATCTAACAACTGGATCTCTGATGAGAAAAAAAAAAAAAAAAAAACCTGAAGCTCCCATCTATAGCATTTGCCAATTTCCATGGTGTAAACACTCGCTGTATGGCTAATTTTAAACTACCAACATGATGTCACTCAACGCAGCGCTGGAAATGCAATAGACACATCACACAGTATCTCCATCAGAGAGATGGAAGACACAAACGTTCCTTCAAGGGCCTAGGTGATAGTAACTTGTAGTGAAAGTACTTGAAAGTGATGAGTCTTGAATACTTATGACCTTTGTTTTTTTTTTTTTTTTTTTTTTTTTTTTTTGGGTGGTACTGGGGATTGAACTCAGGGGCACTCATCCACTGGGTCACATCCCCAGCCCTTTTTTGTATTTTATTTAGAGACAGGGTCTCACTGAGTTGCTAAGTGCCTCGCCATTGCTGAGGCTGGCTTTGAACTTGCGATCCTCCTGCCTCAGCCTCCCAAAGCGCTGGGATTACAGGCGTGCGCCACCGCGCCCAGCATGACCTTTGTTTTTAATGTAATTTGCTTAACTATACGTTTTTAAAGTTTCATCTTTCATAATGTTCATATCTAACCATCTTGTGAAATTCCTGAAAATGTGATGATTGACTTTCACAAGCCAGTAAGAAGCCAGCTCCAGAACATCACTAACTCATAGCCTTGTGGAGGTGAGGGTAACTAAGCACAAGTCACTGGAGCCATCGAGCCTGGAGGACATGTGGAAGTGGCGTGGGGGGTGAGAGGTGAGGAAGAATGGTGCGTGCAGGCTGGGGCAGGCAATCCTCTGAGCTCACGCTGTCTGTGTATTGCCTCCTGGTAGTTGCCCCTCCAGAGGACTTGCGAGTGGCTGGTATCAGCGACAGGTCCATTGAGCTGGAATGGGACGGGCCGATGGCAGTGACGGAATATGTGATCTCTTACCAGCCGACGGCCCGGGGGGGCCTCCAGCTCCAGCAGCGGGTGCCTGGAGATTGGAGTGGTGTCACCATCACGGAGCTGGAGCCAGGTCTCACCTACAACATCAGCGTCTACGCTGTCATTAGCAACATCCCCAGCCTTCCCATCACTGCCAAGGTGGCCACCCGTACGTACATCCCCCCGTCCTGCCTCATTCTTCTTTTCTCCTACATGAGATCATGGGCATTCATGGTAGTGGTGTCTTTTCTGAATTCTCCAGGGATGCCTGCAATCGCCTGCTCTTGAGGGGAAGGGCTTCCGATGTGACTCACTTAGAAAAGGGCATATCTTGAAACAGGCACTTCCTATTCAGAGCATTTCCAAATTCAGGCAGTGTCCATAAATTATAAAACCAAAAGAACAAAAAGTACTTAATCATTGAGTACTGACTTGTTAGAAGCTAGACTCAAACTGGAAGTCAGGTACCCAATGAGACTGATAACAGACCTTAAATATAGTTAGGATCCCAAACCAGGAGACACGAAATAGGAAGTACAATACGCGCGTTGCTAATAAATGATATGTCCAGAGGGTAAGTGTGTGTCAGAGTGAAAAAAAAAAAAAAAAAAAAAACCTCCTTATTTAAAACCACGGTGACAACATCCACTTCTCATATAGAGGTGGCATAATTTCTTTATGACGTTTAGCAAAACATCTTTGCGTGTGTGTGTTTTGTGGTGCTGGGGATTGAACCCAGAGCCTCACACATGCTAGGCAAGCAGTGTACCACTCCGCTACATCCCCAGCCCCTTTCTTTAAATTTTATTTTATTTTATTTTATTTATTTTGAAAGTGGGTGTCTCTAAGTGCCACGCTTGGACTGGGACTCGCGATCCTCCTGCCTCAGCCTCCCAAGTCGCTGGAGGGCAGGCAGGTGCTACCTTGTTGGACATGACATGGCATCGCAATGGTTCATGTTAGTTGTGAAAGTTAAGGCTCTAGGCCATGTTTGGGGAACAAATTCCATGAAGTTCCAGAGAAGAAAAAGGTCACGGTATGAAGAGTTGGCCTGGAAGGCTTCACAGAAGCCTGAGGGCTGGAGCAGAGCTTGGAAAGAGACATAGACAGGGACTAGCAGTGGGTCAAGATTTCAGAAGTCATCTTGCCCCCTTGCTTTCCAGGTAACCGAAGTCCTGTGATAATACTGGCCTCTCACATGTGCTGACTCTGTTAATATGCCTATGATCATCTGTTTATATTCGACCTTTTCTCCCCCCATTCCTCTGGTGCCTGTGAACTAGTTTTAAATATCCGCAGTGATCCGTGGCGGCAGGTCACCATCTGCTGCTTTTCCCACCTTGCTCCGGGATGAGTCACCACCCCCGTGCCTGGCCGGCTCCCAGGCGTCCCCGCTCTGACCCACGTGTTCACGCACTGATGAGGTTTCCAGCCCCTGTGGTGTTTATTGTGCCAATTCAGGGCATCCCGCAGGCAAGCTCCCAGGTGACAAGGACAAAATCATGTAAAACTCACCTGACATGCCTTCAAGTGGGTTCAGAATCACAGCCCCGCCTATCTACCAGGAAGCTTCCCGACGGGAGAGATGAGAATCTGTCGGTTTTCCAACGGGAATAGCCCAGGAGGGGCGGAGCTAAAATGGGAGCAGGAGCCCTGGAGAATTGAGAGAAGTTGTGCTGTCATATTTCAGGGCTGGTGACTGGAAATCCATTAGGACGAGCATATTTCACCTCACTGAACCCGTGCATGTGTGTGTGTATGTGTGTGGTTGGGGGAAAGGGTTGCGGGGAGAAGGGGGATAGATTAAGAGAGATCCAAAAGTTCAACAAGCGAGGCCAAAGGGAGTGAGGGAGAGGAGAGAATAACGAAGGAGCACCTGGAGGAAATTTGGAGAAAGTGAAATAAGAACAAAAGTCCCAGTCCTTGCCTTGGCCCTGTGTGTACGCCTTTGGTCTGCTTGTGTACACGAAATGAAAATTCAGACTGTCCTAAATTTAGGGATTTGCACTCCCTAAAATACTTTCAGTGCACATCAGATGGTCAGGAGAAGAACCCCCGTCTCCCTTCTGAAGCTGCTTGCTCCACATCTTTAACCAAACCTTCTCTGCCTCCTTTCCTGTGAAAGAGATGGGGACACGGGTCTTAGCCACAATAGTGCTCTCAGGAATCCTGTGCAGCTTCCAAAGATAGTGTTGGAGTTCTCTGAAAAAGCCTTTTTATTCCATTCCAAGATTTACCACGTTAGTTAAGGAAAACATGACTTTTATATTTAACAGTAACAGTTTCTATTATGTAATAGAAAGCACCAAAAAAAAGTTTTGCATTCGTTAAGTGTGTTTCAGTGTTGCACCAACACTGAGCCCCAGAGTCCCAGGGCAGTGCGCCCGTCTTGCACCAGGACACAACGTGTCTGCCGTAGGTTGGGGTGGTCCTGCCACAGGCCACCACACCCATCGCATAGAGGGCGTTCACAAGACAAGAGCCAGGCACTGCTCTCTGTCCCTGCCAGGGACAGCCGTGACATTGTGACCCACGTTGCTGTGTTCCAGATCTCTCCACTCCTCAAGGGCTGCAATTCAAGACGATCACGGAGACGACCGTGGAGGTGCAGTGGGAGCCCTTCTCGTTCTCCTTCGATGGGTGGGAGATCAGCTTCACCCCAAAGGTAACACCAGCTGCCAGGCTGCCCCGCAGCCTCCCTGAGCTCGTGCCTCACCTGGGGACCAGGGCAGCGGGGCAGCACTGCCCCGTGTCTCGCTCCAGGCCCGTAGAGACGTGAAAGGGCATTGAGTGGGTGCCTGGGCTACAGAATGCTCCTGTCACCAAGAGCACCCTGTCTGTACAGCCGGGGGCGTGGAACGCAGCCGCAGCTCCTCCTTCTGCTGAGGTGGTCCCAGGGTTTAGAGAGTCCGATGTTAGTGATTATGAGAACGGGGCCCTCAAAAAGTGGGGGCCAAATGGAACCAGCTTCCGGCTCCACGACCTCTTCCTGTACAAACAGATGGACTAGTGGTCAGCTCGCCTGGCCCTAAGGTTAGAGGCATCACAGAAATGCCCTGGTTCGCCCAGTTACTCAGAACAAAGTTATGAGCTGTTAATTAGGCAACCTTTTCTTTAAGCAAATTACCTGTTTAGTCTGTGAGTTTAAAATTACCCTAAGATTCTTCTCTACTACTTAAAGCAGCATTTCTTTTATTAATCCTAAAACTGTTTCCAACTTGCCAGAGACACCTGCCCAGCTGTCCCTGACCACCACTCATGAGGGGGCAAAGTTCAGCCATACTCCCTCCCTCTGTCCCTGTCCTTCAATAGGAAGGAGCACCTTTCAGTCCTTCATCAGATTTAATGGCCAATGACACATTTAGAGGGAACTAGACTATGATTTCACCATTCTTTTTTTTTTAATATTTATTTATTTACTTTAGTTGTACACAATGCAATGCATTTATGTTTACGTGGTGCTGAGGATCGAACCCGGGCCGCGCACGTGCGAGCGCTCTGTCGCTGAGCCACAATCCCAACCCCAATTTCACCATTCTTTTACCACCAAATTCTTAGTGTCATGGACTGTTGGAGGTACAAAGGATCTTCAAGTTCACAGAGTTAAGACCCAACATTTTATATTTAGTTTAATTCAGTTTAGTGTATAGATACCAAGACTCAGAGAACTTAGATGACATAAGATACCTAGTTAGTGCCAGGCTTAAGACAAAAACCTTAGTCTCAGCTTCCTGCTCCAGGACTCTGTCCACTAAACGCAGATACCCACTGTGGATGTAGTTCTATCATGGCAAGCTAAATGCTCCTAAACAGACTTTCTATGCAAATCTGTTATTGTATAAATGACCCGAGTTAAAATAGCCAATAATCAATGGAAGGCAACTGAGTTTAAAAGAAAGCAGAAAGAATCATGTTACTCTGCTGCCCAAGCAAGAAGATAAAATTGTGCCATGTTCTCCTGTTTTACATACAATATGTGAAACTCTGAATAACAGAAGGGCTGGCCAGGCCAAGATCAAATGCATGGCAACGGAGAATAACCTCTTCAGCCTCTGTAGGCAGAAGTCGTAGGCAGTGGGGGTGGTTATCACATTGATTTATAAATGTAGGGCTGTAAGTTACATATAGGGAACTCCAGATGACATGAATTGAGATGAAAGAATAGGGAAGAAGAGGAGTGCCTCAAAAGGGGCCCTCTTGTCTCCTCTTTTCCAGGGTTGCACACGTGGAAAACCTAATTAATAGGTAGATGACAGAGATAGATGATAGATGATTGACAGATATATGGATGATAGATGATAGATTGATAGACAATAGAAGATAGATCAGTAGATAGATAGATAGATAGATAGATAGATAGATAGATACACAGATACATAGATAGATAGATACTAGATCCTGGACCCAACATCATCAAGTTGCTTTCTCTTTTCCTCTTCCACATATTTGTCTTCTACCATTCTCCTTTGTATTTCTCTTTGTTTTGTGTTTCTCTTTTCTTTTTTTGTACTTCATGGTTTTGCCACTGAGTCTTAACTCATCTGGGTGAGGGAGAAACATGACATTGATAGATTTTCACCCTTTGGAACACCATGAGAAATTCCAGATATAGCAAAATAATAGCTCCGGTTCATTAAAAAGTTTGGAAATATCTTAGTTTGAAATATGTTGTGGGTATATTATGAAGAAGATGTTTACACATAACTGTACTCTTCTAAATAGCCGAAGGCAGGCTCATAACACTAAATGCCAAAAAAAAAGAAATCTGATGGATGTTAATTGTAACCATCAAACATTTAGTCTTTGACAAGAGCCAATCTGCATCACCTCATGACTAATTTTTATTGGCAAACTTAAACACTCAGAAGAGGCCAAAGAAATGTTCTTGAAATTGATTCTCATTGAGCCTGCTGGGAGTTGTCCCCGGCCCCAGACAAGTCTGTCAGCCTGGAGGAGATAGAAGTGGCCCCCATTTTTACTTCCCAGTCCACAAGTCAGTGTTCCATATCATTCTCTCATTCGATTTCACTCCTGGTGACTTTCCTCTTTTCCTTTCTCTGCTTCTGCCCGCTCTCCAGAACAATGAAGGAGGAGTGATTGCTCAGCTTCCAAGCGATGTTACCTCCTTTAATCAGACTGGGCTAAAGCCTGGGGAGGAATACATTGTCAACGTGGTGGCCCTGAAAGAACAAGCCCGGAGCCCCCCGACCTCGGCCAGCGTCTCCACTGGTGAGTGCTCCAGTTGTAGGTCACTCATGCGGAATTTCCCAAGACGTGGAGAGGCAAAGAGCCTCTAGGTTTGCTGCCAGAGCTGGGGGGATCTGAGGACCTGGAGATGGATCTACTATACCAGACACTTAGCTGATAATACTCCTTTTGCTCCTCTTTGCAAGCATAGAAATCTGGGAGCATGTTCCATTAAGGAACTCTCTGTCGAGATTCTCCAGGCAACTTTTCTGATCTTTATTACTCACCGAGAGACCTCATTTGTTAACCCCTTAGTGTCATGAGCTTTGGAACCAAAAGCTCGTGACAAAGACTCATCTGACCTAGTACAAGATCTGGAGAAAGTCAGCCAGACCTTCTCAAATGTCAATCTGCTTTACACTGATGAGCAACAGTATGTCTTTCACTGAGTCAGTGTGAGGATTAAATTAGATAAAGCATAAAATTTGATTAGCACTACGCCGATAATGTTACTAGAGTCCTAATCCGGAGGCCTAACTCTGGGGAATCCCAACAAATCAGGTCTTGCCATTCACCCAAAAACCAATCAGAAAAGGTAATGGTGAGGAGCAGGAAAGGAACTTCAATTAAGATGGCCATCCTGGGAAGACGAGGAAGACCCCTGTTTTCAGCTCTGTCTTTGCGGGTACTGACATGAACATGAACTTCCACATTAAATAGACAAAGGGGATCAGAAACGTGCATACTGAAGCAGTCTTGGTGGGACTGAGGTCTGGTTGCTTCTCATCTGAGGACCGGTCAAAGTCTCATTGATGACCATAGAGCTGCTGTTGCCCGTTGGGTGGTTTCAACTCATCAGAGGTATTTACTGACCACATCTGTTGTTCCTGGTATCCAAGCAGACTCAGAGCAAAGGAGACACATGCAAAATGGGGAAAGAGATGCCAAGATTTTTACATTTGTAGGTCCAAGTGGAGAGTCAATGTTTTTAATAAAAGTGAGTATTTAACACTTGGTGTATAAATATATACCCAGAAAACATGCTTTGAAGTAAAAGTAGTCATAGACAAACCATGTAAAAACAGTAAGTAGAGCTGGGTCACTCTTCCATGTGACAACGTAAGTTGCTTATTAGTTCATTCCCACAGTATGTCTCATTCAAGGTTATTATATTTTCAGGATTGATTTGTTAACTGTATTCTATTTGCCTTATTGTTTCCTTAACTAACAAAGGGTGTTCAACTTCAAGGCCAAAAATTAGCAATTGTGATGCATATATATGTGCCTTCACACAATATTTTTTTTTCTCAAAATTTTAACGTAGTCTGTGGTATCATTTTCTGGTTCTTGTTTTTGTTGCTGGGAGAGCCATGGCCCAGGTTAAGCAGTTTCCTTGTCAGTAACAAAAACCGAGAGAGGTGCACATTGAGTTTTATTTTTCACAAACAGAAACTGTCACCCTAGCAAGATAGTATTATGTCCAGAACAAAATGTCAACCAGGAAAGGGAACCACAACACTGTGTAATGAGACCATGTAGATTAGTGATTCATACTTTGCTTCGTGGAACCAGGGAGCATCAGGTGCTGAGGCCTGTACTCTGTCTGGGAAGCACTGATTAAAACTATGATGGCATTAGCTTGTGCTCCATTTATGCCCCAGGGTTCCACCACCTGTGTCTGGAGGCCAGGATCAGGTGGAGATCCACACCTCTAATTACTTCCTCTGAGATGCCTCCAACCAGGGCAGCTCCACTTTGATCTCTTTTATATTTTGAACAGCCATTTAGAATTTTCTGTTCAAAAAAAAAGTTTCACTCAAAAAAAAAAAAAAAAAAAAAGCTTTCAAACTACTGTTCTAATCCAAATATGTTTTAGAAGAAACTCCATGGACCAAAATCCAAAAGTACACTGCAGAAATCTCCAGAAGGCTAAAGGCACTGCTCAGTTCCCCAGGGTTATGCTGGAACCTGAAACCTTGACATTAGATGACAAGTGAAGAATCTTCACTTCTGATAAGGATTGTTTCTTGGTCCCCAAGCCGTTCCTGTGATTTCATGTTAAAAAAGCATTCGTAGAAGACAAAAGATGGTTCACAGAGGAGAGAGAACATTACAATGGAATATTAGTCTTCCAAAGCATTTTAAAAGTACTTAAAGAAGGGAGTCTAATCCTGCTTTAGTCTTATATTCAAGCCACATGTTTGCAGTATTCTTGGTCTGGAAGTCCCTTAAGATTAAAATGTGGATCTTGAAATCCACAGTAAAGCCAGGCAGATCTTTTTCAATCAAGTAAAACAAAAGTCCTAATGTTAATATTTTGACATCATGTACAGAGCCATGAAAAGAAACGAAAAATGAGAAACATGTATTCCAGTTCACGTAGAACTTGTGTTTGTTTAGAAATTAGGACTAAATTGAAAGCAAGCTGGCCCTTCCTTGATTGGAATGAGACATTAATAACAAGTGACCAACCAAAGGGCAGAATCCAAGGGTGACAACAGAAAAGATGGCCAGCTCCCAATCCCGTCTGCTGTTTTTAGGAAATGATTGTTTAATTATTTCCTTCTGTTAAGGTCTGACCTACACCAGTCCCTTCCTGGGAAGCTCTGAGTCCTCATCTGCACTCAGCCTGGCTTCTTCAGGACAGGCCATTTAGCGAATGCAAATGTAAGACCTCCTGCAGCTAGAGCCCTCCGTGCTACATAATCACATTCTAATATGGTCAATCCATTATGATCAGGGATTTTTTTTGTATTTAAGAGTCGAAGGACAAAATACCTTATGTGGTCATTTGAGTTTCCCTGATACCTTTTATTTTTTTCTAGAAGCTCCAGCTCCCTGAAATGTTTCCCCCTTTCTCATGGGTTAAAAGGCTCATCCATTCATCTACTCAAAACTCATTGACTAAGCGTCTCTCTCCTGTGTTCTAGACATTATGCTTATACCACAGTAAGGAGGCCATTCCTCCATCTCTTAATTAAATTAAATGAAGTTAAGAAGGCCTGAGTTACTTAAAACCACCAAGTGCAGCATGCTGAAAAGAAGCAGCCTGGATGTTTTCTGTTAAGTCACATGACTACCTTCAATATGAAAGATAGAACTTCATTTGATCTCCAAACCAGGTGGCACCAAAGTGGTCTGGTGATTTTCATTTGGGCTGGTGCTGGATGCTAAACCCAAAATCCTAAAGTTGCTTAATAGAAAACGGCAACGGGCTAGATCCAGAAAGAGGTGTGGCGCCCACGGGACAGCCCAACTTTGAAAAGTCGAGGGACTCAGTGACAGCTAAGAGAGAGCCCCATTCTGGAGTCAAAGCAGAAGGGGGACCAGTGTGGGCTGGTCAAAAAATAAGTCTCAGTCAAAACACTCAGCTAATCAGCAAGGAAAACAAAACATACCTGAACTCCCTGGAGCTAAGGAGAACTTTCTGCAAGGACATAGAGTGTGTCATAGCAACCCAGGGTCAAAAGCACCTCAGGGTCTCATGAAAGACTCAGATCACAAAATGGAACGGCAGGAAGTTACTCTAGAGCTTTCTAGAAGTTCCACGTGGTCACTCGTTTCTGCTTCTCCGTGTACCTGCTCCTTCTCCCCTCCCCCGTTCCCCTCTCTTCAATCCTCTTTTTTCCTCTCCTCTTCCCTGCCCCATGCCGTCAGATGTTTCTATTTCTGTATGAATGATAAGACAATGGCCACACCAGCCCTGGTTCTCCATGGTCCAACACAGGCTGATGAGAGAACCAGTCAATTTGGTGCCAATTTCACATCCTTGGGGAATATTAACATAATCGGCGTATCAAACCAGAGCAATGTAGTCACTTAGCAAACGCAGACCTGGAGTCTGGGCCTCATCTTTTGCAGGTAGTGAGTAATTCTTGGGGAGGAGCCATCAGCCCTGCAGACACCTCATGAGAAGTCTTCTGTTCTCCCACTTTCTCTCTCTTCCTATGCCCCTTCTACGTTCCCTGGCCCTCTCCCAGCATAATTCAAAATGAACAGCACCCAGTGGGTGCTGGAGCTGTGGATGCTGGGCCCTGTAGGAGACCAGCCAGTTTTCCCAGCCTTCCCCTCAGCTATATGGTGCCAGAGGCCAGGGCTCATGAGAGACATTTGCTGGAAACCTTGAGGACCTAGGTGTGCCTTCCAGTGTCCTTCTGTCTCAGAAATATGCAAGCCCTGGAGGAAAAATAAAATGGCCCAAACAACTGTGTCTTCCCAGAGGCCATGTTTCCTGTGCACAGAGGCATGCATCTGTTGGGTTTGGTACAGTCTTTGCCACTGGGTTTTCTAGGCGAATACAGCCGGACAGGGACAGCTTTGGAACACTCACAGTGACCCCTCTGACAACTAGGTCCAAGTCTCAGATGTCTGGACAGGGTGGTCATTTCATAGACCTTTCCTAGAGGCTCCCTGAAGGTGGGAGCTGGGCACCAGAAGCTTGGACCTCAGGTTCCTGTCCCATTACCTGCAGAAAGAAATTAGTCTGAGTCTCTCAGGCCAGGAAGTGCCCTTCCCATTCCCAGACTGGGAAATGCCAACCCCAGAAGCTACAGCCTGGTGAAGGGAGAACTGGACCAAGCAGCAGAAGAACTGAGTCTTACGGCCAAAGTGGGGTCCCACACCTTCCCCCTCTGTAAAATGGGATGCTGACACCAGGCCCTCTTTGAAGGAGAGGGCAGAAGCCAAAGGCTTGTGCCCCACTGATGTTTTGTTCTGTTTGGTCTTTCTTATCCAGTCATTGATGGGCCCACGCAGATCCTGGTTCGCGATGTCTCGGACACTGTGGCCTTTGTGGAGTGGACCCCACCTCGAGCTAAAGTCGATTTCATTCTCTTGAAATACGGCTTGGTGGGCGGGGAAGGCGGGAGGACCACCTTCCGGCTGCAGCCTCCCCTCAGCCAGTACTCGGTGCAAGCGCTGCGGCCCGGCGCCCGCTACACGGTGTCAGTCAGTGCCGTCCGAGGGGCCAACGAGAGCACGTCCACCACCACCCAGTTTACAACAGGTAAGGCTGCCAGGAAGAGGGGCGCTGGGGGCGGGGGGAGGCGGCTGGTGGTGTCCTCACAAGAGGAGCGGGAAAGGAGTGGGGTGGCTCGTGCTGGGCACCGTCATCGCGGACGCTGCCACACAGAGGGGAGCCGTCTGGGGCATCACAGCACAGAGGACGAGCAGGGCACCGGAGTGAGCAGAGCCAGGTTCTGATCCTCGTGCCGCCAGCCAGACCAGTGACTGAGTCCTTTCCTCCGTCTGATGAGTCCCTGAGGTTTGTAAAATGACATTTGTAAAATGACAGGTTTATCTTGAAGACATTGAGGCATCCGTAGTGCTAGCCCAAATGACAACTTGGGGAGTGTTCAGGAAGGGCGCGCGTCTTCCTCAGGATGCTTCATGGCCGTCTGTGGATATTGTTGTAGTCATTCTCTAAATCGATGATGGCCACACTGCCACAAGGAGCACCTTGGCATTGTTCAAAGCCCAACCCGACCCCCCCCAGGCAGCCTGCAGTGCTGTGACTCATCCTGCCATGCCTAAGACCAGCAGTAGGGCCAACGCGGGGCCTGATTCCATGGACAGGAGGCTGAAAGCCCGTATGATGCCTCCCGATGGCCGTGGTGACCACAGCCCCTTCCCAAGGCTGTTAGCATCAGAGAGCTTCACCGTACTCAGGAAGACCAGAGTTCAGGTGACCTGCTTCATGACCCTCAGCGCCCTTCCGTCTGGCCAACTGTGGCCAAGAAACACAGGCACCACCCAAGGGACCAGCTTCCTGGCACTCTGACGTGGTCAGCAAGGGTCTGCGATCAGCTTGGTCACTGAGCCTCGTTAATCAGGATTGGCACTGGCCTCTCTGCCTTGGCGAGGTCACATGTCAAGGTTCTCTGCCAACTCTATGGTGTCCCAGGGATTCAAGGAAACTGATAACATCTGTAGGCTCTAAGAACCAGCCTTCTGACAGAGCAGAAGAATCACTATTCAAGCATCCTGCCTTGGATTGTGGCCTAACAGCCTGTCACAGGGTGGAGCAAGCCCAGGGGCTTCAAGGAGGCTCAAGGGCTAGCAGTCCCTGCTCCGTGTGGGTTGAAGTCATTGGTAAGTCAGGCAAAGAATAAAAGACATGGACACCAAAACATCCCCTAGGTTGGAGCATGCAGCTGAAGGTGACTGCCAGCTAGATTTTCAAGCTGACCAGCGCTGTGGACCTGGGCTAGGCGGTCCACGTGGCAGAACTGGGGGCTACTTGGAGTAGGACTTAGAGCATGGAGGAATGGGAAGAGACCTGTTCCATGGGGCAGGTCATCCCACAAGAGAGGGAAGCCTTGGGCTTTCCCCAGGCTGTGCTGCAAAGCTGGCCACTAAGGCCATCCTCCCCAGTGAGAGAGAGAAGCCAGGAGTCTTACAATGGGGCTCCTTCCACGCAGAGGATTTTGCTTCTTAAAAAGAAGCAAATGTTGGGCTGGGGTTGTGGCTCAGCGGTAGAGTGTTTCGCCTAGCACGTGCACGGCCCGGGTTCGATCCTCAGCACCACATAAACATAAATGCATTGCATTATGTACAACTAAAGCAAATAAATAAATATTTAAAAAAAAAAAAAAAAAAAGAAGAAGAAGAAGCAAATGTAGACACTGGCGAACTGCAGAAGGTAGGATTTCATTCTGCAAGGGAACTTCCAGATTGTCTGTCCATCCCTTACACATACGCCACTCCCTCACCCAGGGGGAGGCCAGTGGTATTTTTTTCTGAACACATCCCCAGAAACCGAGTGTTCTCCCTTAAAAGAGGAGCCAACTTCTGCCCCTTTCTCTTCCCTTCTTCTCCCTCATTTAATGAAAAATGTTCCCGGCAGAGTGTGAGGACCCCACCACACACACAACAGCAGACCTGCCCAGGACGGCGGAGTCTGCCCTGGGCAGCCCTGCATTTTTTTTTTTTTTTTATTAATTTCAGGAGAGTTTGTGTTTGGAAAGTGGTTTCTTTGTGCTCTGCTCTGATAAGGGGTTTGAAGAGGCAAAACAGGAGAGAGGGCTGTCGGGCAGTGTGGTGAAAAGCAAATTCTTGAAGTTCAGGAATGATGAAAGATGGAAGCAGGATTGGCCGGTGGCCCAGGAAAATTCCAGTCAAGACAATTCCATCCCGCCTCCACGGAGCCCCCTGGGTTTCAGCTCCCGCTGCCACCTCAGCTCCGTTCTCCCATTCCGTTGCCTGGTGGACGGGCAGCCGTAAGGTGGCCGCCTTCTCCTGCAGCCGGGGCCTGTCCACCCAGCCCACTCTCCTCTGCAGAGGGGAGCAGAGGTGGGGAGTTGGGGCCGGAAGACACAAATAGCTTTGCAGACAAACACTCAAAGCCCAGGGTTGGCATGTGCCAGCTGAATGATGAGAGGGTACCTGGACTCTCACGGCAGGGCCCTTAGTCATTCCAGAACTCCGCTTAAATTCAAATTAACCAAAGTGCTTTTCCAGGTGATGGCTTCGACACTGGGAGCGCACTAATTGCACAGGCAATTAAAATAGAGATTTGCTTCCTGCATGGTGAGTGGGATATTTGCCTGGGTCTTAGAGCTGCTCTGAAAAAAATACGAAAGGGCTCGGATGGCAGCGTCCCAAGGCCAGGGGCTGGGGAGAAGCCAGCCTCATCCTAGGAAGTCTGGAGGCCAGTCTCTGCATCCCCACCCTCGGCAGCCTGGCCTTCCACTGCCCTCAAAGGCGGCACCACCGTCCCTGGACTGTTGCTGTCCCTGTGGGGGACATCTTTGAGCATAAGTTTCAAGCCACGGAGTTCAGCCACTAGTGCACTTGACCTGAATGCTCCCGGAACTCTCCTTAATGCTGACGTGGGCTGAATTGTGTCTCCCGAAAAGGTGTCCAAGGCCGAGTACATACAAATATGACCTTATTTGGAAATAGGTTCTAGGCAAAATAAGACTAGGTCATTAAGGTCGTTAAAGTGGCCCTAATCCAATATGACAATGTCCTTATAAAAAGGGGACCTTTGGACAGAGACAGACATACGCACAAAGGAAGTGCCACCTGAAGAGGAGAGCAGAGACAGAAGCACCAAAAGACGGCGGGTCACACGTGAGAAGCCACGAGCGGCCCGCCGCGCTCTCCCGTGGCCCTCTGAAGGAAGCAACTCCGCCAACGCCTCGAGTCTAGACTTGTAGACAATGATTTTCTGTTAAGATATCCAATTTGGGGCACCATGTCTGGCAGCCCTGGGGAACTAATGTGAACACCAGAAAGGTTCAAGCCCCACCTGCTTTTCAGTGATTCCACCCTGGGATTCTCATAGAAATTCTTCCCCAAGTTCAACCCGGATGGCACTTGCCGTCCCAGCCAAGATTCTGGCTGGGGATGGCAGAGGACATGGGGGCTTCTTGCCCCTGCAACGCCAGCTGTCCTCAGCCAAAGCTGCTCTTCTCCCTGCACCACGTCACCCCAAGCATCCGGAGCCCCATAGCTAAACAGCTGACAAGACTCTTGCAGAGGCTTTGAGATAGCAAACAAGACAGAGCTGATGGTGTTCATTCAGTTGCTTGGCGTGTATTTATGGAGCATTGGCTGGATGCCAGGCACTGTTGTAGGGACTAAGGTGCAGAACAAGCAAGACAAGACCTGGATCACGTGCGTGATGTCCTCATGGAGGAAACTGGCCAGGGAAAAGGAAAGAAATATATGAGATCGTTGTGATCGCGAGCACTGTGATGAGAAGAGAAATGGATGACGTGGAGGGGAGCCGTTGGATCCGGCAGTTTGGAGAGGCTTTCTGAGAAGGTGACATTGTAACTAAGATCTCAGTGGCCAAGTCATGCCGGGATCTGGAGCTCATTCCAGGCAGATGCAGCCGCCAGTGCACAGGCCCTGAGGTAGGAATCAGCTTGACGTGTTTCAAGAGTAGAAAAAAGGCAGACAGCTGGAGCTCAAGGAGCAGGGCAGAAGCAGGACAGGGTGACGCCTGGGAGCAGCAGGCCAGGTCAGCTGGGGCCCTGCAGGGAGGATCGGGAGCTCATGATGGGAGCAACAGGGAAGGCTTCGGCAGGGGGACCACGTGATCTAGCCTATGTTTCAGAGTTCACGGCCACAAGGGCCGCCACGGCCCCCACCAGCCTTCTGCCCCTGCCTCACCCAGGCCTGCTGATGCATCAGAGACCAGCTCTGTTCCCACCTAGAGGGGTGCCCCTCAGCCGGCCCTCCTAGAGGCCAGGCCTCCAGGCCCTGAGACCACAAGTAGGTTCGCCTCTGCCCAATCCTGAGGCACACCTCCCAAGCTCTTATTCCAGGAACGACCTCCTCTTGGGTTGTCGGCAATAGAAGCGTCTCCTCCCTTCAGAGAAAAACGCTGCCCCATCCACAGGGCAAAGGCCCTAAGGAGAAACCGCTCAGAACAGTTGGTAGCGAGTCTACTCTGTGTCCTTATTAAAAAGGGGATGTTTCCGAGATAAGAGCACTAGGTGCAGGTCGCCACCTTAGCCCTAACGCAGCTGTTCTTGCTCCAGTCCAGGTCAGGTGCCACACCTCACCCATCACGCTCAGGGCTGTGATGTCAGGCATCTCCCCCCACAGGCTCCTCCACCCAACTGCTAGAAAAACAGCACATGCAACACGCCAAGAATGCACTGCTCCCCGTGCTGAAGTACTGTGAGGGAGAAAACAGTTCTCAGAAAAACAAGCTGCAGAGACATAAATCTGCTAAAAGATTCACCCAATTTACATCACTAAACAGAACACTTCTCACTCCCAAACCTCTGCTTTGGGGTGGGTTTGCAGCGTTCTCGTCGTTGCAAGAAGGATCCAGGATGTTTGACTCACTTCTGCAGACTACAGCGGCCCGTGGGAGGGTTTCTTGGAACCAAGGACCCGCCTGCTCCAAAGTTAAATCTGAGTCTCAGTTTTTCAGGGTCACACCTGGAGGTTTATGTTGTTCCTCCCCGAATGAGTCTGACAAGACAGTCAGTTCTCAGGGAGAGAAGCGGCTCCTTGGGACTGTGGGAGTCATGCCAAAGCTGATAGTCCCGTCAATGCGCTGGAATTCTTGGAACCCCAAGAGCAAGCATCGGGGTGCAATGCTGCTGGAACTCAGGAAGAGCTTTGGAGGCAACAGGAAGCCAGCCCAGGGTCTGGACACCTGTTTTGGCACCAGGCCCCAGGCAACCCACTTGACGTGTGTTGTCTAATCCATGTGGCAACCCGGGATGAAGGACTCTTCGCTCCTTTTACAGAAGTGGCCATCAGGCCCCAGTGGGACTGGAAGACTCGCCCGTGGCCCCCTTCCTGTAGGTGTCAGAGCTGGAAATCAAACTGAAGCTCGACTCCAAAGCCCAAATTCTTTCCAGGACCCCCCTTTCCCTGTCTGTGTTTTAATTTCCAACCTCTAAACCTTTCAGCTATGTCCATACTGGTAAACTCCAGAAGGGCAGCTTGAAATCCCCCCTCCTGTCTTTGCTTGATGTTCAAACCTGATTATGTTCTCTCCCATTTTAATCACTTGACAATTATCCCTGATTTTCTCCTGCTAGGGTTCCCTTTGGCTTGTTTTGGAGCCTGTGATATTTGTTGGCTCATTTTCAAGTTTTCAGAACACCACTGGAACCCTTGGATGGTCATGGGATATCCTAAAGTGTATTGATGTCTCACTCGCAAGTAAAAACCCTCCAACCAGACCAAGGAATTTGTGGGGGAAGACCAAAAAGCTAGGGGCAGAAACAGGGTTCACTCAAATGTGAGGCAGAGGGTCAGGAAGTATGGGCTCTCACCATCAAGATTTTTAAAATTCAGGGTGCACCACAAATACACATTATCGGGTTTGATGTTGGTGATATCTGTCTGTTTTTAGAGATTGATGCCCCCAAGAATCTACGAGTCGGCTCCCGAACGGCAACCAGCCTTGACCTTGAGTGGGATAACAGCGAGGCAGAAGTTCAGGAGTACAAGGTGGTGTACAGCACCCTGGCGGGCGAGCAATACCATGAGGTGCTGATCCCCAAAAGCATTGGTCCGACCACCAGGGCCACCCTCACAGGTAAGTGCTGTCTCTTGGGGGCGCGATGGTTGCTCAGTCTACACCCTCACAGCTCTCTCTCAGGCCACTCTCTCCAAAGCCAACCTGTCGACAAATGCTCCTCATTGAATCGGTTAAGTACCTGTGAAGTCTGTGGGCCACTTTCCACCGCGCTGTTGTCATCTAGTCCAAGCTACTCTCATCCCCTCCCTGAACCTCTGCGGTAACCTCCTCACATTATCTTCAGGCCCATCTAATCCGTCAAAACGGGGTGATGTTTTCAAAATACTTTCTTGGTGATGCCACCTCGTTGTGCATACATTCCAGGGCAAGCTTAAACCCTTAGCCTGGCCAGCCCTGCCCGGTCCCCTGCCTTCTCAAGTCCCTCCCCACCCCCTGGTGCTCCCTGTGCTGCTGGCCCCTGGGTCTGGGAACTCCTCGGACATGCTGTCCTTCCCGCCATGGTGCTGTTCCCTTCACTTAGAGCACGCTGGCTTTCCTCTCCGCCCCCAGTTCACGTGCTACTTTGCAAGAAGCCTGTGCAGTTCCCAGGGGAGATCAGATCACGTGGTCCAGCTCGCCTCTCAGCACGGCTCAAGATGCCCTGACACAGGGGCCAGACTCTTTGACACTTGATCTTCACCCTAGACCTGACCAGCCTCCAGGGAAGCTGGACCACATTTTCTTTTGTGCTCATCATTGAATCCCCAGGGTCCAATAGGGTGTCTAGAATATTCTAGGTCCTAGAGCAGTATTTCTGGAATGGATGAGTGAATGAAACTGCAAAAGATTACTATGATTGGGACACAGACTTCGAGAGGCCAATGACGAGGTGAGAGCCTGGTCATCCTTGTATACCCTGTAAAAAATGTGGGGTTTATTCTAGAGGGCAATGAGGAGCCATCGAGGGACTTGTAAATAAGATGATGTAATTACTCTTTGTATGCAGAGGAGGTCAAGGGCGGAGGCTGGTCAGGAGGCCGTTGCTGGGGTTTAAACAAGAGAAGTGGTGGTGTGGACGAAGGCAGTGCCCGCCGCCCACTACACCTGGCTGGAGAATGGTGATGACCCTGGGCGTGGACCAGGCAGTGCTCCTGTTTGTCCCTTCTGCCCACCCGTCCAAGAGAACCTGCCTGCCAGACCTCGCCCAAGGGCGGGCCACTGCAAATGCAGGGCCTGGGTCCTGATGAAGGCGATGCTGTGCAGAGCGGTCCTGGGCCGGGGCTGCCCTCGGGCTCCAGACAGTCTGTTTGCCTTGTCTTGGCTTCCTGCAGCCGCGTCTGCCGTCTTCCAAGACGAGGGATACCCAGCAAAGGGTGTACCACAAACAAGGGCGGTGCAGTCAAAGCTGTCTTCCTCCTGAGCTGAAACCCCAGACCTCCTTGCCAAATGAAGCCCATTAAAGTAA
This sequence comes from Tamias sibiricus, assembly GCA_025594165.1. Taxonomy (NCBI): domain Eukaryota; kingdom Metazoa; phylum Chordata; class Mammalia; order Rodentia; family Sciuridae; genus Tamias; species Tamias sibiricus. The sequence goes on along the minus strand of CM046669.1, from coordinate 10,219,539 downwards.
ATATTAAAAAAATGCATTTTTCAGACAGGTGCGCCCCTGACTATACCTCCAGGAGACGGGAAGATACGCTGACCAAGCAGGTTAGCAGGGGTGAACCAGACATAGAGAGGACAGACCAGCTGGCGTAAGGGCCTTGCAGAGGCCAGACAAAGATCTGAATGATAGAGCAGGAATGAAGCCCGTTCCTGCCTCTGGCCGCAGGCTGATTTGGCAATTAGCAGTTTTACACAAATGACGGCTGGTTGTTTGAATGGCTACGCCATGAAATCATGCAGGATATGGAGAACCCAGCCTTGTCCTAGTTGTTCTTTCCTCTACAGGAAAATAAGATTCTGCATTCATTGATCATCTGTCTTATTCCAGGCGCCTTTACATAGTTATAGCTCCTTTCATCTTCACAGCAACCTCATGAGACAGGTACTGTTAGCAACCCCATTTTATAGATGAGGACATGGAGGCTCCGGGAATCTGGAAACTTGCCAGGTTCACAGAGCTAGCAAGGGCCGCGGCTGTGAACTGAAGCCAGTTCTTGAGTCCCACTCTGAAGGCTCTCCTTCTACCGCTGCTGCTTCCCACAAATGAAGCCAAATGTAAGGGGTGGTCCCGATTCAAATGCCACAGACTGTAAGGGATGGGAAATTATTACTGAGTGGTGGGCTTACATAGGTTAGTATGTTGTGCTAGAGAGGTAGGCTTATGAAAAAATTACACACACACACACACACACACACAAAGAATGTCACACAATTATCTCAGGAGCTCACAGCTGGGGAGATTTATGAAGGCAAACAACTTTATGCGATTTGAGAAAGGATTAGAGGTATGTAAGGAAATCAAGGGAAGGACGTGTGCACTGGCGGAGACTCCAGCGGCAGGAGTGCCTGCTCTCTTGCAGCAGTATCTAGAGGAAGAAAAGGAGGGGCCCTGAAGGATAAGGAGGGGGAGGGAGCAGTTTGATCTGAGCTGCAAACAGCAGAGCTTCCTCTCTAATGGCCCCCTTGCACCCTAAAGAGGAAATCTTTGCCGCCTCCAAGGCCTGCTAAGACCCCGGGGGCCCTGCGCTTGCGTGACACATTCAGAGCCCAGCCTTTGGACTTGAATCCAGGCTCACCCCTTCCTGTGTGTTTTGGGCCACCAGTAAGAGCTCGCAGCCTACGTTTTTCCCTCCATAAAGCGGGGCTGCCACCACTCACCTCCTAGGGTCACCATGAATCTTCCACGAGGTCACGTATGCGGGGAGTTCAGGGAAGAGCTGCTGACACTGAGGGCGCAGTCGCCGCTGGAAAGTCTGTGCTGCTCTTCACATCCACAGAGCTCCGCCGGGGTCCACGGCAGCCTGGCCATCCCTGGGCACACGTGCAGCCCCCTTTATTCCAACAAAATACCACCGATGGCACTTGGATGGCAGAGGCCTTGTCTCTGAGACCAACGCGGGCCCCTTTGCTGTGGGATTCAGGCCCTTCCTGACTCTCTGGGCTCTGAGTCATTCCGAGGGCTGCAGCAGCACGGCCCCCCCAAACCCCCTCCGCAGACCTCGTCCTTTGCCACACAGAGCCCAGCCTGGGCCTGCAACACCAGACATCTTCCCCTTCGTTCTCTGGAGTATGAATTTGTTTCTGAACAACAGACTCAGGGTCTGCAATAATTTATTCCCCTGCTCTGGTGGCTTTATGACTTAACGATGAGCCTGGTTTGGGCTCAGCCTCTTAGGTGGTTGGTATCTGCTTGGCCTGTGTACCACACCTGGAGTCCCAAAGGGTCCCTGAGTGTTCCTCAAGGCACCTCCAGGTTAGAATCCGGCACTGTGCAGCAGGGACTGTGGAGACCACTCTGATTCCTGGGTAGCAGCAAAAGACAATCAACCATCATGGAAGACTCTTAGTGGACAGAGGAGGGGGACAGGGACTAGCCAAGGAAGGAGATTCTGGGCCCCTGGCTGGAAGGTGGTCAAGAGGCAGCCTCTACCTGGGACTGGTACGAGTTGTCAACACGACTCATGTCACTGCGTCTGCTGTGACTCCTCTGAGGGATCATCAGAGAGGCATGTGTGGCCACCTCGTTTACCAGGAAGGCAGAGGCATATGCCCTCAGCCACCTGTGCTCTCTCCCCAGACCTCCCTCAGGCACAGAGGCCACCCTTGAGGGTCCCCAGGACCAAGGGAACAAGGAGAAAGGAGCTGGCCTGTGAGGCCTCACGAGGGCCTTGCCAGCAGCCGCCTCCCCACCTGACCAGCCAGCGAGCAGCTCATCAGAAAAGCCACCAGCGGGCTCAGGAAACCCAGGGCCTCGGTCCCTACAGACTTCACGATACAACACAGAACTGCAAGGAAAGAAGGCTTACGGCTAGCCACTCGTGACACACTCACACCCGCACATTCACACAATCACACATACACTCACACTCTCACACATGCAGGTACCATGCACACACACACATGCAATCACACGTCTTGTGCACACGGGTGTACAAGCGTGTCTTCATCAGGTTATGTGATCGGCCACCGTCCAGGCCTCTGGTTGCCGGGGCATGTGGGGCGCGGGCCACCTACCAATCTCCACGCTTCTCACTCAGGCCCTGGTGGGGGGTGGTGAGATGGTGAGGTCCTCAGGTGCAGAGGCAGGAGACCGTGCTTGTCCACGGGAGGGTCTTCTACGGGAACTCCCAGTCCCCTTGCCAGCCAGGCCCTTGGGGTCCACTGCACCTGTCTGCACTCCCTCATGGCCGGGCACAAATGCCACATCAGCACCAGGCCTCAGTGTCTTGCAGGCTCTCCTGAGAGGGGTCAGGGTGCTGGGCCTGAGACTAGGACCAGAGTCTGTTCAGCCAACTCTGGGTGAGGTCACAGTGACCCCAAGTGGTCACTTTGGTGAGGCACCCTCTAAACACAAGGTCGTTTCTGGGGCTCTGGGGGGAGGAAGGGAGGCAGAGACGTCCGCACACCTCCTCATGGAGTGGGGACATGGGGAGCCTGTCCCTCCTAGTGTTAAAAGCCTTGGGAAACAGGCCCAGGAGAAAAGCCAGCTGGGGATGTCTCAGCATCTGCTTTGGCTTCTTCAGCAGGGAGCACTTGTTTACAGAAAGACCTAGAAATGGGGTGTGCCTGCAGGACGGGGGTGATGAGCCGTGGTCCTCATTAGTTTCAGTGGCAACAAGAAAGTTCCCTCTGAGAATGCTCCTTAATGCTATTCTTCTTTATACATATGGGTTTAAAATCAGGATGGAGTTGACAGCTCCTCTTGATACTTGAACATCCTCTATACCCCACAGAGCATAGGATGTCCTCAAAAGCCTGCCTCATCTGGGGAAACCTGCAGGAGAACCTCCCTATGCAAGAAGCTTGGGGGCTCAGCTCTCCATTTAATCAAAAAGTAGATCCTTGCCTATCTGGCATGATTTCAGGGGCTCTCAGAAGACCCCCTGTCTTCAAGTATCTCTCCATCTATGAAATCTGATTTCCAAATTCCACCACTGGGAAGTTTGCCTATGGTGCGGCCTGACATTAGGTTCGTGAATAATTTTAATAGATCTACTTTGGCGCGTGCTGTTCCTTCTGCCTGGAATGCCCTTCCCCAGTCAAGTGGCCACAAGACCCTTCGAAACCCAGTACAGACATCCTTCTTGGAAATCTCCCTACCGCCACGGGCACCATGCTGCTTCTGCACCATATATATTTTTCCACTAAAATACATGCTGGAAAAAAAATAGATCCTTTATCTTAAAGACCTAAGATTACAGTGAGGAGGCAGACATGAAAACTAACAATAACCACTGAAAACATTAATTCTTGTGCTACAGGAGCCTTATTAAGGAACTTGGGGCCTAATCCAACATGTTGGAGATTAGAGCTTACTTTTTCTTCTATTAGGTGTAGTGTCTCTGGCCTAATTCCTAGATCCTTGATCCACTTTGAGTTGAATTTTGTGCATGGTGAGAGATAGAGGTTTAATTTCATTTTGTTTGCATATAGATTTCCAGTTTTCCCAGAACCATTTGTTGAAGAGGCTATCTTTTCTCCAATGTATGTTTTTGGCACCTTTGTCTAATATAAGAAAACTGAAATTACATGTGTTAGTCTCTGTGTCCTCTATTCTGTACCATTGGTCTACCAGCCTATTTTGGTGCCAATACCATGCTTTTTTTGTTACTATTGCTCTGTAGTATAATTTAAGGTCTGGTATAGTGATGCCACCTGCTTCACTCCTCTTGCTAAGGATTGCTTTAGCTATTCTAGGTCTCTTCCAGATGAATTTCATGACTGCTTTTTCTATTTCTATGAGGAATGTCATTGGGATTTTGATTGGGATTGCATTGAATCTGTATAGTGCTTTTGGTAGTATGGTCATTTTGACAATATTAGTTCTGCCTATCCAAGAACAGGGTAGATCTTTCCATCTTCTAAAATCTTCCATAATTTCTTTCTTTAATGTAGTTTTCATTATAGAGGTCTTTCACGTCTTTGGTTAAGTTGATTCCCAAGTTGTCTTTTTTTTTTGTTTTATGTTTTTTTTTTATGCTATTGTAAACGGGCTAGTTTTCCTCATTTTCCTTTCAGAGAATTTGTCACTGATATATAGAAATGCCTTAGATTTATGGGTGTTGATTTTGTATCCTGTTACTTTGCTGAATATAATTGCTATTGAAACTAAGAAGTTAACTGCAAACTCCTTCGGGACAGGATTCTCAGTTTGTCCCTCTTTGTGTAGGCAGGAATCCAGTGCGCTAGGGCCAACTCAATCCCTGTCCCCGGAGAGGTGGACTTGAGCTTCGGCCCAGGGATTTGGAGACGGAAGGGTTCCTATTTCTTCAGGCTCACCTGAGCCCAACCAAGGCTGCGGCCCACAAGCGTCTCACTCATGCTTGTGCTGAGCAGGAGACAGCAATGGCAGTTTCTCAGGCCTCCTTCTCCCCCCCCCCCCCCATCACCCTCTTTTCCCCAGTGGCAGCAGCAAGGGTGAGAGGAAGGGAGTAAAGGGAAAACAGGAAGGGAGGTGCTCTGGCTGTGCGTCACCCTCACTCTTGCAAGGCGGGTGAGCTTTGCGCCTCTCACTGCTCTCGGCCCTACCTTACCTATTACTGCTGACCATGCCCCATTCTGACCCCCAGAGAACTCCAGGTGTCCTTCCCTCCACCTAGCTTTAAGGTCCAACTCAAGTGCATTCTTGGACTGCAGCCTGTCCTGACCCCATGCCCCTCTGCGGTGGCTCACAGTGTGGTACCCCATCACTCTCAAATTTCAAATCACTTTGTCTAGTCCTCACTGCCTACCTGTAAGACTCTTGGGGACAGGGACCAGAGAGAACAAGGGATGTGGGTATTAAACCTACCTTTCTCCAGTACTAGCTTTGTGACCTTAATTAAGAATGGGCTTTTTGGAGCCCCTTTGCTCATGAGCAAAATCCTCCCAGCAGAGCCGCTGGGGAATTAAATGAGATGATATGTGTGATCTCCAAGAAGTTGCAGTTATAGCAGTGCTTGTTGCCCTCAGACACCCAAAACCTTTTCATTTTTCACCCCTTCTTCCCTTCCTCCCTTTCTTCTTCATTATTCTTCTAGATTGCCTTTTGCATGTAGCTCAGTGCTTGGCCTCTCGTGGGTGCTCAGTAAATAATTAATTTTTTCAGTACAGATTCCTTTTGATTCCCAGAAGGGCAAGGGCATTAACCATTCAGCTTGCTGGTGTCCCCAGCCCACAGCCACAGCCTTGTGCCTGCCACAAAGGATGACCTCGATAATATTTGTCGGTCAGATGACCTGTGTGCTTGAGGGTTTCAGAGGAGCATGGGAGGCCGTGTGGGGAGAGTTGGGAACGTGTCCACCTCCAGCCTGAACGCGGGAGACTCTAGAAGGGATGGAGCACAGTGGTTTCCTATGGGACGTATTTTCTGAGCTTTGGTTGCAAAAGAGAACAGAGCCATTTGTGTGCTGCCCCTTGCAGGAGTTGGATGGAAAGGTAAAGGAAGCATTGATGGAGAGCTAAGGGGTCTTTCAAGTAAGAAATCCCTAGGAGTCCTCAGAGCGCTGACAGAGGTGCACTTGGTCTGCCTCCTTTTCCAGCAGAACTGCATCTCACTTGCTGGCAAAGAGCAACAATTCAGCGATAGCGCAGGAAGAAAGCTGCTGAAAAATCAAAGGCAGGCGGCAGGCACAAACCTAGAAGCGAGTCCCACTCCCCGTCCCCTAGGCAGGAGACCAGGGAAGGGAGTGCTTTAAATTCTGCTCTGCCATTTTCTGGGAGAAGATGATTCTGCTGTAAATTATTGAACATTTCATTTAAGCTTCATAAATAAGAAACTCGGATGGAAACGTTGCATGTTAGATCCGTTTGGCAACATATAATTTCTGTCTTTCTCCCTCAATCTGTCACCCTTCATCTACGGCGGAGAATTTCTACTTCATTATAGGCAATTGAAGGTCTCGATCAGTTGCCTGAGAGTAGTAGTTTATGTCCCAAAGGTAATCTAATTTCTCCAACCAAGGAGGTACCTGGGACTCACTGAATGCATTGACAGAAGTAAATGTGTGCTTTGAACAAATCTGGGGTCTTGCTGTCCCCACTCCATCTAGAGACAGGTGCTCCCTGAGCCAGGGCAAGCGCCACACTGACCCCGCGACTCTGAATCTTTGGTTCCCATCAGAGTCAACAGGCTCAGCCTCAGCACCCCAACAACTAGAGTTGTGCCAAGGACCACCCTGTGCCTGCCTGGGGTACTTTATATAGCTCACGAGACCACCTACACTAAAGGTCTCAAAATCCTGGAGAAGCTTTCTGAGCTAGGTAATAAAAACATTGGCTCCTGTCACTACGGGCCAGGTGCTTAATCCTCACTTAGACAGATATTGGTATTATTCCCATTCTACGGAAGTTGAGGCCCAAAGGTGATAAGAAATCAGCTACACCCTGTGGAAGGTGGCGGACCTCCATATAAAACAGTGCGTCCGAATTCAACTTGACCTTCACTTTAGAGATACGTTGGACACCTTAGAGAAAGAAAGAACTAAGGGTTAGGAAAGGGGTGGAACTGGTTCAGGAAGGGAAAAAAGAGAGCCCAGACTGCATTCTTTCCATTCCTCCCAGGGAAAGTGGCCAGTACGACCAGGTAGTTTCTTCCACACTCCTCAGGGAGGTGTGGAGAGTGTAGCCTGTCCCAAAGCCAGTGTTGGAGGGGTCTGGTTACTGTGCAGCCTTCCCTGTGACTAAACCAAGCCATTTGTTAAAGGAGGGTTGCTCACAGCATCCCCTATCGAGTTGGCATTCCCGCAGGAATCTCGGGGCAGTCACAGCTGCCCTGGGAATCCAGTGAGTCTGGCAGTGGGAGATGGTGGGGGTGGAGGAGTGCCTCCCAATCCTCCTGAAAGCCCTGAACTCTCAGGCCAAAAGTCCGGGAGTCATCATCTCTCACTCACCATAGACTTCCTTTGTGCCTCAATTTTTTTTTATTAAAAAAAAGGCATACTGAACAACAATAAATGTTGGAGAGGATGTGGGGAAAAAGGCACACTCATACATTGCTGGTGGGACTGCAAAATGGTGCAACCGCTATGGAAAGCAGTATGGAGATTTCTTGGGAAAATGGGAATGGAACCACCCTATGACCCAGCCATCCCACTCCTGGGTCTGTTCCCAAAAGACTTAAAAACAGCATATTACAGTGACACAGCCACTTCAATGTTTATAGCAGCACAATTCACAATAGCTAGGTTGTAGAACCAACCTAGATGTCCCTCAGTAGATGAGTGGATAAAGAAAATGTGGTATATATATATACAAAATGTAATTTTACTCAGCAATAAGAGAGAATAAAATAATGGCATTTGCAGGTAAATGGATGAAGTTGGAGAATATAATGCTAAGTGAAATTAGTCAATCTCAAAAATCCAAATACCGAATGTTTTCTCTGATATAAGGAGGCTAGTTCACAGTGTGATTGGATGGGGGTACATAGGATTAGAGGAACACTAGAATGGTCAAAGGAAAGGGAGGGGAAGGGAGGGAACGGGGGGGGGGGGGGAGGGAAGGGAAAAAAATGGAGGTTGAATGAGATGGATATCACTATCCTAAATGCATGATTAAAGATCTGAATGGTACTTATATACTTTGTATACAAGCAGTTGTATGTAAAAAGATGCTATACTTGTGCACTATGAATAAGTAAAAAAAAAGGCATACTGAGCTCAATGTCCTTCTCTGAAAATGCATGTCCACCAGAACCTGGTGATGTGACCTCATTTGGAAATAGGGTCTCTGGAGACGTAATCTAGGTAACATGAGGTCATACTGGATTGGTGTGGGCCCTAAATCCGATGAGACTGGTCAGAAGAGAAGTCACAGCCACACAGAGAGAATGCCACGGGAGCCAGAGGCGGGGGTGTGGTGATTCAGCGGTGCCCCAGGAGTGATGTGCGTTGCCATCAACCACCAGAAGCCAGAGAGAGGCGCGGGAGGGGTCCCCACAGAGCCTTCAGAGGAACTCGGTCCGGCTGACCCTAGATTTCACACTTCCAGAACGATGAGAGAATAACTTTCTGTAGTTTTAAGTAACCAGCTTGCAGGAATTTATAACAAGTGCCTCAGGAAACTAATGCAGATGGAGAAGGCACAGCCCGCCCGCCCTCTCTCTCAAGGGAGGTGGTGAGGCCCAGGACACATTCAATTCTGAAAGGCATGAATGTTATATAAATGTAGGATAGCATTATAATAATCCACGGTCCTGGGGAGCCCACACAAGGCCTCACAAAGAGCTTAGCAGGACTCAGAGTGACCCTTGGAGATCCCAGGGGTGATAATTTGATTTTGTTGCATTTTTCTACAATCTCAGTCATAAAAAAATGAGTCTGATCCCTGTTGTGGTAGATGGAACAATGGTCTGCAAGATGTCCACGTTCCAGTCCCTCGCACCTGTGGACGTGTCATCTTACATGGCAAGAGGGGCTTTGTGGACCTGGGTAAATTAAAGATCTTGAGACGGGGAAGTTATCTTGTACTGACCAGATGGCCGCAGGGAGGTCAGAGTCGAGGAGATGTGACCGTAGAAACCGAGATCAGAGAGAGAGAGAGAGAGAGATTTGATCATGCTAAGCTGCTGGCCTTGACAATGGATCAGGGGACCATGAGCCAAGGAACGCAGGCAGCCTCTTCACGCTGAGAAAGGCGGACAAATGGCTCCTCCCCTGAGCCTGCAGGAGGACAGCCCTGCTGAACCCCATGGGTCTTTAGCTCTCCTGGACCCTGAGATCATAAATGTGTGAAGTTGAGGTAATTAGTCAGTAGAAAACTAATACACCAGTCAAACAAGCTGGTGTGAAAATGAATGTGCCAAAGGGTAGGAAGAGACCCCAGAGAATTCTGGGAGCCTGGCCATAGTCCTTTATAATAACGCCCAGAAGGAGGCCCTGTAGTCAGACAGTTCTGACGTTTCTGTCATCCTCCTGGAGTTACCAGAAGTCATTCTAAAGTGGGCTCCATAGCTTTAAGTACTCTGGGCCTGCATCGCTGATGTTGGGGGGAGCCCACCACAACTGGCTTCTGCATGCCCCTCCTTTAAAGGCATGACGGCCCTGTGTTCAGAGAAAAAGCCCATCTACTGCTGCTATCTAGAAGGTGCTCAGGAGTCCCCATACGGCCTCAGCTCCTATCTATGAAAAGTCCAGTGTGGGTCTCACGTACAGGGTTCAAGAAATGCTTCCAGGCCCATGTCCACACCCTGCCTCTTGATGGCTTGCTCTCCCCCAATTTATGACTTAAGCAAGAAACCCCTTTACGAGTTCTAGCCAACCTGAGACTCTAAGTAGAGAGGGAGAACTTCTACAGGTGACCACACCTCTGGAGGTCACTGACAAGGGCAGCCTCATGGCCTGTCCAAGATCAGCAGCAAGAAGGAAGCTTCGCACTGGCCAGTTCATTCTAATGACTTGATGTGGATTTCCTGAGCAGTGAAAATGGGATTTACTAGGTAAAATTAGGAGCAGAGTCAAGGAGGAGGGAAGGTAAGATCTGAACAGGAGTCTGAGATCATCTTCCCTCTTTCCAACCTTCCCCACGCCCTACCCCCCCAACACGCACACAGTTGTAGTCGCCTGAAGCGATGGCCACTTGGAGCAAAGAAGCCGCGGGAAGAAGTTTAGAGACTAACTGGAAACAAACAGCCCTTTATTCTGATAACTTTTTTCTCTGGCTCTAACTACACCCCAACACGCCGTCCACGCTCCTCTAACCTCCAAAAATGGCGCAGACCTCCTCCGCAATCTCTCTCAAGTCCCTCGAGATCTCCAGCCAAGTCTCGCAAGATCCCGGGCCAAGTCCCATGAGACTACTGGAAGGCGCCAATGCCCAAACATGTCCAAAGCCCGTAGTCAACCGCAATTTAAGCCATCTCCCCAAACAGGGCTCCTACACACAGTAATGTTTGTTTCTGCATCTGTTGACAGATCTGATACCTGGCACCGAGTATGGAGTTGGAATATCTGCCGTCATGAACTCACAACAAAGCGTGCCGGCCACCATGAATGCCAGGACAGGTGAGTAGGAGGCGGTGCTGAGGGAGGCGCGGTAGCCTTACAAGCCTGCAGAGCCATGGAGGCATCTCCTAGCTCCCAGAGGACAGGGCCCTGGTGGCAGTCATCAACCCAGTGACAACAGCCGCTCTATGTCCAATTCTAACATCTGACATGCAAGATAGAGTCCTACCCTCCCCGTCCCGTGGATCTATGCTTGGTCCTCCACACCTGAAGGGCTACCCTGAGCAGTGAAGAGCCCAGGGGGAAAACCCCAGGTAGGTAGGTGCCACTGCAGGCTCCATTTCTATCTAGAACACCCCACAGCAGGCAGAACAGGGCATCGTCAGTCTGCATCAAAAAAAAAAAAAAAAAAATCCCTCAAAGAGGTCACTGGCGTGGAGGTGTAAACTTGGAAATAACCTATAAAATTCAAAGGCAGTAGAAAAATCCACTTGAGACCCTTGCTGCTCTGGAGCCAGAAATTTTGCTTCAAAATCCTGAATAAATCTCAGTGTTACTCCAGGAGCTTACATACAAAACAGCCTGGGCAGGACTGGGCTGGGATTTTAGACCAATCCCTGTTCCCAAGGTCAGGTGTAGCATAGACAAGGTCACAACAGGAATCCAAGGACAAGGGTCTCCAGGAGTACTCAGATCTAGTTACCTGTACACCTATGGTTAGCCAAGTCAAAGTGACTCAGGGACAGATGGGAGAGCCAAGGGAAGTGACCGATGCCAGGAATGGCGTACCTTTACTGGGCAGTGGCTCCTCTTGGCCCTACTGAGAGGCCATCAGGGCTGGCCTGCTGAGAAAGGCAGAGTGAAAATTAATATGAGGAACTTAGAAGTCAGCAGCCAGCTCTGTCCCAGAGGTGGATGTATTCCAGTGGTGTTAGAACTAATAATGGCTTTCTGCAGATTGTCCATCTCTTTGCCAAGACACTGGCCATCTTTCAAAGAGAAACTGCTTAACAAAATGTCAGACAAGTATCGCAATGACGAGCTAAGGCTCATGGTCAGCGGCCTGCTGATAGCTGGGAAACACACAGGGTAGACTAGAGAATGCTGGTCATCCTGAGAAACCTGTGTAGAACAAGCCACTTATGTTGATCCACAGAACTGGACAGTCCCCGGGACCTCATGGTGACAGCTTCCTCAGAGACCTCCATCTCCCTCATCTGGACCAAGGCCAGCGGCCCCATTGACCATTACCGAATTACCTTTACCCCCTCCTCTGGGATTGCCTCAGAAGTCACTGTGCCCAAGGACAGAACCTCGTATACCCTGACAGATCTGGAGCCTGGGGCAGAGTACATCGTTTCCATCACCGCCGAGAGGGGCCGGCAGCAGAGCTTGGAGTCCACTGTGGATGCCTTCACAGGTACCAGGGCGGCAGAAGTCCCAGCCAGGCGCAGGGATCCGTGCGTCTTAGGGCAAGAAGGTCCTCCAGGCAATCCACCCTTCCAAAGCCCCATTTCCTTCAGCAACAGGAGAAGTGGATATGGGTTGGGAAAAAGAGACATAGAGGGAAAACAAACAAACATATCAAGAGAGGATGGGGAGGGTGGGCAGGGATGCCACATGCCTGGAAATGTGTGTCTGATTTCCTGTGAGCTTGGACAAAGTAGCTGATCCTCTCCACCTTTCCCTGCCCACACTCAGTGGGCATTCTGAGGACCCACTGATTACATTAAATCCCTTCCAGGATGAAGTTCAAGCCAGTATCAAATGGTTTTCTGGTCTTGTCAGAACTAACTCTTTGGGAAAGTTAGGGTGGACAGTACCGGAGTGTGGGGAGGTGGAGCCTCTGGGCCCGTGTGTGAGGGTGTAGCCCTTAGGAAGGACAGGAGCAGATCCTTGCAGCCAAGTGGCCCTTCTAACCTGACGGTTCCCCCCCACACGTGTGTCTCAGGACCATCCACCTTCTGTGTTTTGCAGGCTTCCGCCCCATCTCCCATTTGCACTTTTCTCATGTGACCTCCTCCAGTGTCAACATCACCTGGAGTGACCCATCTCCCCCAGCAGACAGACTCATTCTGAACTACAGCCCCCGGGATGAAGAGGAGGAGATGATGGAGGTCTCCTTGGATGCCACCAAGAGGCATGCTGTCCTGAAGGGTCTGCAGCCAGCCACCGAGTATATTGTGAACCTGGTGGCCGTCCATGGCACAGTGACTTCTGAACCCATCGTGGGCTCCATCACCACAGGTGAGGCTGAAAGACCGGCAGCGGTTGGTGAAATTCAATAAAATTTCAAAAGAGGCACACTTAAGAGGCAGTGTCGGTCTCTATGGCTAAAGAGGGTCTGGGAGCTGTCCTGGAACAGCTGCTTCTTGCAGGGTTGCATTAGATGATAAGATGGGAAACTCCCGTTTGGAAGGTAGGGTAGACACAATTTCCTGAGGAGGTCAAGGCTTGAATGCATTGGTCTACAGACCTAGAAAGCCCTGGAGAAAGCTAGTCTCCCCAAGGAAGCTCGACAGTGAAGAGACTCCTGTTCCTGGCCAGGACAGCCACCTCTTGACTGTCCAACAAAGGCCACTGGTGCAGATGACGCTGGCTCGGAATCACACGGAAGTGGCAGGCAACCATGGAGGGCTGACCTGGCACTCAGAAAATGGGGTGAACTTGCACGTTGTTTGGGGACACAGGCACTCTGAGATCACCTGGACCGTGTCCACCTCATCATTCCCAAATGTGATCCCAAATATGAGGCGTATGTGGGTAAGAACCTGTGTGTTCTGGTAGTTTCCTACGTGACTGACAAGAACTCACAAATTGGACGAGTGAATTAAGCACTCAGCTGATTTGACCTTGCAATTTCTTAACAGTCAAAAAATAAAAGTATCCAGCATAAGCAAAATACAATTTAGGAAAATGGATTTGTTCTGGACCTGTGCTCTAAAATCACTTTATAGTCAGTAGGAAGTTTTTTCAAACAGAACCAAAGGCGGCTGCTAAAAAAAATAAGAGATAAGAGCAAGTTGGGCTTTTCCAAGGGAAGTTTACCCCAGAGAAAATAACTGTGTTGTTCTGAATTCAAAACAAATGGTATGGACTTAAAAGAAAGTTCTTGTTGGCCTTTCGATGGGTCATATTTGCTGCACAGGTGCAGAGCTTGCCACCTTGGCTTTGTGTTGTTAAAACCTTCTCCATGAGCACCACTTCGCCCACACCCTGTGGGTTCCAGGTGAAGCATCAGCCTGACTATGGTGTTAAGGCTGCTCCATTATATCGCAGGGTTTTGTCTGCCTCTGGGACACATCAGATCTTGGTCAACATAAAACTAGGAACAGAAATTCCCTTTTCACACCATGTTGTCTGTCTGTCTTTTTCCCACCACCACCTGGGTCTTTGTAGGAATTGATCCTCCCAAAGACATCACGATCAGCAACGTGACCAAGGACTCGGTGATGGTGTCCTGGAGTCCTCCTGTTGCATCTTTTGATTACTACCGAGTGTCCTATAGACCCACCCAAGGTAACCAAGTAATTTGATTTCTCAAAGATTAATGGGGTTTGGAGCTGGCTGGAGATTATTATGGGAAAACTATTGTATCCCCCTGGACATCAAGTCCTACCTGCATTCTTCCCTCTCTCTGTGACACACTCCCTCAAAATGAGAATGTGTCCACGAGGAGCAGCCCAGAGACCCTGAACTCGCCAACTCCTCTCAAAATAGGAGTGAGTACATTCACCCAGACATCAGTCCCTTCACTAGCAGAGGAAGCTGGTCAGCAGTATCTAGATTCTGCAATGAGATAAAAGAGCCCTAAAAGAATCTGCCAAGAGCCAGGACCACATGCATTTTCTGGAGAGGGTAAAGCCCAAGACTAGAATCTCAAGAATAGCTAAAGACCCACAAAGCCGGAAGCAGCCATGGAGGCCCCACAGTGATGCTGCTCCAGCAACGTTTTGAGTCAGGGGAAGCCCGCCCAGCCTGGCCTGCGGCCTGGCATTCCTTGCTGGTGCACGAGGCACTGGTGATGAGGTGAGGGGCTGCTTACTTCCTGTGGGGGGCAGGACAGCTTTCCAGGCTGCCTTGTCTCTGGGCTACACAGACCCCTTTTAGCAGCTATGCACTCTAAACTGACTTAATGCAATTGCCTCAAAGAAGACTAGGCTGTTAGGAAAACCACCCAATAAAGAGCTCATTTCTCTTTGTTCCAAGAAGCCCATAAAATGAAGGGGTGGGCCAAGCATGCAAGTTCTCTTTGGACTTCAACATTTCCAGCCCATGAACCATTCATCTCCCCCTCCTCACACCCAGTGCTGGGTCCTAACTCACGACGCCGTGCCCCATGTAGACCATGCCACTGATCACATTGATGAGGAAGCAGCAAGGTTTTAATGGTGGGTTCTGCTCTTCCTCAGTAGGACGGCTGGACAGCTCAGTGGTACCCAACACAGTGACAGAATTCACCATCTCCAGGCTGAACCCAGCCACCGAATACGAAATCAGCCTCAACAGTGTGCGGGGAAGGGAGGAGAGCGAGCGCATCTGCACCCTGGTGCACACAGGTAGAGTTGTCACTCCGGTGACAGGAAGCTGGGGTCATGAGGGTCTTCATCGTGTATGGCCAGAAACTACCAAGCGGCTGCCTTTGCTCTTGCTTTTTGCTCCTGAGAGGAAGTGGCACCAGCGGCCGTGACTCCCTCACCCGTGGTGGAGGCGGTGGAGGTGGCAGCTCCACGTGGCATGCTGGGCCGCCCACAGGAGCACTGTGTAGTCCACCTTCTCCATTGAGTCCTTCAATTGGATCCAGGTGTCCTCTGCGTCCACAGTCAGCTCCTGTGTAATGAGCTAGAGGACAGGAGGCAGAGGGAGCCACCAGCTTGCATCACGGGAAAGTGGCCAAGGGAAGTCCCAATCCTGTGTCTTCCTCCTAAAAAATGAGCCCATTGGATGAGCCTGAGGGCAAGGCCCATTAGGACGCTCCTCTGCCCCTTCCTCTCAGGCCCCTCAGACAGTGTACTACACAGAATCAGCAAAGGTTTGCTATAGAAGGCACTAGAAGGCACAGGCCAAGTTTTCTTTCCTCAACTTCCAGACCACCTCCTAGCTAAGCCACAGCACATAGGAAAACATGCAGATGGCCCCATTATGGGAACACCTGGGTTTCCTGAGGGTGCTTCATTTCCCTTGAGAATGGTATTTCCTGAATGAGGCAAATGTGCCTTGGAATTCCTCACTGCTTTTTCAAGCTCAGAAACAGCATCTCTTTTTTGGCAATGGTTTTATATATATATATATATGAATGAATATGTATATATATATACATATATGCATATATATGTATACACACACACATATATATATAATTTCACAAATGTAAAAAATTATTCACCATCACAAAATAGCACAGAATATTCTATTCTTTCCTAGTCTCCTTGTAGGTCTATGAATATAGAAAACCCAGCCATGTTTTTTACTTCAGTCTTACCCCAAATCATTGAAGTATCTGGTCAACAAATGTTGACCAGAAATAACATCCAATGAGTCAACAGAAGCCCCCTTCCCACCTTCCTGAAAATTATGTTACAGAAATTTGACCTTTTGTCATTGGAAACAATCAAATGGGTTTCAAGAACACCCTCCCCTCAAGGTAAAAGAGAGCAGGAGCTTGGGTCAAAATCTTGTTCTTGGATTCTTGGCCATAAGCTTCAAGTATTTCTAAAGCAGATACACAGTGGTATACCAGGGCAAGCCACCCTCCTACAAGGTCAGGCAGAGCTATTTTGGCAACTGCCAGTAACTAGACTGTCCTCAGAAGTACCCTAGTTTGTGGTTATTTGTTGTTGCTGTTTTAACTCGAGGTCTATGAGCTTACAACTTCTAGAAATGAGCGCTCCTGCAGGGCGTGGTGCTTGTCTCATGGTGTCATGCGTGTCTCAGAGAAATCAAGCCAACTGAGGCCTAATAAGGACTGCATTGGAAAAACTCTTGGAAACTACCAAGTATAGATAGAATTCACATTTTTAAATCATGAAAAATATTTTCTGGTTGTTGCTTTGTGATGAAGGGCATAAGGAAGTAAAAATAAAAAAAAGTTATTCAATTAGAAAGCAGAGGTAGGTGAGTAGTGGATATTGGCTCCCCAAATAGATTTTATGACCTTTAGTTTGAGCCAATACCTTAACCGTTTTAATAACATCCATTTCTAAAATAAATCCCAATTTTATCCAATTTGATGGAAGGAAAGCAAAGTAATAAGGGAAAGGCTTATATAGCCTGGGCAAGTAAGAATAGACAGGTGGTCATGTGACATGTCTGTGCCCCCACAGGCCCTCCTGGCCTCCCTAAGGCTGCAAGAATCCCCTTAGCTCTCAGCATAGCAAAAGCATGCCCCAGATCAGTCCAGAGAGAGCCTTGGCAGCAGTGAGCAGGGATTCAATAATCAGATACGACTTTGGAGGCACCTCTTAGCCCATGCAGTCATCCGCAAGCACTCACTGAGGACCTCTGAAGTTCTCAGAGCTGGAGACACCCCTGCCCTTCCACCACACTTCCTGAAGTCCTTCAGCCGAGATCTTTCCGCAAGGCACACCCTAACATCGATGAAAGAGCAATTAGACCGGGAAGCATGATTATCTCGTTAATTAGAGAATTGTAACAATTTCTATATGTTCTGAGTTTCTCCATCTAGATTTAAATGTCTAAAATGCAACAAGGATACATCAAAACTCCCCCACGGCACCTGACACATTGTTGTGCACTTAAGAAATTAATGAGTGAATTAGAAAGAAGAGCTGAGGGCAGTGGGGGAGGGGGCTGTGTATGGGACTGCATGCTTGAGAGAAAGGGGGAAAGGCCAAGAGAAGGGGCTGATGGAGCCGGAAGGGGCGGCGGGCAAGAGGTCTCTGCTCACTGCGCTCTGGGCCAGCACAGCAGCAGACTGCGTCAGGGGCAGGCGGAGTTTCTGGCGCTTGGTCGAACTTCCATCCTACAGCTCTCTTACCTGTCCTGACCTCTCCTGTTCCGTTCCAGCCATGGATAACCCTGTGGATCTGACCGCTACCAACATCACCCCCACGGAAGCCCTGCTGCAGTGGAAGGCTCCGGCGGGTGACGTGGAGAACTATGTCATTGTCCTCACACACTTCGCAGGTGAGGGTCTGCGGGCCTATGCCTCAGGCAGGGGTGGTCAGGATTGGGGCTGAAGATCAGCATGGAAGGCAAGAAACAAAGCATTTGTGAACTTGAGGGACAAATTGGGAAATGTACTACTGCGTCAGTTACACCATAAAGGCCTCAGGATAGCTCCAAATTCTGCAAACTGCCAACTGCAGGAATTGCAAAAGCTGAATCTGAAAGGTGCAGGAAGGGTACATGCACAAACAGAGAAAGAACACTGGGAAAATGGCTCAGGACCAAGCTAGGCTTGCCCCAAAGCTCTAGAGACAAGAAAGCAGACTTTTCTAGACATTTACAGAG
This sequence comes from Tamias sibiricus, assembly GCA_025594165.1. Taxonomy (NCBI): domain Eukaryota; kingdom Metazoa; phylum Chordata; class Mammalia; order Rodentia; family Sciuridae; genus Tamias; species Tamias sibiricus. The sequence continues at coordinate 10,201,610 of CM046669.1, read as the reverse complement.
CAAGAAAAACACTGAAATTATACGACCAAGCCTGGAGCAGATAATAAGTGATAACAGGTGACAGAACTGCTAAGCTTTCCGGCTGTTGTGGTCTTCTCTCCCCATATCCAGCTCACGAGTTTGAACCAACATGAAATCTTTAATTTAAATGTCATCTTCATCATGCTTGTTCATCTTACATTATTCAACGTTGAATACAGAAACCCAAAGCAAAATTTTTTGTGATGTGTACTTCAAGTCTCCTGCCTTGGGAAAATTGTTTCCCTGCCTAAATTAAACATGTGATCTCAGAATTGTTATGGGTTATATTTCAGGAATCTAGTGAACGAAGATACCCAAAAACAGAAGGCAGGCAGATGCCTTGATTTTCAGAAGTGGCAGAGAAAGCCAGTTCTGCAAACTGTAAAGAACTAAACTTATTGTCAAAGCTTGGAAAAGTAAAAACTAAAACAGACTCTTAAACAGAATGGAAAGGGAATTAGTGATTACTACATACCAACACAGGTTCACTAAGAATAAGTTTCATCAAAGCCATTTTACACCCTTGCTTTTTACTGGCAAGTCTGCTAGCACATTTGTGTTTCAGCAAGGCATTGGACGGCTCTGCATATCATTTAGTTCTACATTAAAATGGAAAAATACATAATGCATCATATTTGTAGTGAAAGGACCCTGTCAAAAATGGATTTTGCTGCTGCAGCTAAGTCCTAGCTGACCCCTCTGTGTCCGTCTCAACACCTGCAAGCCCTCCATGTCATAATTTGGTATTTCTTAACTTTTGTCGTGCTTTCTAGAGCCCCCATACATTTCACGTGCTTTTTTCCCCCCTCCAGGAAATTCTCTCCCCACATTTCCGCCTAGAAAACCCATCCTTCAAATATTAGTTTCAACACTGTTCTGTCAAAGCTTTTTTGGTAGCTGTAGGCAGTCCAATACACCTGTTCATAAATACAAAGCACACATCTCCATCAAAGCAATTAATTTCTATTCATTCAACAAATGCTTTTGATACACTCTCATGGGCCACATGCTCTTCTAGGCTAGAAGGATTCAGGACTGTGGCATGAGTTCTTGTTTTCATGGAACTCACATCTAGTGCTGGTGCAGAGAGGGAAATAGTCACAGCCTCCCGTGAGCAGTGGCGTGGTAGTGGCATGGAACATGGTGGGTGCTAAAGGAAAGAAAGGAGGAAGTCCTTACATAAAGCAAAAGGAGGTGAAGAGAAGAAGAAAGGAATTCTAAGAAAAAGAGTAGCCTGTCTGCATTTGCAGAGGTGTGGGTGAGGATAAGGAGTTTAAAGAAGGACCATAGTTTGGTGCGATTAGAACAGTGACTGGTGGTGGGATGTTGAGGGGGAGGTACTAAAAAGATTATGTATGTTCTTCTAATTTTTTAAACTTGTCTGTATGGCTTTCTGTGCCTTTAGACCACAATAAACTTTAAACATCAGGCCCTACCTAGTTTGGAGATGTGCCTAATAAACTTGGTTAAATGCTGAATGTTTTGATAGTATTCTAATTGCCTAATGGGGAGGGCTTGGCCCAGATCTAATGAACAGTTTTATCAACAGCTTGAATGAACTCAGAGAGGACATGCTTACTAAATTTGTGTGTAAAACAAAACTGTGATTGATTGAATCCAAATTTTAAAATATTTTGATCAACAAAAAGGTGGTCCAGAACTCAAACAGCAACACTAAATGCAAAACTCTGTCCCTGGGCCCAAAGAGCAACTAAGCCAGGGCAGGTCGGGTGGTGATCTACAAGGCCTTTGATTGGCAATAGTCTCAGCATGTGACGATAGTACATGTCTGTCCTAAAACCCACTAGATTAGTATGAACAGCAAAAGTGGAGACGGAGACTGGCCCTGTTTGTTTCATTGGTCAGTGAATTTTAACCATTCTCAATTCTCTTCTAAGCTTTGCATTCAGCAGGGACACCGCTAGATTTTGACTTGTCCAGAGAAAAGCACCCACGACTGTGGACATTTTAGAACTGTCACATAAATATGATGGGAGGTAGAGGCTGGATTTTATTAGTATGAAGGAGAGAGCACTTGATTGGAAAAGGTAGTGGAGAGTAAAAGGTCACATAGACCAAGGATTGGATTTATTCTTTGTGGTTCCAGAGAACTAGGCAGAAGACAGAATTTATCCTCCATATAAGGTTTCTTATTTGATTGTCTGTGTGTTGGTCTGTGTTGGGCTTTTTGTTTGTTGTTTGTTTGGGAAATCCCACCTCCTTCCTACTTTTGGATGTGGGGTGAAGAGTTCCTATTGGAAGCTCTGTCCGCCATCTTGAAACCATGAACTATAAGGAATATTTTTCTCAGGATGTAATAGGATATGAGAAGGAATCCTTTTGAAGACCATGATACCAAGCTTGATAACTTATAAAAGAGTTTTCCAAACTTCTGTAGTACTGAATTCTTGTGAAGCACTTAGACTTGGTAGGTCTTTCATAAGTTGAGTAGTCATTCAGTCCTCACCCACATTCCTCTGATTTCAGTTGCTGGGGAGACCATCTTGGTTGATGGAGTCAGTGAGGAATTCCAGCTCATCGACCTGCTTCCTAGCACCCACTATACCGTCACCATGTATGCCACCAGTGGGCCTCTCACCAGCGGCACCATCAGCACCAACTTTTCTACTCGTAAGTACATGGTCATCTCCACACCTGGACTCTGGATCTTAAAAGTGACCCGTTTCCTTTTGGTGGGCTCAGTTACAGTCTACAGGCTCTGGGCAGTGCACCTCTGAGCCATTATTTTGGTTAACTGTTTGGTCTGAATCCAATGGAAGTACACAGCATCTCTCAGCCAACAGACACGTATCCAGTTTCCTGCTCTCATCCTGGGTCTGTGTAACAGCAGCAAAACTAGGCTAAGAGAAGTGGATACTGGAAATGCATCTAACCCAGAGCAGTCTGACAGATATTAAAGAGCTGAATACTGCTGTGATCCCAGCTACTAGAAGGCTGAGGCAGGAGGATCACAAGTTTGAGGCCAACCCCAGCAACTTAGTGAAATCCTGCTCAAAAAAGAATTTTTAAAGGGCTGGGATATAGTTCAGTGGTTGAGTGCTTGTCTAACATGCGTGAGGCCCTCCCTGGGTTCAATCCGCAGGACCTATGGGGGAGACAACTGCTAAGGGAGACAACATAACCAGGAGAACAGTAGAACAAGGTAAAAGGTGAGAATGTTGTAAAGTTCCAACATCAAATCACATGGTGGTTGAACAGGATCATGGTCACAGGCTTAGAGGATCAGATAGGAAGATGTCACTCCCAGGCCCCGAGGCCTACATGAGCAAAGCAGGGAGTGGCTGCAAGAAGGATCACAGTGCTGACCCAGAAGTACCCTTGATGCTCCCGTCCACGCCAGAGCTGGGGACAGCATGGGAGCAGCCCACGGAGGTGGGCAAGGAGATTTCATGCCTGAAATCAAGCAGGGAGGAGCTGGAGAGACAGGCATCCCCTGGCATGTCCCCTTCTTTGCAGTCCTGGACCCTCCCGCCAACCTGACTGCCAGTGAAGTCACCAGACAGAGCGCGCTCATCTCCTGGCAGCCCCCCAGGGCTGAGATCGAGAATTACGTCCTCACGTACAGATCCACGGACGGAAGCCGCAAGGTAAGAATCTGCTGAAAGAGAGAAAGACCTCTTCTCCCTTGCAAGGCTGCGTGGAAACTGGCCGGTGGAATGAGAGGGAGGGCAGGAAGCAATTAACAGGAAGCTGCTAGGTTTCCCACGCTGGGGACAAAGCCTGCTGTTGAGAGAGCACTCAGCCAGCGGCCTGGGCCTGGGCCTGGGCCTGGCTCTGCTGCTGCTCACCACACACACAACCCCCTAACCCTCTCCCAGCCTCCCACGCCTCTCTAGAGAATCCACTCTGCAACTTCACCAGGTGTGGCTGAGCTCCCTATATGAGGACCCAAACTTTGGAAACTTCCAACTACTTGGCGTGGGAATAACTGTTGGCTTCCGGGGCAAGTGAACATGGGCTGGATCCCAGATTCAACAGGCTTTTATGCCTTGTAAGCATTAAGAAAGGCAACATCTACAAAACCCACAGTAAGAAGATGATGAATTTTTGTCTTGTGTCATCAGTCAAAATAATCCACAAGTGCACTGGTTTTCAAAATTTTTCTTCGCAGTGGGATTTTTTTAAAAAGTGAAGTCATATGCAGGGGACAAATATACAGAATAGATGGCAGCAGAGCAGGCATATTTGATGGGAGCAGGGAGGCCCAGGCTCCTCTTTGCTTACCTGTTTCTGCTCTTGAGAAAGCCCAGTGCAATCTGCAGGCCACTGGGTTCAATAATCCAGGAACCTAAATTTATCCCGATGTGCATTTCTGAGATAGGCGCTGACCTAAATGTCACACGGGAGCTGGTCTCTCTGCTTATTGGCACGTTTTCTCCTTCTGTGGGATGGAGGGGGCAGCAGTGGTCACTGCAGTGCTGACCTAGCCGGCCATGGAGTCTGGGCTTCCCTTCCCCACGTCCCACACTGCAAGCCGGCGGCTCCCTTCCACCTCCCTTCCTCTGGCTTCGTGCAGGAGCTGATTGTGGACGCAGAGGACACCTGGATCCGGCTGGAGGGGCTCTCAGAAAACACTGACTACACGGTGCTCCTGCAGGCGGCCCAGGACACCACGAGGAGCAGCGTCACCTCTGCCGCCTTCACCACAGGTGAGGGAGTCACGGCCACTCTGATGCCTTCTCCCCTGCGTGCCTTTGGCTCCTCAGCAGCCTCTGCTGAGACTTGCCCTGGGAGGAGCCTGTCACAGAAACTCAGCTCCTCCCCCTTCCTCCCACCTTTCCAAGGCCCTGCTAGGAAGCACCCCACTACCAGGCAGTCACAGCCCACCCAAATCCCTGGTCACCTGGAGCAACTAACGCACCACGTCAAGACATCAGGCCCCTTTTTGTTCCAATTTCTGCCTGTTTTTCCAGAAAACTTTTCCTCCTTCTCTCCTTCCTCCCTGGCCTATGCTTAGACTCAGCTAGTAAGAGTGGAAAATCCTCCATATTAAACCTACAGCCCTTTTCCACCAGCAAAGTGGTTTTGCATCCACAACTCAACTCAGTCTGTAAAACGGCTGGCAAGGAAGGTCTTTCTATCCTCATTTCGCCCATAATGAAATGTGGTACATGGAAATGATGTGGCTTGTGAGTGGCAGGGTCCAAACCTAGACCAAGGTCTTCTGCTTCTACATCCCCCTGTCCCTCCTGCCCGCCCTCATTTCAGTCGGCAGAAGATACTAGCTACCCTTGAGCACTCGCTATCTGCCTGTCTTGCTGCATCACGTGTGTGATCTCAGGTAATCAACACACCCACCTATGTGGCATGGATGACACAGTCTGGACTGTTGATAAATAGTCCTTTCTGTAGTCTCCCAAGGTGCCTCTCTAGTGTGCAATGTGAGACTGCCCAGCCCGGGCTGAATTCTGTCCCTGCCCCACATTCTGGGGACGTGGTATGTCCTCTGTGGGGCAAATATGGGCCTTTTACCCCAAGTCGCATGGCTGCCTGCCTTCCTGGAGTACAGGGGTGGCTGGATCTCTGTCCATGTCCCAGAACCAGTCCTTCCGTCTCCAAAGAAGGGACAGGAACTCCCCAAACCCCTCAATACCCTCATTCTGAAGGACAAAGCAAGACACTGATGGAAATATTATTCAATACTTCACAAAGTGTCTTCGTGAGCACATTAATCAGAAAAGCAAATATTTTAATTAAAAAATAAAAATAAACTTGTGGTCCTACAATCAAGGCATCAATCCAAGATGAGTCTTTACCAAGTGGAACTTAGGTGACACTTGACCTCTTTTCAGGGACTAAAATCAATTATGCTGTTTCAGGGGTGTCTTTGCTGGAAACTAGGGTGCTGCCCTCTTCTTGCTGGAGCCCCTCCCTGCACACTCACAGGTTAATTAAAGGTCCTCCGTGGTCCCCATCCCCAAGCTACACACTTAAAGATCCATGGGATGGAGTTTTCCACTGAATTAAGAATTTCTTTCCCATAAAAAGAACACAGATGACAGACACTTAAACGGAGCTCCCAATTTGCATATTTATGAGGTTAAACTAATCATCTTATCCCCCGAATGCATGGGTTTCAACGCTTGCTCATTGTGGGATGAGCTTTTCATTCCCAGCCTGAGAGGCCACAGCTAGCTCTGGTGAGCAGCCCGGAGCTTCCGTGGCGTCCTGCAGCTCTGCCTCACTGCAGACCCTCCTGGGCTGTGCACCAGCCCCTGCACCCATCGCTGTCCTCTCTCAGATGCAATGCGCCAAGAGACATGCAACCGTTTGGGTGTGGTGTTCCGATCCAGCTAGGGCTCAGTAGGATCAGATAAGCCAAGGGTTCACAACTCCCAGGGAAATATGGAGAGAGGCCAGGACAGTGACTTTTATTTGTAGATAGTGCAGGGACTGGCAAGATGTATTTAGGTGTGTGTGTGAGTGGGGGCAGATGTAGGTGGGTGGGTGTGTCTACATGTGTTTGCAAGACTTCAGTTGACACTGGGCTCTGGGGGCATGATCAACATCAACAACGAAAGGAGAAAACGAAAGAGCCCAATTTCCTGTGCAGTGAGGGTCGTTACTAACTGAGCTGCTTGCTTCATGTATGGTTGGGAGAACCTAGCACTACCACCATGGCACATAGCAAAGCAGTGTCCGTGTTTGGAAGTTTTTGCAGTTTTACTAGAAAGCTTAGATTTACATGTTAATAGCTGATGAGTACCAACGCTGCTGGCTTTGTCCTGGAAATTTATCAGAACCCACTGAAACAACTGATTGCAGAATGGAAAACTCTTGGGCAGAAATAATGCATGAGAAATTACCTTCATAAAGCCTAGCATACGACAGACCTAATAGATGCTGACTGAATTAAATCCCAGCTGCAAAGTACAAAAGAGGGGGTCTCTGGTGAAACAAAGCTAAAGGACGAGGAGAAGACTAATACCCTTCACAGGGATGGCACAGGCAGAGAGGCGTAGCCTGCAGAGTCCAACGCCCAAAGTCCTCATTTTGGGCTCCGTCTACCACTGCAATGCAAATTTCCCTAAATAAATAACACTAGGCTACATCGTCATTTGCATGTTAATATTAATAAAGGCTCTTTGCCTGTGCAAGTCCCTTCTGCTCCCCTTTTCTGCCCCTGCCAAGAGCAAATTTTATTAAGGAGGAGAGAAATACAAGGTTCTCTGCTTCCTAAGGGTAGGATGGATATGGTACCAAAAAGATAAAGAAGCAAAACCAAAAAGCAAAGTATCTTCACTTTCATGCAAGATTGGAGCCCTGCCAGCATGGACCCCATGGGCGTGAACTGCTCCTGCCCAGCAAGTCTGTGGAACATGGGAGCCTGTGTGAAGGCAAACCAGGGCGGAGGGAGTTAGAGGCTGGTTGCTTTTCAGTAGTTAGCGTAGGTAGTGTGCCTTCTGACTTCCTGGTCAGTACCGGAGTTTCCCTCTTAACCACATCATATTCTGAGGGTGGGCAGATCCTGCTCACCATTCTGGGTGCTTTCTATGCCTTCTCTGATGGAATAGTGGCCCCAATCCACTGGACAATTCCTCGCCTCGTCCTGGGTGGACCAAGAGAAGAGATCAGTTCAAAATAGGCCTGTGCAATGACCTGGAAAAGAGTTGATATCCCAAAAAACAATAATAACAATAGAAAAGAGAGAGAAAAGAGAAGAGCTGATCTCAAAACCTCAAACACCTTTGATCAAGATGTTTTCCCTGCTGTGTTGGTGCCACAGAACATAAGCCCATTTCATTCTTTCCATCATGTTAATAGCTTCCTGTCCTCTTGTCTCTGGTGTTTGCCCAGGACTCTGGGGGGAATTAAATACAAGTAGTATGGAAGAGAAAAAAATATGGATGGATACATTATTTATAATTTATTGTCGCCTGAAATTTCATCGAAGGTCTGCTTGTCTTTTGGAGACATGAATATAAATGAGGAAACAAATATTCCCCACGGAGCAACAGGGACTTGGTACAATGATCTTCTGAGAGGCAGGTTTCGCTGTCTCTTTTAATACTATAAAAAGCAAACAAGTATCTGGCTAAAGCTCATCCTCAGAGACAGTGAACAGTGTAAAATAGGTTGCCTTGACCTTGAGGTTAAGCGAAGACAATCATTTGCAGAGGTGCCCAGAGACGGGTAAGGAGACATTTTCTCTCCTTACCCTTGCTCCAGTCCCGACTGTCCCACATCCAGGCTGAGCTGCTCTATGGGCTGGCACACTGGGAGAGATGTCCACTCTAACACTAGCTCCAGTTTCTGAGATTGAGAAAATTAATGAAGATTACCAAATTGTAGGTTCTGCAACAATAGGTGGTGGGTCATGGAAATTCACACGCTTACCATAGATTTCAGATGGGTGGGAAAGCCTGACACCAGTCCCCGCCCCTGTGTCTACCTTGTGTGTACCAGTAAAATGGTTTTGTGTCTAATTTAAATACATTTAAATGGCCCTAGATTACACAAGTCAGTCTCTATTCTCATATATATATATATATATTTTTTTTTTTTAACTCAGCACTATTTTCTAGGCCCATCCATGTTGTTAGACAAATAGTTTTGCTTCCAACGGTTGCAAAATACTGTGTGATGAGTACCCATCACATTTTACCGATTCCCCTCTCCCAAAGAGGTACATCCCAGCCTCCCAACCTTCCACACCACCCTGAGTGTTGCTGTGGTCAGCGCCTCCTGTGTGTCTGCTTATGGATCAGTGAGGCAACGCCTTTGGGTTACGCCCTCAGAAGACCAATTGCTGGGTCAGGGAACGCGTTTGCATTTACATAACTAAGCATTGCTCTCTGGCTACCCATTCCCTCCAATGGGGCAGGGCTCCAATAATGGCCTGTATCATTCCTGAAGACTTGACACGGTCCAGCTGTGCTGTTTTGTACAGTCTTATATGTATAATTGATGTATCATGGTTCTAATTAATTTCTGTAAATAATAATGAGTTTGAGTTTAAACATCTCTCCATATGCTTGTTAGCCTTTTGAGTTTCCTTTTTCTGTAAATTACCTGATCATCTAGTTTATGCACTTTTCTATCAGGGTTCTGATAGTATTAGTGATTATTATTTGAGCTTTGAAAGTCTTAAGAAGTTTTTTAGTATATGCTTCTATTTGCTTTCTAGTTGTATCTTTTATATTTAGTCTATTGTGTAGGTATTATTAAGTAGGGATATAGTTTCATTTTTATTTCTAGAGTGAACCAGTTTTACTAACTTGATATACTAATAACCCATTTTTTGGATGGATGGATTTATGGTTCTTTATTGTATATTAAGTTCCCATATATACACGAATTTGTCATTGCTGAATTTCCTATTTTATTTTATGGTCTATTAATCTGTCCCTTTGAGAATGCTCCAATATCTTTTTATATCTATAGCTTATTATCTTAATATAAAATGGAACAGGTTTACACAATTTTCTTTTTCAAGGTTGACTTTGCTATTTGATAGTGTTTATTTTTCCATAGGTGTCACCTTAGTTTATCAAATTTGCTTTATAAAGTTCTTCAAAAGGAGTTTCAACTTGAGTTTAGATTGGAACTGTGATTGATTATGAATTAATTTGGAGAGGAATGACAAGTTTATAATACTAAGTCATCCCTTCTAAAGGCATATAATGCATCTGCATTTATCCAAATCATCGTTATGTTTTTAAGAGTTAAAAATTTTCCCTATTGCATTCTTTATATATTTGGCCAATTTCTGAACATTTTATAATTTTATTGCTTTGTGGCTTTATAGATAAATTTAGATAATATTTGTAGATAAACATAGATAATATTTCTTTAAAAATATTTTCTAGTTAGTAATTGCTGATGTGGAAAAAATATTGATTTTTATGTATTGATCCAGCATCTAGCAATCCCACTGAACTCTCATTACTTCTAATTATCTATTGTTTCTGTTAACATTTTTAGGTCAATATTTATGCCATCTACAGATAAGGACAGTTTTATTTCTATACTTCTAATCTTTACATCTGTTATTTGGGTTGTTTTTTTTTTTTTTCTTTATCACATTAACTAGGACCTCCAAAACTACATTAAATAGTAACAATGATATTAGTTAACCTTGACTTCATCTTGTTCTTAAGGAGAATGCAATTAAAGCTTCATGCTGCATAATCTTTGCAAAACCTTTTTGAAACTTCTTTTAGATGAAAAAGAAGCTATTTTTCTAAAATAATGAAAATCTATACTCAGCTAACATTAAATAAACAAGAACATTATTTGCTTAGATGTGAGGTTTAAGACATTTGTCAAGGTAGAGAATTGTATTTTATTCCAAGAGCTTTTGTAATTAACTTTATCAAATAGTAAATATTATAGCTCTGAGATTTATACCTTTATATAGTTATTACTCGTGTACTAAAGAACTATACAGGAATCCCAACCATTGAAAATTCTCTTTAAGCAGAATTCTAACATACACAATTTTTCCATAGTTTTTCAGATTTATTAAATATAAATTTTCATTTTACTCTTAGATTTCTTAGATTTAGCTAGCTACTATATTTTTATACTTCCTTTTACATCTATGATCATAAAAATGGACTATATTTTTTATATCTTACTGGATTTCAAAATCCATGTTTCTCTAACTTCATTGAAAACTACAATAAAATAACTGAGTAGTTTTCAATCTTCTTCTGCTGCTTCTTCCTCTTCGCTTCCTCCTTCCCCTTCTTTTCCTTTTCGTTCTTTTTTTTTTTTTAATAAGTTTTTTAGGACAGAATATTTGACTACCACTTCACACTTATACATTTTAAAAATTAAATATCCAGCCAGTCATGGTGATGCACACCTGGAATCCCAGCAGCTCCGGAGGCTGACACAGGAGGATCATGAGTTCAAAGCCAGCCTCAGCAACTTAGTGAAGTCCTAAGCAACTTAGCAAGACCCTGTCTCAAAATAAAAAAGGTCTGAGATGTGCCTCTGTGGTTAAGTGCCTCTGGGTTCAATCCACAGTACCAAAAGAAATATGTCAGTAGATAAATAAGATAAATAAAAATTAAATATCCATCCAAGTTCTTGCTTTCTCGCACCAGTTTTGACCCTTTATAAGTTTCTTGAAATTTACTCATTGCATCTGAATTTTAGAATTCAGTAGACAAAGTTCTTCAAAAGACTTTGTTTTTAATCTTACTGCATCTATCACTATGCTTCCCTCTCTGTTTTAATGTTTCATCTCCTCTATTTCCTAATCAGTCTTTCCAGTGATATATTAGATATTAGATCTAACAACCCCTTTCATGTTTTCCTTTACCACCATTTATTTTTAAAATGCATCAGTAGAGTGTATCTTTTATAAAATTCTAAGCACCTCAGCATGCTCTCAAATCCCTCTGGGTTCCTAGCTTCCTACCCCCTTCACCTCCACTCACACAAACCCTGTCTAGATTTGGGGTTTTGGCTCTGGGTTGCTATGGATAGACTTTCTCTTTATCTATTCTTTGATTAAAGCCAGCCTCCCCCCAATTTTTATTTGTTTGTTTGTTTTTGTTTTTTTGTTTTGTTTTTTTGTGGGGTTTTTTGGTACCAGGGATTGAACTCAGGGGCACTCGACCACTGGGCCACATCCCCAGCCCTTTTTTGTATTTTATTTAGAGACAGGATCTCACTGAGTTGCTAAGTGCCTCGCCATTGCTGAGGCTGGCTTCCTTCCTGCCTCGGCCTCCCAAAGTGCTGGGATTACAGGCGTGCGCCGCTGGGCCCAGCTTTGTTTGTTTGTTTTTGGTACCAGGGATTGAAACCAAGGGCACTTAACCACTGAACAACATCCCCAGCCCTTTTTTAATTTTTAAAATTTTCAGAGAGGGTCTAACTAACTAACTTACGTAGGGCCTCGCTAAGTTGCTGAGGCTGTCTTTGAACTCTCAATCCTCCTGCCTCAGCCTCCTGGGCCTCTGGGCTAACAGGTATTCGCCACCACACCTGGCAATTAAAGCCTTTTATTAGAGACAAAAATAAGATATTTCCCCCAAGTAGTTAATCATCGTGGCTTTTCATAGCTCCAGAATTTGTCACTGCTAATTTGTGTACTTACTCGAAGTTTACAATAACTGGTTTTGTAAAGAAAATTCCCTGAAATCTAATATTCGTGAAAAAGGTTGTTTGGGAATCAGACCTTCATGTTTGAATTACAAGTTGATCAGATGTAGAAATACTAGGCACAAATATTTGCGTCCAACATATTTTAAAATATTCTTCCACCACCCTCCCATGGTAGCATTGCCTTTGAGAAGTTGAATGTCAATCAGATTTTTGTTCTGTGGGAGATCTGCTCTTTCCTTCTAGAAAGCTTTAGAATGGTTTTCTTTCTTTTTTTGACAGTCATACACTTCATTCCCTGTCTTAGAGTTCATTTATCATTTTATCTCCAATTTGACACTCTATGAGCCCTGTAAATCTACGGTGCTTTATCTTTACTTCTGACTCATTTATCTTCATTACTTATTTAGGCATTTCCTCTGCTTTTATTGTCTTTTTAGGGCACTTATTACCTAGATGTTAGAACTGTCCTCCAAAACCTCCAAATCTTTTGACTTATTTTTCTTCTAATGTTTTTTTTTATTTATTTATTTATTTATTTATTTATTTATTTATTTATTTATTTATTTTATTTTTGCTCTCCTTTATCTTCTCAAACAGTTCCTCAATTGGATCTTCCAATTCATTTATTTCTATGTAGATATATTTAAAGCCCATTGCATCTTATCTACTATATTCTTCCTTTAAATTATTATTACATTGTCCATACCTAATGTTCTTACTTAAGTTGATTTCCTGTTCTCCATATTGTTAATGTCTTTCTTTATGTCCTTAAAGTTGTCGTGCATAATTAAAATTCTGTTCTAATAATTGATTCAGATGATCAGCATCATGTGGCTTGTGGACTTTCTTCCACGGGAATCCTACTCTTCAATGAATGAATATTCTGTCCTGTGGAATCGTGTTCCTTTGGGGTTATCTGCTTCTTTTTCTGGCAATGAGTATAGTTGAAAAGGACCAAATCCATGTGAATGGACAGTTAATGACTTCCGTATGGCAATATGGAAGACAGAGCAAAAAGATAACTGCAAAACATTCTTCTAAACTGTCTTTATCCTCTCCTTTTTTGGTATTGTTTGGTCTGCATGGTTTGGGGAAGGGGCTGATTTGTTTTGTTTTTACAGGGTAATTCTGGCCTCACTGAATGAATTGGGAAATGTTCTTCCTCTTCTATTTTCTAGAAAAGATTATATAAAATTGGTGAAGTAGACTTCACCAGTGATGACACCTGGGCCTGAAGCTTCCTTTTGGAGATGTTTGAACTACAAATCCAAATTTTAAAAGTGAAGGGCAAAAATCACACCAGAGACAACCATGCAGCCAAGAGATTTATTCACCAGCCTTTATGGCTGGTCAGAGGTAGAAGAGGTGCAGGGAGAGAGGAGTCAGGGAGAGGAAAGTGTGCAAGCTCTGGACGGAGGGTGGATGCCTGGTCATGCCGGCTGTGGTCTCTGGAGCTGTTGGCTGGGGCAGCTGCCGTCAGGCTGGAAAAGGTGAGTCTGGAGCTGTTGCAACAGCTACTTCCTCTCAGCAGGGATGAGCTGTTGTGTCTGAGCTCCGGGCAGGCAGGGACTTAAGTAGGGATTTCTGGTGGGGGATGTACCAGAGCGACCTTTAACACTATTGGCTCTTTGCCCAGGGAACAGGGTGACCTTTAAGATGATTGGCTCCTGCCTGGGGAACAGAGCAACCTTTAAGCTGATTGGCTCCTGCTTGGGGAACAGAGCGACATTTAAGCTGATTGGCTCCTGCCTGGGGAAAATGAAACCAGGTTGCTCCTCATGGAAATTTCCATGGGGGAGGTGGCCCATCGCCCCAAGCCTATCTATCAAAAAGTAGTTACCATCCTCTTCTGGTTATTCCACTTCACCTTGAGTGACCTTCGGGAGATAGTAATTTGTAAGAAATTGGTCCATTTCATCTATATTGCCAAATTTATTTGCATAGAGTTGTCTGTACTAGTCAATAGGACAAGGATGCATGATCCCCCTTTAGGGAGGCAGCGAATCATGTGGAACAGAAATAGTCTATGATAGTTGTAAGAGAAGGGTGTAAATGGTAGAAAAGGACCTCATACATCAAGGATTTGATCTTGTCCATGTAAATTATGTTGTCCCATATGTTTTCAGAACATCTAATTGTAATTCCCCCTTTTATGACCATAAAGGAGCCAGATAATCCTCGGAAGGGTTTATACATCTAACACAGTTGGCTGAGCACCTGCTTTGGGTCAGGCACTGCTCTGGTGTGAGGACAACGTGGTGGATGAGATAAGCTGGATGACTGGATGCCTGTCCTCATGAAACTCATATTCCAGGAAATGAGGCTGTGTGCAACAGATGAAAGAAAAGGAAATGGGGTGAATTCAAGTAGTGATTTTTTTATTATTTATTTATTTATTTATTTATTTTGGTAGTGGGGATTGAGCTCAGAGGTACACTTGTGACCACTGGGCCACATCCCCAGCCCTTTTTTGTATTTTATTTAGAGACAGGGTCTTACTTAGTTGTTAAGTGCCTCGCCAGTGCTGAGGCTGGCTTTGAACTTGCGATCCTCCTGCCTCACCCTCCCAAGTGCTGGGATTACAGGCGTGTGCCACCGTGCCCAGCAGTGATATTATTTTTTAATAGCATAATGGAATAGGGAAAGTCGTGAACAGCTAAATAACTTGCACAACAACTCCCACAACAGGAAGCCTTTCCTGATGGCCATTCACCACTTCCTCTCTCAATCCCAGACCCTGATATCAACGAGAGTGGTCAGAAAAGGGCTCTCTCTGAGCTGAGACACATGAGCCAGGATTTGAACAATGCACGTGAATCACACAGAGCACCATGTTCCAGGTCCCTGGTCACTACTGTACCCTGATGGCACTGTGTGTCGAGTAGATGGCAGCTTCTACTCAGCATTCAGCCCAGTCTGCTGCCCAACACAAACTAATTTCTGAGCAATTCTTCCAGCAAGTGCCCGGGTCCTGTTGATCTCACAATTACATCTAGAAACACTTAACCATGAGACATTTCAGTGTCCTGGCCACTCGGTGCGGTGCTGCTTCCTCTTAACTTGGTAATCACCACAGCCTGTGCTAAAAAAAAAAAAAAAAAAAATTACATTAAAAAAATAAATTTCTTTGTCAGGCCAGGCTCAAGTTATTGCACCAAAGGAAAGAAAAGTCTCCCAGATCCACTCTTGGTTCTAAAATTTCTACCTTTAGAAAAATCACTGGGATAATGTATGTGGGGGTTAAAGGTGAATTTCTGATGCTCTTCAATGGAGTGGCACCCAGAGAGCTGGGAATGATGGAAATCGGCCCTGACAGTCTCCTAAAATGGATGAAGCCCCAGCAACGTGCTCATGGAACCCGGGAATTACTGTGTTCTCAATTATTACCTAACCAAAGGTCCAACGACCCCCTGAGCAGCATGAAGGGGTGAGATCCAGGACACGAGGCTCAAACAGAGGCTAACCAGAGCCTCAGTCCCCTGTGGTTCCCACCACGCCCGGGCTAGATCTCGGCACCAGCAGCCCACTCGGGGCACATACCCCGTGGGAACGAGAATGGGAAGGAAAGGGTGAGAGGCCGGGAGGACAGACAGAGCTAGGCAGGGAGACGGGCCCCGGGCACCCTCTGTGTCTACCAGCTCCCCCGCCTGGCCTCTCCGAGGAGAAGAAGAAAATGTACAACCTAACTAGTGGATCTCAAACCCCGCTGGTCTTCAGGCTCCTCAAGGAGCTTTGGGAAGACACTGGTTCAGGACCTGCCCCTTGACATGCTGGTTTAGTAGGTCTGTAATGGAACACAGAATCTGAATTTTAATGAACTTCACTACTAGTGACGTTTCTCTTATCTGGTGAAAAGGAATAACAATTTGATCAAGGACTGGTGAGTACAAGGCAAGACATGGGCAGTGTGGGAGGCTGGGTGGGGCTGGAGAGATGGTTTTGTGGACAGCTTGTGTGTCCCCAAGTTCCTAGGATGTGGAAACCCCAGGTTGCTGCTCCTGGCAGTTTGTAAAAGCAAAGCACTTGTTGTTTGTCTTTCCACTATTGCCACAGACTAAATCACAGTAAATCGAACCTATTAACAACCAGATGGCCTTACATTTGTCAGGGGTAAGGCAAGTGCACCCAGCAGCTACGCCTCAGCCTCACGTATACTTGGTGAGTGCCCCCATGGACCACTAACACAGGGGTCTCAGAAGAGAGAAAGCACAGTCTGTCCTTCCTCTGCAGGGGCATAATCTGGAGCCTTTATCCCATGCAAACTTTGCCATTCCTTGGACACTTTTATCTTGGGACCAGCTCCCTCAGGGCATATACCTACTGGGAAAGAGATTTTATTCTCTTTCAAACTTGAAAGAAACTAATCCAAAGAGGTATGGTGGCACACACCTGTAATCCCAGTGACTCGGGAGGCTGAAGCAGGAAGATCACAAGTTCAAAGCCAGCCTCAGCAACCTAGCAAGTCCCTAAACAACTTAGTGAGATGCTGTCTCAAAATGAAAAATAAAAAGGGCTGGGGATGTGGCTCAGTGGTAAAGTACTCCCAGGTTAAATCCACAGTATAAGAAAAAAAGAAGAAGAAGCTGAGCTGATTTAATGATGAAACCTTCCTTCCTGGGAAAAGACTATTATTGCATAAGGCAGGTGTAAGGTGAAGGCCAAGAATATTATGTGTTGATCTTCTAAAATGAGAAATTCCATCAGTGAGATATAAGGGGAGAGAGGAAGGCAGACGTGCCAGTTGCTGCAGAGACCAGGTCAAGAACAGCCTGGAAGCCTAGAAGCAATAGCAGTGCTCCCAAGGCAAGAGGGAGAGGGGACAGCAGCCACTTTCCCCCAGCCCCTGCAGCGGAACTGTAGCCTGGAGAAATGGATGGGATCGAGAACTTGACAGAGCCCTGACACGCTGGAGACAACGCTAACAGGTTTCCTGCAGCTATTAAGGAAATCGGTTTTAAGGAGTAGAGATTTAATTTGAAGATAGAATCTTTTGAGGCAGCTTTAACCTTCGAGGTTTTATATGATTGTGAGCCCTCTGCTGCATGGAGAGATGCCGAGCTCCTGCCAATTACAGCATCCGCTCTATTTCCTGTTTTAGTAGCGTCCAAAGAGCGCTTGACTTGGGGTCTGAAAACTTGTGTTAGAGTGGCCTGAGTAAGTCATGTGATCATTCTGAGCACACTCTCCTTGCCTGTAAAGTGAGTCTCTCGACTCTCCCCCTCCGCCTTCCCAGTTTCTCACAAGTTCCAGTTTATCACAAGAACTACATGGAAATTGGAAAACACCTTGAAAAGCATATGCTATATTATAGAAACAGAGTGCTGTCCCCTGGTGTGGCCACACCTGAAGCTGTCAGTGAGGGGGCCCTGGACAGTGCTGTGACAGCACACTGCTGGACAGTGACCTGCAGCCAATCCTTGAGCTAGGCGTGAGTGCATCTCCAGAGGGGCCTTGATGCAGGCCACCCAACCCCAGCGCTCTTCCTAGTGATCTTCCTGATAATCTGAGATGGGGCTTTAGACGAAGGGGGTTTTGATGAGGCTACCGTGTCACCTTCCTTCTGTGCCTTGCCGTCTCTTACCATCTCACTTTCCCCGTGGTAGGATGTCACACCTGCGGTGTACTAGTTCTGCCACTAGGGGGCACTGCAGTGACTGACCCATGAAGCCCTCCCCAACCTCTCCAGGGCTAATAAGGTTCAAGGAAGCCCATCAGGGGCCCAGAAGATCACTGTATTTACAGAGCACCCAAACCACCCTTTCTTGCACGGCTAGCTGTGCCTTTAACATGCTCTGCCAGCCCCTGCAATCCGGAAGGCTCCTCCAGTGGGCTTTCGGCTTCTTGACTTGCCAGCTAAGCACTAAAATTTTGTTCTGAAGCTAAACTCTCCAAGACACATGATTTAAGCTTCTCTTTCAGCTAATTAGATATTGTTCTACAAATTGGGCTGTTCTCTCTGAAAGATGAGCTGCAATTTACTTTCCCTGCCCTCTCCTTAAACTTAAAATGAACTGTAAAACATGGCCGTTTGCTTGTTTAGTACAATCAGGAGATTATTTTGTGCAAGGAATAGATATCCATCTTCTTGCTAATGCTGAGCTTGTTTGGGCATTCCTTAATGGCTGCTATGAAAATGACGAAAGCTTTGCTTAGATCTCTTTTGCCCTTTCAAAAGACGGACCCCATGGTGATTTGTTGGCCCATACATCTGCCATCATCCCCTGAGTGACCGATCACAACTGCATTAACACATCTTCACTCCGAGAGGGGGAGGTCTTCACTGCCCCCATTTTACTGATAAGAAATTTGATCTCCAGGAAGTCAGGCCATTTGCCCACAGCCAAACAGCTGGGTACATAGAGGCCAGATGATGAAGCCACACTTTCATCCTCAGATCCCTTAAATCTATTGTCTCAAGAATCCAGTGTGCCGCCGGGCATGGGCGCGGTGGCGCACGCCTGTAATCCCAGCACTTTGGGAGGCTGAGGCAGGAGGATCGCGAGTTCAAAGCCAGCCTCAGCAATGGCGAGGCACTTAGCAACTCAGTGAGACCCTGTCTCTAAATAAAATACAAAAAAAAGGGCTGGGGATGTGACCCAGTGGTCGAGTGCCCCCGAGTTCAATCCCCGTACCAAAAAAAAAAAAAAGAATCCAGTGTCAGGTGAAGACTTGAGGAATGCAAACTGATGCAGAGCTCCACGCCCACCCAGCTCGAATCCACTGAGGGTTTCTTACGACTCTGGAAAAAATACCAACCATGACGTCCTTTGAAACCTTCTGGGGCCCAAGGGGCTCTCATACATAGTGGGAGAAAGGATCTTTTCTGGAAATTGCCTCTTTTCTTGTGCAGGGGGCCGAGTATTCTCTCATCCTCAAGACTGTGCCCAGCATTTGATGAACGGAGACACTCTGAGTGGAGTCTACACCATCTTCCTCAATGGGGAGCTGAGCCAGAAGTTGCCAGTATACTGCGACATGACCACAGACGGGGGTGGCTGGATCGTAAGTACACACAGCTGCTCTCCTTGCATGCAGATATCCTTGGTGTTGCAATCTGCCTAGCTCAGCATCTGTCGGCCGATCGTCACCATCCATCTGGGCATCCTTTCACCCACAACTCCCTGTCCCTCTCTGAGCCCTTCATTGCCTTCAGAGCCTTCGATCGGTAGCCCAGTGGTAGATTTAGCCAGGCAGAGGCGAGGATCAGCATATCCAGGCTGCAGTGATGTGGCCTAAGGAAGGGCCGGGATGGCTGCCTTCCCTCCTGCTCCTTCTGCAAGGAGAGTGCAGGCAGGAGGGTGCTGGGGAAAGGGGGCATGGCCAGAGCCCAGGAACCTGCCTGCTGGGCGCTGCAGCTGTAATAAAGCACTGAGGAGGGTCCTCCTGCAGAAGAGGGGCCTCCCTGGCCAGGCAGTGAGCTTCCTTCTCTTGGAGGGTCACACATGGGGGTGCAGATGAGGGGCAGAACTTGGATAGCCACCTCCAGTCACAAGAGCCTTCCCTGGCCTCATCCTTATCCAGACACTGGTTCTCTCCGAGAGCTGTCAAAGCCCTCAGGAAGCACCACTTACTGTCACCGCCCCCTTTCACGGCTAACAGGCCAGGACAGAGCTGAAGGAAAGGGGTGGCCTCCCTCATGACCACCTCTCCAGGCAGGCTGCTGTGCAGATGGAGCAGTAGCTGCCTGGTGCAGATGGAAACGGCCTCCCTCCACCCCCGCGTGTCCCCCACCAGCGCTGCTGCCGCACAGCACCGGATTCCTCGTGGCGCAAAGTGGGTCGTTTTTGAATAGAGTGAAATGGTGACTGTGCTCGTAACAGCCACTCTTGGGAGGCATTTTCTTTTATGTTTCTGACATATTTGTGCCTCCTTCTTAAAGCATAATTGGAAATTGAAGCCGAGGCTGATGTATTGGAGGTTAAATGAAATTAGCACTTAAACAGCGCAGGATGTGAATGATGTGCGGTGGCTTTGGCTGCACTAAGGCGATGACAGTTACCAGATGATTTGAAGCTGCTTCTGCTCCTTTGGAGAGAAATGCTTTCCACCGCACTCTGTGACACAAAAGATTAATTTGAGAGTCAGACCTATTTCCCCTGACTCTTTGGGGGTTTGATATGTGTCCTGAATCCTGTCTACATGGGAAGGGGTGCAAATTAGCGTCAACGTCACCCCTCAGCCTCGTCACCAGGGGCCTCTGAGCTGCAAGAGAAGGGCTGTGAGCATCTCCCACGAAGCCTGCTGTGTGGATCCCGAGCTCTGTTCTGAGACCTCCCTCACCCGGGATCTTTGTCACGGCCCATATGGAGCCCCGTTGCATCAACTTATTCAGTTTTATTCGCAGTCTCTTTTCCTGATCGTCCCCCCCCCCCCTTCCCACTTCTCCCTCCTCTCCACAGGTATTCCAGAGGCGGCAGAATGGCCAAACAGATTTTTTCCGGAAGTGGGCTGACTACCGCGTGGGTTTCGGGAACCTGGAAGACGAGTTTTGGCTAGGTAACGCCTGTGTCCCGTGGTGCCCTGGGGTGCGGCTCTGGCTTTTGGTCCAGTTTGCTCCTTTCCGCGTCCACCTGGAATTCTCCGAAAGCCCGCGTCCGCTGAGCGGCTGGCGCCTGCAGATTGCTTTCAGGACCCCCTGCTCTGTTTGGCTCCACTATTGATCTGTTTTATCTAATTGTGGTGTTTTCCTCTTTGCTCTGTCTCTTCCCATCCTCCTTACTAGTCTCTTATGCTGATGGGTCTCGACATGAGGCAGCTACAAAGAGAGGGAGCTGCCAGGCAGGGGAAGGGGCACTGGGGGCAATGGGCAGGCTGGCCTCGTCTCAGAAGCCAGGAGACCCGCCAGGGACATGAGGCCGGTCACTCCGCCAGGCTCCTTGGAGCATGTCATTACCTGACCTGGAAGGAGAAGGAACAGATGAAAATGGCATTAAAAGTGAGCAGCGGTTTCTTGGAGGTCTGACGCAGCAGGAGGCTTAGAGGGAGAGGGGACCAGCCTGAGACAGTGAAGAAACACTGGAGCCAGGCAGGGGACCCGGTGTCTGTTCATGATGCCCGCACCTGCCACTTGGTCAGATTTCCACAGTGACTGATAAAGGCGGGCAGAGGAGAAGGCAGAGAATCAAGTCCCATATTGGTGGTCTCCTCTCTTCCTCCCCGCCACCATCTCCTCCAGATGGGCCTCACCATCTGCCCGGGATGCCCAGGTAGCAGCCCCTGACCTCCAGGGCCTCCCCATTGCCCACAGAGCCTCCTGAATGATCTTCCTCACTCCCCACATCTGAGCAAGGGCCAAGCCCTCCGTGAACCCTTTCCAGCGACTCCCCATCACATCCAGGGGAGGGCTGAACAGCTTGGGCACAGAACAAGGCCTCCCCGGGGATCCCGCTCTCCACCACCGCCTACCTCCCTGCCCTTCCTGGCTCAATGCCAAACTCCAGATTGCTCTCAGAATCTCTGAGGGGCCTCTGCAAGAACACTCTCGGCCATTCCCCCCACACGCCCTGGGTATCCAGTCACCTATATGCAAAGTCCAGCTAAGCACCCCTTCCTCCATAGGACCTGTCCTGACCATTTCCTCACCTGTCACCTGTGGGAGAACTGGCTCTCCTCTACCTGTTGTGGCCCAAATCATAGCATCTCTGTCCCTTTCTGTCCCTCTTGACTATACTGTGTAAGCTTTGCTCTGGGCTGGGCCACACCATACCCATCTTCCAACACCATTGTCTATGGCCATGCCTGGGGACAGTAGGTGCCCACAGTACAGATGTCAATCATCAGTGATAACCATCTGTGAATATCTGTTAGATAACCAAATCTGTGTTTGCCAATGTAGGTAATAAAAACAAAAAAAAAAAGGTAAAAACCATATAAACACATTGAGAAAGAAGTCAAATAAGAAAATGTGCTTACCTTTTTGTGATATCAGAGACTGAACCCATGGTACCCTACCACTGAGCAACATCCCCAGCCCTTTTTATTTTTTGAGACAGGGCCTCGCTAAGTTGCTGAGGCTAGCCTTGAACTTGTGATCCTCCTGCCTCAGTCCCCAGAGTTGCTGGGATTACAGGTGTGCAACACTGCAACCGGCAAATACGAAAACCTTTAAAATATTTGCAAATACTTGGGAGGCAAGTGTGATGTACATGAATCAATGTATCCATAAGCAGATAGGACTACGTTTCCCAGGCCTAAGCCAAACCAGTTTCATGGTTTTTGTCAAATCTGTGAAATATATAAACTATTAGGAACCCAAATTTTATATGTATCACTTTTTTATTTGGTTAAATCTATTTGTTAAAAAAAAAAAAGCTTTACAGCATTGCCAAAAAAGGAAATCTGGTTATCATGTGTCGTAAGTAAAAGGAAGCCTCAAAAATAAATGCAAAGAAAAGAAAACAATACTATTAACTCAGAGCTCCATCCAGGGACTTCGGGCCCATTGTGGTTGCTGGTGGTGGTCTGAAAATGGAGGTGGGAAATTGTTGGGAGTTAATCCACAAAGTGCTAGCACCAAACTGAGATTGGGAATTGAGGTCAGGGTCAAGGTCAGGGTCAGGGTCAGGGTCAGGGTCAGGGCTCTTCCTTCAGCTCTGAAGAAGGACTGAGACAGAATTTAGAAATACCTTTCCCAGCCAGGTGCGGTGGCACACGCCTGTAATCCCAGCACTTTGGGAGGCTGAGGCAGGAGGATTGCACGAGTTCAAAGCCAGCCTCAGCAATGGCGAGGCACTTAGCAACTCAGTGAGACCCTGTCTCTAAATAAAATACAAAAAAGGTCTGGGGATGTGACCCAGTGGTCAAGTGCCCCTGAGTTCAATCCCTGGTACCAAAAAAAAAAAAAAAAAAAAAGAAAAAAAAAAGAAATACCTTTCCCCTGCAGTTCAAGGTTATTTCATGCCTGTTTTAGTTAGCTTTTTTTTTTTTTTTTTTTCCCTGCTGTGACTAAAGATCTGACCAGAGCAATTTTAGGGGAGGAAACGTTTATTTGAGGGCTGTGGGTCAGCGACTCAACAAACACCAGTCAAATAGCCTTCCACTTGCAATCGATGTAAAGCTTTACATCACAAACAGGATAAAGAAGCCAAAAGATCTGGGTGACCCTCAGTCAAGCATTTCACCTCTCTGGACTTAAGCTTCCCCTTCCACGAAACAAAGAGGACGGCTGGAGTAAGCTCTGATTCCCTCCACTGCTGCAACTCTTTGATTTTAAATCATGGCACACTCCGGTAGCTATCAGATGTCCCAGCAAAGCAAGAAGTAGGCAGATAGAAATCAGAACTCGAAGGTCACCAGCAAGGTAGGGCAAGGAGTCAAATGTTTGGGCAGAGAGGTCAAAATCAGACCGTCCCAGGGCAAGCGGGCAAGAAAATATATATGAGAAAATATCACCACGTGGGACCTGGACTCCACCCAAATTGTGGACTTACAGGGCCTTGCACCTTCCAAGAATCCATGAACCTGAGGTCAGGGGTGCTTAGAGGCCGAGGAGATGGTATGTGAGTAGAGGGAACTGGCCAGAAGACCGACAACAAGGCATGATGCAAGATATAGCGGGTAGAGTAGAGAGAAGGGAACAGAGACCGAGAGCAAGAGAGAGGCTCCTGAGCCTATGATAGCGGTTAAATCCAGATAAATTCATCACGAGTTGACAATATTGTCCAGTGGGAAATGCCTCTGCTACACCCAGCACCCCAGCTTACCAACACAGCACATGGCAGAGCACAGGTCGTTTCCCACTGTGATTAGCTGGTGGCGGCTGAGTGCTGTGGCCAGCACTGAGAGACAGTGTACCCACAGCAGAGCACTCACCCAGCCAAAGACCCAGACCCAAAGCACAGTTGCCGCTGGGTGCGTACAACTTTCACGCCACTGTAAAGTCAGGAGATCGCAAGTTGGATCACTGTAAGTCAGGTGCTAGCTGAATTCCCTGACCTGGTTCTGGAGGTCCCGGGAGGCCTGGAAGCAGACAGAAGGAGGGACGGTGTGATGAAAGATGAATAGAGCCCTTTCTGCAGACCACAGGACACGTGAGGACGTTGGGACCCCTGGGCTGCTCTGAATCCGTCTGATCGGCGATTCTACCTCTTGCTTCCCACTGCCCACGCCACAGGCTTCAGGCCGTGCAATGCCTCTCGTCCTTTTCTTTCCATACCACGACTTGTCGTAGAAGATGGCAAGGGACAGGCCAGGAGTCCTGAGGCTTCGAGTGTGTCAGTTATGGGGACAGCACTGGGTGTTGGCACCCTGCTGCCTGGTGGCACTCCTCAGCAGCACCGGGCTGGCCTCTTTGCAGGAGGAAAGTAATCGGGCAGGGACGGTTGGGTAACAGCCCCGGAAGGGCTGAGGGCAAAAGCAATCTGGAGGCCCTTGTCTTCCCTGTACCATCTGTGCCAAGGTCACAGTCACATTTCCCCTTCCACTTCCACAGCTGCCCGAGGCCGGCTCAGGGCACTCTCTGCTCTCCTCCCCAGGGCTGGACAACATACACAGGATCACGTCCCAGGGCCGCTACGAGCTGCGTGTGGACATGCGGGACGGGCAGGAGGCGGCCTTCGCCCACTACGACAAGTTCTCCGTGGAGGACAGCAGGAGCCTGTACAAACTCCGCATCGGAAGCTACAACGGCACTGCGGGTACCTGTGGCCCCAGGGCTCTGGGCGTGCAGCAGGAAGGCCCCTGGGTTCTAGGCCTGAGCTGCATGGGAGAGTAGGACCACCCACAGGGCTCTCTGCTAGCCAGAAAGGAGGGCTGGACCGCTGAGAGTCGCTGGCTCTGGTCCCAGCCCTGACCCCTCCGGTGACCCGAAACCTGTTTATCAAGATTTGGGGCCGGGCGCGGTGGCGCACGCATGTAATCCCAGCACTTGGGAGGCTGAGGCAGGAGGATCGCGAGTTCAAAGCCAGCCTCAGCAATGGCGAGGCACTTAGCAACTCAGTGAGACCCTGTCTCTAATAAAATACAAAAAAAAGGGCTGACCCCAGTACCAAAAAAGAAAACGATTTGGTTTCCTCATCTGGAAAATCATAAGCTGTCCATCCCACTTCACAGTGCAGACAGGAACAAAAGTCAGTAAATGTCATGAAAAGTGCCTTTAACAAGTTTTTAATGAAGAAGCGCAGTGTGAGAGGGAAGGCGTGCTTTCCTTAGCTAGGTCAGCCGGTGTGGACTCTTACCCAGAGACAGCGGAAGCAGCTCTCCCCGGGCAGGATCTCCCCCTGCAGTGATGATCTAAGACAACCTTTCAGTAATGAAAATAATACAGATCCCCCCAGATCCCCCCCACACACACTCCCAGAGATGCCCTCTCCTCCCATCAAGGAGCGAAGGACAGTCCTTAAGTGTCCCCCTATGGCCACGTACGTTGCTTTCCTTCCTTCAAGAGAGCCACATGCACTGTCAGGTTTTCCATGTAGATTTTTATGGCATTTCCACTGAGCAGACAAACCCGCTCCGGGAGCTCTGTGGCATTAGTAGTTCTATCAAGACACGGCATCAGTCTGCTTCTCAGCCTCTGCCAGTCTGTTCCTTATTTCCTGTTATAACATATTTCATAAAGCCTGTTGTGCCAGATATTCTACTGTCTGGGACAGGGAGTTACTGGCTCTCATTAGCTCCAATTTCAGGGCTAAATGTTGGTGTTTAATTTTAGCAACATTTTTTATGCCTCTTGGAATTAACAAGAGCATCAAGGCGTTGCCCTTCCAATTACTGCTCTGGCTCAGTTACTCCTGTCTTCAGCCAGGTATTATAACTCCAAAGAGAAGGCACACTTCCTTTTGTTGCTGTTCATATCTGAGATCATTCGCAAGGGCTGTCAGACAAGCCCAGCCAAAGGTCTAATTTGCCACACTTTGAACATAAAATAGCCATTGAAATGGACATATCAAACAAAATGTCAGACTAAATCATTTCAAAAATAACCAGATGCTGTTCACTCCCTGGGATTAGAACTGCGCCTGTAGGAAAGCCATTCTAATTCCCCTGGAGGAAGAGCGGCGAGCCCTTCCACTTCCGTGCCTGTCCCCTCCTTCCCTCCCTCCCTCCCTCCCTCCCTCCTCTTCTGCAAGCCTAGGCTTCACCTGTCTAGCTGGGGCCCAGTCCCTGCTGCCTCTGGCCAGCCCTGTCTCCCTGCCAGGCCCCCCGGAGGACAGAACCTGTGGACTCCCTCCCACTCTCCTGTGTCAGAGGCAAATCCTGCCAACAGCGACGCTGGTTGTTATAAATTGATTATGACTCATTCCTTGCCTTGAACGTTCAGCCCATCTTCTCGAAAAGATGAAATCCTGGCTTGCTGCAGCCGCCCCACCTCGGCAGCTCCACAGGCAGGTTCCTCCTGGACCCAGGGAGGAGAGGCCCTTCCCCTTCTTTCTGGCTTTTCTGATATTGCTCGATCCCCTTGACCTTAACCTTGAGTGTTGCTGGTTTTTACTGGTCCTACTGGCAACAAGCTGTGCTGGGGCCTCCAGTCCAAGTTCAGCCCTTTCTCCTCTTACCCTTTTCTCAAGGAACCAACTTACCAGACTCTAGGCAGGGATCTACTTGGATAAGAACTGAGAATTCCAAATCAAGTTATCAATAAGAGCTTGTTGCACAACTCCTAAACGTTTACTGTGCGCGTCGTGGATACCCAACAAAAGCACAAGAATTAAACATCCAACTAAAACAGAAACCATCAGGTAGCTACTCACCACACCATGAAGGGCATCCCCTTCTTGTTTAAGAGGTGCTCAGAGAGGCGGCTGAGGAAGGAGCCTGATGGCTGCTGCATTTGGTGGGGGTGTCCGTGGTGAGGAAAATGTCCCTGGGTGAGAAGCCACAGAAGGAGAAGCTCATGCGGAGGGGGAGGCTGCGATGGGCCACGGGGCAGAGTGTGAGTTCAGAAGGAACAGCAAGAAATCGGTGGAGGAGGGGAGCCCCAGCCTCAACGGCCCCTACATCGAAGGAGCAAATTGAGTCTTAGCATGGTGGACGGCGGGGAGCCCTTGTAAGTCCTGAAGGCGTGATAGCAGTGGGGTTCTAGGAAGGTCACTGGATCAGGATAACGTAAATTTGAGCAAAGAACAGAGAGCCACTTAGTGGCTGCTGCCCAAGCCCTTGATAGGAGGTGACAGGGCTGAGAGAAAGTCCAACAGTGACCAGGAGGGGAGTGCCGAGACTCAGCTCATGTTCTGATACGTGAGATGATGCATGAGGCAGAAGTGGGGAGGGGAGACAGATTCGGGGAGAATGTCAAGACCAAAGTCAGGAGCACGTCTAAGACGGCGACTGGCAGCATCGGAGCAGACGCTGGAGAGGACTGTCCCAGCGGGGTAACGGGGTGAATCCTAGGCTGCCGAGGGGTAATCAGGGTGCGAAGATGGCGTGAAGTGAAGCCCAGGGGTGGAGTACTCACCCAGCACGCGTGAGGTCCAGGGTTCAATCCCCAGTACTGCAAAACAAACAGACAAATAAAATAAATAGGCAAATAAGAACCCTTGGAGATGCTGAAGTGGATGGACTAGAGACAAGGGCATGTGGCTTTAGGGACTCCCACAGCCCATGAGGTCAGCTTCCCTGTAAAACGAAGATCCGCTGGCCAGGAGCTCAGCTGTGGTGGGATGCTCTGGGGACAGTGAGCAGCCACTGCGGGCACAACTCGGAAGCCACAGGATCAGAACCCAGCCTCACAGCAAAAGGCAGCTTTGGAGGCAGCTAAGGTCATTTATACTCCATCAACTGCAAAAGTCCCCCTCTGAACTCCCCAGCCACAAATCCTCCCCCAACTCCCCCCAGTCGTTACACACAAATGACAATATGACCCCCACCTCAAACCTTCAATTCACACAAGCCCCCTGCGCAATGTCCCCAACGAGAGCTCACCCAGCCCCGGCACGCTGGAGAACAGGAATCTCGCCACAGCTCTAAGCTCTTGGGAACAGCTCAGATATTTAGAGAATTTCTCCTGTATGTTCAGCCTCTTTAGTCTATACTCACTAGTCCATATACTTCCCCACAGAACTATTTAATGCTTCTTTTTCTCAATAGTCTGTCAGATATTTGGCAATGGTGATCATGGACCTGTCTCCCCCTTGAGTCTGCTGTTCCCAAGATACAACCCCTGGTCCCACCTATCCTTTGACACAGTCCCGATGTTTCCATTTTCCTGTTTCCTGTAGATGGCATCTCTGGTTTCCTAGTGTCCAAGTTCTCGCAGCACCAAGTTCTGAACATGGGTTTGGGGCACGGTCTATCAGGGTGGTGAGTCTGGCCCAAGCCAGCCTGAACCTACCCAAGGGAGACCCGGAGAGGTCCGACCAGCATGGCTCATCACTGTATCCCCTGGAGACAGGAGGAACCACGATTGCGCTGAGTCCCAGGCAGTGTCCCTGTGCCTGGAGGAAGCAGACGGGGTGTGGAGAGGAGCTGTGTGGATGGTTCTCAGCAAAGGGCCAGGGAATGGGGAGATGGGCTGGAGAGGGCAGCATGGAAGTTGTCACCCTGGGGGACATCAAGTCAGGGAGAGCTTAGCAGAGCCACAAGGGACAGAGTGGAAGGTTCGTGAGAGTTCCACAGGTGGGGGAAGTTCCCCTGGGAGTGGGCCCGATGTCCCGAACCACTGTCCAGAGAGGCAAGTGGGACAGCCTCACAGATGTGCTTCCTTGCAGGGGACTCCCTCAGCTATCACCAGGGACGCCCATTCTCCACCGAGGATCGAGACAATGACGTGGCAGTTACCAACTGCGCCATGTCATACAAGGGAGCATGGTGGTATAAGAACTGCCACCGGACCAACCTCAACGGGAAGTACGGGGAGTCCAGGCACAGTCAGGTGGGTGCCGCTCCGCTGCTGTTAGGGGCGGCCCAGAACGTGGAACCCACGGCCTTTAGCTCTGTCTTAAGTGCCCACCTGAGTCCAGCATTTCCCTTATGAAAAAAGAGACACTTAAGAGTCTTGATAAAGGACTGCCACAGAGAGAGAAGTAATGCTCAGAATGGGGCAGAGACAGGACAGGGCAGGAGCCAGCGGGAGGAGGGAAAGCCCACACCTGCGAGTGGCACCACCCAGAGGCCGGAGGGGAAGACGGCTCCCACTTCATTTCCCCGTGGAGGGAGCTTGCCAACGCTGGGGACAACTTCACAGGCTCAGCTGCATCCTAAGAAGGGACCCAGGAAGGGAGAGATCAGAAATAGACTGTTTCCCCCCCCCCAACACTGCATATCCACTGACGGAGCTGGGTGGGAGGGAGACCGCCCAGCCACCTAGGACTTCCCAGGGTGGACACTGAAAGGCCACATCCAAGGAAACCCCTTGGTTCCTGGCAAACCCAGATGGTTAGCCATCCCAGGTGGACACCACCCCGGCCTCCCAGCAGGAGCAAGCAGTCAGTTACTCTCTTCAAAATGCCTCCACACTATCAGGATTGTAAAATTCACCACCATGTATCCACCCATGCATGCAACTCCTAAAAGTCAGAATGTCAAGCTGGCTGGCGGTAAGGAATAATCTGCAACATGTTCCCAGTGAAGACCAGGCCACCGGCAGGTGGAAAGGGAAAGCTGGACAGAGGGTCCACTCCTCTGGCTTTATTGGCAACTCAGCCCCAAAGCTCCAGCTAAATCCACATCTGGGACCCCCTGCGCCCATCCTTCCCCTTCTTTTCATCAAGGGAAGGGTGACCTGACATGCCTCTCTCTCTCATGCCCAGGGGATCAACTGGTACCACTGGAAAGGCCACGAGTTCTCCATCCCCTTCGTGGAAATGAAGATGCGGCCCTACAACCACCGTCTCACAGCGGGGAGGAAGCGGCGGGCCTTACGGTTCTAAGCAGTGGGCAGTTGATCTTTCTGTCATTTGTTTGTATTTTATAATATGCCACAAGGGGGGAGGGTCATCATGATGTGCTTTGCAACATATTCAGAGTATTTGGAGGAAGCAGGGCGCAGCAGGAATCAGGTGACCACCATCGCTCATAGTTTCTGCTGCCTTGGAGCCTGACCCGGCTCGGTCTGCACTGGCCCTCCTCACCAGTCATCCCTGCCCTTCCCCTCCTTTCCCCACAAGGAGGAAACGTTTGCTTGAAAGACCACTTCGAAGGCAACTCGTGGAGTGCAGATTGCTGCAGTGACGGGCGGGCCTTCTTATTCTAACCTGCTTCTGAGATGCCTCCACCTTCCAGGTAGCCTTGATCTGGCCATGGCCTTCCATGGCCAGGTGGTCACACTGGCCCAGAGAAGATGCCTCAGCAAGGGAGCTTGGCCAACAACTCCCCTGAAGAGGGCAGAAACCAACCACACCCTGACCTGAGTCCACACCTGGCCGGAGTCCTTCAGAATGGGCCCAAGATCCTCCTCTCTGCCACTCTCACTTTTTAAGAGCCGCAGCCTCTTCCCAGCCTGCTTAGCTCTGTCCCTACCGACAGTCTCCTTAGACCCCACAGTCCCACCCACCCAACAGCTATTCTGCAATCAGTTCCCAAGGCGTTGCCTGCTCCTGGCCCTGGGTTGTGTGGTGGCTGTGTCCCCATGAGTCTCAAGCCACCGTCCATGCCTCAGGTCACCCAGTCTGTAGTTTGCTTGGCGGCAGGAAGGAGAGATGGTTTTGTTTCTAAGCCTCTGGGTGGGGCATCCAGGAAAAGACAGAAATGGCATCAGGGCGCCTGCCCCGGAGATGACAGGTTCAATGGGAAACACAGCCTTTGCCCAGCTCCATTATCTCCATTTCCAGTCTGATTTATCATGGACATTTTTAAAAAATTGCAAACAGAAGGCCTTATTTCTGTCTTCTGCCAAGCTCTCCTTGGTGTAGGCGACTTAATAAGAGTCAGGAAAAGAAGTTATAAGACCAGTCAGCCATTCATCCCCCTGACAGGTAGTCCTGGGAGGAGGCGGGATGTTTGTTTTAGGAGGTTTTGTTTTATTTTATCTTATTTTATTTTATTTATTTTATTCCTGTGGGAAACAGAAAGGAGCCCTTAATGAGTCGAGGTCACGGGAAGTCTTTCTCCATCTTCCTTTGTTATAAATGAACGGTACCAGAGGAGACAGCACATAGAAATCTCAAGGTGGGAAGGAAGGAGTGGGCCTGTTTCTGGGACGAGAGGTGCTGCCTGCACCAGATGGCTGGGTTTTTAACCCAGGAGAGCTGGAGGCTCTAGAAGCTGTGGCCTTTCAACTTCCCCTCGACACCAAATGCCAGGTGCCGCCTTCCCTCCCAAGTCGGGGCCGCCGTCTCCCTTTCCTCTCCCACGCCTTAAGATCCCTATTCTGTTCTGGGCAGGGCCATGTTTGTCAAACACGGGCATCGTGCACCTCTGCCAACCAGTTACTGGAGAAGCCTGAGATCTGGCGACTTTCTGATAGAAATAGCCACGCTCTGACCAAGCTTTGATGATTCCCAAGGGACATTCCCTTCTGGTGTTAAGAGGATGAAGTCTGCCTGCCATTTACTGTAGCCTCTTCCTTTTGTAGGCTCCAACAAGGCCTTGTCCACTGCTGGGACAAAAAAAAAATGTAGGTGGTGTTTTCATTTCTCAATTCACCATGGGCTTCACAAAACTAAGAGAGGGGGAAGAGAAGCTTGTCAACTTAATAAGATTCGGGCAGAGCAGGACAGCCATGGAGAGGGGGAGGCACAGTGGATGCCAAGTCCAAGAGCCCTTGCCATGTCCCTAGCTGCATGACATTTGGGGGAGGGTGTTTCACGTCTCCAGGCCTCAGTTTCCTCGACTGGTGAATGAGAGACCAGAAAAAAATGTCAACGTCTCTTTCAATTTTCACAGTCAATATTGCTAGTGCAGGGCCTGAAACTCCACGAGATTGGTGAGAACACAGTGAGGTCATGAAAACCTGCCAGAAGCCGTGTGGAGGGAGGGCAGGGCAGAAAGAAGAGAGGAAGGAAGGCAGGTAAGAAGGAAGGAAGGGAGGAAGGGGGATGGATTCAGAAGCCAGAGGTTACATGCATACACACACACACACACACACACACACACACACACACACACGCTGCAGCGAAGACCACGCCAAGGAAAAAGCTGAACCGTGTCTGAGAGCCGAGCTGGGAACTGGGTGTGCCGGCGCCGCCCACCTCCTCAAGGGGACCGGACTGGAACTAGAGTGTGTGTCGTCAGTTCAGGGGAAAGCCAAGAGACATCCACGGGAACCAAGACCTGCCTTTCGTTGGAACCATTTTACACCATGGGACGTTTTTATAAATAGCATCGGCAACATTGCCTAGATTCATTTGAAAGAATGGCAAAGCAAGAAAGGGACTTCAAAGATCAGCTTACCCGACCCTCTGTAAAAGGATTCATAAGTTCCTTCCGTTCAGGAGAGTGATCTCCTCATGAGTCTTTACCATTTTCAGGGGACTCTGTTCCACTGTCTTCCTGAGACCCGTGGTCAACTTGACTCAAACCTTCTTAACTCGACTCACTTAACTTCTTTGCTGAGCTTCTTACTGAGAAGCGGCTTCCGGAGCTGCTTAGCTGATCCGTTCCTCGGCATCCTGTTCCTCCAAGCACCTGAGATTCTCCCGGAGAAGGACGCAGGACGCGCCGCAGCAGCCTGCGGCTTCCCACAGGACTTGGAAGGAATGCAAGTGGACCCTGCCAGGAAAGCAGTCTAACCACAGACACAGCGTGGACTCCTCCACCAGAACCCAGGAAACCACCCCACAAGATCCAAGAGCAGCTCCCAGAGACTGCGGAAGACTCCCCACCCAGAGCTGGAGGAGAAAGGTTGTTTTCCAACATCTTGAGCTCACTTTGTCCAGGGCTGCTTCTAGAAGGTGAAGAGGTCATCTGTGACGCGAGACATCAGGGATGACAAACCTGCGGAACAGAGGAGGCTCGCTGAGAGTGACCACAAGGTGGCGCTCGGGACACCAGCCACCTCCTGAAACCCCAGGGAAGCTTTCTGGGGACTGAGGACCCCAGGGTCCCCCTGGCTTCCAGAATTCAGAGCAACCAGTCACCCAGGGCTGATTTGTAGGGAAGGTTGATTTGTAAAAGCACAATAACAAAATGGCAGCAAGGAAATGGAGAACAAACTTCTACAAACCCTGAATCCCACCCGGCCCCTCACCTACTCCACCCCTCAAAGTGGAGGGACGCCTGCTTCCTTCCACCAGCCAGCTCTCTGCAGGCGGGAAACCGCCATTTCAAAGACAGACGTGAAGACTCGGGGTTGCCGACGAGCTCGGTGCCCAACCAAACAACCTAAACGCATTTTTATTCTTAAAAATCTAGTTCCAGAACAGATTACAGATTAAGGGACAGAAGGTCATTATGGGATCGTTTCAAAAGCTGTTTTTAAAGCATCAGTTGAGAAAGCATTTGTGAGCTCCTCTTAGTCCTTTTCTCTGGAAAAAGAAAACTGAAACCTGTGAGAACACCAGATGCACCAAACTGAGGGGCTTGAAAAAGACCGGCCAGTGACCTGGATTTGGGGCATGGACAGTTCTTTCTCTCTTTTTTTTCTTTTTTTTTTGTCTTTTTTTTTTTTTTTTCTTCCACCCAGAATTTCAGGAAAGGTGGAGCCATGTGATTTTCTACTTACTTTCTTGTCACCAGACTCCTAGTCAATCTAACTCCTTTGTTCCATTTCTTTCCCTCCAAAAGCAGGGGGAGGGGGCTCACCGTCCACCTCTATTCGCATGTCACCATCCACTCTTAAAACTTTGAAAAAGACACTGAAAGATTCAAACTTAGTTCAATTTCACACACTCCGCAGGACGTGGATAATTTGTTTTCACTTGTGCTCAAGATTTAAAGAAGGGTCTTGGGGACTTTGGAGGCCGGGGATGGATTTATGAAGCTTGGAGCCCAGCCTCTCATCCAGACACCGGGGAGCTGCATCTTCCCCTAAGATCCCGGAGTGGTCCACTTCCTTCTAGGATAGGTGACAAGCAGGCGCTAGCCTTTGGGGGAAGGTGAATTGAGGGGCTGGAGAGGCTGGTCACCTCTCTCTAGCTGCATTGCAGGGTCCTTTGAGAGCATTTCTGAAATCTTTGGCTGACTGCTTCCTTTGCTTCTCCCTTAAGTCAGCGTCTCACATCTGTAATCAGGTTTCCCTCAACTATCAAAATTCCTCAACCTGGGAGTTTTGATACAACTGGGCCAAATGAGAACTCACAGTCCAAATGAAAACTTCCCAAATCAAGCGGAGGAAAAACAAGTCTCGGATCCTTTAAGAGTGTATGTTGGTGTGGATTCAGGTTGCACTGGAAAACTCCAGCCCATTCCAACCGTATCTCCACTGATTTAAACCAGTTCTGTACTTGTCGAGCTCTGAGAAACAGCTAGGAAGAAGGAGAAATTAAAGATCTAATAAAAGAAGCGGATGGATCATTGGAGATTAAAATTAAGACTTCTCCAGATGGCCTCACATTAAAAATGCAGAGACCAGGCACGAGTGGCCGTGACAAAGGTGACAGCATTGGCTTCCCCAGCCAGATCTCCTCGGGTCACCTGCCTCACTTGAGGAAAAACCAAGGCACCCGAGGAGGCCTTGCTTCCTTGGCTTGCTCGACCAACCCTGCCCAGACCTCACTTTTCCTTCCCCAGCGACCACAGCCTGGACTTCATTTCCAGCATTTCTGATTTATTTTTCAAGGTCACTCCCTGCCTGAAACATGACTTCATCACACCTGCAGCACTTCATTGTCCAAATGTCCTTGGCAAACCTCACAGTCTTTGGACAGTGTTGCATTTTCTCCAAACAGGAAATCCTCCCTCCTTCTCCGGGCTTAATAAGGCTATTGCAGAGAATCCAAATAGCACAGCTCTTGTTCCTCAGGCAAACTTGGCCCCTCTATTAACTTAATAAAACAGCTCCCTATTGTCTGGGCGGGGAGGCTGGCTAATGCTACATTTCCAGTTCAGAAACACTTAACCCTTGCAGGTTTAGCCCGCCCAGGCACCAGCAAGGGCTCTCTGGCACCAGTGCAAGGCCCTTCTCTGAGACCTGGAGTACTTAAGCTTCAGAGAGGGTTTAGATCCAGGAAGACAGCGTGTGGCCTTCCTGTCACTGTCCTAGAAGTCTCCAGAAAAACCAGGGCTGCTTTTTGCCATCCTGGCCTCTGGCACTCACGCACTCCACCCTGCCTTCTAGGCCCACGTTGGAAACACACACTGAGAGCCAGGGGGGTCTCTGGAGTTCCCCTAACCAAATCCTCTCTTTGTACACTCAAGTAAACTGAGGCCAAGACAGGTTAGGCAACTGGCCCGAGTGTCTCGGCCAATTATTCACGGGGCTGAGGTCACACGTGGCAGAAGTTTTATTGATTCATCTCTCCTCAGATGAAGACTGAGACAATGGTATTTATCCTACCTGCTGTTCTCCAGGCCCTGCGCGAAGGCCTTTGCCTACTTTACTCTATTAAATCCTCACCACACCCGAGTCAGATTTCAGCATCTTACAGACAGGGAACGGAGGACAGGAAGGTTCAATGACGTGTCCAAAATCACACAGCCACCAGGGGAGCCCAAATCAGAACCTCTCTATCTACTTGGAAAGCCCTGGGTTTTTCTCCCTCATGAAGCTGCTGCCTTTCGTACACATTCAGCCAAGTGGCTGTTACCTGGGGTTTTACTAACGCTCTCACAGAGATGCTTCTGAGGCCGCTGCCCGTCTCTCTCTTTTTAAGAAAAGGCAATTCTGGTGTTGTTTTTGACACACGTTCTAGGGCTCCCAGCGTGGGAGAAGTAAGAAACGTAGGCAAGGCTCTTCTTAAATGGGGACAGGGTGAGAAGGCCCACAGCAGGCTTGGAGGAGAAGGTCAGGACACCACCTCCCCACCCTACCTGTGGGGAGCACACCGGCCTCTTTCTCTCCCAGCATAGGAAGGGGGGGGGGATTCCAGAACCACTCTTCTCAAACTGGACAGTGTGGCAGGACAGAAGAACCCAGCTTGAACACGGCACCTGTTCCTGGAGCATCAACTTGACTCTAGACTTTGGGAGAAAGGTTCAGACCATGAATGTATTCAAACCAGTACAAATCAGCAACTTGCAGACAGACTGGGATCGGCCCCTCCCTGATGCCCAAGGGTACCCACACCTGCAGGAGCCCCCAGAAGGCATTTTTGAGGAGTCAGTGTAGAAGAAGGTAGGCGATAGATTAGTTTTCTTTATCCCCTGGTCTCTTTCTCCATCCCTTACCTGCCTCATGTCCCCAGTGGGTGGAGAGCCTCAGACAACAGTCGGCCACCAGCTCAGCTCCTTTGCTACCTTGGGGAATCTAGGAAGAAGGCAGTTCTTAGTCCCTCGGTGGTTTCAGCTGCCAGGCCAGAACTCAGAATGGAACCCCTTTCCCTTAGCTGAATGATGTTGATATAAAAAAGGAATAGATCTTCCTGAGAGAGCCACTTCCTGTGGCCCCCTTCCAGCCTGGAGTTTGGGTGGCAGTGACAGCCATGGCTGTTGTTTTCCCACCACGTTTCCTGCAAAGTCACGGCCAACCAAGGACTCTCCTACCAGCCCATTCCCCACCGTTAGAGGCCCACAGACCCAAGGGTCGGAATCTGCACGGGTCTGTTCTGAACACCCGGGCTCCCCCCCACATAGTTTACACGCGCACATCCAATTATTCCAACTCAAATAGCTGCCAGGCCCACAGGCGTTCCCAGGTGCCCTACCCAAGTCACAGTGACTTTGAGGGACCCCGGGCAGATGAACCCACCCTGGGCATCTCTAGATTGTTGCTCTGAGAATTCATAAACACCAAGTCCTCCGGTCCTTCTGATTTTGAGTTTGTCATTTTTAACCTTTAACAGCCTTTTCAGGTAAAAATAACAAAGACCAACTTTGTAGCTACAATGTACTTGAAAAAAGCATTTACATAAAGACTAGAATGAAGGAAAAAGAAGAAAATGGAGTGCGTCCTCCTCAGCCACGCACACACTTCAATAAACTAAAATCAAAACACAGGGAGGAGGGCGGAGGGAGAACCGGCGCAGTCCTCCGCGGCACTGTAGCTCAAAGCCTGGGGTCTCTGCTTGGTAACCATTGTTAACTAGTATTTTTAGTCCTGGTTGCTTTTAGCCTCTGTATAGTTCCTTTTTTAAACACATTTTCTATACGTTAATAAAAGATCCTGAAAGAACGGGGAGAGTGTGCAAATTTTCTGGGTCCCGTGGGAATTCTGGAGTGCGGCCACCTTAATGACCAACCGGCCTCCAAGGACCTGCCAGCCACCTCCGCCCAAAGGTCCCCCCTGCATCATCCTGGGGCTGGCCATCTCCCTCCCTAGGCGCCCCTTCCCCACCTCTTACCCGCTCCCCGCTCCTGTTCTCTAGTGATGGCCTTGCTGTCTCCTCATCCTTCCCACCACTCTTCCTCCTCTCTCCTTCCTCTCTCCATCTCTCTCCTTCTCTCCCTCCTCTCCCCGCCCCCCTTTTCTCTATCTCCTATCAGCTTTCACCCCACCCTTTGCTTTTTCCATCAGAAAAGGTCGCTGGCAGGCGGTAGCCTCTGTGGCCCCAGAGTCACCATCTCGTCTCCTCTGTGGTTTTTTGTCCTTGATCAGCCACAGCGAAAGGACTCACAGTCCACCTCCCTCCTGCCTTCTCCCTCAACCCTGGAGTGCCCAGTGCCAGGCTGATCTCCAAATCTCTAGTGCCATCTACGGGTACCAGCTGGGAATATTAGACCCAGCTTGCTCGGCCCGCCTACCCGCGGCTCGGTGCCCTGCCCTGCGGGCCCTGGCACTCTGACCGGAGCTCATGCACCATGAGCCGCTCTGATGGTGGCTCTCATGACCACCTCCTCTCAGACTTGGGAAAACATTTTTCTTTTCCCTCCCTTCTGGCGCACAGTATGAGATCAACACTGTTCTCGAGGTTGCATCAGGGTAGGCCTCAGCCAAGGCACAGGCCCAAGAGGAGAGTGAGGAAGGAAGGGCCCCTCCAGGGCGCGTCCACAAGCATGTGGTCAGGAAGTGTCACCTGGACTAGGCGGCAGCAGGTTGGCCAAGGGTGGTGAATCCAGAAGGGCTCGCCCCTGCTGGTGTGGAGGGGGCGTTTAAGAGCCTGGGGAGGCCAACCTGGCCAGGTCTTAGGACAGTGGAGATCGTCCACCAGGGAAAGGCGGAGAGGGCACCAGGTGAACAGAAGCTGGAGGCTGGAGCAGCCCGGCCTGTGGGGGTGGGGCCAGCAGCAGGTCCCTGGGGTCATGGGAGGGAGCACGAGGGCAGGCTGCCCACAGACGGTCAGGACGGGCCATGCTTGTATCTCAAGACGGAGAAAGGCCTTTCTCCAGGTTCCTTGTTAAAATGAAGAAATGGTGAGTATTTTAAAGAAGGAGCCAAATCCCAGCCAAAAATAAACTACAAAACATAAAAATAAAAAGTTCATCCTTCCTAATTTTTTCGGGGCACCAGCAAGCTCTTTCACACCCCTGGGGCCCTGTGAGAAGCAGGGACAAAACCCCAGCTCCCAGCCCCAGGACAGCCTGCACTGGAACTTCCCCCAGGCCTGGAGCAGGGACACAGCCCTCTCCTGCGCCTTCCTTCCTCTTTCTTTCCTCATTCCCTAAGACACCAGAAAGGAAAAGAGGAAGGCTCTTGTGAAACAGCCCCATTTCCTGGTCCTGTTTTAAATGAGCCTCCCTCAGGTAAGGGTCCCAGAGGAGGGACTGTTGCAGTACTGAGAAGGACACCTGCCGCCGGAATCTTGTCTGGCGTGTGAGCTAGAAAACAGAGGTGACAACTAAAGGAATCTTGTGGAACTTAAAGGAACATCAGTAATTAGTATTTCTTCTGAGATGGCTGGATGCTAGCATTATGTTCTAACTTAAATGAGCATAATTCACCCATCGCTGAAGACCTCTGGGTGCATTTACAACCATCTGAACACAGACTTAATTATTGCTGTGTTGTGGGAACTAAGAACTGCCATGGGTAAAATTAAGAGAGGATTATTAAGCAAGAGAAATGTTAGCAGCATTAGTAATCAGTGCAATTACCCAGTAGCGCCTGGGCTCCCGTCCTGCCCCGCTGGCCCTGGGGACCTGTGCTTCCTCAGCCTGCTTGGCCAGTCAGCAGTAAGGCATCACCACAAAATGAGGGCCCTCTGGGCCTGTGCCTTTCCTCTCATGTGACACCTACAATATACCCCATTGCCTGGGCTCTCGAGGAATTATGTAAAAAAAAAAAGTGTGCACTGGGCCTGTAAACCCACACAAACATGTCTCCTGTTCCCCTTTGTTTATCCACATTCAATGAGCACCTGCTGTGTACCAGATACAACTCTGAGTCTGGTTAAAAAGATAAAAGGTTTCCCATCTTCCTGGAAGAAATCTGGTTTCTAGTTGGGGTGTGTGTGTGTGTGTGTGTGTGTGTGTGTGTGTGTGTGTGTGTTTTCAGAGAAGAATATTCTTTTATTTATTCTTTTTCTCATCACACATTTATCAAACCCATCTTAGTTAGGTACCAGGAACTTTGGTACCCAATTGTAAGTAGAGTTCTCCAGAGAAACAGAATCAATAAGACAGAGAGAGAGATGAAAGAAGGAGAAATGGGCTAACGTGGTTGTGGAGTCCCACCATCTGCCATCTGCAGGCTGGAGTCCCAGGAGAGCCGCTGCTGCCATTCAGTCCAAATCTGAAGGCCCAAGAACTAGGGGAGCCATATTGTACGTCCCAGTCTAGGGGCAGGAGAAGGCCAACCTCCCAGCCCAACAGGCAGGCAAGAAGAAACCAGAGGGAAGGCCTTCCCTCCTTAGCTTCTCTGTCCACGTCCTCCGCAGTCTGGCTGATACCCGCTCACACAGGGCAAGGCGACCGACTGGACTCAGGTGACCATTCAGATGCCAGCCGCCTCCTCTAGCGACACCATCACAGAGCCACACAGAGGGTGAACACAGAGGGTGAACCTGAATGGCCCACAGTCTCGCCTCTTGACAAGGCCGCCGAGGAAACGGGAGTCGCTCCTTTCCTGCAGGCTCACCTGCTGCGGGGAAGTCCGACTCCAGAACGAGGACCCAACCGAGCACAAGGCACAGGCCTGACACCCATTCTCTCTGCCTCTTCCGTTTTCCGTCCATTTTTACCAACTCCCTACTCTTCTATCTAACCATTCCACACATATGTGAGTAAGGCCCCTTGCTTCAAAGGTTTTAAAATAGAATAGAGTAAAATTTCCAAATGTATGTTTACGTGTTCGTGAGGAACTGGAAAGAGATATACAGTGAGAGATACACAGTTAATTAGGATGAGTGTTGTCATTTCAATATTGAATTTTTTAAAAAACTCAGACACATTTCTAACACTTCAAACACTGAGAAAAGTGGCAATTAAAAAGCTTCTTGAATCCAAAAGCTGACAGAACCTTCTCAGAGGACTGAGTATCATGACATCCTCTCCAGGGAGAAGGGGGGCATCCCTACAGGTACTGGCACTTTGAGATGTTGATGCCTTTTAATGCTTTTAAATAAAAATTACTACCATCGGAGATTATCTCTAAGTATTCATTCATGGCTGTGTGAAAGCTTTGGGTCTCCTCTTCACGACAAACAATAAGCTCTTTACAGGTTTCTGGGAAGCAAGTATAAATTACAAGAAATGCAGTAGCACTTATGAAAATTCAATATGCTAGCTGTACAGGAAATTTAAAGATCCAAGAGAAACAGAACTACGAGGCAATGTGTATATTATGTCAGGATGTCGGCAATACCTGGCTTGATTTGTGACTCACACACTCACTTTTTTATGACTTTTTTTCCATAAATAAAACTCACAGAGTAATAACCAAAACTTGTATTATAACTGCAGCTACACTGACTGTAGCTACAATGACTACAATGACTGGCTACACTGACGACCTGGGTTGCTACGGAGGGTGACTCAGTGGACTCGTTGACGGGGAAGATCAAGAGATGGTTGAAGACGTCAGTGAAGGAGCCCTAATTAGGAAGGGCTGTTGTAGCTAGCTGGAAGCCATAAGTTCCACCTGATATGTATGTGACGCACCTGTAGGCACCCACAAACCTGAAGGTATATAACCGGGTGAAAGCGGTCCGAGTTAGGAGAACGAATTCATTCGGTCCGTCGGGCAGTCACTCGGTCGGTCAGAATCAGAGCGGCCAGAACGTAGGCAGAGCGGTTACAGAAGAGAAACCAGATAGAAGACAGAA
The DNA here is from genome assembly GCA_025594165.1 of Tamias sibiricus. Lineage (NCBI taxonomy): Eukaryota > Metazoa > Chordata > Mammalia > Rodentia > Sciuridae > Tamias > Tamias sibiricus. Next base: position 10,160,397 of record CM046669.1, on the reverse strand, counting down.
GAGAAATGACTGGTCAGAGTTAGGCCGAGGCTCCTGAGGAAGACAGAAGACAGAAGAAAGAAGAAGGAAGAAAGAAGCTCTAATCTTACTCTAAGCTAAGCTCTAAGCTCTATCTTTCTTTCTCTCTAAGCTAAGAAGAAAAATCTTTCTTTCCCTCTCTAAGCTCTCTCTAAGAAAGTAGAAGTAAAAGTAGTAAAAGCTTCACTCTGCCTCCGAGAGTTTTTCCTCCCGGTTTTCGGTACCAGGTAGCATACACGTCAGGGCGGAGCTTCCTGCCCTCCTAGAGCCCCATCACACACCCTTGAAAGCTTTTCTAAAACCTTTGGCAATTTAGTTGGCAACCCACTTTCCCACTCGCCCTTTTTGTTTTCCTTTAAAGGCCTGAATGTAACTCAGTTTGAATGTCCGCACTTGCTGTAGAGCAGGGTCTCAATGCAGCAGTGTTGTTGACATTTTGGTCAGATACCTCTCTGCTGTGGGGAGCGGTCCTGCGCTCTGTAGAATACTAATAGCACTCCTGCCTGGCCTCTGGCCTCTGTCCTCTGCCTCCCAGAAGGATCAGCACACCCAACAAGTTGTAACCATCAAAAATGTCTCCAGACATTGCTAAATGTCCCCTGGAGGGGCAAAAAATCACTTCCAGTGGAGAGTCACTGTTCTAGAGAGATCTATCATGAAAAGGTCATTTTCCTCCAGACTAGACTTAATGGAACAACAACATTTTAAGATGCTATCATCAGTCCATTTCCATCAAAAGCACCAAAGAATTGCCCCAATGAAGCCTTGCCACAATATTTTTTATTAAACTCCTTTTGATATGGTTTATAAATATTTTAAAAGTATCTGTGTTTTATTTTGTTTTTTTCTTTTTTGGGGGGTGGGAGTGGGGATTACAAGTGGGTATTTTTATGGTGTAAGATTGAACTCCAAGGTAGGGCATAGAATTTATAAGATGGGACTTACAGAAAATGAGTTTGACTTACAGTGGTCTAATTTGTCATGGCTCTCCAGGAATCAATTAGGTTTAAAATCAAGAGTCACTTGTCAATTAGACCTTTGACTCTGTTGCTTCACCCCAAGGACACTAATAACTGATATTGATTGTTTAAGATCCCCAAATACCTCACCCTCTCTTTTGTCCTTAAGTTTTCCTAAGGAAGAAATCAAAGGCAAATTAGGCACCAAAATAGAAGAAAGAGAAGTTGTGTGTGTGTGTGTGTGTGTGTGTTGTTGTTGTTGTTGTTGTTGTTTTCCTAAAATTCTGCCTAAAAATGAGACCCAGGTGCAGGATTTTGGTCAACTGAGCCAGGAAAGCCACCATACCCTAACACGCTCTTACAGTCTAGAGAGGTCTCCGTGACGGGAGGAAAGCAAAGGAGGACCCACGCCTCCACCCAGAAAAGCTTTCACTGTGTCACAAGGATAGAAATGGAGCAAAAGGGGAAAATAAATGGTTGTCCATGAAAGAAATCTACGGCAACCTCAGCATAAAGCAGTTTCTCACCCCCCACCCCCGAGCCCCTTTACCCAGCTCATGCTGCTGAACAAGCACGGACGCCCACAGAAATGGAAGGGGACATTTCACTTGCAATTTTCCAGAAAATTTGCAGTGTTGCCTTTTCTTTCCTACTGATCCAGCCACACCTTTTGGGCTACTTGGTCCAGTTTTGTGTTTAAGAAAGCGTCGTCACTGTGGTAGATATCTGGAACACTATCTAGGACCCAGAGACATAACCACGGGAGTATGACGGGTGTCGGTGGCCATTTTTGTCCCCTGTGGCTGTACAGACAAGTCTGGTTTAGTCTCTCGAGAGAATCTGGTGGGGCCCCTACCTCCGGGAGTGTGCCTGGCCACAGACCTCACAGCAAGGAGGAGACCTGGCTCCACATCTTGCTGCCGGAGGAGATACACTATTCTCCAGCATGATCTTCTTAGCAACCATCTTCTTCTAGATCAAGAGCCACTGAAGGAGCTCCCTCCTATTGGGGTCTGGCTGTGACCCATCTCGATTTCCAAAACCATGGCTTTCTCCTCCAAGACCAAGCCACCCTGAGGAGGCAGGACCTCCCACCTGGCAGAGCAAAGGGCTTCTTTCTTTTTGGAAGGGCTGGGGGAAGTGGGCAGCATCAGTGAGAAGAGGACCCCCATGCGCAAGCTCTCTGAAGGCCGAGCCTGAGTTTTCTGTTTCTATTCCTATTACGTAGCCCAGAAATCTGTAGGGACTCAAAGTAGAATCGATGCAAACTAAGTTGAATCAATCACATCTTATGAGAGGTCCTTGGTCAGCAGCTTTAGTTACACTACGGTTTAGGATCGATCCCCAAAATATTCAAGAAGGGCATGCCATGAAACACCCCGAATGCAGAGGGAAAGCATGGGCTGTCTCAGTCTGCTCATGCCACTTACTGGGGATGTGCCCTAAGTCCTTCGGCCTCCCTGAAGTTAGGCACCCTTATCTGCAAAATGGGAACAAGGATAACTATCCCCCAGTTCCCAGACTGCTGTGAGGGGAAAACTTTCAAATGTGCAGAAAATGCTTTGCAGCAGGCATCCGTCACAACTGGGAATGTGATCCCTTGGTTGAAATTAAAAGATGTTGAAAACTAGCCTTAAATCTCAAATACCTTCACAGCCTGAGATCTCACTAACCTGGTTACGGAAAGCAGCTTATTTCCTGAAGGGAATGCTCTGGGCGAAGTTAAGGGCATCCACTTGCTAAGGGGGGTGTGGGGCGCTGAGCCCCCTGAGAGCAGGAAGGGCAGGGTGGGTGAGGGGTGCAGATGAGCCCTGAGTCGTTTCAGAGGTGCACACCCGTGTTTATCAAAACTACTCCCTGGAGGCCACACTGGAACGGAAAGGCCTGGCAGGTTCTAGCAGCAGACCTCCAAAGGAGGTACCTCCAGGCTGGCTCCTGAGGAGCTGGGGCTCTCTGTGGTGTGGAGAAGGGTGTCTGGGGCCAGAGCTGAGCTGTGTAGGAACAGAGAGGTGGCGCAAGGCCGTCGGTAGCATTTTCTACACTCCTCTGCACAGGGCTAGAGTCTTAGCCACTCCTGTTTTAAAACAAATGTTTAAAGAATATCGTTTGCAAAGGTAGTTATTCGAGATGCCCACATCACAATCCAGCCTTGCCCTTACATTGCACAAGCCCCACGTAGGAAAGAGTGTCTGCTTTTGCTCCTTGGAATGGACCCAAAGCTTCCCAGCGACCGAAGCTCCCGCCCTGCCCCATCTCCACCCCTCTCCAGTGAAGGGGACCCGGAGCTGGGCACTCACCCTTCCCCATTCCCTGCTCCAGGGCCCTAAGAGTAGGAGAACAGCTTGTCACACTCCAGCCCCAGCACGGGGTTCACAGCCACCTTCAGTGCCACCCTCCTGTCCTGAGTGCTGACCTAGAAAAAGAAAAGGAACAGAAACTATCCCATTCACACGCCCCTCTCCCCGGCACCCAGATGGTACAGACAAATGTGCAGTCCGTTGAGTCTTGTGTTCACTCTGGTGATGTCCCACAGGTGTGCGTGGGCCCCAGAGCCTCTCTGCTGCAGTTCTCCCCGGCAAGGCGCGAGAGTCACACGACGAAGACTAGAGAACACCTCTGCAGAGCACCTGCCGAGGAGTGTCCCTTCTGGACAGAAAGGAGAAGGCATACTTCAATGCCATCGGAGCAAAGCTGACCCAGGAGCACTCGTTCCTTCCTCCTTCACCTATTCCCGCAGCCATTCATGAGTATTCATCAAACGATGCAGGGAACACGCTCCGTCTTCCAGTACTGCGCAGACAATGGGTGGAAAGCCAGCATGGCAGGGACAGAGACAGGCCGGGGGGTGGGGGGCGGAGTACAGAGATACAGCCCAGAAGGAGGGTCCGGGTCCGACCTACTCACACAGGGCGCTGGAAGCCCTGTGAGAATTCTGATCATTTTGCAACAGTGGGGAGCCACAGGAGGATCCTAAGCAAGAGAAGGCGATGATCATCACTGCACTTTACGTGTTGGCTTTGCTCATTGTGTAAGTGGTGACTGGATGCACTTGGTAATGGAGAAAGTCAGGAGCGGTTCAGAGGAGAGATTAAGGTCACGTGGACTCAGGTGACCTTAGTGCAGCTGGGGAGATAGAGACATTCAGGAGATGGTGAAGGGGCAAATTAACAGAACTCAAACCTGTAGTTGAGGGAGAAGGAGCTCACAAGAACAGCACGTGGGATTCTGGGTGGCATGGCTGGATTGGTATCAGCCACCTGGTGAAGGAAGAGACATAAGGTGAGAGCAGACAGCAGGGACTTTATTTTGAACATCAGCTATAGACACTTCAAGACATCCAAGCAAGAGTGGCAGCTGCATTTCGCAAGCCATCCATGGACTGTGTGTGAGAGCTATGGGGATTTGAGCGTATGAGGGGACTGGTCTGGCGTTGTGCATTGACTGGGCTGTGCTACACAAAGGTGCCTTTCCTCTTGCTCTGCCTGTGATCCCACGCAGCACCTGAGATGGGTGTGACTTGCCAAGATGTCAATCAACCTGCTGACCACAAGACACCACCAAGCAAGACTCCACCCTTTGAAACTTCACCCCTTGACTTATTTGGGTGGAATATCCTATGGAATGTCTTCTCCCCAATAAATAAGGGGATTTCCAGTGTGCTCACTCTTTCTTGCCCTTTCCAGCACTGCCCAGTGTGGAGCTGACCCTTAGGGTAACCGAGCTGTCCTTCCCCCTTTTTTAGAAACTCGTGTTCTTGTGCTACATGGTTTCTTCACCATTTTCTTGGTTATTGATACAGCCGGCTCCTTTGAACCCAGCTCATCTACCAGCCTTGCCGGCTGGTGACAGCTACACGTATAGGACTGAAGTTCAAAGGAAAGGCCAATGCTAGAGATATGTGGGGATCACATACTGGGCCAGATTCGTGGACTTGTCACCTACAGAGTCTCAAAGGGCCTCCTCCTTAGAAAGGCCTTGTGCTTGGTTTAATGCTCTGCTGCCATCCTCTTTAAATTTTTGAACAGTCCTTAGTCTCTTACTCATAAATTTCCCTGCGAATACTGCTTTAGCTGCATCCCATTTATTTTATGTTGTGTTTTCATATTCATTCAACTGAAAGCTCTTTCCAATTTTCCTTGTGGTTACTTCTTTAAACTATTGGTTATTGAGGAGTGTGTTAATTCCCTTGAATTTGCAAATTTCCCAAATTTCCTCCTGTTATTGGTTTACAGCACAGAGGATACCTTTTGTATTATTTAAATACTCTTAAATTTATAAAGGCTTGTTTTATGGTCTAAGATGTGGTCTGTCCTGGAGAATGCTTCATGTGCACCTGAGATAATGAGTGTTCTGCTACTTTGGTGTGGAATGGTCCATAGATGCCTATTAGGTCTAGTTTGTTTATAATGTTTTTGAGTCTTCTATTTCCTCATTTATCTTCTTCCTTCTTATTCTATCCATCATTAAAAAATAGAATATTGGACTCTACATTTTTGAATTGTCTATTTCTCCCTTCAATTCTACTAGTTTTTGCTTCATGTCTTTTGGTCTCTACTATTAGGTGTATGTATATTTACAATTATTCTATTTTTTGGTAGATTGGTTCTTGGATCATTGTAAAATATCTTTGTCTCCAGTAGCAATTCTTATCTCAAAGTCTACTCTATTTAATATTAATAAAGACACTTTAGCTCTCTTCTGATTACTCTTTCCATGGTATAGCTTTGGCCATCCTTTAATTTCAGTCTCTTTTTTTCTGTGAATCTCAAATGTGTCTCTCACAGACAACACAGTTGTATAATGATTTTTATGCATTCCAATTTCCACCTTTTGAATCAAGTGTTTAATCCCTTTATAGTTAATGTAATTACTGGTCAGGTAGGCTTTACCTTGCCATTTTGTTATTTTCCGTGTATCTTATATATTTTTTTGTTCCTCTATTCCTCCTTTAATGCCCTCCTTTGTGTCAAATAGATATTTCCTGCTGTACTATTTCAATTTACTTGTTTCTTCTACTATGATTTTGAGTTATTTTCTTCATGGTACCCCTGGGGGTTACAACTAGTAGCCGGGGCACTCCAACTTTAAGAGGTTGAGGAAAAGAGAGTATGAGAAGGAGAAGCCACTGGAGGAAGAGGAAATCCCAGGAGAGTGTGATGTCCTGAAAGCCAAGTAAAGAAAGATCCGAGGAAGAAGGAATGAATGACCACTGTGGTGACATTAGTGACACTGACAAAGGCAGAACTGGAGGTTGAAGAGCTGGTGTGCTGGTGGTATGGAAACCTGGAGAGTGGGTGACACTCCAGAGGACCACGGCAGTCTATGTTCAGGGGGACCTCAAACAAAAAGTCAGGTCACAGAAGGAAAAAGCATGACTGAAGCGATGCCTCTCAGAAGGTGACATTCAATCAATCAACAAATATATGAAAAATGTCCAACATCTCTATCAATGAGAGAAATGCAAATCAAAACTATTCATCTCACTTCAGTCAGTATGGCAGCTATTAAGAACACCAACAACAATAAGTGTTGGCGAGGATGTGGGAAAAAAGGCACACTCATACATTGTTGGTGGGACTGCAAATTGGTGCGGCCAATTTGGAAAGCAGTATGAAGATTCGTTGGAAAACTGGGGATGGAACCACCTTATGACCCAGCTATCCCACTCCTCAGTCTATACCCAAAGGACTTGAAAAACAGCATACTACAGGGACACAGCCACATCAATGTTTATAGCAGCACAATTCACAATAGCTAAACTGTGGAACCAACCTAGATGCCCTTCAGTAGATGAATGGACAAAGAAAATGTGGTGTATATACACAATGGAATATTACTCAGCAATAAGAGAAAATAAAATCATGGCATTTGCAGGTAAATGGATGGAGTTGGAGAATATAATGCTAAGTGAAGTTAGCCAATCCCAAAAAAAGCAAATACCGAATATTTTCTCTGATATAAGGAGGCTGATTCATAGTGGAGTTGGGAGGGGGAGCATGGGAGGATTAGATGAATTCTAGATAGGGCAAAGGGATGGGAGGAGAAGGGAGGGGGCATGGGGGTAAAAAAGATAGTGGAATGAGATGGACATCATTACCCTAAGTACATGTATGAAAACATGAATGAGGTGACTCTACTTTGTATACAACCAGAGATATGAAAAATCGTGCTCTACGTGTGTAATATGAATTGTAATGCATTCTGCTGTCGTATATAACAAATTAGAACAAGAAAGAAAGAAAGAGAGAGAAAGAAAGAAATGAAAAACCACGTCTGATTTCCCACCTCCTCTTTCCCTAACAAATCGAATCAAAATGGGAGAAATTATGCCCATGTCAGATGATGCTTCCAACAATCTGAGTTCTTTCTGCCTTGTCTAAGAATCAGTTAAGTGGACCTCACGTGTTCTAGGCATTTCATTTCACGGTGTCTAATAGTTTGAGAACACTGTTTGGAAGGCTTTGTGAATACACAGTTGGGTTAGCCCCCTATCCAGCTAGGGAACTGGAAGCCAGGAATTCCCAACTGCCTACTAATTCAAGGAAACCATAATACCATGGTGTCTACCTAAGATGGGATTTTTTTTAAAATGACTTTCACTTCAGACACTCATATTCTCTCAATTTTTAATGTCAAGTTCAGAGGCAATCAACATTTGATTCCCTTCCTATTCCAAATTCATCTCAATCTTCCGAGTGGGAACCAAATGAAACACATTTAATTTTCCTTGGGGAAGGGTTTCAAATGGACCAGAAGTGAGAAAACATATATGAAAGACATACTACTTGCCTCCCAGACATCCTTTCCCTTTTCTCTTGCTTAATTCCCCAATTTCATTCTCACACCCACGCCCTCCTCTGGGGCAGTGTTTTTCCACCTTGGCACCACTGATATTCTGAGCCAGAGAGTGTTGGTTGGGAGGTGGGAAGGAGGAGGACCGCTATCCTGTGAGGTGCAGTCTTGTAGGATGTTTAGACCATCCCTGGCTGCCACCTGCTAGATGCCCTTAGCCCACCTCCCTCCCCCCAGTGGTTATGACCAAAATGTCCCCTGGGGGCCAAGTCAGACCTCCTTGAAGAACACTCTGTAGGGACAGAGCACAGTTGTCAGGCCTAAGCCAATCTGCACAATCCCATCCTGGCTGCCAGTTACCGGCTCATTGGTAAACATGTGTCCCAATTCAGTCCAAGAATTTTGCTACAAATGTTTTTTGTTGGCTTCAGGGAATGAAACCGACTCACTCTGAATTTTGTGGGTGCAGATGAAACCCTTGGAACTACTATATCCATTTTCCCTCCATGAAAAAGACAGAATGAAGCCGACACCACATGAGGCTAAGCAGACACTGAAAGAAACCGGGTTCTGATTACAGGGTTAAGTTGCTGAATCGAATCCGACCTGGATTTATGAAAGCATCCCTTTTTTGTTGTTGTTGAAACCAGTTCAGTTCAGTTTTCTGTTATTTGAAACAGTTAAAAGAAACACACTTTAGACCCATTAAGTGGAAGAGCTTAAACAAAGAGCAATTTGCAAATCTTGCAACCCTCAGAAACAGTACCGATTTTGAGAGCTTTGCTCTGAATGGGCAACAGCCTTTATGGGCAAAAACCAGGAGTGAGTTTCACAAACAGCCTGATTGGTCACCAGCCAGGGCCTTATTTAAACATGGTCTGATTGGTTGGCTACCTGTCATTGACTGAAGCTGGACTGCTGTGATTGGCTGATACAAAACCCCTGTAGAAGTTTACTTCTAAATTAGGCAGTCAGTTAGCCTAAGTACTAAGTGAGGTTACAGTTAGTTATGTCAGGGCTCAAAGTACAGAGGCATCTTCAGACCAAATTTAGTGTAATTTAGCAAAATACAAAATGCATCTTAAAATACTGCAAGTAGATTTATGACATTTAGACCAGAAAAAATTTGACCCGGTCAAAAAAAAAAAAAAAATTAAAGTTGGATATAGCCTCTTGCCATCTTTGCTGTCACTTCCTCCACCCCCGAAGTCATGCCAGTCCTGCTCTCAAACGGATAATATCAAAAAAGCTCCATCATGTGGGTCCCATAAAATGTCCTGATTACCAGATCAGCAAGCCTATGTCTGAAAGGAAGGAAAGACAGCTGGTGGACACCTAGATTTCAGGTGTTTTTATTATTGCCTTGGTGGCATTGGGGATATCACCCCACCCAAGCAGCAACTGTCAAACCATCCTCCACAGATCTGCAGGGATCCATGAGACCTTTTCAGGAAACCCACAAAATCCAACCTATGTTTCTAATAACATTAACATAATATCTCATTGCATGGGCATTTGCATTTGTGGTGGGCAGAAGTTTCAGGGGCCTTAGCACAAGGCAATGGCAACAAACTAGCCTCGTAATTATATGCTTCACTCATGGTAAAAAATGGTAGAAATAAATAAACAAATAGATGCTAGTTTCACTGAAGGAGGTCCTAGGTGAAAAAGTAAAAACTACAAATCATCTTCCATCCTGACCCTGAGCGCCTCTCCTGTTCATCCTGGGTGCCTGTGCGGAAAGAGAGCTAAAGCACCTCCTCAGCACGCCCTGTGCGGTGTCTCAGGAAAAGAGCACCTTCCCTTGCTGGCGTCACCGGCTGTGTTCGGTGCTCTCAGGCAACACCGTTTCTACTGGAAAGAACAACTAACAGACAAACTAGGGTTTTTGAGTGAGTCTGGGTATTTGGCAGACATTTCCTTAAAACTGAGATGGGTGAGCCTGACATTTTAAGGAAAACAATCCAGAGTATCTGTAGCCAGTGATAAAATTTGAGCTCGGGAGAGAAAATTATAATGTTGGAAACTTGTATCTGTCACCGTGAGCTTGACAGCTTCCTATTACTTAAGAACTTTTCTGATGAGATCAGTGGTGATGTTGAAAAACCGCATTTTTTGATACTGTGTAATAAAATATGTCAAATTTAGAAGAGCTGCGTAACTCATTAAGCCATTCCCTACTAAGTTGCTTGTCACTTTCTTGTTGATTTTAGGAGTCATTTATATATATTCTACATAGGAAAAAATCTGTCAGTTATGTGTACTTCAAATAATTTATTGTACTTATTGCTTGATTTTCCACTTTCCTTATGTTTTCTTTTTTTTTTTTTTTTTTTCAATACTAGGGATTGAACCCAGGGCACCCTACCACTGAGCTACATCTCCAGCCCTTTAAAAATAACTTTTCCAAATTTTGAAACAGGGTCTCACTCAACTGCTGAGGCTGGCCTTGAGCTTGTGATCCTCCTGCTTCAGACTCATAAGTATCTGGGATTACAGACATGCAACACCACTCCTGGCGGCTTCATAGTTTTTAATCTACCTGGAATTTTTATCATGTATGAAATGGCCTATATTTGACAGTTTTTGACCTAAAAAACGTCAATTCTGTACAATGCAATGCAACATATGATGCGAGGTGGAGAGTTCTTCACTCCTTCCCATGTGAACAAAACATCTTCCCACTATGATGTATTTGCAAGTCTTTTCTTGCCCACTGATCTGCAGGGTCACCTCTCTAATGTAGGTCTTTTGTCAGTCCCAGCCCCACTACCACAGTATCTCAATTATTATGATTTAAAAATAGTTCTTGATATTTGTATGGCAAGACTTCCAACCTTGTTTTTTTTTTTAAGAGAGTCTGACTTTTTCTTAATTCTTTTCACCTCCAAATAAGTTTTCTAATCAGTTTGTCAAGTTCTATCAAAACACAGAGAGAGAGAGAGAGAGAGAGAGAGAGAAAAAAAATCATTGGAATTTTTATTAGAATTTCAATAAATCTCTACATCAATTTGGAAGACTAAGCTTCTTCACAGTATTGGGTCCTCCAATCAATGAACACAGAATATTTCTTAAACTTATTCTGTTTTCTTTTATGTCTCTTAACAAAGAACTGTAATTTCATCCTAAGAGATTTTACATACCTTTTATTAGATTTTTCTGCCATGTATTTGGGGGGTCTGAGATTTGATTTTACAATACTTACAAGTTACTGAGTTCTCCTATTATTGCTTCAGGAATGCTGACAGAAGACATGAGACTCCTGCAGAGATGAGCTTCTGTTACTCATCACACAACAGAGCATGTACTTTGGTTTTCCTCAACCTAGTCCCATGGATGGCCTGGCAGACACTATGCAGAGAGTGGGTTTGCTTTGCTTCTAAGGAACGATAATCTTGAGGAAAAGTTATCCCTTTTCCCCAGAGGAAGACATTATCTCATCCTTCCGGATGTTTCACTGCAAAAACAGCCCCAAGCTGTGGCCCACACAAAGAGTTGTCAGAGCTTTGCATTTTTGGCACACCCAACAAAAAATACAGGGATATGAAAGATTCATGGCATAGGATCTCTTAACAGTACTTCACACAATCTTGTAAATTATTACCTTTGTAATACATACATACAAATGTAATTGAACTTTTATATATTAATTTTTTATCTAGCAATGTTGCTAATTCTAGTCCTTTATTCCTAGGAAACTATAAAATTCTCTACATACAAAAACTCATGTTCTTGAATGATGAAGTATTGTTTCTTTTATTCTAAATCTTTTTTTTTTTTTTCCTGCTTTATTTCTTTGGCTAAAATCACTAGGGCAATGTTGAGAAAAGTCCTGAGAAATGTCATTTTTATCTCACTCTTTATCTCAAAGAGAGAGCTTTCCAAGTTTCACCATTATGCATGATGCTTTCTCTACCCTTTCCCTTATTTTTTAAAATACCCCTTTTTATATTAAATAATTCCTTCCAGTCCCAGGTTGCTAAAAGTTAATAAAAAGTGAATAACATTTTTCTGTATCTATTGAAATTATTACATAATTTCCCTCCATTCATCTAGTAATGCTAAAATAAATTTTCTATATTAAAATCTTGCATTTGTGAGTATACAGTAGGTGCTTGGTCAGCCTGGCATGGTGGTGCACACCTGTAATCCCAGCTACTCAGGAGCCTGAGGCAAGAGGATTTCAAGTTCAAGGCCAGCCTCGGCTACTTAGCAAGACCGACCCTTGTCTCAAAACAAAAATTCATAGGACTGGGAATGTAGCTCAGTGGGAGAGCACCCCTGGTTTCAATCCCCAGTACCACAAAAAAAAAAAATTTTTTTCAGTATGTGTTCTTGAGATAAAACCAACTTCACCATGACATACTATCATTTTTTGTACTGTTGGATTTGCTTGTCCTTTCTTTTAACTTACACTGACATTTTAGCTGCAAATTCTCTCCAAGTACAGCTTTAGCTTCATGTCACACATGTTGATTTGCAGGGTTTTTTTTTTAATTACTATTTAGTTTAAAAATGTTTTCTAAATTCCACAGGCATTTCTTCTTTGACCAAGAGTTATTTAGAAGTGTATTTTTTAATTAAAACTAAATGATACCCGGTGACATTCCTCATAGAAATAGAAAAAGCAATCATGAAATTCATTTGGAAAAATAAGAGACCCAGAATAGCCAAAGCAATACTTAGCAAGAAGCATGAAGTAGGTGGCATCACAGGACCAGAACTTAAACTATACTGCAGAGCAATAGTAACAAAAAAACAGCATGGTATTGGCACCAAATAGACTTGTAAATCAATAGTACAGAATAGAGGAGACAGAAATAAGCCCACATAAATACAGTTATCTCTTACTAGAAAAAAGGTGCCAAAAACATACATTGGAGAAAAGATACCCTCTTCAACAAATGGTGCTGGGAAAACTGGAAATCTATATGCAGCAAAATGAAATTAAGCCCCTATCTCTCACCATGCACAAAACTCAACTCAAAGTGGATCCAGTACCTAGGAATTAGACCAGAGGCCCTGTACCTAATATAAGAAAAAGTAGGCCCAAGTCTTCATCATGTTGGATTAGGCCCCGACTTCCTTAACAAGACTCCAAAACTCCTAAACTGCAAGAAATAAAATCAAGAATCAATAAATGAGATGGATTCAAACTGAAAAGCGCCTTCTCAGCAAAAGAAACAATCAGTGAGGTGAAGACAGAGCCTACAGAAAAGGGAGCAAATTTTTACCACACACACACATCAGACAGAGCACTAATCTCTAGTATATATAAAGAACTCAAAAAACTTAACACCAAAAAAATCAAATAACCCAATCAATAAGTGGGCTAAGGAACTGAGTAGACACTTCTCAGAAGAAGATATACAATCAATCAACAAATATATGAAAAAATGTTCAACATCTCTAGCAATTATAGAAATGCAAATCAAAATTACTCTTAAGATTAATTACATCTTACTCCAGTCTGAATGGCAGTTATTAAGTAATAGTAAGTGTTGGAAAGGATGTGGGGGGAAAGGTACACTCATACATTGTTGGTGGGACTGCAAATTGGTGCAACCAATCTGGAAAGCAGTATGGAGATTCCTTAGAAAACTTGGAATGGAACCACCATTTGACTCAGCTATCCCACTCCTTGGTTTATATCCAAAGGACTTAAAAACAGCATACTACAGTAATGTAGCCACATCAATGTTTATAGCAGCACAATTCACAATAGCTAAATTGTAGAACCAAACTAGATGCCCTTCAATAGATGATTGGATAAGGAAAATGTGGTATATGTACACAATGGAATATTACTCAGCATTAAAAGAGAATAAAATCAGGTAAATGGGTGGAGTTGAAGAATGTCATGCTAAGTGAAGTAAGCCGATTCTAAAGAATCAAAGTCCAAATGTTTTCTCTGATAAGTGGATGCTGATCCATAATGAGGGGTTGGGGCTTGGGAGGAATGGAGGAACTTTGGATAGGGCAAAGGGGAGGGAGGGAGAGGGATGGGGTATTGGGATAGGAAAGATGGTGGAAAGAGATGGACATCGTTACCCTAGGTACATGTATGAAGACACGAATGGTGTGATTCTGTGTACAATCGGAGGAATGAAAAGTTGTGCTCCATTTGTATACTATGAATTGAAGTCCATTCTTCTGTCATGTATAATGAATTAGAAGAAATTAATTAATTAATTAAAAACAAAAAAGTAACTAAATGATAGCTCTTTTAGTTTTCATTTTATCATTGTTCTCTATCCTAACTGAATAGCACTCCGAAGACTTCATCTATATTTTTTAATCTTTAAAATTTTTATTTAGGCTTACTTTCTGACTCAGAATATAATCAATTCTGGAAAATATTCTGTATATTTTGAAAAACTGTAAATACTTCCCTGGTCGAGACAATGATAAATGTCTATTAAATAAAGTATTTCTATCACACTATTTAAATATTCTATATTCCAATTTATGATGTTATCTACTTCTTCAATTACCAAGAAAGGAATATTCAAATGACCCACTATGATTATGGGTATATCTATTTCTCCTTGAAGTTCTGTAAATTTTTGCTTGAATATTTAGAAGTCTTGTTACTAAAGAACACACAATTTTAAATAATTTTCTGTGTGTGAACTGAACTTTTTATTTTTATGAAGTGAACCCTTGATCTCCAGTCAGGACTCTGGGTTTTTGATCTGAAAATAACTGCAACAGATTCTTTTGAGTTGGATTTTGCCTAATGTATATTTTTCATTCTTTTTTCTTTCACCCTTTTTATATCCTTATATTTTGGATGCTTCTTTTGTAGATAGAATGTCATTGGATTTTCTATTTCACCCAAACAGTACAATTTTCCTCTTATCTGTAGTACTTACTGTGTTTTTTATTAACAGCCTTTATTTTTTAGAACACTGTTAGATTTAATTACAAAGATAATACAGAGAGTTCCCACATATCACATACCTATGACCCCTACTATTAGCATCTTATATGAATACATTACATTTGTGCCAGGGCTTGAACTCAAGCCCCAGCCCTTTTTATTTTTTACTTTAACACACGGTCTTGCTAAGTTACCAGGATGGCCTTAAACTTTTGATCCTCCTGCCTCAGCCTCCCTGGTTGCCGGGCTTACAGGCGTGCACCACCCACCACTCTAGGCCTGGGTGAAATATTATTGTTAATTAAAGTCAATTTCCTTTGTTTTTACCCAGCATACTTGTTCTCAATGAGATCTCATCCAGGACACCACATGACATTTGTCATCTTCTCTCCTTGGGCTCCTCTTGGCTGTGACGATTTCTTAGATTTTCCTTGTTTTCAGTGACCTTAGCAGCTTTGAGGATTACAGGTCAGGTATTTGATAAAATGTCTATCAACTGGGATTTATCTAGTGTTTATCTCATGATTAGACTGGAGTCGTTTGGAGGGGTTGGAATACCATTTTAATCATGTCACATCAAGGGTACATACATCTGCAGAACTTATATACTGACGACCTCACTCGCTTGGCTGAGACAGGGTTGATTATGTTTTTCCTCCACTAGGTTATTCTTTCCTCCTTCTACCATACTATGTTCTTTGGAAGGAAGTCGCTATGTGAAGATCATACTTCAGCAGTGGAGAGTCACATATATCATCTCTTGAGGGCAGAGAATCTACATAAATAATCTGGAATTTTTCTGCATGAGAAAATTATCTCTTATCTTCCATTTATTTATTCATTCAATAAATAATTTATTTACATATTTACATGCTCATGGGTATTTGTTTTATATTTGGGGTTATAAACCAACACTACTGTGTTGCTTTTTTGCTCAAATTACTCCAGCTTCAGCATTGGGAGCATTTTCCGTTGGCTCCCTATAGCCATTGGATCTACCTACATCATTGTGGGTTTTTTTATTTGTTTGTATTTAGTTTTGAACACTTGCTTATTTGTTTTGTACACTGGAACTTTCTGATGTTACAAGATGTTCCAGGGCCGTCTGTGTCTTTCTGGCCAGGTCTCAGATCAGACATTTCCTCAGAGACCCTGGCTTCTATTGCTGGATGATGGGATTACAAACCAAGACCCAGGTGTCAGATATGCTCATCATTACTGGGGTGTCACTTTTTTTTAGCAGTTTTCAGCTGACAGAGCAAATGTATGTATATTGACCCATGCTGGGGTTTTTATCTCCCCCGAACCCGGGTTTGGCCTTCTCTGGCCAGCAGAGGAGGCTGGGGGAACATGCCCCAGCAGTGAGGTGGAATCGGGAGAGGTAAGAGTTGACTGGTGGCCACACTCAGCCTTCACAATGGAAGACAATCAGGCATACACCAGGGAGTCCGGTCAAGGCACGGGCTCGGTTTATTGAGAAAGTTGAACGGCCTTTATAGAAGTCATGGGCCAATCAGCAGAAAGATCATAGGGGCACATAGGGAGCATGAGCAAATCACATTGGCAGAGCTATTAGCCCATCCTAGTGGTGGTCTGACCTCTCGACATGCGTCAGGGAAGCACCCCTTGGCTAGGCCAAGTCCACGTATCAGGAAGTGGGAGACAGCCAGAGAGTTTCTATCTACTGGCGTGTTCTTAATGTCCCCAACATCTCCCCTGTTTTGTTTTATTAATGGGAGCCCACCTTACTTGAGGGTGTGCCTGTCTTAGGTTGTCTTCCTCTGGGGATCTTACCCGTCATTGACTACCACCCTAGCACTTCAGGCAGACTCACCCAAGGCCAGCAAGCCACGGCCGGGGGAAAGACATGGGACAGAACAGTCGCCTTTGGGAAGGCTTCCCATGGATGATTTAGACCTCCACATCCTGACAAGGACCATGGCCAAGTTTATAGGGCTCCCAATCAGCATAGCTGAGGGCAGCATATTGTTGGCGGACCACCATAAGCTGTACCTATTTGGCCCTGTCCTTAAGGAATTGAACAAGCATGTTGATTACACAGGGCCCAAAGGTGAACACAAGGATAATGGTAACCAGGGGTCCCACAAAGGGGAGAAGGTAGGGGAGCCACCCATTCAGTCCAGTCCAAAGGAAGCTGTCTTGGACAATGCCCGAACAGTTGGCATAGAAACAACACTCTTCTCCTAGGAACAGGCATAGTCCCCCTTCTCTCACCGCAGAGAGTTGGAATACTTGCAAAGGGCGTCCAGGACAATAGTGTTCCTGATGAATATTAGGATGGAGATGATGAGAAGTCCAATCCCAATGAGACAGAAGGTCCACCACGGTCTTTTCATTCCTGTGGAAAAAGGGAAAATATCACCCCTCAAGAGAATGTGCTCTTGGGTGCTCATTTTGTTCTGATTGGTGGTATTTGAGGTCCCTGGAGGGTACCCAAATAGGGCTTGGTTCCCCAATTGGGAAGACACATCCAAATCCTCTGCCTGCACTTATGAGCAGATCAGGACCACGCCAACATCCAATTAGTGGGTCCTTCCATTGGACCTCAACCTTTAGGTAGGGCATCTGGTTGGACCAATGTCTCTGAAAGGCAGTTAAGGGCTGATGCTTGGGAAAATTTAAAATATTTAATGTAAGCATCGCTGTTTTTAACTGATCATGGGGGCTGTTTCCCCCTTTTTGTTTTATTACTTGGTCCTTTAGGGTCTTATTGTGCCACTTGATGATGGCTTGTCCTTTTGGGTTATATGGGATCCCTGTGGTATGTTTAACGTGCCATCTTTGGAAAACTTCTTGCAATGATTTGCTCACAAAGCAGGGTCCATTATCTGTTTTAACCAGTAGGAGTAGGCCTAGGATGGCAAAACATTGTAAAAAATGGCTTTCAGCATGTTTGGCCCTTTCACCAGTATGGGCAGTGGCCCAACAGGCATGTGAATAGGTATCTATAGACATAAATATGTACTTCAATTTTCCAAATGGTGCATAATGGGTTACATCAGTTTGCCAGACGGCATTGGGCCGTAGGCCTCTAGGATTTACCCCAGGGGACTGGAGGGGTGGGTCCTGTAAGAAGGGCTTACAGGATTTACATGTCCTTACAATCTTTTTCAGATCTTTTATAGGAACCAAGGGAAATTTATGATGTAGTCCTCTCCAATTTAGATGAGTGAGGTTGTGAAGATCTTGGGCTAACTGAAGGTCTCACTGAAATAGAGTTGTGGCTGTTAATATCCCTGTTGTGGCCAAGCGATCGGCGGTGTGATTTCCCTCAGAAAGGGACCCAGATAAACCTTGATGCCCTCGGAGATGTTGGAGAAAGATGGGCCCATTACGTCCCTTTAGTAGGGATCATACCTAGATCATTAAGGGGGTTATAGGATTATTATCCATCCTGATATAGGACGCATTAAGGGCAGGTAATAGGTTGATCACATATAAACTATCTGAGAAGAGATTCATAGGCTCTTGGACATGGGTTAGAGCCAATGCAACAGCATATAATTCATTGAATTGGGCAGAGCCAGTAACTGCTTCAAAATATTGTGTCCTTTTGCCTGAGGAAGGGTGAAAAACAACTACTGGGGGACCCTTCTTTTCCCCCATCTGTAAAGACATTTACTGCCTTGGGGAGTGGTCTGATGGAGAAGAGGACAGGGGAAGCCCACTCCAGCCTGTGAAAGGAAGTGGCCCATTTGGTTGACCCATAGTGGCAATCAACCTTTCCTAAAAACCCCTCCAAAGCATAGGAGACTCTATAGACAGTTTACAAGGAAAATACAAAATTTGACCATAACCTTAAACAAATTGAAGTTTGGCCTGCCCTGGAGCCACTCTGGCATGCAGTAAACGTGGAAGGAAGAGCCTCATTTTAGGCAAGGTGAAGCTCTTTATGAACCTTAGGTCAGGTGTTTTAGTTCTGAAGTTGATCTCTGCTTTACAATATTGACCTTTATATAGATTATGCTCTCATGAACTTAAAAAAATACATTTAACATAAAACCTTATATCTTATTGACAACAGGTCTAGCTGTAGAACACATTTTAAATAATACAAATAAATCTCTACTGTATTATCTTTACAAGCCTAAAATTACCATACAACACTAGCTTGGAGAATACCAACTTGATATAATGCTCTTTTAGAGCTTTCACCTCAAGGCTTGTATACCTGAAAGATATGAACACATTTAATATACAAAGAAGAGTATTACTCCACCATAATTACATTGATGTTTTTACATTAATCAAGTTTAGCTCTTAGAGAAATAACATTACACTATTTTAAAATAATAGTTGTCATTCAATCATAGTTCTATTCTTTCAGATTACTTGCTTAAAAACCCAAAACTTAATAAACATAATGTTATGGGTAAGTTAATGTTTTAAGAAATTCTTGTCCTCTTACCATAGATTAAACTTTGATTTATATCAGTAAATTAACATTTGACCTTAGGAAAAAACCTTAAATAGCTTTTCCTGATTGTTCTATATACTTATTTAACCAACTTTTACAGAGCTTTTATATAACCCCTTTTTGTTCATAATTTCAAATAATTCTTGAAAGAATTTGAATTTAGGCAAACTTTTTATCTCAATAAAAATATTGTTATTTATAGTACTCCCAACGAAAACAGCTGAAACCTTTGAGCCTCTGCATACACAGAAATCTTTTATAAACCTTTATATAGAATCACACATCTGTTAACCACTTCACAGGAACACAATGTTTAAGCATATAGAATTATACCTGTTGGAACTTCAACCTTTTTCAGTGATGACAAAGCAACCTTAAAACCTCTTTTTTATGAAAACAATCAATAATGTTACCCAAAGGAATTCAAGGAGTTAAGAGTACTTGATGGTATATTTAACAGTTAGCATTTTAACCTTGATAATTAATCAGATGTCTAACAAACAAAGTTACTCACAAATTCACTTTTCTTACATTTACACTAGAGAAGACACACAATGAAAAGGCAGAAAAACCATAGAACACAGAACAAGACACAAGGGAACAAGAACCAGGAATTCTTTTGATGCGGCAGTTCACTCCAGTAATCCAAAGGACAGAAGGCACATCCTGGGGCCTTGGAACTTCCCAAGGTGCGCACCCCCTGGGTGGCATTCCATCCCGGAGTTCCAGAGCAAAGGTCCAGCTTCAGAATTTGTGGTGGTAAAGAAAAGACCATCAACTCTAATTTTAAATCAAATTAAAGCAAGCTTATATTGTGTACCAAAATATCAGACTGAACAGCATTAGCCATTCCTTCCTTGCTGAAGAGAAACATTTTACTAGTTTTTGACTACCTAGAGAGACTTGTGAATTAAGTTTCATTTTAAAGGCACCTTTATTTTACCCAATTTAAATTGAACCTTTTAAATCACGTGAATTAAAGGTATTTGGATCCATTTATAAAATGTTTATGAGTGCTCATTTTCTATTTGCCAATCTTTATAACACAAGTGTGCACACAACACAATAGCAAAGGCCTTGTAGCTTTTTAGGCAATCTCCATTGCAATGGTACAGATGTTTAAAAACTCCATAGCTGAATAAAAAATAGAACTGATCAAAACAACATTAACCTAGGTGCATAGGATCAAAATCATGAGCTCAAAAAACCTTAGAAAAATGACAGGCTGGTAATGCAAGTTCAGATGAAAAGACATTTTAACTTTTTTTTTTCTTTCTTTCTCTGGGACTTAAGCTTGCTTCCCCATTTGCATTTCAATGCAAGTCCTGGCTGAGGTCTGGAAGGGTGGGGAACTGCAATTGTGAGCAGATACCTTATGCCTAAGGCACTTTTTTTCTAATCTCTGGCTCCTAGAGTTAGACTGCCTTCCAGGGGGGCCATTCAGTCAATTTCCCTTGGCAGCCAGTAAAACTTTTGCCAACTTTCAGGTTTGCCTTTCCTGAGGGGGGGTTGAAGGTAGGGGAGCCACCCATTCAGTCCAGTCCAAAGGAAGCTGTCTTGGACAATGCCCGAACAGTTGGCATAGAAACAACACTCTTCTCCTAGGAACAGGCATAGTCCCCCTTCTCTCACCGCAGAGAGTTGGAATACTTGCAAAGGGCGTCCAGGACAATAGTGTTCCCGATGAATATTAGGATGGAGATGATGAGAAGTCCAATCCCAATGAGACAGAAGGTCCACCACGGTCTTTTCATTCCTGTGGAAAAAGGGAAAATATCACCCCTCAAGAGAATGTGCTCTTGGGTGCTCATTTTGTTCTGATTGGTGGTATTTGAGGTCCCTGGAGGGTACCCAAATAGGGCTTGGTTCCCCAATTGGGAAGACACATCCAAATCCTCTGCCTGCACTTATGAGCAGATCAGGACCACGCCAACATCCAATTAGTGGGTCCTTCCATTGGACCTCAACCTTTAGGTAGGGCATCTGGTTGGACCAATGTCTCTGAAAGGCAGTTAAGGGCTGATGCTTGGGAAAATTTAAAATATTTAATGTAAGCATCGCTGTTTTTAACTGATCATGGGGGCTGTTTCCCCTTTTTGTTTTATTACTTGGTCCTTTAGGGTCTTATTGTGCCACTTGATGATGGCTTGTCCTTTTGGGTTATATGGGATCCCTGTGGTATGTTTAACGTGCCATCTTTGGAAAACTTCTTGCAATGATTTGCTCACAAAGCAGGGTCCATTATCTGTTTTAACCAGTAGGAGTAGGCCTAGGATGGCAAAACATTGTAAAAAATGGCTTTCAGCATGTTTGGCCCTTTCACCAGTATGGGCAGTGGCCCAACAGGCATGTGAATAGGTATCTATAGACATAAATATGTACTTCAATTTTCCAAATGGTGCATAATGGGTTACATCAGTTTGCCAGACGGCATTGGGCCGTAGGCCTCTAGGATTTACCCCAGGGGACTGGAGGGGTGGGTCCTGTAAGAAGGGCTTACAGGATTTACATGTCCTTACAATCTTTTTCAGATCTTTTATAGGAACCAAGGGAAATTTATGATGTAGTCCTCTCCAATTTAGATGAGTGAGGTTGTGAAGATCTTGGGCTAACTGAAGGTCTCACTGAAATAGAGTTGTGGCTGTTAATATCCCTGTTGTGGCCAAGCGATCGGCGGTGTGATTTCCCTCAGAAAGGGACCCAGATAAACCTTGATGCCCTCGGAGATGTTGGAGAAAGATGGGCCCATTACGTCCCTTTAGTAGGGATCATACCTAGATCATTAAGGGGGTTATAGGATTATTATCCATCCTGATATAGGACGCATTAAGGGCAGGTAATAGGTTGATCACATATAAACTATCTGAGAAGAGATTCATAGGCTCTTGGACATGGGTTAGAGCCAATGCAACAGCATATAATTCATTGAATTGGGCAGAGCCAGTAACTGCTTCAAAATATTGTGTCCTTTTGCCTGAGGAAGGGTGAAAAAACAACTACTGGGGGACCCTTCTTTTCCCCCATCTGTAAAGACATTTACTGCCTTGGGGAGTGGTCTGATGGAGAAGAGGACAGGGGAAGCCCACTCCAGCCTGTGAAAGGAAGTGGCCCATTTGGTTGACCCATAGTGGCAATCAACCTTTCCTAAAAACCCCTCCAAAGCATAGGAGACTCTATAGACAGTTTACAAGGAAAATACAAAATTTGACCATAACCTTAAACAAATTGAAGTTTGGCCTGCCCTGGAGCCACTCTGGCATGCAGTAAACGTGGAAGGAAGAGCCTCATTTTAGGCAAGGTGAAGCTCTTTATGAACCTTAGGTCAGGTGTTTTAGTTCTGAAGTTGATCTCTGCTTTACAATATTGACCTTTATATAGATTATGCTCTCATGAACTTAAAAAAATACATTTAACATAAAACCTTATATCTTATTGACAACAGGTCTAGCTGTAGAACACATTTTAAATAATACAAATAAATCTCTACTGTATTATCTTTACAAGCCTAAAATTACCATACAACACTAGCTTGGAGAATACCAACTTGATATAATGCTCTTTTAGAGCTTTCACCTCAAGGCTTGTATACCTGAAAGATATGAACACATTTAATATACAAAGAAGAGTATTACTCCACCATAATTACATTGATGTTTTTACATTAATCAAGTTTAGCTCTTAGAGAAATAACATTACACTATTTTAAAATAATAGTTGTCATTCAATCATAGTTCTATTCTTTCAGATTACTTGCTTAAAAACCCAAAACTTAATAAACATAATGTTATGGGTAAGTTAATGTTTTAAGAAATTCTTGTCCTCTTACCATAGATTAAACTTTGATTTATATCAGTAAATTAACATTTGACCTTAGGAAAAAACCTTAAATAGCTTTTCCTGATTGTTCTATATACTTATTTAACCAACTTTTACAGAGCTTTTATATAACCCCTTTTTGTTCATAATTTCAAATAATTCTTGAAAGAATTTGAATTTAGGCAAACTTTTTATCTCAATAAAAATATTGTTATTTATAGTACTCCCAACGAAAACAGCTGAAACCTTTGAGCCTCTGCATACACAGAAATCTTTTATAAACCTTTATATAGAATCACACATCTGTTAACCACTTCACAGGAACACAATGTTTAAGCATATAGAATTATACCTGTTGGAACTTCAACCTTTTTCAGTGATGACAAAGCAACCTTAAAACCTCTTTTTTATGAAAACAATCAATAATGTTACCCAAAGGAATTCAAGGAGTTAAGAGTACTTGATGGTATATTTAACAGTTAGCATTTTAACCTTGATAATTAATCAGATGTCTAACAAACAAAGTTACTCACAAATTCACTTTTCTTACATTTACACTAGAGAAGACACACAATGAAAAGGCAGAAAAACCATAGAACACAGAACAAGACACAAGGGAACAAGAACCAGGAATTCTTTTGATGCGGCAGTTCACTCCAGTAATCCAAAGGACAGAAGGCACATCCTGGGGCCTTGGAACTTCCCAAGGTGCGCACCCCCCCCTGGGTGGCATTCCATCCCGGAGTTCCAGAGCAAAGGTCCAGCTTCAGAATTTGTGGTGGTAAAGAAAAGACCATCAACTCTAATTTTAAATCAAATTAAAGCAAGCTTATATTGTGTACCAAAATATCAGACTGAACAGCATTAGCCATTCCTTCCTTGCTGAAGAGAAACATTTTACTAGTTTTTGACTACCTAGAGAGACTTGTGAATTAAGTTTCATTTTAAAGGCACCTTTATTTTACCCAATTTAAATTGAACCTTTTAAATCACGTGAATTAAAGGTATTTGGATCCATTTATAAAATGTTTTATGAGTGCTCATTTTCTATTTGCCAATCTTTATAACACAAGTGTGCACACAACACAATAGCAAAGGCCTTGTAGCTTTTTAGGCAATCTCCATTGCAATGGTACAGATGTTTAAAAACTCCATAGCTGAATAAAAAATAGAACTGATCAAAACAACATTAACCTAGGTGCATAGGATCAAAATCATGAGCTCAAAAAACCTTAGAAAAATGACAGGCTGGTAATGCAAGTTCAGATGAAAAGACATTTTAACTTTTTTTTTTCTTTCTTTCTCTGGGACTTAAGCTTGCTTCCCCATTTGCATTTCAATGCAAGTCCTGGCTGAGGTCTGGAAGGGTGGGGAACTGCAATTGTGAGCAGATACCTTATGCCTAAGGCACTTTTTTTCTAATCTCTGGCTCCTAGAGTTAGACTGCCTTCCAGGGGGGCCATTCAGTCAATTTCCCTTGGCAGCCAGTAAAACTTTTGCCAACTTTCAGGTTTGCCTTTCCTGAGGGGGGGGGGGGGGTTGTGGTTGTTGTACTGTTGATGAGCCAAGCCCTGGAGGATAGTTTCAGCCCAAGGCGAATTAGGTCCCTCCTCTGAGACAGGTTTTTTAAGTTCCTTTAGGTCCTGAGCCTCCCATGGATACCACAGAGCAGGCCTGTTGCCTCCAGGGTTAACATTTACCGGGAATGCCACTGCGGACGGAAAAGTTCGGGGGAGCGGGGTGGCAAATGTTCGCCTGCCGAACAAAATGATGGTGGTGGTGGTGTGTGTCGGCCACACAAGATAGTGGGTCCCGTGTGCGGGAAGGAGGGAAAAATGGTGGATGGCCCTTATCCGCTAAAAACTTCTGAGGAGATTCAAGGGGAGGGGCCATGGGCCCCGAGGAAGAGGACTGAGACTGCGAGCCCGGGTGATTGCCAATTTTCTCTAATTCTGTGGAACGGGAGGGCTAAGAATCATCATCAAAAGCCTCCCATTCCATTCAGGCTTGAACTTCAGCCTCCACAACTTCAATCAGCGGGGGCCGGGGCGCCTGGGGTGTGCCCTTTGGGGATTTTCCCACGGGCCATGGAAAGGAACACGCCTTAAGGGTGGAAAGGGTGGGGTACACCCCCGTGGAGGTTCTTCCCCAAGATCATTCTCCCTTTCCCTAACAAGCTGCTCTGTGCGGTTCCATGTATTCCAATCAGAAAAGTCGGCAGCAGGAAGCCAGGGGGCCGCACGCGTTAGTGTATCCCAGACCTTTTCTGCCTGGGCATCTGAGACCTCTAAGCCTCGATTTTTAAGCATGCACCTCCATGCCTCAAGGGCTGGATCATCGCATTTAGTAGAAGTTTGCCCCATTTTTTATTAGGGAATACTCCTACCTTGCCAGCGCGATGGGCCCGATTCACTGGAGACCTTGTGTTGCAATTTCCTCGGGCCCCACGTTGTGGCGCCAGTTGCTGGGGTTTTTAGCTTCCCCCGGACCCGGGTTTAACCCCCTCTGGCCAGCGGAGAAGGCTGGGGGAACACGCTCCAGCGGTGAGGCGGAATCGGGAGAGGCAGGAGTCGGCTGGTGGCCACACTCAGCCTTCGTGAGGGAAGACAATCAGGCATACACCAGGGAGTCCAGTCGAGGCAGAGCTCGGTTTATTGAGGAAGTTGGACGGCCTTTATAGAAGACATGGGCCAATCAGCAGAAAGATCATAGGGGCACATAGGGAGCATGAGCAAATCACATTGGCAGAGCTATTAGCCTATCCCAGTGGCGGTCTGACCTCTCCACATGCGTCAGGGGAACACCCCTTGGCTAGGCCAAGTCCATGTATCAGGAAGTGGGAGACAGCCAGAGAGTTTCTATCTGCTGGCGTGTTCTTAACGTCCCCAACAGACCCACATGTAACCATTTTATCTGCTAGGCTAGACATGAGCTTCTAGTAATGCCTCCAACTCCAATCCATCTCCATATGGATTATTCCAGCCTCTTGTCCACATTATCTATGAATTCCAACTCCAACAGTGAGAAACCCACTCACATAATCTATCATCCACTTACTTAATTATTCAACTCCAGTATACTTGCATGGTACTATCAAAATTGTTAGCCCATAACTACGTGGGAAGCCATTTTATCAACTAGAATACAGTGCTTTTATTTAGTTACTTTGGCCTCTTTTTCCCCCACCCACTTCCAGTGAGGTCTTTCAAAAGACATTTTCCCTCATATTTTGCCTCTTTTTAAAAAAATTAAATGACGATTTTTTTTCCTCTTGTTTCTCTCTTCAACTAATTGGGAAATTATACACTTCTTATTCTCTCAGGGGCTGCCTTAGACATTACAATAGTTATGATAATTTATCAAAGTCTATGTTTAAAGAATACTTCATTCTTTGTACAATGCACAGACTCCAAAACACGTTAATACATTTATGCTTCACCAGATTCACATGCTATTTTAATTAGTTTACTTTTATCTTGTTTTTAAGAAGAAAAAAAAAACACAAGGTATTATCGGTATTGTTTTAGGTAATCAATGACTATTTCTCCACTTTTCTCACTCCCTTTCCCTCTGGTGAGCCTGACAACTCCTTTTGCTTGAAGACCATCCCTTGGAATTTCCTTTAGAGGGGGTCTTCATGAAAGCAAATTTTTGGTTTTCTGAAAATGTCCTTATTTTGGTCTTATTCTTGAAAAAGACTCTGCCCAGGTACAGAATCCTAGATTAGTAAGCATTTTCTTCTCAGAACATCAAGCTTTGATTCCAGAATATTTTTGCTTTTATTAAAACAAAATCAAACAAAAAAACCACCTTCTGTGAGCATGTTTCTTTAAAGGTAATTTGGTTTTCCACCCCACTCTGGTTGCTTTTAAGGTTTTTCTTTGTTGTTGATGTGCTAAAGTTTCATTATAACGTACCCAGATGTACACACATTTCTAGGATTTGTGGGGACTTTTGAATGTGTACATTTTAGTCTATAACAGTTATCAAAAAAAATTTAGCTATTATGTCTTCAAACATTTTCCTGCCCCATCCTCACCTCCCCTGACCTCCAGGGATGGTTTGTTTGATCCTCCATTCTATTCTCTGAGTCTCTGGTTGTCTCTTTGTTTTCTACTGTGTTGTGTCTCTGTGCTGCATTCTGGGTAATCTATTTGACCCATCTTCTAGTTCACTCATTCTCTCTTTACCTCCATCTAATCTGACGTTAAACCTGTCCATCGGGTTTATTTTTTATTTTGTTATCCTAATTTTCATTCCTAGAAACTGTATTTGGTTCTTCAAATCTGCTTAGACCCTCATTATAATTTTATGTTCTCCGCAGACATTTTAAGCTTGTCTTTTACTTCTTTAAACATGGTACTCATATTTATTTTGGATTATGAACTTGGTAATTACAGTATCTAAAGTCTGTGCAGATCTGTTCCTCCTGTCTACAGCTCTAGCAATTTTTAATGATCAGTTGCTCTTTTTCCTTTTCCTTGTGAGAAGTCTGTGTCCTCGGATAGAGGTGCGTTTCTTCAAGGGGGGGGGGAGTTGAGCTGACTTTCACCATATGCGTGGGACGTTGCCATTGTGGGGACACTTAAAAGTCTGCCATGAAGTTTCTTGGACCACCCAGGCCACGTGAATTTGACTGACATGAAGTTCAGATTAAGATCTGAATTATCAGGAGAGCTGCTTTCATTTTGTTTTTAGACAGTTTTGCCTTGTGCTTCAGCAACTTGCCCTGAAATTTCCTGTGTGTGGAAAGGATACGGTGGAGTCTAGCTCTGGGTCATGTTTACACTTAGAGTGTGATCCATTGGGGTGCAGAATTTGGAACCAGTGGACTTGGCTTTCCCTCACGTGTGTGTGTGTGTGTGTGTGTGTGTGTGTCTGTCTGTCTGTCTGTCTGTCTGTCTGTCTCACTCTTCGACACACACAGGGTGTTTATACCTAAAAAAGAAAAGAAAAAGCAATGTGAAGATCAATGAATCAATGATCAAGTTCATCTGTCAGCAGCAGCCCTGAGCTAAACAGAAATTTGCTCACTTTTCTTGGTTCCCACCTTCCTCAGATGTTAGATTGATAAATCCTTCCTGCTACATTTTACCCTTTCTTCAATGTTTATAAGGCTTTCTAAAATATGCATTAACTAGACTTTTCGTTGTTCTGTCAGGAAGAGTGTGCTGGGTGCCGCACCACTGTATTACCAGAAACAGAGCTGGGCCTTTTCTAAACACGCAGGTTTACAGAAAGGAGAATCCAGTGACGTCCTCCGAAACAGAACAAAGCAGAGATCTGTGGCTTGATTCTTCAGAGGGAATATGAAGAGATAGGATGGTAATTTCCTTTACATACACACACATACAGACAGACACACACACATACATGGTAATCACATCCAAACAAATATGTCATAACAGAAGTTTCTGGTTGGTGGAGATGAGAGGCTCAACATCTGTCTGGGAGGCCCAGCCAAACTTATTCTTCTCTAAGGAGACACATTTCATTAATTTGGTAAATATTTGTATCCTGCAGATGCAGTAGTGAAAAAAACCAAATCCCTGTCCTTGCTGAATATGAATATAATAAATATATAATCTAGAAATAACTATCACATGGAAATCCATACCAGGCCTTTCTAGGCCCATGTTCTGCAGCAGAGGTGTGCAGCACGGTTGAGATAGTTATCAGGCAGTGTCAGATTTCCTGGGGCCATCTCAGCAGGTGAGAAAAATAATAGAGCAGAAAGGTTTGATTTTTCCTTTAACAGCCAGTGCTCCATGGATGAGCCATTATTTTTCTTTTCTCTGAGTTAAAGCTCTGCCCTTTTCACAGCGGGCATAATTGGGAGCAGCAAAGCTCTTTGTGTCCATTTGCATGACAAACCCGGCCACAGATGGTCATGTCTGAGCTTCTTACTTTGAAGAAGATAAGGTTTCCTTTCTTCCTTTATGGTCTGTGTGAAATCTCCCCGTAAGGTCTCACCTGTAAGCTTGCGGAGTGGAGGGAAAGTTCCATATGCTTTTTAGTGAGTTGGAAATGCCCCCCCACCCCAAAATTAAGTTTATTTCAATATTAGGAGGTCTTGGCCCTAGTTCCAAGTCCTGGCAATCTGTTTCTATCCGAATACAAGAGCAGAAACCAAGTACCAAGACGTGGTCTGCATGCTCAGGGTGAGGTCGTTAACTTCTCCCTTACAAATGATTTCAGGTGAACACCCTGAGACCCCATGGACAAGAGGAGGGAAGATTCTTCCCTGGGGTCTTGCTTTCAGAGTCTCTGTGATCCCATAGTAGACGACAGCAGGGCCTGAGAGCGCATGTGCCCTGGGATCACCGATGGAGAGGACTGGGCTGAGCAACGAGAGCAGCAGGTGGCATTTGTCCCCCCAACCCTTCACCCCACCCAACCTGGCCCCATGTCCCTGCACATCCCTCCCACTGCTCCCAGGGGAGGGGGAACGGAGTTGTTCATCCATATCCTGACTCTTTTCAAGGGCATCAACACACTGAAGATTTTGAGAACTTACAGGAGAAAGAAGGCTACTTTTTTATCAGATCATTTCCCAAATTTCCAAAGCCATTTGATAGTGGAGCTTTCTTTTCTGTCCTTGGGACACCTAATATGCTGTGGACATACCTTGGGACAGTGCCGTGAAGGAAACAGGTGATCATTATTTTTGTGTTAAAGCAAGATGATTGCAGATGTCTTTCTTCCCTTTTCTGAACAGCTCAGTGATCCAAATTGGTTTGATGATTTTGTTCGTTCGTCCTGGTGTCAGGATTGTTGGTTGCAAGTCAAGTAACTGAGACAGAAAGGGAATGATCAAAGGATATTGTGATGCTCACGGAGCTCCAAGAGGGTCAGAATCAAGCTTAAATGGATCTAGCTCCACTGATACCCTCAACCCCTCCAAGGCAGCTTCAGTATAGCCCTGGCTTTTTTGAATTTCTGTCTTCCAAGTTAAAATCCTGGATGGACCTGGTTCATGAATCACTGGTTATTTGCCTGTGGTCCAGATGTGAGGAAGGCTAGAATCGGAGGATGTAGCTGCTACAAAGAAAAGACTCTGTGGGGTGCAGTGGTGCACACTTGTACTCCCAGTGGCTCTGGAGGTTGAAGCAGGAGAAACGTGAGTTCAAAGCCAGCCTCAGCAAAAGCGAGGTGCTAAGCAACTCAGTGAGACCCCCGTCTCTAAATCAAATACAAAATAGGGCTGGAGATGTGGCTCAGTGGTTGAGTGCCCCTGAGTTCAATCCCCGGTACCAAAAAAGAAAAAGAAAGAAGATAAGACTCTGCTCTCTGCCAAAGCAGAGAATGCCTCAAAGATAAAATGAGAAGTTGGTAGCCAAAAATAGTGCCACATGCCCTCTTTCCCCCAAATCTTTTAACCCCTCCCAACTTTCTAACTTCCTACTGAGTTCTGCTTTGTTCCCACCCTCTACAACACATGCAATCCCACCTCTTCTAATAGACATCTTGCAGCAATGTGAAAAGTTCTAGAAACAAACCCACACACAGCTGAGACTCTCCCGTGAGCTGTGGTGGCCACGAGCCACACCCGCTCAAACCCAGCAAGCTGTCACTGCTGGCACTGGCCAGGTTCCATGTCCCCAACACAAACCTCCAACACGAACCTCCTGATTTTTTTTTTTTCCCCTGCATATCTACTTCACCATCCCTTGTCCCAAGTAACCCTCCCTTTTGGGCATCACTATATGAATTTGCATTTTAAAAGACAATTTCATTCATTTCCAACATATAAATAAATGCAAAATGTACCCTCTGTCTTAACCTCCAGCCAGCTCACACACACAGATGGCTGGGTGGGTGTTGTGAAGTTGGACAACATTTTTCCCCCAGAGTTCTTGAGAACTTCTTAATATTTCTGCCAGGAAATATTAAAGGGCAGGGGAACATTTTTCTTATGTAGGGCATTCTATCCAAATCAGCCATGCACAGGGAGACTAATGGGGGTGGGCTCTCCTGTGAAGTGCTAAAACAGCTGCCTCGTCGTGCTGTGGTGCATCTGGAGACCAACAGCAAGATGAGACAAGAGCATAGCAGAGCCTAGATGGAGCCTGGATTCAGAGGAGCAAAGTCCCCAGAGTGCCCGACGTCACCCAACCAGAGCCATCTAGATGAGCCCTCCACTCTGGGACGTGGGGCTGCAGCACCGAGAGAAGATCATGTCGCTAAGGTCCCATAGCTTTACAGTGCAAAAAGAGCAAGGCAGAAGAGAAAGCCCTTCCCCACTGCCTCCGAGAGGGAAGGTGGCCAGAGGCCTGGCGGCCAGCTGGAGCAGGGCACAGCCTTCCTACGTGGCTGACCATCTGGCTGTCAGAGCTGCTGGTGGGGTCCCCCATTACAACCGACCCCCCCAAGGGTAACTCCAGGAGACCAATGGAACATTTAAAATGCAGGAACAAAACCGAAGAGAGAGCCCAGAAATATCTGAGGAGAGAAACTCCTGGAAGTGAAGGGACTCTGTGAAGGATGGATGGCTCTGGACCTGACTGTGAATCTGACTTGATTTCATGACCACAGGCAGTTAAGATCGGGGAACCTGCTGGTTACAAGGGTTGAGGCTGCTTAAATTTGGATGCAGCCTTTGAACACCCAGCAAGTCAGAAGCCTCTCCTCACACGTGTATCCCAATTCTTAATCCCTTCACAGGGAGTGTGACATTGTAAAATAGATAGTAGGTCTTCGAGCCTGTGTCCTGACATATAACTCCTAAGCCTTCTGAATCTCTGGAATGATAAGTGTTTTTTGTATACTACTGACATCTCTGGGGGTTGGGAGCCTGGATAGCTTCTAGAAGGGGCTGGTAACCGGGCAGACCAAGGTACATTAGAGGGTTAGAACTTTCCACCCAGCCCCCTACACTCTGGGGCAGAGGGAAAGGCTGAAGATTGAGTTGGTCACCAATGCTGTACTCAGTCATGCCTGCAGGATGAAACCTCCCTAAAACCCCAAAGGACCAGGCTCAGGGACCCTCCAGACACCTGAGTATGTGGAGTACCTTCTGCGCATCTCTTCCAGAATCTGTTCATCTGTGCCCTTTGCAATATCCTTTATAATGAAAGGAGTTAATGTAAGTGCAGCGTTTCTCTGAGTTCTGTGAGCTGCTCTAGTAATTAATTAAACCCAAGTGGAGGTCATGGGAACTCTGGTTGATAGCCAATTGATCAGAACCTGGGGCTTGTGGTTGGCATCTGAAGTGGGGATCATTTCTGTGGGTTTGAGCCCTTACCCTGTGCCTCTGACACTAACTTCAGGTAGATAGTGTCAGGACTGAATTGAACTATAGGACACCCATTTGTGTCAACTGGAGAGTCCAAGGCAGAATTGCTTGGTTGTGTGGGGACATTTCTGATGGCCAAAAGCTCTGCTGTATTGAGTATGAGAATAAGAAAAGCTGTTGTTGTCGTCTTCCCCTCTCCTTTAGGGAGGGAGCACTGTCACAAATGCCAAACACAAGTTTCAGAAGGATCCTCCTCTTTACCCTCTCTTTGCACATGTAACCCCGCTACTCTTCCTGAAAGCAGACCTGTAGGTTAAGAGTTCACAACCCATACAGCTCTGGAAAGTCAGAAGTCACCTGCAGGTCAGCCAAGGGACAGAGTAACGAACACATTTCTTGGGAGACCCCATGTCACCTTAGTTCTCCCAGGTGTGATCTGGCTAGAAGGCCTTCCTTAGGAAGAATGTTCCCTAGCCCTTTTGACTTTGTACCAGAGCTATTTGGGCACAAAGCCCATCCCCTTGCTATATATGCAAGCTTCTTGGGAGTACAATCTCTATCTGCTCCATCCTTTTACCTCTGAAACTTTTAGGAAATGGTAAATATAAGAGATAGATGATAGATAGATAGATAGATAGATAGATAGATAGATAGATAGATAGTAGATAGATGATAGATAGGTAGATAGATAGATAGATAGATGGTAGATAGATAGATGGTAGATAGATAGATAGATGGTAGTAGATAGATAGATGGATAGATGGTAGATAGATGGATTGATAGATGATAGATAGATGATTGATGGTAGATAGATAGTAGATAGATGGATAGATGGTAGATAGATGATTGTAGATGATAGATGATAGATAGATGGTAGATAGATAGTAGATAGATGGATAGAGGGTAGATAGATAGATGATTGATAGATGATAGATGGTAGATAGATAGTAGATAGATGGATAGATGGTAGATAGATAGATGATTGATAGATGATAGATAGATAGAAGATAGATGATAGATAGATAGATAGATAGATAGATGTCTGGAGCATCAATGCAGTACCACCTGAGGCTCCAGTGACAGATCAATGCCACCTATTCATGTGACAGGGGAAGCCCTTGCTTTTCCAAAGGCAAGGTAAATACATTGCACACTCATGCCCTGGTCAGTTTCAGTTCTTCATCACATTTAAAGTTTCACAGTTGAGAAAAAAAAAAAAAATAAAAATAAAAAATAACTAAAGAATGTGATAATAAGATTAGCCAAGGTCCATGAATTCCTAAAATTGTTCTCACAAAGTCGTTATGGAAAGCTACTGTTGTGTGTCTAAGAGGTCCCGGGGGGGGGGGGGGGGGGGGGGACAGTTTCCTCCTGGATGTGACTTGGAGCATGCAGGGAACTTTAGCATGGGTCAAGGTCATGGGCATCAAGAAACAGCTGGTTTCAGCTGACTGATTCCTGGGTGGCACACGCTCTGCAGTCTGCCTGCTGAATCTTCCTGCTCCACCCACACGGCCTGGGCTCAGTGCACTGACACCTTCCTCATAGAGAAAACCAGTGCCCCAGCAGCTGCTCCCCGTGGCCTCTCTGTAGCTCTTCTCCCCCCCATGCCGCTTCTTCAAACATCCCTTTTTCTACAGCTTCTGGAGGCCACGTTCTCCCATTTCATGATCAATGTTCCAGTGGTTTTTCTGTGTCCTTGCAGTTGCCCTTGCTCTGCTCATCTCTAACCTGCTGCTGTCCTCTAGTGGCTGTCCTTGGTCCTCTTCCAGCTTCATCTGCTCCCTCTGACAATCACCCCAGATCTCTCCTTCCCACCCTATGGGGGCAGCACTTACCAAAGGACTTCTGCAAGGACACTAAAGGCCCTGGTGCCCTGAGACATTCATTGTTTAGAATTAATGAACATCACTCCTATGCACCTAGGAAGGGAGTAGCTATCACCTCTGGGAGACGATTGAGGAAACAGGTTCTTGTAGGACTTAATTCTCTCTGAGAACCCTGACTGAGGCTGGCTGGTGCTAGACTCAGGAGAGGCAGCTGTCTAGTGGACACCTCCACTGGGCTGTGTCATGGGTATCTCAGAAACCATGCTTCAGTGATGACCTTTCTTCTTAGTTCTTCTTCTCCTGTGTTTCCTATCTTGATAAAGGCTAGCTATGTTTCCACCTCCTGATTTTTCTCATTATTGGACATAACCTATTGATTTCCTACTGTGGAAGAGGAACGTGATTCTGTCTCACATACACTCCTGTTCCCAAAATATATCCCTCCTTCTCTGCACCACTGGGTAGCATACATATTCTATGTTTATATTATTATGACTATGTAAACATGTTTTATAACAGAGCAATATGATATACTATAATGACTTTCCCTTTACTACACAACTTTCTGTTTTCTCTGGAGTTAATAGTTGTCTTCTTTATTTGCTTAGATTTTTATTGCCATGTGTTTAGTTATTTTTCTGTGTACTTTTCAATAATGCAGCTGATTGGAAGACCTGTGTCCAGTGGGTGGGCTACTTCGTTGTTTGTGTCTTCACCAATTGTGCAAGTACCCCACCCCACCCCCCAGAAGTATTAGGACTCCTACTGATTTCTTGTCAAGTTCACTTTCTCAAAGAAATCATCCTGAAGCCTTCTGACCTGCTCCATTCTGAGCCTCTTACTCTCCAAGTATGTTATAAGACCACCTGAAGGAGCCCTAATTAGGAAGGGCTGTTGTAGCTAGCTGGAAGCCATAAGTTCCACCTGATATGTATGTGACGCACCTGTAGGCACCCGCAAACCTGAAGGTATATAACCGGGTGAAAGCGGTCCGAGTTAGGAGAACGGAGAATTCAGTCAGCCGGGCAGTCACTCGGTGGGTCAGAAGAATCAGCGGTCAGAACGTAGGCAGAGCGGTTACAGAAGAGAAACCAGATAGAAGAAGTAATGACTGGTCAGAGTTAGGCCGAGACTCCTGAGGAAGACAGAAGACAGAAGACAGAAGAAGGAAGAAAGAAGAGAGAAGAAAGAAGCTCTAATCTTTCTCTAAGCTAAGCTCTATCTTTCTTTACTCTAAGCTACTCTAAGCTACTAAGAAAAAATCTTTCTTTCCCTCTCTAAGCTCTAAGAAAGTAGAAGTAAAAGTAGTAAAAGCTTAACTCTGCCCCCGAGAGTTTTTATCCCGGTTTACAGTACCAGGTAGCTTACAACCACCATCTTGGTAACTCTGCTCACCACCTTCGTGGGGTTTCAACTAACCTCTCTCTGGTACTGGTGCCTCTGTCTCCACTATCACACAAGTTTCTCTTTCATGGTATTAATCCACATTCTGTTGGAGCACCTCTTCCATTAGCTTCATGAAAAGGGTAGATTTTTAGAAACCTCATGTCTGAATGTCTGTATTTTACCATCAGTAGGCATTTGGTTGGCTCAGAATTCTAAGTTGTATCATTTTCCCTCAGGATTTTGAAGGCATCTTTCCCCTGTCTTCCTACGGCCGGTGCTGTTAAAAGTCTGATGTCATTCTGAATCTTGACCATTGGCATGACATCTTTTATTGCCCCTTCTCTCAAAAATTGTGTGTTTTCCTATTTGTTCTGATAATTCTAAATTTCACAGTGATGAACCTCTGTGTGATTGTTTTTTTCACTCCCTGTACAAGGTCCTGGTGACTCTCGTGTCCGTTGGTTCTAGGAAATTTTCTCATTTATTGATGCCTTCCTTCTGTTCATTTTATCTGAACTCTTCCTGGAATTCATTTTATTTGCATGTTAGACAATCTTCAAAGTCTATCTCTCCTATTGCCTCTTTGTTTTCATATTCTCATTTCTGGAAGAATTTATTAATCTTTTCTTCCAAAGCTTCTGTTGAAATTTTCATTCTTCTTTCACATCTTTAATTTACAAGAGCTCTCTATTCTCTGGGCACTATTTATATAGCATCATATCCCTGTTCTTTTGGATGCATTGCCTTTTCTTACCTCCCTAGGGATATTAATAATAGTATTTTATGTAAATATTATTTCATTTAAATTTTCTTTTCCTTTGGAGTCTCCATTTCTTCCAGGCTGCTTGTTTCTGTTTGCTTTTGTCTCCATCTTCCATTTTTGTGGCTTTTCCCAGATTTCTCAGAATCCTTGATATTGTAAAAAGTCAATTGAAAGCACTTAGTCTATGGGTGAACTTGTCTTCATTTAGTATCACTCTGGGCTCCGTGGGGACGTCCAGTGTCAGTATCGTTAGGCCATTTTTCCTGAATTCCTAATTCCAAGGAAGCCTCTTCCAATTCATACTAAGTATAAAGGTACAGTTGAAGGAGATGAAGACTAGAGGTTCTCAATCTCGATATGTGAACTTTCACTAAGTCACCATATTTTCAGTATTATATCCCCACACTCAGCTTTAGTGGTTTCTGATTTATCCTTTCAAGAGAATAATCCTCAAGTCTTCCTGTCAAGGTGAAAGTGGGAAGTCATCTTCCAGTACAGATGGGGAAATGATTGGGAGCCCAAGTCTTCCTTTAAAACAATTTGGACTAATCCTCCTGGTTTTATATCCTCCTTTAACTCTAACTCTAGAGTGTCCTTTAACTCTGACTCCTGGGATTTTGTGGGAATTATCTCTAGTTCAAATTGCTTCCTACTTAATTTTCCCCATTACTTAAGGTTAGAATTCCACTTTCCCCAGTCTACTACATCAAGCTCCACTCTTCTGTCTACTACATAGCTTCTAAAAATTTTGTTAGCATTGGATTTTCTCCTGTTCTGTTTATTCCTATGGATTATATCTTCATAATAAACTCCAATTACCATCCTTTTGATAAAGTTTTGTAGGGAGGAGATAGAGTACATGTGTTTAATATTTCTTCCTTAAATAACAGCACCTTAGCCTGTTAATTACCTCTCTTACTAGGCTTCCAAACACTACTTGAAAATTTTTATTCCCCAAATATGCTATATTCTGTTTCTCTCTCTCTCTCTCTCTCTCTCTCTCTCTCTCTCTCTCTCTCTCCAAACACACACACACACACACACACACACACACACACACACACACACACATTTTTATATGCTACTCTGCATGTCCAGATTGTCCTTCTTGCCTCCACCATCCCCATCTCCACTGGAGGAGATCTCATGTCTGCTGGGTCCCTCCTGGAACCCCACACTCCCTCAATACCACCCTCCCACAGCACCTATCTTCCTGAGTAATAAATGCTTGTTTATCTTTCTGCCTTACCTGCTGGATATAAGAGCATGTTTACAAGCCTCCCACCAGGCCTCCTTTCTCCAGGGATGCCTCTGGCAAAAGGAAAAATTTTTCCTCTAAGACTGTCTGAGATGCTCCCTTAAGACAATGTTCCAGACCAAAAGAAAAATTCAGTCAAGACCATAAAAAGTATTATTATTATTATCATCATCATCATAAAATATTTTTCTAGATTAGTCCTCAAAGTTGAATCAGATATTAACTGCCCTAGAAATTATGCATAGTGTTTTGTGTAGACAAAGCATTTTGGCATTCATCAATTAATTCCATAATTTACTGTCATTAGCTAGCTAATTAAATTTGAATCTGAACCTCAAGAGGAAAAAGACCAATTTGAAAATATTACTCCAGGCAGATGTCTGTGGGCTCAGCTCCTCCTTTCTTGACCTTCCATAAAAAATTCACGGCTGAGGGATGGAACTGGGCCAAGCAAGGATCCCGTGGGTTCCTCCTCCTCATTGTGCAGGCCAAGCCCTGTGTGGGCTCTCTCCAAAACTCCAACCAACAGCCATGAGAGCCTTCTCCCAGGGGTCGCCTTCCTCAGATCCACAACCTACTTATGTCCAGTCAGAAGTAAGAGAATACACACAAAACAGAACGCTCCTCTAGCCCTTACTTTTGCAATAAAAAGGGAGCTAAAACGCCTCTATCTATAAACCAAGCTACTATTGCCAGGTGTAGAGAACAGTTAAGAAGCGGTCGTAAGGGGCTCCGTGTTTGTGTCTCCTCCAAGTGCGTATATTGAAATCTAGCCCCCAGCGTGACAATATTAGGGGACAGAGCCTCTTGGAGGGAAACAGTTGGAGCCCTCATAAAGGGGGTGAGTGTCTTTACAAAAAGGACCCTCGAGGGCTCTCACCTCTTCCCACCTTGTGAGGATACGATAAGGAGATGACAGTTGCAACTTGGAAGAGGGCCCGTGCCAGAATCTAGCTATATAAGCACCTTGGTTTTAGACTTTCCAGCCTCCGGAAATGTGAGAAATAAATTTCTGATGTATCCCAATGACAGACCTGGGGCAGTTCCTGTCTGCTGCTAAGGTTTTCACCACCGATACAAACAAAAAGTGTCTTCATATTTTCTGACTATGGCAACCAAGATTGCGTCGAAGAATACAGGAGAAAACATGGAGGGGGAATTTTTCAGCTTGAAAATAACCTTGTAAACAGTAAAAGGCTCATTGTTTCAAAGAAGACTCTAAAACTGAGTTTACATGACACATGTTGGGAAATTTTCCCAACCTCTCTCACCTGGTTGGTTAGACATGTAAAAGATTAAAAACAATTAAGAAGCCAGTTAAAAGAAATCAATAAATTTCTGTTGTAACAGGTATTTTATTACCTCCATTTTCATGAGCCACTCAGGCTGTGACACTTTGGCAGAGCTACCCTCTCTGTCTTGCCCAGGGGAACAGGGAGGATGGCCCTTCACAAAGCTCTGCTTGGGGAATGAATGCTCTCACTAATACAGTGCAGTTGGGCCCCTAGACTTATGTCTCTTCTGTGCATCAGAAACAAGATCTTGCGTGTGAAATCTGTGGAGTTGTGCAGAGGAAAATGGAGAGAATTTACCTGGTGTGTGTGATACCCCCCCCCCCACACACACACATTGAAATGCTGGAAATGCTATCATGGAATGTTGGCTCCAAAACCATTCTGATGAGTCCCCCTTTACTTATCATGAATGTTGCTTTCATGTCCTGTTAAGGAATTCCTTCACCCCAAACTGTAACCAGCCTGGCTTTTCCACATTGCACTTAGGAGAAAAGAAAAGTACAGATGTCCCAGGCTACAGTGATTTTCCTGGAAACACAGGAAGACTTTGTAGCATTCTTACTCAGATGGCTAGCAATGGAACCTGATTGTGTTGTTATTATTATATATCACATCATATTAATAAAACGATAATGATAATTTTCACATATTTTCCTACTTTCATTTTTCACCTTGTGAAACAGACATTTTTATTATCTCCATTTTCACTCAGAATGAAGCTAAGGCACAATAACTTTTGCAAAATCGCAGAGGTAGCTGGTGATGTAGTTGAGCTTCCTGGTTGTTTGGTGCCAGTTGTGACAAAGTGAATCTCAGCTGCTCTGTATGCATCGGGATGCTTTTGGCTGCCAAAAAAGAAACCCCAGCTAAAGTGTTGGAGGAGGAGCTTGGTGGATCCAGTCTTTCAATGACATGATCAAGGACTCCTCAACAAATCAAGTGTCTCCCCCTCCTTATTCCGAGATAATGCCACAGCTCCAGGCCTCAGCTTACCTGTAGTGCACAAAGTCTAGAGGCAGAAAAGGGATTATCTCTGTCATGTTCCCTTCTTGAAAGCAAAGACAAAAACTTCCCCTCATGTCTCATTGGCCACAATTCCATCACATGCTCCTGCCTCAAAAGTCACTTGACAGGATTTTTATTAACTTAGTGGAGATTCAGTTTCCCTAGGCTGCAAAAAGGCCCCCAGAACCTGCTGAAGAATGTGACTTCTCAGAGGAAAGTAAATAAAATCCATCAACAAAGAAAACAGGAAAAAGCACTAGTATTGCCACCCAACAGTTGTCACTCCCACCAATATGGCAGACGATTTCTTTCTTTCTTTCTTTCTTTTTTAAATTTTTTAAATCTATTTATTTACTTACTTAGTACTGGAGAGTTAATCCACTGAGCTACATCCCCCAAAACCCTATTTATTCATTTATTTATTTATAGACAGGTTCTCATGAAGTTGCTTAGGGCCTCACTAAATTGTTGAGGCTAAACTTGCATATGCAATCCTCCGGTCTCAGGCTCCCAAGTTGCTGGGATTATAGGCATGTTTCACTGAGCCCAGCTTAGACTATTTATTTTCTAAAACATTTTTCTATCAAGTAATGAAGGAAAACATCCGATAATTATATCACCACAATTGGTAAGGTTGAATGAGTATAAATTCCATTTCAAATACTTAAATATATGTAGTGCTGGGTACATAACACTATGGGGAAGGGGACTCCCCTGACAGAGAATGAGGAGAACTGAATTCTAATGCCGGCCCCTCCACACACACAAACAAGCTGGGTGATCTCAATCTGCCTAATCTTTATTCCATTTTTTACGCTGAGCAACAATGACTGGTTTACAGAATTTTTTCTTAGTATCAAATGGCTTAAGAAATTATTACTTCTGTGAAACTGAATTTATTGCCCCATTGAATAAATGGGAAGATTTCTGGTTTTGAAGCATTGTGAGTGCTCATCTTACTGAGACTTCCCTACCCTTTCCTTTCTTTCCCAGTTCTCAGACAAACGCAGGAACTGTGTTGTAGATCCTCCATTCCTGGTACTTGGCCTTCAACCAAGGACCAGGATATCTGTGAGTCAACATCCAAATCTGCATCTTCAGACGGCACTACATTGTATACATATGCTCCCATTATCAGTCTTTGCGTTTTAGAAAAGCTAAGTGATGAGGGAGGGTGGCAAGGATCAAAATGACAATGTGTCCTCCAAACAAAGTTAGGAGACCCAGAGAGAGCAGGAGGAAGGAAGGCCCGTGGTGCTCTAGCCCCTTTTGTTCCTTTGCAATTTAGGGGATTTTTCATTAAGCACTTTAATTCTCACAGGATTCTTGATTATCTTTCTCCATTGCTCATCCCTCCTTCTAAGTGCACCTTTTTCGCTGAAATTCATTCCCTGGTTTTAACTTAGCTCAGCCTCTTTTGCCTCTTCACTGCTGGATACATCCACCAAGAGCCTGCATCTCCTGGGTTTTTTTTGTTTTGTTTTGTTTTGTTTTTCCTTATTTACTATAATAGTTCTTGTCATTGATTACTTTCATTGCTATAATACAGGAAGTGTTAGCTGCTTGCCTGTGAGAGAACATCACAAAACCATGTACAATTGAATGAGAAGAGACAAAAATATCCTCTGGAGCCTTACATCTCTGGAGTTTTCAAGGTGGAAGAATATAAGAAGTCACTTTCCTGGCTGCTCTTCAGACAGGCAGCTTCTCAGCAAGTGAGGTACTAGAAACCTTCAGGGACACTATAAATCCACAGGATAGAACTCTACTGTCTCAGATCCATATTGTTAAATGGGTAGACACACAAAC
The DNA here is from genome assembly GCA_025594165.1 of Tamias sibiricus. Taxonomy (NCBI): domain Eukaryota; kingdom Metazoa; phylum Chordata; class Mammalia; order Rodentia; family Sciuridae; genus Tamias; species Tamias sibiricus. The sequence continues at coordinate 10,118,911 of CM046669.1, read as the reverse complement.
AACATGAAAAAGCAAGGGAACAAATCACCCCAAATGAACTATGATACTCCAATATCAGAATCCATCAATACCATAGCGGAAGAAATGTCAGAGAAGGAGTTTAGAATGTACATAGCTAAACTGATCTGCAAAGTAAAGGATGGTATTAGGAGTGAATTCAGAGAGAAAATATAAGAAATGAAAGATCACTTCAATAAAGATAGAGTCTGAAAACAAAAACAGAAATCCTTGAAATGAAAGAATCAATAAACCAAATTAAAAATTCAATTGAAAACATCACCAACAGACTAGATCACTTGGAAGACAGAGTTTCAGTCAATGAAGACAAAATACATAATCTTGAAAACAACGTTGACCACGGAGAAAAGATGTTAAGAGACCATTAACAGAACTTCTAAGAAATATAGGATAACATGAAAAGACCAAATTTAAGATGTATTGGGATAGATGAAGGCTTGGAGATACAAACCAAAGAATGCACAATCTTTTCAATGAAATAATATCAGAAAATGATCCAAACCTAAAGAATGAAATGGAAAATCAAATACAGGAGGCATACATGACCCAAAATATACAAAATTACAACAGACCAAGGCACACTGTTATGAAAATATCTAACATACAGACTAAGGATAGAATTTTAAAGGCTGCCAGAGAAAAACGACAGGTCACATTTAGAGGGAAACCAATCCAGATCTCAGCTGATCTCTCAACCCAGACCCAAATTTTAAAAAAATAGAGTCTTACATTTCAAGGTGAGGTACAGAGATCAGGAACACTGACATCACCTTGCTTATCAGAAATGCCAAATCTCAGGCACAGATCTCCCAAACAAGAATCCACATTTCAGCAAAATCCTCAGATGACTCATATGCACTTTTTTTTTTTTGGGGGGGTGGGTATGGTGCTGGGATTGAACCCAGGCCTTGTGCATGCAAGGCAAGCACTCTACCAACTGAGCTATATCCCCCACCCTCATATGCATTTTAAAGTTTGAAAACTGCTGATCCAGACCTACCCCTTTCTTCCACAGAGGAGTTAAGTGCTTCTCTGAGTGGTTGAGTAGACTAGATGCCAGGTCTCTTGATTACCCAACTTGCACATTACCTCTTAAATTGATTCCCTTTTATCCTTAGCTCGTTGTGCAGATTTTATTGCCATATAAGGTGGTTGGTGGTGGAAGAAAGGAAGGTGAGTTTTCAAATCCACTTCTTTTATCAACTACCACCTATTTTTCTTATAATACGGCATAATATTTTTCTGCACGTATTTTTCTTCTCTGTGGTTTCTTGATTTAATTACAACCCGGTGGCCTCCAAGTATTGATGTAAGTAGAGTCACCTTTGTTGTCTTTCTACTCACTGTTTCCTTCTCCTTCTTCCTCAGTACTCCCTCAGTCAATTATCAACTAGTCTCTCTGCTGATTTATTTAGAATTCCTATATCTGTATTTATAAATGAAAACAGTCTAAAGCTTTTGTTTTGCTTTAGTTCTTGGCTAAAATCTTGAGATTAAAATTATGGTTGCTTCATAAAATGAATTGGGGAGTTCAATAATTGCTTTTAAAAACTGTGGACCTTCTAAGTGAGGGATATGGAAAGTTATAATCTATGACTCATCCATATTTTGAACATTTTTACAAAATAAACCAATGTACAGTGTCATAACTTCTTAAGATCAAAAGCAGAAAAATGTTTTCTTAGATAAACTATACTACCATGTTGCGACCTTTCAGTTTCCTCATGCCTCTTGAGCATATGGGAGCAAGAAAAGAAGAGAGAGAAGGTGAAATATACCCCGAGACCTCTCATTCCATCCTGAGCATGCAGTTCCCTACATCTGCAGTGTGGCCCTGACCCCACTGCCTCCACCCATGAGCCCTCCACCCGTGTAGCATCTCCCTACTTCTTTGTCTTGTATAAAACAGCTAAAGAAACCTAACCTAAGAGCCCTGGGATCCACTGCAGTGCTTCTTGGGGATTTCCATTTTAGTGTCCTAAAGTAGGGGGAGGATTTAGACAGCTCATGGTCACACTCAAGCCATCTGACAAGGCCACATGGGAACCTTTATGGGTGACTCTGAGGCCCTGATCAGGAAAGATATGATCATGACTCATGTTTCTGCAGCAAGTGTTAAGAGGAAGAATACAGCCCACCACTTACTAGCAAGTGTCCCTGATGCCCTCATCCTCACACACTCTTTCCCAATTTAAAATTATTTCCTAGCCCCAGAAACAGCCTACATTTGAAAGTTCTTGGGTAACCAAGACGAAAGAAAGAAAGAAAGAGAGAGAAAGAAAAAGAAACCACTAATGTTATCACTAGCACCCTCAGCCTCAGTTTACTTTGAGGCATCTTCCCTATGGAAAGCAGCTAAAGAATATACCAAAGTGTCAAGATTCTTAAAACTTACTCAAAGACAAGTGTTTCCCTATTCTGATTACTAGGTTAAGTAGGGAATTAAATCTGTAACATGGCCTGGAGCCGTGGATAAGCAAGAAGTCTGCCTGCCGGTACCTTCCCTCACCCTGACCTGAATGAAATCCTGCTGCTAGGACACGGATGGAAGGCTCCTCATGCCCTCCGTGTTGCAGGGAGGGACGGTCCACCAGAAATGCATGTGAATGCGTGTGCCCCACAGTCTGCCCAGGACTAACCTCGCTGTGAACTTTCCACTATGTTCAGCAGTGTAGAGAGGGTCCCCGCTGAGTGCTGGGGGCTCTGGGGAGGTGGGTGGTAAAGGGAGAGTGGCAGCCACAAAGAGGGACAATCTCTAACCTGGAAGAGCCGCCTCCCCCAGTGCCATGCTCTGTGAGACCCGGGAAGAACCTGGGACCACTGCCTTGTCTCTCAGGCTCCTCCAGCTCCAGGCATGTGCTTCCCCTGGAGGTTTCTCTCTTCTCTTTCTTCCTTCTTCTGGTTACATGGAGGAGGCGTTGGAGAAGACAGAGAACAGAGGTTGAGAGAACCATGAGGACATCGTCATGGTGGTTAAGAGAGAGGTGATGGGGGACCCAAGCTGGAGGCGTGGCTGTGGGAATGAATGAAGAGGTGGGGGTGGGGCTGAGGATCCTGATTGCTCGGTTAAGTAGGGAATTACTCTGTAACAGGTCAGGGTGAGGGAAGGTACCGGCAGGCAGACTTCTTGCTTATCCACGGCTCCAGGCCATGTTACAGAGGTGATTCCCTACTTAACCTAGTAATCAGAATAGGGAGACACTTGTCTTTGGGGGTCGAGTGAGGAGAAGGGAAGAAAGAGGAACATTCAGGACGGCCCTCAAGGGTCTTGCTTAAGTGATTCATAAGCTAAAGCCGCCTGTAGCGATTTGCAGTCCGGATAGGTGGCACCGCGGGAAGAAACCCAGAGACAGGATTGAAACAAAAAGGTTCTTTGATTCTTCTCTCTGTGTCTCCTGTAACTTCTAACACCACTCACACACACTCACAAGAAACCACAGCAGGCACTCTTTCAAGAAGCTACAACATATACACACAAATAGCATTAATCTCGCACGCGCTCTCTCTCTCGGACACAGTCTCACGTCCCTTCCCGGCTTAAACTCTCTCTAGATCTCGCTGGATTCCGGGCCAAGTCCCTCCAAAGAGATTTCGAGCCAGGTCCCGCGAGCAAGATTCCGGGTTTCTGCAGTAAGTGATGAGGGCACAAGCCCCGCCGAAGAAGACAGAAGGGAGGCGGTCTGGTAGGGAAGACAATGAGTTCAACTTAGCTATTTAAGGTTTGAGGGGCTGAGTGGCCGCCTGGTGTGAACATTTAGCAAGTCATTCAACAGGAGAATCTGAACTATCCAGCAAAAATTAGCAAGGTGGGGGACAGTTTAAACCATAAAAGTGGAGGCACTGACTCAGTGAGAATATATAGATTGATAATGGATAGGAGTGAGCCAATGGTGTGACCTTGGGGATCACCAAAACGTAAAATACAAGAAGGCAGCAGGTGTCCGTCCACAAGAAACCCATAAAACAATTCTAAAGATGAGGACAGCCAGGAGAATGCGGTTGCTGCATGAAAGCTTAACTACTAAAGATATTCAGTAACTTGCATCAAACGCAGCAGAGGTGCAAAATGATACGAGATTTTAAACATCTTATTAGCTATGGTGTTTAAGAAATCGTTGGTAACACTAACTTGACCATTTTAATGGAATAGAGGAACCAGAAACCAAATTGAGTGAGTTGAAAAGAAACCACAAGTAAAGAAGTAGGAGTTAAAAAAAAAAAATGAGCACCTTCTAATGAGTTTTCATGATAGAGACAAGAGAGGTTTGTTGAGAACAGGAAGAAAATGTGAATTCAAGGGAAGCTTTTAACACTGGAGAAACTCGAGTAAAGTAGGAGACTTAGAGAAGAAAGGGTAGAAGAGATAGGATAGAATAGGGGTAGATGATGTAATAAAGTCCCAGAAGAGGCAGGAAGCAATAGAATTAAGATGGGTGAAGGAATTAACCTTGAAAAGAGGGGAATACCTCAGAGTCTAAACAAGAGGGTTACTGTGAGTAACCCAAGGAAGCTTCAACAATAAAGACACATCATCTTACACATCAGGAAGTCCAAGAGTGGGATGGACACAGGTAGGGCTGGCTAATTTCATGGCTTACCAATGTCACCTAGGACTTGGGCTCTTTCCACGATTTCCGCACTGGCATCCTCAACACGTCATCTACTGCCATCACGGTCACAAGGGCACTGCAGGAGCTCCAGTCTGCACAGAGGACAGCATCCAGAAGCCAGCCATAAAGCGCTCTTCTGTAGCTCCATGTTGTCAAGGAGAAAACCTTTCCCAGAGCTCCTCAACTAACCCAAGTGCAATCGCCAGAATTCCTCCACATGCCTAAGCCGGGGACTGACAAGGAGTGGGGCGGCGTCGTGAGTGGGCTGAACTAACCACGGCGCACAAAGTGAGCTGGACTGCCTATGGGACATCCACTAGGGTAGCCACCTGGCTTCCCGGAAGAGCATGGCCACAGATGCCCAAAGTAGAGTTCTGTTTTCAAGAAGGAGCAGGTGGGTATGGCTGTCGGGCAAGCAACCAAAAGTGTTTGCCACAGTTGAGGTAAATGTGTAAAAGTGTATATTGAGGGGTAGAAATTATGCTTTTTTTTTTTTTTTTAATTTTCTTGATTGTCCATTGAGAGTGAAGGATTAGAGGTTGAGTATGAGGTTTGAAGAAATGTACATGAAATGAAAGTCATTAAAGGAAATAAGAGAGTCAACTAAAGACAGAAGGTTAGGAGTAGTACCAAGGGACAAGCTAAGAGGGGAGGCCATAAAATTGTCACAGGCCAACCCACATGACCATGTTTATTTTCCCATGATATTCCCCTACTCAGGTACAGGAACAAAGAAGAGAGAGAAGACTAGCACCACTGAATCTAGCTTAGGATCTTACCACACGCTCTGCTAGACGCAGAAAAGAATCAAAGATGCTTGTGAAAAAGAGTGGTTTGGGTCTCTACATAACTCCTGGGATCCAGATTATGTAGAGAAAAACAAGAGTCACAAAGATGCTAATAAAATGGAGAAACCAAGAGTCAGGAAATGTATGAGGCCAAAGTGTAATGACAGAAATGGGTCGGACATTGTGATCACAAAGTAGGCTGCAGGAAGAGCCACCCCAGGCAGAGGTTGGACAAAGAGGAGAGAAATGACAACTTCGGGGCCAACAATACCCAGGAGTTTGGAGACAGGGTTGTGGGAGTGACTGTCTGAAAAATATTAAAATTTCGTAGAATTTGTCTGAAATGAGCGAAGGTAATGGCTGACATTAAGGATCCCAAAATCATCAATGAAAGAAGGGAATTAACAAAAAAAATAGGCAGATGTCAGTGACCAAGGAGGGAGGGAAAACAAAAGACACAATGACTTAGAAGTTCGAGCTTCTGCCTGAAGATTGATGAGTGCTGATCTGGCCGTGTCTAGAAGCTGTTCTCCCAGACGGGTGCTGCGTGAGTGTGGAAGGTCAGCCTCCAAGGGCGAGCACTGCCGGAGGTCTTGGTTTAAAGAGAGGGTTGTGAGGGTTGTGGGTCTTCTGAAGCCTCTTTGGGGACATAGAGCAGGGTGTGTTAACCATGGAAAGAGGGCCATGGGTCACCAACAACCCCAGAGAGTCGCCTGGCTCAAGCTTAGTGTCCGTTCCAATAATTTACAAGAGTCCTCCATCTACAGAGGGAGGATTTCAATGTGACCATGACTTCTACACTTGATAAAGCATTAACAGTATCATTACTAATGCAAGGAGAGCTTCGTCCGCCAGAGTAAATTAAAAAAAAAAAAATAAAGGTGTGAGTTTAGATATGAGACAATGTGACTCTGAGCAGGAATTTACGTTTCGCTAAGCTGGCTCCCGCTCACCCACACCGTCTTCATTTGCATTTCTGGTTTCTTTTCTCATTATGGTCACTATTTACTTGAGAGATGATAGAATCCCAGCTCAGGGTGGAGTACAATTAGCATATAAACAAGACTTTAAAAGAACTAGAACAGAGAAGGACTTTACTGCCTGCTAATCCCTGGAGATCTGACCCCAAAATAATGACAGTGTGCTTGGGCAATTCCCAGCCAGCCCTAAAAAATGCCCCTGCCTTACCTTGAGACACCTCAGGGGTGTCACCATTTAACTGGGCTGCAAGTTGACACCTGGTCTTTCATTTGGTTCTAATACTCTAAATAAAAGATTTAGCTTGTGCATAGCATTAGAAGGAAATGTGGTGTCCTGAGTGAGGAAGGCTTAAGGTCTTCACTTCAAGCCTTACTCGAACCCGGGTCTGCATGCCAGTCACCATGCCAAGCTTTGTTTGCCTTGGCCGGTTACCGGAACTCTGAAGAACAATGGCAGAAGTCGCCATTTAAGGTAAGTCAGCAAAGGGCCCATCTCTTTGTTTGCAGATCCAGAATGTTCTGGACTCCGCCAGTCCCCTGGGGCCAGCCTCACCCAGTGCAGTAGTCTGAACCCTGCCTGACCTACTAAGCTGGAGAAATCTGGTGCTTTTCCTAGTGCGTCTAAGGTGGGCTCAAATAGCCCTCAAATTCCTGCCGTTCGCTGGTTTCTGACCTCCTCTTGTCTTCCTCTTGGGTTGCCCTCCCCCCGTCCCACTGAAAGTCAAGTAGGCCCCTTCTCCTTAGGCCTCCACACGTGTGTGTGTGTGTGTGTGTGTGTGTGTGTGTGTGTGTGCACGTGCGCTTTCTGTCCTCTACACAAACACCACCAGAAACTTCAGAAGGTAGCTAAGAAACACCCTGTAGTAGGGAGACTCTTGACTCCACAGCACGGAAAGCCACTTGGCCTCCTGTTTCCATCTCCATGAACTTGAGAAGCAGCCTCACGCCTTCATTTATTCATGTAAAATGCATTCGGGAAGCATCTGTCATGCCCGGCACTGCTGGAAGCCCCGTGGATCCCACTAGAGCAAGGGCAGACGGGGCCCTGCTCCAAGGAACCTCCAGCGTGACGCCGGGAAGACGGACAACATGGAAGGACACAGTTCAATAAAGTGCCAAGTTGGGGGGACAATAGGAGGAATTATGAAGCAAAATGAAGCGTGCTCCGGGGATAGGGCAGGATGGGGATGGAGAAGGCAGCAGCTATTTCTAACGTCCCCTCTAAAAAGTGACTTTTGAACAAAGACTTGAGTGAATTGAGGAAGTGGATCCTGTGGAGATGGAGGAAGAGCAGTCCAGGAAGAGGGAAAACACGTGCAAAGGTCCTGAGGAAGAAGCAGGCGTGGCTGTTTAAGGAAGGCCAAGAGGGGCAGTGTGGCTGGGGGTGACAAGGGGAGGGTGAGACTAGAGAGATGTACAGGGGCCACGGGGTGGAGGGCCACGACTGCACTGCAACATGCCATCAGAGGCAGCGGAGGCTTGGAGCCACGGGCCAAGGCTGCTGGGTGAAGAGCAGACTGCAGGGAAGGCCTGGGGGCCGCGCAGCCATCCAGAAGGCCTTTGCGACTGTCCAGGTGAGAGGAGGGAGGGAGGGGCGGAAGCTGGGTGGGAGGAGCCTCGAGGCACCGCGTATTTTGAAAGTAAAACGCCTTTACTGCATACGTAGAATTATCATTCGGAGAAAGTCTTCAGCTCTGGGACTTTTTAAACTGATAATGGTGGAGCTGAGCTGGGGGCCTCATCAGTGCCCTGGGAGTCGATGTCTGGCTTTGATGCTGCCATTTACTGGTGACGCGTTCTGCTCCCCCAAATGTTGAAGCTTGAACATTAGAGAAGCACGCCAAGGCAAGCGTATAAAGCAGGGTTTATTTTAAAAAGGTGACATAGACATCTCCTGGGAGGGAGAAGGGGGCCATTGCTGGTATCTTGATATCAGGTCTGCCTTTTTTATATGTCCTGGGCTTCCTCTGTTCTCCTCTCTTCCCCTTACCTCTCTCCTTCCTGCAGAAATGCTCCTTGGGCTGGCCAAAAGGTGAGAAGCAGGTGGGCTGAAGGGGGAGGGGCAGGATGGAGCAGCCCAGGACACTGACTTGACAACTTTCTAGCTCCCTGTAGGGAGGGGCAGTTCCTGGGACAGGCCACCTTGGCAACAGGTTGGGGCAGGGGCAGGTTCTTGATAAGGGTGGAGGAAGGGCTCTGAAGGAATCGACATTCCAATCCCTCAGGGGACAGTCTCCCAACAGTCTTCCACTTCCCTGGACTCACTCAAAGTTGGCTTTCTTGATCCGACCCGATTCGATTTACCTGTCTGTACTGACTGCCGGTGGTCAGATTCTGGCTTCAGCTTTCCAACATTGCCAAGTCCCGTGGGACCCAAAGCACCAGGACAGCACTGGGGTGAGGGGCGCATGGGTTTTAATCGGTCCAAAAGGCACACCTCCATGCAACGATGCCCCAGGCTGCCTCAACTTCTCTGTCTGGGAGGACAACTCAGGCACTTCTCAGCCAGTCACACGGTTCTCCCCTGGGTTGCCGTCGTCGCCATCTTGGAGGACATCTCAGTTTTCTGACCTGTTCCTTGAGGAACGATGTGATGAAGCTTTTTGTAGCCTGATGCACTTTGCCTGATGCGCGGAGCTGGTTCCTAGGGAAGAGGACCTGCAGTCGGTCTGTGCAGGAACCCAGGATCTTCCAGGAAGGAAGGAAGCTAGACTCCCACGTGTTTTTTTTTCCAGATTTAAAATTAGGAAAACAGGAGTTATCCCTGACCAGAATTTGTGGCCAAGAAAGTATTCCAAAGTCCCCCCCCGAAGTCGAAAGGGCAAAAGGACACCCTGGTGGGGAACAGGGTCCTCACTGGAGCCTGAGGTTAGCAGGGGTGGGCCAGTTCTGGGATCGGGTGTGGTGAGGCGGCCAGAGCCTGGCCTCGCAGCTGCCAGGACTCCCGCTTGTGCCTTGGGAACAAACTTCAGAGCAGCCCCGGAGCCCAAGCATGGCGCTCCTAGGTGGTAGTGAAGCACCCACGCCCTAGAAGTCCTGGTGGGATTGGTGAGTTCTCACCAGTGACACCATGTGGTAGCCAGAAAAACCAGCAGCACTGGACCCATCAGACACTGCCTGCCACCTACCGCGTTGGACAGCAAGTCAGGCTCCCTCTGGACTGAGTGACCCTATTGTTCACAGACAGTGGAAGACGGAAGGGCCTCCGATGAGATCCTGGACTCCCTGCCAGTACAGACGGACGGGGACCCCCTGGAGTCACCAATGAAACAAGCAGCAGCATGTATCTGGTGACGGCCATGTACTGGTGTGGGCGCATGGCGTGCCATTCACGTGACAAGTGGCACAGCTACCTTACACATGTGGAAAGGGCATTCTGCCTTATGGTCTTGAAAATTTGGCACCAGTGACTTTTACTGGTAGAACAATGATTGTTTGTATGTGTCTTTTTAATTGTATGGATTTTCAAGTATTCTGCAGTTGTTGTTGTTGTTGTTTCCATGCATGGCTTTTTCAACAAAGAAGTGGTTGGTTAAATATTAGAGAGAAGACTATTTTTTTTTTTTTTATTTTTTTTTAATTTTTATTTATAGTAGTATGTATTACAGTTCATACTATACATATATAGCATCTTTTTACATAAAGCAGTTTGTATACAAAGTATATTCGCAGCATTCAAGTCTTCAATCATGCATTTAGAATAATGATATCCGTCTTATTCAACCACTTTTTCCCCCTTCCCCCGTTGCTCCCTCCCTTCCCCCCCCCCTCCCTTTGACCATTATAGTGTTCCTCTAATCCTCCTATGTACCCCGACCCATCAATACTGTGAACCGGCTTCCTTATATCAGAGGAAACATTCGGTATTTGGATTTTTGAGATTGACTGATTTCACTTAGCATTATATTCTCCAACTTCATCCATTTACCTGCGAATGTCATTATTTTATTCTCTTTTATTGCTGAGTAAAATTCCATTGTGTACATATACCACATTTTCTTTATCCATTCATCTACCAGGGACATCTAGGTTGGTTCCACAACCTAGCTATTGTGAATTGTGCTGCTATAAACATTGAGGTAGCTGTGTCACTGTGATATGCTGTTTTTAAGTCCTTTGGGAATAGACCCAGGAGTGGTATGGCTGGGTCATAGGGTGGTTCCATTCCCATTTTCCCAAGAAATCTCCATACTGCTTTCCATATTGCAGTCCCACCAGCAATGTATGAGTGTGCCTTTTTCCCCACATCCTCTCCAACATTTATTGTTGCTTGTGTTCTGGATAGCTGCCATTCTGACTGGAGTGAAGTGAAATCTTAGAGTAGTTTTGATTTGCATTTCTCTAATTGCCAGCGATGTTGAATATTAGAGAGAAGACTATTTAGTCCATACCCCTCACCCTGCCAAACGCGTACCAGGAACCTAGTAGCCAGTAATGAGTTCCATACATCCTGTGGCTCCTGTGAGGGCCACAGGTGGCGAGTCCCAGGCCAGTGAGCAGCCAAGCCTGGAGGCCTCATCAGGAGCCCTGGACAGGTGTCCTTTCAGCTGAAGTGAGCTTCCCTACCCCAGGACAGGGTGAGTGACAGAAAGGACCCTCCCCAGCCCTGAGACTGATCCGGACTCCCTCTACACTTCAGGTGGCACTAATGAGGTGACCACCCAGGGACACTGGGAATTTCCCACACAGGCCCTTGGCCCGCCCGGGTGCTGGGCGGAGGGTTTCACTTCAGCTTTCAGGCCCCACACCCACACGACAGCAGAGCCCCTCTCTCACGGGACCTGCGCACCACAGCCGGTCCTCTGGGGACCGTCTGCGCCCACGTGGCAGAAGCTGAAGGCTGCAGGGCACACGGAGGAGAGAGCTGTGACTCTCTGCCTTCCACAAATCCCCGGTCCAGAGGGGACCCAGAGACAGCCACACTTCTACACAAGTGGAAGATACCAAGGGTTAGGATAGGGATGGGGGGGGATACCTCCTGGCCGACCTCCTCCCCTCCGACCAGAATGACCTCTTCCAGCCCAGACCAGGCTCTGCCTCTCACTGGGCTCTCCCACAACCACCTGCACCTCCTGTGCAAAGGTTCGTCTCTCTCAGCTTGTCCCAAGACTCTTGCCTCCGCCTCTGACCACCTTCCTGTCCACTCTTCAGGCACACGGAAATGACTTCTCAGAAATCCACGTTTTCCCCTCCCTGCCTGAAAAACATCAATCACCCACGCCACGTTCTCTGCAGAGTCTTAATTCCTTCCTGTGCCATCAGTGCCCCTCCCCAGGGAGCCATAATCTGTCGCTCCCAGTTGAGTTCTCTCTCTAAATCATTTTTTCGTCCTTCCTTCCAGCATTCAGAAAGCCCCTACAGCCACCCCCTGCCCACTCCGTGCATGCGCGCGCTCTCTCTCCCTCTCCCCACGCTAACAAGCCCAGACTTATCAACACTCCTCAAAGACAACAACACAGCCTGGAATATTCTTTTTCTTAATATCTGATTGCCAAAATTCTATTCGTTTTCGGGGCCTTTAAGCTGAACCTTGAAAAGGAACTCGAATAGAGCCCTCTGCAGACCCCACGCTTTGTGTGCATCCCCCTGAACGCACTCAGCCCATTAGCCTCTGCCACTCTCAACCTCAACCTCGAGCTCCCAGGAAACGAATGTCACATGTCATTCCCCTGTGTGTCCTCCACAATGTGGAACGCTGCACGCAGCAGACACTTTGTTGCTCATTGAATCAAGAAGCGACACATTTATCTTATTTTCAATACAATAGAAGCATCATGGCTCGGAGACTGGCCTGCAGCCTCCAGATAACTGTGAAGTATTAATTGATCCAAGATTGATATCCTGATATAAATCTGCATGATTTAATTTTGCTCAGAGAATGTACTTGTATTTATGTCTCCCTTCCCTCCTTCCCTCTTGCTCTCTACATACACACACACACACACACCACACACACACACACACACACACATACACACACACACATTTTTCATCACCATAACAAAATACCTGAGACAGGTTAACTTATAAAGAAAAGAGGCTTATTTAGTTAATGGTTCTGGAGGCTGACAATCCAAATGGCATCATGGAGGTTCTGACAAGTGTTAGTCCTTCGCCATCACTTCATGGTGGGCTGCACAGGAGTTGCCCTTATCTGCAGGACACACATACCAAGGCCCCCAGTGGATGCCCAGTGGAAACTGAGGCTAGTACTTAACCCTGTATACACTATGCTTTTTCACTCACATACATACATACCCATGCTCAAGTTTAATTTATAATTAGGCACAATGAGAGATTAACAATAATTGGCTTTAGAAAATAGAACAATTATAACAATATACTACAAATAAAAGTTTTTAAAATGTGTGGATTGTTTATTTCTGGGACTTCCTATTTAATATCTTCAGACCGTGCATAGATAACTGAAACCAGGGAAAGCAAAACTGCAGAGAAGCGGAGACAACTGTATGCGTCCTATATGTCCCATTGGTGCTGTTGCCCTGGAGAATCCTGACCAATGGCCTCAGCAGGCCAAAAAACCAAAGCACTCCTGCCAGTGTCGAGGCCTGGCCCCAGGGGGATGCTGCAGTACAGTAGCTCATGTAGGAACACACCTTCCCAATCTCTGGTGTTTCTTTCACATGGAGGGACATCCTTTAGTGTGACACACTTGATCTTCCCCAACCCTGCTATGGTTTGGACTTGGTTTGTCCTCCAAGACCCATGTGTTAGAGGCTTGGGCCTCCGCATGTCATTGTTTAAGTGGCAGACCTCTAAGAGGTGGGGCAACGTGGGAGAACTAGGTCAATTGAGGGAAGACGTTCAGACAGGGTAGTGGCACCCAAGTCTTTTCTTATCCAACCACTGCCATCTACCACGAAATGATGCAGCTAAGGGGGAGCCCTTTCCAGGGCCTCCATGATGCCATTTGGATTGTCAGCCTCCAAAAATATAAGCTAAATAAAACTCTGTTTTATAAGTTGACCTGCCTCGGGTATTTTGTTACAGTAATGAAAAGCTGACCAATATAAGCCGTCACTCACTTGGTTGGTGAGTTAGATAGAAGAACCAGAAAGAGTCACCCAGCCCCTTCTTCTTCCCCGTCTTGTTCCCTTCTGCCTTTGTGTGCTCTAAGTCTTACCTGGAAAAGTGTGCAGCTGTGTTGTGTCAGGAGAGGCAAGTGTACCCAACTCAGCTAGCGAGACCATTTGTTTTCCACCTTAAGTTGTATCTTCCAACTTAGCCTCTAGCAATAATAAAGGTAATATTTTTTTCTCCATCTTTACTGTTTTGTTTTCTGTTCAGAACTGTGAGCAGGGAAGAGGCCCTGGGGCCTTGCATGCATCTTGACTTCACAGCTTCTGAAATACATCAGTCTCAGGAATAGCCGGCAGTGGACCCTGGGAACACTAAGACTCTCGGACCCCGGAGCTGAAGTGGCCTTGACATTGCCCAGCGCAACCCCTCTTGGCATGGAGGAGGGCTACTGTCCTCGCTTCAGCCTTGTGGGAGGTGATGAAGTGCACATAAGAAGAAGTATGTGAGGCGGGTGTGGCGGCTACCCCTGGAATCCCAGCGACTCAGGAGGCTCAGACAGGAGGATCGCAAGTCTGAGGCCAGCCTGGGCAATTTACTGAGATTCTGTCTCAAAATGAAAAGGGTTTGGCAAGCCCCCTGGGTTCAATTCCCAGGATTGGCAGTGGGAAAAAAAGAGTGTGTGTGTGGAATTTTCTGCCGTGTGCACCAGCACGTGGATGCTAGGCTGGAAGTCCGGGCTGTCGTAATCCCGCTGATGTGGGGTCCCAGCGGCCCCGCCAGGCTCCAGCCGAGGCTCTCCAGGAGGCCTCAGGGGCTGCCTCGCTGGAGGAGCTGCTGGGATCAGCTCCAGGCGCCGCCGCCCCCGCCCCCGCCACCAGGCGGCGGGGTGTGCGCACGCGGGGAGGAGCAGGTGCCGCCCCGCACGTGGTGGCTGGAGCGGGAGCTCCCACCCGCGTCCCGGGAGTCCCGCGGAGTCCGAGGCTCCGCTCTGTCCTCGGGCCAGGCCTGGGCGGATCTGCACGACGGCTTCAGACCAAGGTCGAAGGCACATTCCAGGCCTGGCTTGCCACGCCGACCTCGGGCTCCCGTGCGGTGAGGGGCCTCTGGGACGCCGGAGTCCCCGCGGAGCTCACGGGACGGTGTGCCAGGGGTGCCCGGGAACGTGGGGATTCCCGCGGCGGATTAAAACTAGTGGTCAGCGCGGCCAGCGTCGGGCCTCTCCGGGGCAGGCGCCCTGGGAGGCCTCCAGTCTCACACCTGCCCCCCGCAGCCCACTTCCAAACTGACCCGAGCCCCCTCCTGCCCCCTCTGTTCCTCCGTCTCTGTCTGTCTGTCCACCGTTCTCTCCCTCTTTCCTTCCCTCCATCCCTCCTTCACTCCTCCAAGAAGAGGTAGTGGGATAAGAGGGGAGGAATTTAAAGAGAGGCCCCAGCTCCCCCGGGAGCCCGAGGGGGACCCCAGGACCTGGAGACTCTGGTGTGAGGTCAGGTGTTACGCTTCCTCCCAACACCCTTCCCAGGAATAGCTTTCCTCCTTGCCTCAAGCAGATAAGACATTTTTTTTTTTTTTTTTTTTTTTTTTTTTTGGTACCGGGGATTGAACTCAGGGGCACTCGACCACTGAGCCACATCCCCAGCCCTTTTTTTGTATTTTAGTAGAGACAGGGTCTCACTGAGTTGCTAAGTGCCTCACCACGGCTGAGGCTGGCTTTGAACTCGTGATCCTCCTGCCTCAGCCTCCCAAGTACTGGGATTACAGGCGTGCGCCACCGCGCCCGGCATGACATTTTATATCTTCCCAATCCTCAGAGAATGTTGGTAGCTTTGTTTTTACCCTGTATTTGTGCATTCTTACCTCCCCTGGGAAAATGGGAAACACTCCAGGCTTCCCTCATAGGCAGTCACAACTTCTACGGGTGAGGCCAGAAGAAGGAAGAGCAAGTGAGATGGCTGGCGCATCTGCAGCTGCCAGTTAGAAGCTGCTTCCCACGTGGCTGTAGGAATCCTACCTCAGGCTTCCGCCTCCCACTCATGGAAAATTCTCTGCACCAAAGTCTCCTCTTGTCTGCCAGCTTGAGCCAGCTGTTTTCTTCCTCCCCCAGGGAGGAGAAGGCTCTAGGGAGGGGAGAGGAGGAGGAAGACAGGGAAGAAAGATGTTGAGAACCTGACAAGGGGCAAGAAGGGTTTTGTTTGCTTCCAAAACGAGATCGAGCCGGCCAGGAGTTCCCCTCCACGGGCCGGAAGTGCCGAGGACACAGCCAAGGAAGGCTGTGGACCTGGTACGGGTCGTCCCTGATCTGGACCACAGAGACCTCTGACACTTGACCTCACGTGTGGCAAGTGCTGTGACCACAGGTTCCCGAGGAACAAGGCTTAGGAGCAAGTGGAGCCTCACTCCGGGCGGGACGTCCTCGTACCAGGAGACACAGCTGAAGGACGCTGCCCAGGGGTGAGCCGGGCAGTGCCCCGGGAGCCCAAGGGGACCCCAGGACCTGGAGACGCTGGTGTGGGGTCAGGTGTTACGCTTTCCCCCAACACCTTTCCCAGCTGCTTTCCCCACCTCGACAAAAACCAAAATGCTAGATAATAGAAGTGATCGGGATGAATATTAGTCCACAAACTGGGCCCGATAAGGAATGATCATAACCTCATTCTCTTTTTTTTTTAATATTTATTTATTTACTTTAGTTGTACACGATGCAATGCATTTATGTTTATGTGGTGCTGAGGATCGAACCTGGGCTGCGCACGTGCGAGGCGGGCGCTCTGCCGCTGAGCCACAGCCCCAGCCCCAATAACCTCATTCTCTTCTGCTCTCATCTGACTCTGAGCAGCCCTCCCTGCGGTCCTGTGGGAGATCTAACCCAGGCATTCCTGCAGCCTCTCCCCGACGGCTGTACGAAGCGCACGGGCAATGCTTATGCAGCCCCAAATACGTGGCGCGGCCCCTGCAGCCTTGCATCTGCTACAGGATCCTTGGGATTCCGACCTCTCAGAGATTCCCGTCGCCCTGGAGAGTGGGCACCTGCCTCTGGACGCCCTGTCCCTGCCAAACTCTTGGCCACGCTATCAAGGAAAGGAGGAGCAGGGGTTTCTTCTCTGTGAGGGACCCCAACCGCTGAGAAAGGGAATCCCCCTCCCCTCTTGCCTTCCCTCGGGTCCCATCCTTTCCATACCCTCCCTCCAAGATGCTTAGCGCTGGGTCTGCAGTGAGTTTAGGGCAGTGACCTAAGCTGGAAGCTGGTGGGACAAACAACGCTGCGGATACGATTTATTCGACCAACCCAGATTTTTAAATCAGTTGCCACAGTGGGAGATGATACTTAAAATACGGATCCTGGTTTTTCTTCAAAGAAAGAAAAGAAAAATGTGGACAACGAGGCTCTTTTGATGGAATCGGAGCCATCCGTTCATTCAGCAACTACTTACTGAGCCCTTGTGTGCCAGGGGGTGGAGCCACAATCCGACCCCGGCAGTCAGCACAGACAGGTAGATCGAGTCAGGGTCGGATCAAGAAAGCCAACTTTGAGTGAGTCCAGGGAAGTGGAAGACTGTTGGGAGACTGTCCCCTGAGGGATTGGAATGTCGATTCCTTCAGAGCCCTTCCTCCACCCTTATCAAGAACCTGCCCCTGCCCCAACCTGTTGCCAAGGTGGCCTGTCCCAGGAACTGCCCCTCCCTACAGGGAGCTAGAAAGTTGTCAAGTCAGTGTCCTGGGCTGCTCCATCCTGCCCTCCCCCTTCAGCCCACCTGCTTCTCACCTTTTGGCCAGCCCAAGGAGCATTTCTGCAGGAAGGAGAGAGGTAAGGGGAAGACAGCAGGAGGACAGAGGAAGCCCGGGACATATAAAAAAGGCAGACCTGATATCAAGATACCAGCAATGGCCCCCTTCTCCCTCCCAGGAGACGTCTATGTCACCTTTTTAAATAAACCCTGCTTTATACGCTTGCCTTGGCGTGCTTCTCTAATGTTCAAGCTTCAACATTTGGGGGAGCAGAACGCCTCACCGGCAACCGCGCTATCCGTGATAATCCCGGAGGCCCTGGAGCTGTCGCGGTGCACTGGACAAGGACCCGGCTGACATGAAACTCGCATCCGATCCTGTGATGCTCGACATCAGGGCAGCCACAACGGGGCAGCGGGGAGAGGCTGGGCCACGCGGAAGCCAGTAACAAACACAGGAATAAACAAGACCCTTCCAGGTGGTGACTGGAACCAGAAGGAGGCCAGCGATGCGGGGGAGAGGGAAGAAGGGCTGTGCGGACGGAGCTCCAGGAGGCGTCTGGGCTGAGACCTGAATGACAAGAGAGTCCAGGGCCTGAGGACCCGGGGAAGGTTTACCAGGCCGAAGTGTCAAAAGCCACAGGACAGTCACAGACTGGACTCCAGGAATAACGGCCAAGAGGCCAGAGGGACCATGGGGCTTACTTCAGAGGTGGAGTTGGGGGGGCTTGAGTTCAAGGGGGGAAGGGACCCCCCCAGGGGGTGCTCCTGCGGAGAAGTGCGCCACAGCAGGCTGGGGCTCAGAGATGGGACCAAGGAGGGGCTCTCCCCAGCACGCCAGGCGGTGGACTCGGCCCGGCCTGGTCTGCGGCGCTCAGCTTCGCTGTTCTGGGTTATGATTCTCTCGTGGATACGTGAGGTCCTAAGTAAGAGTCATCAAGTACCCATCGCCCTGAATCAGCTACCTAAGGGGACAGAAGTCCAGGCTGTGGTCTCGTTTGGGGAGATGGACCAAAGCCATCTCCAGGGAAGCGGCTTTCTGGACTGGGGGTGGTGGCGGAGAAGGTCTAGGTGACAGGTGGAATCTGCCCCCCCCCCCCCCCCGCAGCTTTCAGAGACACCTGTGGGAGGGGCAGGACTCCTAAGACACACATTGGGGCTCAGAGCCCCACGGCTAGACAGCAAGGCTGGCGACCACGGGTGGAAAGGCCGTGGAAGGAGGGGTCAGGCAGGATGGGTGGGGGGTGCGGGGCTGGATCACTAACAAAAGACAGAGGCTTCCTTGGAGCTTCCTTTGCTAAGTTGTTTCAAAGCTGCGATAATCAAGTTCCTGAAAACATTTCCTGGCAGGGACTCCTGTCCCCTCTTCTACTTGGCTGCACTTCTCTTCCTGCCGCACCAGGAAGGAAGGTCCTCGTGTGACCAAGCCTGCCCCGGGGACTCGACAGAGTCTCCCCGGTGCAGAGCCAAGGGTGAGATCTGAGTGAAGGGCTGGAGAGCTCTGCTCAGGTACAGCCGTGGAGATGCTGGTGGAGACACAGAAAGGCAGGCGACTCTCCAAAGCCCTGTGGCGGTCCGTTCATTCCCTCGACAGGCACCGTCCCAGCTCCAGAGGCTCCTGGCCTTGTGGAGTCTATATTCTAGCAGGTGACGGCAGATAACAAATAACAAAACATGACAAAGTCACTCATAGGCTATGGTAGAAGAAGATGAATGCTTTAGAAAGATAATACAAAACAAGCAAAGATCAGGAGTATTGGGAAGAGGGCCAGTTGCAATTTTAATAGAGAATAAGGTGACCTTTGAGTATAAATTGAAAGAGGTGAGGAAGAATATTCTGGGCAAAGGGAACAGCGAGTGCAAAGGCCCTGAGGTGAGAGCGTGCCTCGGTGTTCCAGGAACAGCAAGGTGGCCCGAGTGTCTGGGGCCCTCCCTGGATACTCAGGGCAGAGCTGGAGATGAAGAGAGTGGGTGCCAGGGGCCGCGTCTCTCAGGCTCATGAACGTTGCCAGAACTTGTGATCCGTCTGCCGGGACAGAGATTGCAGTGGGCTCTGCTACTGCAGGGCCTGTGCGCTCCGTCCCTGCCCTCACAGACCTGGATACCACCGGCACCCAGTAAATGCCTGCCAAGTGAGTCACAGCAGGTGAAATGCGCACATCCTCGGGGCCTCAGCACAGCCCTGCCTCCCTCCTACACTTCCACGCCCGCCCCGGCCCTGCCCGTGCCTGATGAAATACAAGGCTTAGGGTGATCACCACCCAGGGGTGTCCACCCACCTGCC
This sequence comes from Tamias sibiricus, assembly GCA_025594165.1. Taxonomy (NCBI): domain Eukaryota; kingdom Metazoa; phylum Chordata; class Mammalia; order Rodentia; family Sciuridae; genus Tamias; species Tamias sibiricus. Next base: position 10,099,468 of record CM046669.1, on the reverse strand, counting down.
TGGAGAAGGCAGGCCTGCAGGAGCCTGTCGGCCAGTCCTTGGGGAACAGCCGGGGTGAGGTCAGTGGGACCAAGCTGACCCTCAGGCTCCACTTCTGTGGCTCCTACCAGCCCCTCTCCCGCCCCCAGCACCCCTGTCCCGCGCCACCATGTCCACTCAGAGAGCAGCGACATGAGGCACAAGCAAGGGGGCCACCTTCATCCTGTGTCCCAGCCATCACACGTCGGAATTCTAACCTTGCCCCAGGGCCACCCCGATGGCCAGCACTCCAGGAAGAAAGGAATCTTCACCACCCGCTCCCCTGCCTCACCCCTCCCCTGCCCACTCCTCTCTGCCCCCTCCTCCCTGCCCCCTCCTCCCTGCCCACTCCTCTCTCTGCCCCCTCCTCCCTGCCCCCTCCTCCCTGCCCACTCCTCTCTGCCCCCTCCTCCCTGCCCCCTCCTCCCTGCCCACTCCTCTCTGCCCCCTCCTCCCTGCCCCCTCCTCCCTGCCCACTCCTCTCTGCCCCCTCCTCCCTGCCCCCTCCTCCCTGCCCACTCCTCTCTGCCCCCTCCTCCCTGCCCCCTCCTCCCTGCCCACTCCTCTCTGCCCCCTCCTTCCTGCCCCCTACCTCCCTGCCCACTCCTCCCAGCCCCCTCCTCTCTGCCCACTCTTCCCTGCCCACTCCTCCCTGCCCCCTCCTCCCAGACCACTCCTCCCTGCGCCCTCCTCCCTGCCCACTCCTCCCAGCCCACTCCTCCCTGCCCTGCCCCCTCCTCCCTGCCCACTCCTCCCTGCCGCCACCTCCCAGCCCACTCCTCCCAGCCCACTCATCCCTGCCCCCTCCTCCCAGCCCACTCCTCCCTGCCCACTCCTCCCTGCCCCCTCCTCCCTGCCCACTCCTCCCGGCCCACTAATCCCTGCCCCTTCCTCCCAGCCCACTCCTCCCTGCCCCCTCCTCCCTGCCCACTCCTCCCTGCCCACTCCTCCCTGCCCCCTCCTCCCAGCCCACTCCTCCCTGCCCCCCCCCTCCTCCCTGCCCACTCCTCCCTGCCCCTCCTCCCTGCCCACTCCTCCCTGCCCCCTCCTCCCTGCCCCCTCCTCCCAGCCCACTCCTCCTGCCCCCTCCTCCCAGCACACTCCTCCCTGCCCCCTCCTCCCTGCCCCCTCTTCCCTGCCCCCTCCTCCCAGCACACTCCTCCCTGCCCCCTCCTCCCAGCTGCCTCCTCCCTGCCCACTCCTCCCTGCCCTGCCCCTTCCTCCCTGCCCACTCCTCCCAGCCCCCTCCTCCCAGCCCACTCCTCCCTGCCCACTCCTCCCTGCCCCCTCCTCCCTGCCCACTCCTCCCTGCCGCCTCCTCCCAGCCCACTCCTCCCTACCCACTCCTCCCTGCCGCCTCCTCCCTGCCCCCTCCTCCCAGCCCACTCCTCCCTGCCCCCTCCTCCCTGCCCACTCCTCCCAGCCCCCCTCCTCCCTGCCCACTCCTCCCTGCCCCCTCTCTCCCTGCCCACTCCCTCCCTACCCACTCCTCCCTGCCCACTCCTCCCTGCCCACTCCTCCCTGCCCACTCCTCCCTGCCCTGCCCACTCCTCCCTGCCCACTCCTCCCTGCCCACTCCTCCCTGCCCACTCCTCCCTGCCGCCTCCTCCCTGCCCACTCCTCCCTGCCGCCTCCTCCCTGCCCACTCCTCCCTACCCACTCCTCCCTGCCCACTCCTCCCTGCCCACTCCTCCCTGCCGCCTCCTCCCTGCCCACTCCTCCCTGCCGCCTCCTCCCTGCCCCCTCCTCCCAGCCCACTCCTCCCTGCCCCCTCCTCCCTGCCCACTCCTCCCTGCCGCCTCCTCCCTGCCCACTCCTCCCTACCCACTCCTCCCTGCCGCCTCCTCCCAGCCCACTCCTCCCTGCCCACTCCTCCCTGCCGCCTCCTCCCTGCCCACTCCTCCCTGCCCACTCCTCCTGCCCCCTCCTCCCAGCACACTCCTCCCTGCCCCCTCCTCCCTGCCCACTCCTCCCTACCCCCTACCCCCCTCCCCCTGCCCACTCCCTCCCTCCGCTCCCCTGCCGCCTCCTCCCACCCACTCCTCCCTACCCACTCCTCCCAGCCGCCTCCTCCCTGCCCACTCCTCCCTGCCCTGCCCCCTCCTCCCTGCCCACTCCTCACAGCCCCCTCCTCCCTGCCCACTCCTCCCTGCCCTGCCCCTTCCTCCCTGCCCACTCCTCTCTGCCCCCTCCTCCCAGCCCACTCCTCCCTGCCCACTCCTCCCTGCCCACTCCTCCCAGCCGCCTCCTCCCTGTCCACTCCTCCCTGCCCTGCCCCCTCCTCCCTGCCCACTCCTCACAGCCCCCTCCTCCCTGCCCACTCCTCCCAGCCCACTCCTCCCTGCCCTGCCCCCTCCTCCCTGCCCCCTGCTCCCTGCCCTGCCCCCTCCTCCCTGCCCACTCCTCCCTGCCGACTCCTCCCTACCCTGACCCTTCCTCCCAGCCGCCTCCTCCCTGCCCACTCCTCCCTGCCCTGCCCCCTCCTCCCTGCCCACTCCTCCCTGCCCTGCCCCTTCCTCCCTGCCCACTCCTCTCTGCCCCCTCCTCCCAGCCCACTCCTCCCTGCCCACTCCTCCCTGCCCACTCCTCCCAGCCGCCTCCTCCCTGTCCACTCCTCCCTGCCCTGCCCCCTCCTCCCTGCCCACTCCTCACAGCCCCCTCCTCCCAGCCCACTCCTCCCTGCCCACTCCTCCCTGCCCTGCCCCCTCCTCCCTGCCCCCTGCTCCCTGCCCTGCCCCCCTCCTCCCTGCCCCCTCCTCCCTGCCGACTCCTCCCTACCCTGACCCTTCCTCCCAGCCGCCTCCTCCCTGCCCACTCCTCCCTGCCCTGCCCCCTCCTCCCTGCCCACTCCTCCCTGCCCTGCCCACTCCTCTCTGCCCCCTCCTCCCAGCCGCCTCCTCCCTGCCCCCTCCTCCCTGCCGCCTCCTCCCTGCCCTGCCCACTCCTCCCTGCCCCCTCCTCCCTGCCGCCTCCTCCCTGCCCACTCCTCCCTGCCCACTCCTCCCTGCCCCCTCCTCCCTGCCCTGCCCCTTCCTCCCTGCCCCCTCCTCCCTGCCCTGCCCCTTCCTCCCTGCCCACTCCTCTCTGCCCCCTCCTCCCAGCCCACTACTCCCTGCCCCCTCCTCCCTGCCCTGCCCCCTCCTCCCTGCCCCCTCCTCCCTGCCCACTCCTCCCTGCCCCCTCCTCCCTGCCCCCTCCTCCCAGCCCCCTCCTCCCTGCCCCCTCCTCCCAGCCCACTCCTCCCAGCCCACTCCTCCCCTGCCCCCTCCTCCCTGCCCCCTCCTCCCAGCCCCCTCGTCCCTGCCCCCTCCTCCCAGCCCACTCCTCCCAGCCCACTCCTCCCTGCCCACTCCTCCCTGCCCACTCCTCCCAGCCCACTCCTCCCTGCCCTCTCCTCCCTGCCCTGCCCCCTCCTCCCTGCCCCCTCCTCCCTGCCCCCTCCTCCCAGCCGCCTCCTCCCTGCCCACTCCTCCCTGCCCTGCCCCCTCCTCCGTGCCCACTCCTCCCTGCCCCCTCCTCCCTGCCCCCTCCTCCCAGCCCCCTCCTCCCTGCCCCCTCCTCCCAGCCCACTCCTCCCTGCCCCACATTCCTGAGAATAACATGGGGATGGGTCAGCTCAGAACAGAATAGTCCCCCTTTTTAAAGATGATTTTTAATTTTTTTTTTACTGATACATAGAAACCAGACACATTAACAGGTGCCGTGTGATGTGTGGACAGGTGTGCACGTTGCGTACTGTTCAAAAACAGGTAGAACATCCCCTGTTCTCAAACACCCATCACTTCCCCACGGTAAGAGCCTTCAGAATCCTCCCTTGGAGCTTTTTGAGATACACAGGACATTGCTGTGATCTGCAGTCAGAACTCGGGGCTCCTACTCCCCTCCTCCCCATCCCCTGCACCCCCACCCAGCTTCTGCTACAGGTCCTTCTCTACCAGAAGATCCGCACAGCGGCCCCTCTGGGCACCAGGGCTGTCCCACCCGGGGCCTAGATGGGGCTAACCTAGGAACTTGAGGTGAAACTGCAAATGCTTTTTAAATGATTGGACCCAGCAGGGCTTTTATTGGACTCTCAGAACCACATTGCCCTCTTTCTTCCCATTTTAAGAGTGCGCTGGCAGCTCCCACGGGCACCCCTTCCTTGGGCAGCCGCTGACTCACAAGACCAAGGAGAGCCAGCACCTGCCACCCTCAGGCCAGGGCCAGTGAGCCCAGAGACAAAGGGCAGCCAACAACAGAAGCGAGAATGAAGGTGCTCTGCACAAGTGACCGCTCTGGACCGAGGGCAGTGGGGTTCACTCTGCTTCTTCAAATATACATGTGTTTGGCTCAAACCCCCCTTTTATGTCCTAGGAAAAAATCCTGATGCCCGCCTTGAGACTTCTGAAAATTGCAAGAGAACCTATATTTTCTTCTCACCTCTGGCTCCAATTTCCTGCCCTCGCTGAATTCTTGCTCTCTGCTCTCCATAATCCTGCACCTTCTTCCCCCAGCTCTCTCCTCCTGCCCAGAAGCAATCATTTTTACAAGCGCTGCACGTTAGCAGAATTTATATTGATGGTTTGTAGGTCACGAGGGATGGGTTACATTTTCTCCCCACAGGCAAGCGACCTGGCGTCCCACACTAGCTGTTCCGTCTCTGGAACGTTCTCCGGGGATTTCTCACTGGCTGAGCCGCCACGTGCAACACGAGGGCTCCTCCCTCCCTCTCCCTGGGAGTCCTCCCTGGCAGCATGGTGCTGCCGTCCCCCTCTCTCACACCTGACGCCCATCGAGGTGTGCAATGGAATGAAAGTCCTTGGGCTCCTTTGGAAACGCCAGCTCTCAAAGACAGCTGCTCTAAGGGGTGGTCCTTTTCCCTCCTGTCACCCACGTTGCTCTGGCTGTCATCGAATTCATTAGAAAGCGGAGGGGGTCTTTCATGGTCCTTTCCTCACTCATTCCCTGACCCGTGACATTCTAGGTGCTGTGGTCTTGGGGCTGAAAGCCCCCAGTTGCACCTGCCATTCATCGTTAATGGGATGAATCTCCTTACCCCGACCTACCCCACTAAACAGCTTCGGCACCCCTGCATCTTATAAGTAGTCTCAGATGTGACTGCCAAATAACTCCTACAAGTGCCCCTGCCACCACGCGGTCTCATCAAGAAGGTTTAACATGGGGTCGCTGGAGCTGGGCACAGCTGCAGGCCTTCTGTGCGTACATCTCTGTGCTCCCGCTGAGGTGAGGTCTTATAGCTCAAATACAATATCTACAGCCGTCTCCAACCCTCTGCCCCTGAAAAGGTTCTAACCCCTATCAGGTCATTGACCAGGACCACGCTCAGCCCTGTATCCACATCACAGCCCAACGTGGCAAGGCAGCCCCATCGCTGTTTAATTGGCCATTGAAGAAATAAGAGAAATCACTGTGGAAAGATCTAAATTTTTAAGAATATCTGCTATGGGAGTTGTGAAAAATCAAACAGGAGTTAAGAGCAGCAAAAATAAAAAAACAACATCTTTTTTGGTTATTGTTGTTTTGATAGAGACACCGTTTTTTAAAAATGTGATTCAATAACTAATGCCTGAGTGCTAAAGCCTTTTCACAGGCATCGACAAAGTAATTCTGAAGCAGAGACTCTGGCTTTATAATTTTAAAATATTAACCACAAAAACAAGATGAATCAGATACATGGATTTATGGTATGCATTGGGGAAGGACTTAGCTCACATAAAACAATTGCGACAAATGAACCCAAAGTTAAGGATGGATAGAAGCCCAGAGCCAATTAAAACTAAATGGGAAAGAGATTTAAGTCTGAAAATTGAAGATAAGGGTTGGCAATTATCCCGTCATCTAACCAAACACACAACTGCTGCTGTGGATGACTTGATGTATTTTTAATTATCATATCAAGCATTTGACTCTAGTTAGAAAAATGAAATTGACCATAAAAAAAAATTCAGCACTTTCCCCAATAATTCAGAGGGAGACATACTCCTCGCTGCCTACACAGTGTCTCCATGCAGAGGCACGGTGAGGCACTGCCATTAAAAATGGATCATAAATTATAAAGAAAGAACTCTCACCATCTCCTGATCTGTGTTTACCTCGCATTAATTCTCAACTGAATGTGGAAATGTTTAGTTTTGCCTCATTTGCATTGTTAATGGTCTTAGGCCAGATTACAAGGAAACAGATAAGAAAGAAGGCCCTGAAAACATGGCGGCGGATGGCGCACGCCTGTAATCCCAGGGGAGGCTGAGGCAAGGATCGCGAGTTGCCAGCCTCATGGAGGCACTTAGAGCACCATCTCTAAATAAAATACAAAAAAAAAAAAAAAAAAGGCTGGGGATGTGACCGGTGCCAGTTCAATCCCCGAGGGGCCCTTGCCAATGGGAGGAGAGCACCATCTTCAGGCTGGACAAGAGGGTCCCTGCCCTGGACCCGTGGCCAGGAGGTCATTTCTCACGTCACGAACCACCTGCACCTCTTGAAGGGGTTGTGAACACCTCTGTCACTTGGGGTCTGGTGCTCAGCATGGACTCCAATTATCCACCCAGGTTTCTAGTCCCCCTTGGGGCCCCAGAGAGACACTCCACACCTCTTGTCCACGCTCTTGAAACAGAAGGCAGCTGCCATCAGAACGCCCTGAGGCTTTGTGAGTGTGGTCCTGCAGACACTGAGCCACTGGGAGAATGTGGGCAGCTCACAGGTGTAAGAGAAGAGACAATCCACATGTCACCCCCTTCCTTTCCCGCATGACACCATACCCGAACTTCTGCTTCCTAGAAAGTGCCAGGTGTCTGTTTTCTTCCTTCTCTTTATATTCTAATGTGAGACCCCAGAAATATTCACAAATTGTCATAGTCTTTGCAACAGATGCAGGGAGCAGCTGAGGAACATTTGCAATATTACAGAATCAAGCCACCCTAACTTCTATGTACGAGCGAAACATGATACCTATATTTTTTTTGGTAGCTAGAAAAGTATTGAACGCTGAAACTATTTATAAAGCAGTGTTATTTTTATAAAAGTGCTTAAAATGTGTAATTAAATCTTCAAAAAATTAAACTGAATTCAACTTTATGCAAAATTTTTATTTAAAAATATTTGCATTCAGTACTCCCAGGAAGATGAAATAGACAGACCTACTTAATCTTCCCACTAAATACTAGTAGAAATCTTGGGAACTGTATTTAAAAGAAAGACAAGAAGATACTGAAAGGTAGAGAGAAGAAGGCAGACTGGTTAGAAACATCAAAATCCAAGGGACACAAGTAAGTAGTGAGTTCCCTGGATTGAAAATAAAAATTACATATAATAGTTATGCAGAATAGCGGGTTTCATGGTGGCATGTTTATATGTGCATATAACTTAATTTGATCAATTTCATTCCCCAGTTTTACTCCGTGCCCTCCTTTCCTTGTCCCTGGTCTACTTCCTGGACCCCAGACTAGTCTCCCTTCTATTACCATGACATCCACCTTCTCCCCACCCCTTTTTTCTCTAGTTTCCACATACATGAGAAAACATACAGCATTCACTTTCTGATTCTGACTTTTTTTTTTAACAGTCTCCAGTTCCTTCCATTTTCCTGTAAATGACATAATTTTGCTCTTCCTTATGGCTAAATAAAACTCCGTTGTGTATATATGCCCCCTTTCGTTGGTCCATTCATTTACTGACAGACACCTAGGCTGGCTCTGGATTTTCTTTGCACCCCATATGCCCCAACGTGGAGCTGAACAAACCAGCAACACAGAAACACCAACAGGTACAGACCAAAAAAGACCTCAACAGAAGTTGCTCTCTCTCCAGCCAACAGACCACGAAAGGAGCAGCTTATCAAGACATAAAAAGTTTTACACAATAACCACTTTACTCCTACCACAGACCACAGGCGGAGAAACCTGTGGTCCCACTCCTCCATTCCCCAACCCAACGGGACCCTTGCTTTCTCCCCTTGAGAGACTAGAATGGGGTGATATTGGAGAAGGTCAAGTAAAGACCTGGACTTTCAACCTCACTGGCCAGTAATAAGTCCACACCACCCCCAGCATGAGGTCACTGGAGGCCAGCCTGGGAGCCTGGACTTCCACCCCCATCGGGCAGTCGCAAGGAGCCTCTCTCCCTCTCCCCTGGGGTGGTGACATAGATGCCCACTGGAGAGGCTGGACTGTCCCCACCTCCCAGCAGTAACGAGGTCCCCCATGCTGCAGAGCTGGAACTCCACATCACCAATCAGGAATGAGGAGCAGCCCTCTCGAGTAGCAGTTGTCACCAGAGGACAGTGAAGAAGCTGGACTCCTGCTCCACCTTGCAGCAGTGAAGTGGTCTCTCCCTTTTCCTACCACCATGGTACCAACAAAAGCAGGAAGCTGAAATGTAATAGAGTCTCAGGACAAAATAAGAAAGTGCTCAAGTTTCAGTTGACTCCCACTCACAATATCACTCATCATTCCAACAAGCAAGAAGATCACAAGCTGAATGAAAAACTAAATAAATAAATCAACAGATGCCCACACTGAAATGAAAATGATGTTAGAATAACCTGACAAAGGTCTTAAAACAGCCATGATGAGCATGCGTCAATGAGCAATGGTAAGCACACATGAAGCAAATAAAAATGGAGAAAGTCCCAGCAAAGAAAGCAACGAGATGAAGAAAAATCACATGGAAATTGTAGAATTCAAAAATACAATCACCAGCCAAGCACGGTGGTGCACACCTGTAATCCCAGCGGCTCAGGAGGCTGAGGCAGGAGGATTGTGAGTTCAAAGCCAGTCTCAACAAAAGCGAGGCACTAAGCAACTCAGTGAGACCCTGTCTCTAAATAAAATACAAAATAGGGCTGGGGATGTGGCTCAGTGGTCAAGTGCCCCTGAGTTCAATCCCTGGTACAAAAAAAAAAAAAAAAAAAAAAAATACAATCACCAAAATAAAAAGCTCAGGAAAGGGCTAAATAGTAAGCCAGAAGGTAGAACCGTAGAAATCACCCAATCTGAACAATAGAGAGAAAATAAATCTACCAAAAAAAAAAAAAAGATAAAAATAGAACAGTATCCCAAGGACCTGTGGGACTAGAACAAAAGATGTAATATTCTTATCAATGACATTGGAGAGGAGAAAGAAGGTGGGGGGCTGGGGAAGTACTCAAAGAAATAATGACTGGCCACTTCTCGAATTTGGTGAGAGACATAATAAACCTACACATTAAGGAATATGAGCAACCCCCACACCAAAAGGAATCCATTTCAAGTCATGTAATAATTAAGCTTTTGTAAACAAAAGACAAACTCTTGAAAGAAGCCAGGAAAAAATGTTAGTAAATACAATTGGCTTTCCTTCTCCCATTGAATTTCTAAATTACATGTGATAGTTGAAGCAAAAATTATAACACTCCCTGATATGGCCCTAAACACACGTAGGAGAAATAGTCACAACAATTATACTATAACTGGGGAACAGTTAAGCGTGATAAGGTAGGTGAGGCATCTTTGTTTCATTTATGAGTAAGCTGTGTAAATAGCAGACCACCCTTGTCTGTAGGGGACACATTCCAAGACCCCCAGTGGATACCTAAGACAGCAGAGAGTCCCAAACCCTATATATACCATGATTTTCCCATACGTACATACTATAGTAAGTTTAATTCATAAATTAGGAACAAAAAGAGATCAACAATAAAAACTAATGATGAAATGGGACGATCATAACTACACAAAGTTAAGCAAATGTGGTCTTTCTTGCAAAATATCTTATCACATGGTACCCACCCTTTTCTTCTTGTGAGATGAGGCAGGATGAGCTGAAGTCAGGTGAGTGATGCAGGCGTGGTGATGGAGTGTTGGCTGCCACTGGCCTTCTGGGGCGACGTAGATGGAGGATCGTCTGCTTCAGGTGATCCTGGATCACTGGGCTCTGATGATGTCAAAGACCAGTTGGTGATCCTCGGTAACTGAAGGGTTTTTTTTTTTTTTTTTTTTTTTTTGCTGAAATCTTTTGGAAGAACACTGCAATGGGGACGATGGGGAGTTGCTGTCTCTTTGCAGCTCGCCACAGTGTTGCAGCAGAGGCCATGATCCTTTGGTCATCACATGGGTGAGTCCGATCAATGCCATATTCCACCCAAGAATTGCATTCCATCAGTTTGCCTCTTAATGGCTGTGCCATTCAAAACACATCTGCTAATTGCAGCGATATTTCCATGACTGGTTCTGCTTCCGTTTCTTCTTCCTCTTCCTCTTCCTCTCATAGATAACCCAACACATTCTCCAAGTCCTCATTTGTCAACGCTTCTCAATGGCCTTCAATGTGTTCTTCCATCTTATCAAGCATGCTGACAAGTCCTTTGCCAACTTGTCTTGCTGTGTGAATGACTTTTCCTCACTTCCCCATCAACCCCTAGGAATCCTGAAAAATCATTCATTTTGTAAGTCACCCCTCCCGGGGAGGGGGGGGTGCTTGTGCAGTTTCTGATTCTGATTCGCCCATTGTAGTGCTGATGAATGTTATTCTGTCAGCAACAGCAGATGATTTCCAGAACTGCAGGATGTCCAGATTAGAGTCTTTATCAAATGTAATCAAATATCAGGGAGGAATATGTAGCCTTGAACAAACAAAACAATGCTCTGGTTAAGAGCCTGAAGCATGAGGTTGTAGTTGAAGGTAAAAATACAGCCTCCATATTTTCATAGCCAACAGATTCAGAAAGGCCAGGTGCAGTGTCTATCATTAATAGGAATTGAAATCCCAACCCTTCCTTTTCCAAGTATTTTTTTCCCTTGAGATGAAGCATTGGTGGAGCCATTCCATAAACAGTATGTCTGTCACAAGGTGTCTATGTTGCTGGAACATAGAAGATCATTTTTGTTTTTGTCTTTAAGAGTGTGTGGGTGGGGCTGGGATTGTGGCTCAGCGGTGGAGCGCTCGCCTAGCGCGTGGGCGACCCGGGTTCGATCCTCAGCACCACGTACAAATAAAACGCATTGTGTGCAACTAAAAGCAAATGAATAAAAATATTTAAAAAAAAAAAAAAAAGTGTGTGGGTGGGTGTAGTGGTGCACACCTGTAATTCCAGCAGCTCAGGAGGCTGAGGCAGGAGGATTGTGAGTTCAAAACCAGCCTCAGCAAAAGCAAGGCGCTATGCAATTCAGTGAGACCCTGTCCCTAAATAAAATACAAAATAGGGCTGGAGATGTGGCTCAGTGGCCGAGTGCCCCTGAGTTCAATCCCTGGTACAAAAAAAAAAAAAAAAAGTGTGTGTGTTCATGGAACACTTGTTTTGGTTTTAAGAGTAGTGGGGCCTGGCTTTACCATGCCCTGCAATGTTGCCATATTGTGCTGACATTAATCTGTCCCTCCATATTTTATGCCCTGGTGCCTCCTTTGCACTTTTGTGAATGTAGTTGTATTGGGAATCTTCTTTCAGAAGGGTTCCATTTCATCACCATCAAGGATTTGCCTAGGATGATGTCCTTTCTCCTTAATCAACTTCAGCTCTGCCAGAAATGTGGCAGCAGCTCCTTTGCTGGCAGACACGGCCTCTCCAGTATATATTTTCAGTCCAAACATCTTCCTGAGTCTATGTAATCATCCCTTTCTTGCAATAAATGACTTGGTGTCCCTAATTTCAAAGGGCCCCCTACAGAGGTCTTCACACAGGCTCATGCTTTCTGGTGCAATGCGTTGCCATCAGTTGGAATGTATTTTCTGTTCTTGTCTTCCACCCACATATTTAATGCCTTTCCCATGTCAACAAAGCAATTTATCAAGCGCTTTGGTCAGAACTTTTACAGTGTGAGCTGCAGAAGAGAAACTCGTACAAATTTCTTTGTACCTTCTTTACAATTTCACAGAAAGAAAAGCTATTCTTACTATAGATTTTAGTAACCTCAGCGTATGATTTTTTTCTTTCCTTATTAAGTCAATAACTTTCACCTGTTTACTTAGAGGAATCACTTCATGGCTTCTCTTTGCCAACATCGCAGCTCCTGAGCTTTGGGGCCATTATTAAATAAAATAAAAGTTACCTGAGAACAAGGGCTGCAATACTACAACAGTCTGATAGCCCACAAAGTCACTAACAGGAGGGTAGCGATGGATACAATACACAGAGGGATTATTCATAACTTGGGCACAACTTGTTAGGATGGTGTCACAGAATGTATGTCACAGGATTCCAGATAAACATATAAAACTTTGTCGTATATACTAGCAACAAATAATGAATATATGGCTGCCTTAATTAAAATTACAATATCATTTGCAGTTGCCCACAAAAAAAATATACTTAGGTGTAAACTGGCAAAACATGTACAAGACTGAAGTGCTTAACAACACTGAGGAAAGTAATCAGAGCTAAATAAACATATGTACCATATTCATGGTTTAGAAAACTCAAAATAGTAAAGAAAAAAATAAGCCAATTTCCACCAAGGGTTTATGTAGATATAACAAAATTCCTTTCAAAAATCCCAGATACACTTTTTTAAAATATACCCAAAATTATCCTAAATTTTATATAGAGAAAGGCAAAGCAACTTGAATAACTAAAAGAATAAAGTAGGAGAAATCAATCCAGCTGATTCTAACACTTACTGCGCAGCTGATGCTAGCAAGTCTGTGGATTGGTGGAGGAGCAGATACAGAGACCTAGAACAGAAGAGGGGTGCTGTGTCCAGGCACACGCAAGCGTGCCTTGCTGGTTTTTTACATAGATGTAAAGGCAATTCAACAGAGGAATTGTACCTTTCTAATAAATGGTACGGAAGAAACATAGGGGAAAAAAAATCATTCTAAATCACACACCTTAAGTAAAAATTAACTCAAAATGGATTACAGGCTTAAATGTTAAACAGAACTATGAACTTTTTTAATAAATAAGAGAAAGTTTGTGATCTAGGACTAAGCAAAGAGTTCTTAGGCTTGACACCAAAAACACCATCCAAAACAAGAGAAAAAAAAATGATAAATTTTCAGGCCGGGCACAGTGGTGCACACCTGTAATCCCAGCGGCTCAGGAGGCTAAAACAGGAGAATCGCAAGTTCAAAGCCAGCCTCAGCAGTGGTGAAGCACTAAGCAACTCAGACCCTGTCTCTAAATGAAATACAAAATAGGGCTGGCGATGTGGCTCAGTGGCCAAGTGCCCCTGAGTTCAGTCCCCAGCACCCCGTCACAAAAATGATAAATTTTCAGAGACTAAGGAGTGAGTATGGGAGGGGGTGTGTGTGTGTGTGTGTGTGTGTGTGTGTGTGTGTTTTCTATAAAAGGGCAACATTCAGGATCCTTATGGTGATGAAAATGTTCTTTATCTTGACTGCATCAATGTCAACATCCTGATTGTGAAATCGAATGCCAGTTCTGTAAAATGTTACAATTAGAAGGGTATATGGGATCTCTCTGTTTTATTCCTTATGACTGCATAATTATTGAAAAAGATCAACTTAAAAATTGCATTCATTATTTATGATTTGTAGCTATTTTTAATCTTAGTATATAATTACAAATGCTTTGGAAAACCTTTAATAAGATACATAAAAATAATGTTAAAAAATTCCCTTTTTAACATGTATTTCCATTCATATCCTTGGTGAAAAGATATTCAAATACCATTCTGAAGATGTCATTCCCTTGCTTAAAAATCCTTCCGTGGCTCTCCAAAGGACTATAAGGTCAAATTCTACAGCTTGGCGTGCAGACCACTTTCTCTACATGCCTGCTTATCTGTCAAATCCGCCCTCCCCTGCCCACCAGGCACACTCTCCCCTCCACTCTTTGACTATCCAAAGTTCCTTGAGGTGCCTTGCTGCTTTGTGCTTCTCTGCTAGGTCACCCTGCCCCATAAACACACAAAAAAGCATCTTCACATCATTCAAAATGCAGCATGGGCTGGGGTGTAGCTCAGTGGTGCACAAAGCCCTGGGTTGCACCCCAGCATCGCCCAAACAAGCAAACACACAAAAAACCTCTAGCAGTTCTTGCCTGGTCCTCCCGATGGCCCAGCTCAGAGCAAACACGCTCTCTCTGCGGCTGCTCTGTATGTTTGACATAGGTCCTGGCACCTTCCACTCAGTTGCTTTTGAGTCTGGTTTCCTCTTCTGATCCATGGTGCTTTGAGGGTGGGAACTGTATATCACCCACCTTTGGGTGGTATACAGCTGGTGATATTCCAATGGTGCCTGATACACTGGAGATGGTCTATAAATGTTAAATGGTTAAGCATATAGCTTCAGTGATTGCTCAGTCTGTTGATTTCTTTTTCCCCTCTTCTCTTCATCCTTCCCCCTGTACCATTCATTTCTTACTCTCCTGAAGTCCCTTAGACTTTTTCACAAGACTAATATGGAGTAAACGTCTCCTCTTTCAGTCAGCTGTACACATATTGGCCTAAGTGCCCCTCAAGCTTGGGTAGGGTGCATTTTTCAGACATTCTCTAGACACATCAAAGAACTCAAAATTGATTGTTGAATGAATGAATGACTACGCTGCATCCCAGGTATTACACACTGCAGGTTATTTATTACTTTGCTCCAGGACCTTTAAGAGAGAAAGACACACAAAAGCCAGCTAACTCACCAGGAAGAGCCTCATGTAGCAGGAGCACAAACAGAAAAGAATGACTACGTGATTGGAATCATGAACGTCGTTCGTGCAGCTTTGGAGTTTGACGTTCGGACCTGCAAATTGTTCTTTGTGACTGATGGAAAGAGGGAGGGTGTGAAATCTTCACAGCATTTCTAGATGCCTAGAGAGGACTCCCAGTGTGTGTCTTATTTTATACATAGAGGAGAAAATAGAGACACAAAGACTTGTCAAAACCATCAAAAGGCACATTTCAGTTGTAGGCATTGAAGAATTTACAGTCTACTTTCAACTGCAATCTTTCCAAATGTTTGCCTTTAATAAAATTTGGATAGTTTAATGTGGCAAGAAGGTAAGAGGTGGGAAAAGGTGTGGGGGCTGCAGAAGGGTGCCTCAGTTCAGGCCCGGGCTCTATCCCTTGTGGCTGGAAGAGGCTGCCAACTCAGCATCTGCTTCCTTCCCTCTAGCATGTGACATCAGAGTGTCTCGCTGTGGGGCGGGGGTGTGAGAATTAAAGATGATGTATGCCAATTACAGAGATGGATGCCTAGCAGAGAGTAGGCCAATAAATTATAACCACCTTTTCCTCATCAAAGGCAACCAGCTCTGGATTATGAACTTCAAAACACTGTCATGTGAATTATTTTTCTTCCTGAAATGGTATTAGAAGTCAAAGTTATAACACAAAGTGAATACTTCAGCAAAGTATGATGTGCATTAAAAAACGTTATGCTAGACACCCTGCAGGGCTCTTGATAAATACTTGTGGACTGACAAATGTGTTGTGAGAGAATAAAATCATATAGATGGAAAGAGATAGCAGCATAAAAAGGTAATTTAGAACCCACACAGCATAATGATTATATTTCAATAAGTGTTTGGGATTTTAATCGCAATAGTAAAGGAAACTGGAAATTGTTTGGGGAAAAAAAATTGAGTTTTCTTTTACGACCATAAGTTTATATGAACACCTGTCAGCACAGCGGCACAGGCACCAGGAGGGTGGCACCTCACTGCGGAACGCCTCGACTGGAGCAAAGGCTTCCTCAGTGTCCGGGGACTTGTATGCATATCACATTTGCAGACACCTCTCTCCACGTGACGCGGGAAGCAGGAGACCCTGCTGCCCTGTGTGACTGAAGAGCCTCTCGGAACACTTCCCAGAACGGCATCGTCCTGAAGATGAGGCTCACCTCGCCAATATCTATCCCCACTGCAGGGACCGTGCTAGGCTGTGGACACAGAGATGGGTGGATCGTGGCGCCTCTCCTCGTGTCCAAAGCAACAAGCAATCGCAAACAGAGTGACTGGTGGCACAGGAAGTAGGCCCAGAGACTGTGAAGGTGCAGAGGGCGCTGTTTTTCCTAAAGGATTGGGAAATCTTTCTCAGAAGTAGTAAAAACTGATCTGGACCTTAAAAGATAAGAAGTTCACCATGCAAAGAGAAGGTAGAGGCAGTCCACACAGGGAACACCTTAAACAAAGGCTCAAATAATGGAATGGAAAGAGGAACCATGATGGTTCCCAATGAACGGGGACATTCATAAGACATCCATAACTATATAGATAGTAACTTACAGGGAGAGTATAAATGTATCTTAATATCCTTGTGTAATGGCCATCAAATGATTGTCCCACGTGGTTGTGCATGCCCCATAAACTTTCACTCCCTGTTGTGTGAGCTCATCAGATTCACCTAATACTTTTCAATTCGATACCTGAAGTTTTGTTAGTTACAGTTAATTAAATGGCTCTCAGTCATTGGTGTTTTCTCCTCACAGGTTCCTAAGTTCTTATGAAGATCCTGGGGAGGGATGGGAAGGAAGAGGGGCTAAAAGATAGAGGGACAGAACTTTCCAGCATGGGCATCTCAAAGGCCAGCAAAATGACCCAACATCCTGGAAGAATCAACATGGTAGAATCATCAGAAAAAGTTACAAGTGCAAGTAGCACGTGAAACCGAGGGCGTAACTTCCTTCTCCCTTTATGGTTTTTTTTTTTTTTTTTCGTCAAGATGAAAAATAAAAACAAAGAGCAAATGTGCCGGTTTGCAGAGGAATCTACACACCTCAGGGTTTTGTGTCCCCACAGATTTGTTTATTTACGCTGCCCCAATAACCAACACATCACGTGGGGCGACACTGCCAAGGGATCACAGTGTGTTTTCACGGGACGTGGGAGCCCAGGTAAGCAAGACCAAAGAACAGAGTGAAATATCCACTGTGCTCTTAAAAATAATGCTTTGTAGGCATCGCTGCAATGGCCCTGTGGTTGAGTTTAAATTACCACTTCACAATGTCATCTACTCAATTCATGTCCCATACCCACCACAAAGTGGTTACTTGACTTTTCCCCAAGTCACACAATTTCTCAGGGCTTCTAATTCCTCTTCTGTAAAATGAAGAAATAGACCAGATAACCTCCTAAATTGGCCCTCATTCTGACTGCTTATAATTCTGGCTTTCCCCTTTACCCGACATCTAGTTGTCTCAAGCCTCTATCCATGCTAAGAACCAATTGTGTTGGGCTACAGAAATCGACCTACTAGTCCCAGTGGCCCCGGAGTGGATTCTTGGCCCACACAGCATGGCATGGCTGGTCAGATCTTGGCCCCTCCAGGTGTGCTAGCTGTGCAGCCACCGGGGACCATGGCTGCCACACCCAAGTGATCACTTGACAATCAAGCTCACTCGCCCTCTGTGGTTTCACTTCCTCCCCGGAAACAGAGCTCAGGGCTGCAGATGGGGCCTAAGATGACAGGCGCTTCTAAGATAAGTTCTGAGTTCAGTGTGGCTCGTCTGCTGAGAGACCCTGGAACACACCACAGAGCCTCTGCTGCCTGTGGGGTCAGGCAGCGGCGCAGCTGGAGTGCCCTCCGCCTCGGCCCTCCTGCTGCTGGGTGAAGTCCATGTGCAGTGCACCTGGAACCACAGAGCACTCTGGAGAAGTGTTGGGTGGGGCCCCCCCAGCTGTGGTTTCAGCCTCTGGGGAACCCACCCACTGGGTGGGAACAGAAGTCCCTGGAGAGTTCCAGCCAGTGGGTAACAGGTGCCAGAAGCACAGCCGCGTGAGCTGCCCTCCAGGAGGAGCAGGGGTCGCCCTGGTCAGAGCCCACCCCAGCTCAGCAGCACCGGGCACAACCTTCCCCTGGAGGGAGAACCCTGGGTGCTCACATGTAACACCGGACCCGGCAGCGTTCAAGCCTGCCACCCGGGCTTGAGTCCTGTCATTTGTGACCTCTATGACTTGAGTGCTTCAAAACTCAGGCTCTTCATCTGTAAGATCACACTAAAAATAGAATCTCATCATGAGGATCATTGTAAAGCAACGAGACACAGTAGCCTGCACACAGTGCTGTGCTGGGCCTTCACAGAGTCTGAGACAAAAGGAGAAACCTGTGATAATGATCCAGTCTTTTTATGTAACATTTTGGCATTTGGTTCACTATGAAATTTTTGCATTAATTTTGATTTTTAAATTTGCATTAGGCTGGGGTTGTGGCTCGGTGTTAGAGTGCTTACCTAGCATGTGTAAAGTCCTGTGTTCAATCCCCAGCACTGAGAAAATTGCATTAGTATTGATTTCTGGGGAGGTTTTGTGTACCCCTGAAATTTTGCACATTTGCCTTAGAACTCAGTAAATGCCAGGTGCTATCATTTTACCTTCACCACACAATGACTGCACAGAGCAACTTACCTATTGTACACTAACTTAGAGCAGCAACTATGACATCCGCCCTTTATCCTAAAACTGTTAAGTACATAAGCTGCCCAAGTAGGTAGTTGTCCATGGATTGCTAATAGCCCGTGGTAGACAAGTTACCAGGCTACAGTTCTCCAAGTGTTTCATGTGTCTGAAGGTTTTGTTTTGTGATCCTTGAGGGCAGGGATGTCATCTGGCATTCACCCTGTGCCATAAGCTTGCAGGGCACAGAATTAAAGAACTGGCAAGGGCCTTTGAGTTCACCTAATCCCACCTGCTCACTTTACAAATGACTTATCTGATACCCAAAGAGGTTGCCTAATGTGGCCCAGCCGATCAGCGATGGGCTGAAGTGAGATGTCTGCCAGAGAGCCTGGGCTCTTTCCATTCTAGAATTTGTTGATTTTCTGTTATCTCTCCCTCCCCTTCAGTATCTAGTACAAGGTTCTCCAGGTAGGAAGGATCGATAAATGATACAGATTGCTGATTTCTGGAACTCGAGTCATCTAAGGGGGCACAGGAAGGCATTGCCTGGAAAGTTTACGTGTGTTTACCAACTCTCTGCACATTCCAGCCCAGTGTGGAAAGGTGGTCAAGAAAATACTAGATTTAAAGCCTGAGTTCAAGTTCTGGCTTCCCTCTTTCCCAGCTATGTGACCTTGAACAAAATCAAGTTTTTAATTTTCATTTAAAATTCACAGGAAATTTTAATTTAACTTCAATGACTCAGTGAAATCATGAACATAATAGTAGTACCTACCACAAACAATTATGAGAAATTGCACAAAACAAATTATGTAAAGAAGATAGCAGCCTCCCTAACACGCCATAAATGGTCAATTAATCTTAGAAATTATCACTGTTCCAAAAGTAAGTCCTAATGTTCAAGTGGGCTCTAAAGACAGATGGATCAAGCTGGCTGTGTGAGTCTGTGATATACCTACATTTTTGCACTATAGTGAATAAAGATAGGGAATGGAAAGAAAAATTATCTGTCAAGCACATTTGCTTAATAGATGCAGATGTGCCACGTCTGTTCTGTGAAGCCTCATAAACACCTCTTCCTTGAGTCAGTCTGTGAGATCTCAGTTCCATAAAATCATGACAGGGAACCCCAGCACTCTAGCTCCTGAAATTTTACAGATTCCCTCCAAAGCACCAGGAACCCAGATCAGCAGACTATCAGAAGGGACCCATCACAGACTCAAAAATGCCTAAGTGTAAATCCAACTTAGGATCCATTTGAAGAGAAAATAAACTGTATTAGTAAGGATGCCCAGTGGATCAGCAGGAGCCCAGACAGATATAGTAAGACCTCCACGAACAGCGTCAGCAGAAGGCTGGTGCTCTGCACACGGAGAACCACTCAGAGAAATCAGCTCACAGCGGACTTCAACACAGCCTCACCTTTTATTCTCTTCTGCCCTCAGCACAAAGCAAATCTCCAGGCCCACAACCCACAGGAAGATGGGAGGCAGAAGTCTGTGTGAAAGCATCCAGTGTTTTAAGACTTAGAACCTGAGGGGAAGAAATATACCTGGATATTCCAAATTTCTAATCAAAGACAGCAATATCTTACAGTCTTGCAGTATCTTTTCTCCAAAAATCTTCAAATCACTTCACCTGACCCAGCATTAACCTCCCAGCCAGGCAGCTAAGAGTTCTTTGGGGTTGCAAAACTTTAAAGAGCACTTCATGTTCAAAGCACATTGGTAAGAAAAAGTGAGAGAAAATTATAAATAAAACCCTTTTAATTCTAATTTAAACCATCGATTGACAATCTGAAAGTTTCTTAATATTCAAGGTTTTCCAAAAGTAGTGTGGTAATTCTAAATTAGATCCTAGGAACAAAGGTCATTTGTGAATTAACTGGTGAAATCCAAAGGGTCCCTAGTTTAGTTAATAGTATTATATATCAGTGCTGATTTCCTTGCTTTGACAAATGTACCATTGGCGCATTGGCTGTACCTTCGGGGAAGCTGAAGTTCTGGAAGGTAGACAGGATCTCTGGGCTACCTTTGCAGCTTTTCTGTAAACTGAACATTATTCCAGAGTTTACTTTTAAAATAGCAAAAATAGAATACATCAAGGTTGTCGTGGGGATTCTGTTTGTTTTTGATTGTTCCTGATTTGCCAAAGAACTTTTATTCGGTGGGTGGGGTAGTGGTTATCATTTTCTCTCCCCAGTCCCAAGAATATTAAAAAGACAAGACCTCCAGCCTCTTACCAGAGGTCAAGCAAAAGATGGAGCCGCCTCCTATGCCCTCGAGGTGCTGTGTTGGGAAGGTGGAGAGCTGGGAGCCCGACACTGCAGTGTGTAAAGCAGAGGGTCTCCCACGGTCAAGTGCTGCTGTGGGGAGGAGCGGAGACGGTGCTGCCAGGCCGGGGCACTTCCCGTTGCTCCTTCTCAGGACATCCTCACAGGTGGCTCCGTCAACCCCAAGGGAAGCTCCTGCAGCCCCCTGGGAGGTGCACCTGCTCCTCTGTCCTCTCAGGCAGGACCCCTGCGTTCTGGCCTCCTGAGGAGCTGCTGGGTGCTGCAGGCCCTGGGCAGTGAGCAGCGGGCTCTGCACCCCACTTTTAGAAGGCAGTCTGCACCCTGCTGCACTCCTGTCGAGGGCCCTGGTCACTGATGGGTCCGTATGCCACTACGTAAAGAACAACCCATCCATCGCTCTGTTGGGACTGGGAGAGCGCAGAACCTGCCTGTGCTCACTGGTCCACCTTCTGGTTGGAAGGGAGAGGGGCACAATGAGCCACCAGCTGAGGCGAGGGGCCCAGCACTGGCTCCACACAGGGGCTCGGTTCTGGAGCCACACTTACTTCCACTTATTTCCCTTGGCTTCAGCCAACTTTAACTACAGCCACGCCTAATGACTGTTGTCTTCTGGTTCTGGAGGTTGAACTCAGGGGCACTCACTTGACCACTGAGCCACATCCCCAGCCCTTTTTATTTTTCATTTTCAGACAGGATCTCACTAAGTTGCTTCGGGCCTTGCTAAGTTGCTGAGGCTGGCCTCAAACTTGTGATCCTCCTGCCTCAGCCTCCTGAGTCACTGGGACTGCAAGTGTGTACCCCCATGCCCAGCTCTCACATCAATTAGACTTTGTCATTTTTTTAAAGTATTTATTTATTTGCTTTAGTTGTACACAATGCATTTGTCTTTACGTGGTGCTGAGGATCGAACCCGGGTCGCGCACATGCTAGGCGAGCGCTCTACCGCTGAGCCACAACCCTAGCCCCAGACTTTGTCATTTTATGACAGAATAGAGTCCATCTGTTCTTCCCAACTTTTTCTGGTCTTGCAAATAGAGATTATTTGGCCAAAAAAAAAAAAAAAAAAAAAATCAAATTTCTGTGTTCTATTTCCATAGGTTGTAAATTTTCTTGAATAATCTCCATTCCAAATATTCTGCATTGTTGTTCTTTTTTTTTGTAAGGGGGTGGGGTACTGGGGATTGAACTCAGGGGGACTCAACCACTGAGCCACAACCCCAGCCCTGTGTTTTGTATTTTATTTAAAGACAGGGTCTCACTGAGTTGCTTCACTTGCCTCCTCACTTATGCTGAGGCTGGCTTTGAACTCACAATCCTCCTGCCTCAGCCTCCCAAGTGCTGGGATTACAGGCATGTGCCAATGCGCCCGGCTTGCATTATTGTTCTTAGAAATCATCCAAACGTCTCCAGAAGCTTGAAATATTTCAGCATATAAATAATCTATTCTCTCCCAGACAGCCTTGTCTACCTGAAGGTGACCCCATATTGTGCTAGCCTACAGGTTTTCTTTAGAAGTGGTCATAATACCCATTGGGTATGTGGGTTCTGTCAAAGACACCTGTCATGCTTTTTGGCCACTTAGCATCTGAACCCTGTTTCTATGTTTGGGGAGCACCTCTCCCTGCCAGGCAAAGCTGATCTCCCTCCAGAGAAGCCAGTGATGACAGCCTCCCTTGCAGTTAGGTGGGGGGACTGGCCATGAGCTAGGCTCCCCCAACCAAATGCCCCAATCCAGACTTTAAATTTGAAACTAGCAATATAAAACAGCAGGAGTCACACAGAAGCCATGCTGGTAGTGAGGACAGCTCCATCCGGCTCATGGACGCACCAGTGGCAGACGATTCAGGGGGAGTTTCCAGCATTTACCAGCATGGCCTGGGACGCCCCATAGCAGCGCGCCCAGCAGGAGCAGCTCCGTTTCCACGAGGCGAGGTCTCCAGCACAATCTGAACACTTTTTCCTGGCTGCATAGCCATTGAGCTTGGCCCTTTGACCTTTCTAGGAAATCTCAGAGCCAGAACTGGCTTCACATGCATGTGCCCTGCGTGGTCACATGGGGTCCCAAGTCTAGCAGGGCCCTGTGCTTGGCTCTGTGCTTGGCTGTGTCGTCTTAAAATTCTTAAGATTTTTTGGAACAGGAGACCTCACACTTCCATTTTGCTTGGGCTCTGAAAATTATGTTGCCAGTTGTGCCCAGAGCTAGCCAGTATGCTTTGGGTCCAGGAATTCTTGACTTTTGATCAACTTGACCTTTGATGAGCCCTTTGGTAGGCTGGAAAACCTGTGCTACCGGGAGGGATGTTTTTAAGTGTACAAAGTAAAATGCGAAGAAAACTAATTATATTGAAATGAGGCTAAATTTTTTTTTTAAGAAATAAATATGCGATGGCAGAACACAGCTGCCTTTTTGTAATTAGTGCATCGAGAAAATCTGGTGGCAGAACTAATGCCTTCTGTTACTTAGAAGTAATAACAAGCTTAGGAATATTTGGAATGTCTGCAACAACTGAAATGTGACCTCAAGGTATCTCTGATTTCCAAGAATGATAGTCACAGGTACCAAATTTATTAACCTAAGAAAATGCTAAGTTCAGTGGAAGACTCTTGAGAAAAAAAAAAAAATCCATCTTAGCGACAGAGTCCCTAAATTCTAAACAGGAAAAGCAACTTAAGAGCCCTGACTTAAATAAATTCCTTTTCCACTTAGACCAAAGCTGTCATTTTATGGTTGGCAACCAAGAACTCCAGGGGACACAGATACCCGATGTGAGCCAGGTGTCAGACCATCCCTAATTATGTCATGGTCCTCATAGAAAAAAAGCAAACACAGTAGTCACAGGGGCTCCAGGTGGCCCTGCCCTCAGCCACCAGGACTGTAGAGGAGGAAGATCAATGATGACACTCCCTGGAAAACACAGGACAAGCACTGTGTGTGTGGCAGGAGTGTGATCTAGATGGCCTAGCCAGTGGAGATCCCTTCCAGCCAGCCAGTCAGCTGTCAATCATGACCCTTCTCTACCAGAAGGAAGCTGAGCTGCACAGCAATGCAACCCTTGCTCCAGAGCTCACAACACGTTACCAGAACAGTAAATATTTCCCTTCCTCAATTTCCCAAATTCTAATCCATCATTCTTTATTCTAGCCCAGATCATCTCTTCTCTATTTCAACATGGGTTAATTTTTTGCATGTCTTGAAGGAAATTTGGTCAAGTTGATCAAAGGTCAAGAATTCCCCGACCCAAAGCATACTGGCTAGCTCTGGGCACAACTGGCAACATAATTTTCAGAGCCCAAGCAAAATGGAAGTGTGAGGTTGTTGTTGCCTGAAGCGATGGCCACTTGGAGCAACGAAGCCGCGGGAAGAAGTTTAGAGGCAAACTGGAGACAAACAGCTTTTTATTCTGATAACTTTTCTCTCTGGCTCTAACAACAACTAACACGCGCCGCACACACCACCAAAATGGCGCTGACCTGATCAGCAATCTCGGCCAAGTCACTCGAGATCCCGGGCCAAGTCCCATGAGACTACGGAAGGCGACAATGCCCAAATCTCCATGGCCCATAGTCAACCGCAATTTAAGCCATCTCTCCAAACAGGGCTCCTACATGAGGTCTCTTGTTCCAAAAAAATCTTAAGAATTTTAAGACGACACAGCCAAGCACAGAAATTAGAACCATTAGGGTTCTAATGCTGTCTCATAAGTCATCTGATACTATGCTTCTCAATCTGTGGGGCACACATCCCCAGAGGTACCTACATGGGTACCTCTCCAGGTACCCATCTCCGCCTCCTTTCACTTGCATTCTAAGCCTCTTTCCCTACATCTGTCACATAGATGAGGAAACTGAAGTTCAGAGAGGTTGTGACTTGCTCAATGTCACAAGGTAAAGTAACAAAGCTGGAGGAGAATCCCAGGCTCTTGCCTGCCTAGCTCAGTGCCCTTTCCCTGGTCTCACCTCTGCCACAAGCAGATCACAATCAAGACAGGCTGCACCAGCTGGAAAGGGAAGTACATTCAAGCAGATCGTTAAAAACCAAGAAACACACACCCCAAATTCTGAAGAGCAGGTGTGAACTAAGAGAAAATAAGCTCAAAAAGGGAAAGAGGTCACCCAGTCCTCTGGCTCCTACTGGGCCTGATTTGAGCCCCTACATATACTAGAACTCATTTGGCTGGTGACCAGGGCAGTCCGGCCCCTTCCTGCCTGGGACTTCCACTCATAACAACAGCACCAGCAGGAAAAGGGTTTCATGGACATAAAAATAAACAAACTTTCTATTTTTAGCAAAGCTGCAGCTGTGAGAATTTCATTCTTCGCTTTTGGCTGCAGCATTCCGAGGGAGCAGCGGCAGGGGCGGAGGGGCTGGGGATGAGGAGGGCAGGGGCCGCTGTGCTGGGAGCCAGATTTCCCATTGCTGAACCTAATTGCATGCAGGCCACAGAAACCAATGTCCAGCCTGGAAGTCTCTGGAGTCGGCAGGTCTGGAGAAACTGGAGCTCATCCACCAGGAAGCCAGCCCCAGATTGGGCTAGATTCTGGCCATATATAGAAGTAAATCCTCCCTTTAAATGATCCTTTACCCACATGGGTTTTAGAGCCACTGAAAACCGGGCTTGTTTTGCTTCTCCATCAGAAGAGCAGAGGAGAAGCTGGTAGATTTCTGCCCTCTTTGCTGAGGCTCCTGATGGAACCTGCGTGGCTCTCGCAGGAACGCAGGTCCCCGCCTTTCAGGCTGACACGCTGGGTGCAGGATTCTCCGTGAACCTGCGGCGATTTTTCCTACTCAGCCCTCGCTGAAGCTGGCAGCGTCAAGAACATGAGAAAGGACGGCGTTTACACCGGAGGGGGGAGTTGGGGGAACAGCAGGGTTTTTTTTTTTATTATTTATTTTGCCTGGAACAGGATTGGATGCTGCAGAGGGGGCCTCCGAGGCCCCCACCAAGGACGGGGGAGAGGTCCTTTCTATGGTGTACCTGACCTGGTGTCAGACTGCCCCTCCAGCCTTGCTCCTGCCTTGCCCTGACCCCAGCCACCTCTCATTATTTTCCTCTCCCCACACCCCTCCTTTCCACACACAGTCCAACTACGCTTCAGCACTTCATAAGGGGACAGAATGGCAGTCCCCAAAGCAGTACTGAGGAAGGAAAGAACCGCATGTGTCATGTGCTTCAAGGAGCTAAGTGACGGCAGAAAGGTGTCACATGTGTCCACACTCAGAGAAAGTTTATAAAGCTCCCCAGATCTGGCCGTGCAGCCAAGGTTCTTCATTCGAAGACACGTTTGCCAAGCAATTTGCTGTCTGCCAGGCACTGTCCCGGCTCACAAGAGCTTACAGCGCAGCACGAGGAACAGACGAACATGCAATTTCATTACAGTGGGGCAGGCTCCATGCCGGGCAAGCTGAGTCCTGTGGGAAGACGGAGGACTTGCTTCTACCTCAGCCTCGGGAGCTTTTCAGAGAAGACTGTCGCTGAGCTGAGAGCCAGGAAGGTGGAGATTGCACAGGGGCGAGAGCTTCTCCTCAAATGCTCTCCAAGTAAGGGCAGCTCTCAAATAGCAGCACAGCAGCACCAAAATACACAAGATCTTACCCCTGGGACTTCAGGGTTTGCTGATTTCCACCGCCCAGTACTATCTACCATGTGACCCAATAACGTGTACTAAGCTGATCAATAGTCATTGAACCATAAGAGAGTATCCACAGTTCACAAGGAAGGTCCTGAATCTTGGGGTCAGGAGAGGCCATACGGGCTACTCAATCTTCCCTCCAGATACTGCAATCCTTCCATGTCAGGAGGTGATCCAGCCTCTGTGTGAATTGTTCTAGTGATGGGGGACTCAGCACTAATGAAGGCAACTCGTTAGTGCTCATTACTTAGTCTTCCAGACAGGAGCTGGAGAATGTAGTATTCTTTCACACACTGGAGTTTCTCACTCCTGTCTTCTGCTCTTTCCCCACTACAATCGATTCTACAGGACACCACTAGATGTGCCTTCTTTGAGAGTGGTCAGCTCATTATCCAAAATCTGTAGTGACCTCGATTACCTACATGCAAATTCTTCTCTCCTTCTAAAAACAAAAGTGACCCAAATAAAGAATAAATACATGAATATGTTTAAAAAAATTTTTTTTAAAGAATGACCCATGCAAGGTTATCTTTGATTACCAGGATTATGGATCATACTTTTTTTCTCCTTCACAGTTTTGAGTCTTTCCCTGCTTTTCCACATTAAGAGACAGAGGTCAAACAATTAATGTGACTTGCCAAAAAAGCCCTAGCATGTTTATTCCCCCTGCACACCTTTGTTCATGCTGTGCCCAGAGGCCACTCGCTCTCTTCCCTCGTCTTCAAATGCTGCTGTTACTTCCTAGATTCCGATCAACCAACCTCTATCAGGAAGGTTTCTGTGAGTGCTCCCACCCTTAAATCCAAATTACAAAATTCAGCATTTTACTATGATATAATACTAATCATTCCAAGGGTCAGCTCCACATTAGATTGTCGATTCCTTCAGAGCTACATCATATCATATCATATCATAGTCCTACCTGGCTCAGGGCAGAGTTTACTGTAGGTTCCTCATAAATATTTGCTAGTGCCTGATAGGTGAAATTCCATGGGTCCTCTTTATTAGCCTGGTGGCTGCAGCAGGGTTCTAATGCTGTCTCATAAGTCATCTGATACTATGCTTCTCAATCTGTGGGGCACACATCCCCAGGAGTGGATGGCAATACGTACCAAGGGCATGAAACCACAGCATCAGTGTCCTCCTAAAGCAACAATCCTCTGTGCTTTAGGAATAATTTGGTAGGGAAATTTGCAAAGTGCTCTTGTACCCATGGTTTCCAAGAGCAGATATCAATATTCTGCGTGGGCTCCTCCGTCTAGTCCCTACTTCTAAGTACCTTGAGATGACCATCTCTGTATTTCACCAGCAGATGCCCCTGGACTGCACATTTATCCTGCATTCTGGTCTGGGGGCAGAACACCCAGATGCTAGTCCAGCTGTGCAACTACCATTGGCCACGGCCTCTGCAAGCCCCAGCCGCTCATGCCCCACCCCCTAACAAAGGTGAGGTCATGTTAAGTAATACATGGGAAACACCCTTGCAAACTGAAAATTTACAAAGCTCCAGGTATTCCTGTTGTCCTTATGATCCCAGAATCAGTTGTCCCACGGACGCCCAAACATGCCTATGGGACGAAGGTGGGTCGCCGGGGAGTGCGGAATTCAGAAACTTCTGGGCTGAAACCTGACTCTAGCATAGGCTCGGTGAAACTAGAGTCTCATTTATTTTCATATATCTAATATTTCGCATGATACTGGGAACATATATGTTGAGTAAATATTTCTATTTATCGAAATCTCTGCCTGCCACTTACCTGACCTTTGGCAAATTTTTAAATTCTCAAGCTCTCAATTTCTGCGTGTATTAAGTGGGTACGGTAATAATAACTCGCCGAGTCGTTAGATCTCAAAAGCAGTATGTATGAGCTGCCTCACTCAGTGCTTAACACACAGAAAACAGTGAGTCGAGAGAGTGAGTATGTGTCTACGACTTGGGAAATGAAGGCTCTATCATTGTTTTCTGATGTCTTTGTCAGCCCTTCCTCTTACCTGTTATAAAAGAGCCAGCCTAGGGACAGGAAGTTTGTTTGTGGCAACACTGGTGTTCTGAGTCACTGAAGTAGTTAAGGAAGCAAATTTCAAAGCCACAGTTACTCCATGGGCCCTGGAGGCACAAGAGCGATGAACAACTTCAGCCTTCACAAAAGCTTCTGCCAGAGTGGAGGTGCCGGGCAGGCCAAGCTGGGGTTTCCCCGGAGTCAGACAAAGGAGAAGAAATGCTCCACCTGGTAGTGCTATAGGAAACCCGCACTCTGGGCTCACTGCATAAACCAAGTAAACCCACCCCCAGGAGGAGGCAGACAAATAAGGGAAACCACAAGAAAGGCACATGAGAACTCCGTGGTGTTCTCCTCCCACCCTGAGACCCCTGCCACAAAAACAGAGTCCAGAGGCCCGGATTTATATCCCAGGCCAACGCTGAATCCAGCAGAGGGCCCCAAACAGTAGTGCCAGCCAGTTTACGACTGTCAGCCACAGTGCCATGAAGACACAACCCTGGGGGGCTGTGAGCCAGAAACAAAATGAAAACTGAGCCCCTTGGTGCCCCAGAGGTAATGACAAAGGGCTTTCCAAGCCACCACCCCACCTCACCACCCTACTGAAGGAGGTGGGGTTTGGTACTCTATCTCTAGAACCCATAGGAACATTGAGGGAACTTTGGTGTAGGAACGGGAGGATTATTAGAGGAGACATCCCAGTTTCCACTAATGCTAAGAGTTGGAGTCCATAAAAATAACATTTTCCTGGCTCCCTGGATACAACATTGAAGACATTTTAGATATCACACTAAAAAGAGCCCCCAAGAAAAGGATATTGTTGCTGCTCTTTTTAAAGGAGCTTTCACGATTACATTAGTATATGTCAGAATTAGGTAATTTAGGAGGGAAGTTCTGCCAGAAATCCAGTAACTGGCATGAAGACAGACATTCAAAACATGAAAGAAGTCAAAAGCCAAAATGAGGAAGAGGTAACACATTTTAAATGGGTCATGAGACTTTTTGGTAAAAAGAACAAGGTTTTGCTGCCTTCCCAAGGCAGAGACCATAGAACTGGAGCGGGAGGGTTGGCATGGCCTGCTGGCCCGGTTCCAAGTTCCATGGAGGCCAGGACTCCTGCCCACGAGGTACCTGCTGTGTGAGTGCCAGCTCATTGCTTTTGAGATCTAACGACTCTGTGAATTATTATTACCATACCCACTTAATATATGTGGAAATTGAGTTTGAAAATTTAAAAATTTGCCAAAGGTCAGGTAAGTGGCAGGCAGAGATTTCGATAAATAGAAATATTTATTCAGAACATATATGTTCCCTGGACTCCCAACCACAGAGAGGACATCACAGCATCCCGTGGGTGTCCCTTAGGGCTCTGCCATTCACAGTCTGTCCAAACCCTTCGGAATCCATTTCCATTGCCAGCTTGTGCCACCTCTGGGGGATAATCACCGCACAAACTCATCGCCTGCCTGTGAAGTGGCATTTCCGCGGGCCTGTCCTGAGCTTGCCTCCCTGTGCCGTCTCAGGATCCGGTGAACAAGTCTGTGCTCATCTTCTTCCCACCACTTATGTTCTCACGGTTCCCTTCCAACCGCCTCCGCCTGTCAGCAGCCATTTATATCCCAGGCCAATGCTGACTTTGGTCCTCCAGGCTGCTGCTCCAGGCCTTTCTCCGGCCCTGGTCTGGCCTGCTAGGCCCTCGCACAGTGCTGCAGGCAAGAATACACCACAGGGCGAGGGTTGTGGCTCAGCGGCAGAGCGCTCGCCTCGCAAGTGCGCAGCCCGGGTTCGATCCTCAGCACCACGTAAACATAAATGCATTGCATTGTGTACAACTAAAGTAAATAAATAAATATTTAAAAAAAAAAAGAATACACCACAGTTTTAGATGAGAGCAAGAGAATGTTCTCACTACGATATTATCACACCTTTCTGTGCACACTGTCCCCGTGCAACCACGTTCTACACACTTCTAGACCTGGAGTTTGGAAACTGTCTCCCATAGGCAGGTTGCACAGATAGATCCAAGTTGGCCACTACTGCAACCAAAGTGTCTGAAACAAGGCATTACTGAGAAAGAAAAGCAAATGCAGTCAGTGATGGCCATGGACGCAGGCTGAAGTTCAACACTTAATGCCCCACTGATTTTCACCATGTCCGAGAGGGAAGCAACACCTCCCTCCTGAAACATGCTGATATGAAACCAAGATGCATCAGGTGCTAAAGTTAGTGGGGGGTGGTCACCCAAATAAGGGGTTTGAATTTCCAGTCTCAGTTTACAGAACTTCTATTTTAGGCTTTTCTTTTCTTAATTGGATGTGAATGTTCTGTTTCACTCCATTTGGAAGCCTACTAACCTTTTGACCACCTTCAAATGTTTTTACGGAAAACAAGAAAAATAATGAGGATTAAGCAAACTGGAACAGCGCTGCGGTCGCCTGGGGCCCATCATGAGCTGGTAGGCGTTGGAATGAAATAAGAGGTGGGTGCTCTGACCTGCCTCTTCACGGGGAGGCAGCATCCACCCGGAATGAGAACATCTGGCCAGGCGCCCACTCCTCACCTTCTGCCGCGATTGCATCTTCTTAGTCACCTCAATACCTCAACAGACTTTAAGACCTTGGCCATCCAGGGTCAGCAAAGCCACCATCTTGCCCCCCCCCCAATAAGTCCCTGACTTGTCTGCCACAGAAGCTTTCCACGCTGGCTTTTCTCCTTAGGAACTGAGACGGCACAGAGATACCACCTTTGGATAGGCCTCGGTTTTCCTTCTCCTGACAGCCATATCCACGAAGCCCAGAGAGCAGTTCAACTGCCTCAGTTTCTCTCATTTATTTTCTCCCATCTTTTCTCTTAAAAGCAACCCCATATAACTGTCTCCTCAGCCAGAACCAGTCTGTAATGTTGGTAAGGAAAGTATTTTCCCCATCCTTCTTTCTACCTGTGTTATTCTAGGCCTGCATGTTAACCCTGCCGGAGTATGTAGTCCCTTCAAAG
This sequence comes from Tamias sibiricus, assembly GCA_025594165.1. Classification (NCBI taxonomy): domain Eukaryota; kingdom Metazoa; phylum Chordata; class Mammalia; order Rodentia; family Sciuridae; genus Tamias; species Tamias sibiricus. Next base: position 10,068,276 of record CM046669.1, on the reverse strand, counting down.
AGGCAGGCTCCTTCCTCTACTGGATGAGATAGAGGGGAAAGCAGGGGTTGGAAAAACTCAGACCCAAATCTGGGCCCATTGTCTATTAGCTGTGACCTTGAGGGAAGTACTTACCTACTTCTGAACCTTAGTTTCCTTATCTGTAAAAGGATGCTATTCTATACCATACATGTGTAATGTCAGACCAAATGGTACGTTGCGGGTACAGCTCCAGGTGCCAGAAGCCCTCCATTCCCAGATCCTCAGCACCGCGTTTGAGGCCTTCCTGAGGGACCCCAGGCCTGTCTTTCTCAACTCTCTATCAGACCCTACACTCCCAGCTTTGCACTTCAGGAGTTCCAGAGGAACCAACTCTATGTGGGTAGATGGTAATAGGCATAAAGTGTCACTACACACTGAGCTTCCCCAGCCTGGTAAAAACACCTACTGAGGCACAGGCTCTCTCCCAAGCTGCTGTTTCAGTCCATGTCCAGCCACTGTCTTCCCCAGGAACCTCTGTATCTTTTTTCAAAGCCCAAATTTCTACTCCCTGCCATCCTACCTAACTACCCACTAGCCCACCTATTTCTGGGACCCCTCTTCCCCCATCTTATTCAAATCCAGACTGCACACAGAAATCTGCCTGGATTTCCAGGAAGAAGATCTCATTTAATCTTCACTTGAAAGAACACATTCCTCTTTCTCTCTCCCTGACCATTCTGGGCATTCCTGGCTGGGGTGCTGGGCTTTCTCTTTGGCCTTTCAACTCAGAGCCATTTGGCCTCTCCAGCATAAACAGGAAGGGCTCTCTTGTTGCTCAGTTGTAACAGTTGGCACCAGTCATTTCCATGGCCACGTGAGGAGGCCACTGCCCAGGCCCGGTGGGTGGAAAGCAAGCCCCAGATCAGCCCCTGGTACCTGGTACCTGTGCACTTGGCAGGTACAGTCAAGGGGGCAGAATCTCACACCTATGTCATGGAAGGGCCTCCCTAAAGGACCCAGGAAGACCCTGAACACTCCACAGCCAGGTCCTGGCACCCCTGCCTCCTCACCCACAGAAACCTTAGAGACACTGAACAAGTTTCCTGGCCTGGCCATCAGAACTTGTGCCAGAGCCTACATGCAACGTTGGCACCCGTCTTCCTGTTTCTAGCGCTCCAGAACTACACGCAAGACGCAGAAATAAAGCGGGTGAGGGGGAAGGACTCTAGCGATGAAGTTGACTCCCCCCCCCCACCCCGTCTCTACTTCTGAGGACACCTGGTGACAATTTTCCTTAACACCTTCAGTACACGGCTGAAGACATCTCTGAGAAGGCACCTCTAGCTCCGCTAGGAGCACAGGGCGTTGCCTAGAGGGACAGTCACTTTTCCCTCGCCCAGATAAGGCAGGGGAGCTTTGCCAGCCCCTCGAGGTGTCCCTCTCCGAGGGCACCCACCCCCTTTCCAAGAGGTCCCTCTATTAGGCAGCACCGGGCTCTTTTCCCTGAAGCGGGGTTTGTCCCGAGCTCCGTCCTGTCCCTGGAACACTGGGGCGTCTGTGAAAGAAACCGGCTGGCGCCGCGGGCCGGCGAGGCGGCGGCGGCGTCCTGAAGGAGGCGCGCTCCGCCACCGAGGGGCAAGAACGCGTCACAGCCGGGCGGGGGCGGAGGCCGAGGCGAGGGCGCGGCCCGGCGTCGGCGCCCAAGGCCAAGGGCACCGGTGGTCGGCTGGCCTCGTGGGGAAGCCTGGGCCGAGCTGCGCGAGCGGCGGGGACGGCGAGTCCGACCCAGGAAGTTGTGTCTGTGACATCAGGGACCGGACCGGGCTGCAGTGAGACCTCCAGTATGCGCGGCGTCGGCCGGCGGGAGGGCAGGGCGGGCAGGGCGCCCCGGGCGCGCTCCTCCCCGCGGAGCGGCAGGTAGGCGCCCCCCGACCCCGCGCGGCCCTGACCCCGCGCAGCGCGGACCGCGCCCGCCCGCCCCGTCGCCGGCGCTCCAGGGAGCGCGCGGCAGATCCCGGCGAACGGAGCCCCCCTGCGCCCGAAAGGTGAGTTTCCCGACTTTGTGTGGTTGTCCGTGTGTTCCGAAGGGGACTTCCCGGGCCCTCCTCCTTTTAGAGGAGACCCGCCCCCCCGGAGGTAGGTGAGGTTGCGGGGTCGTTTCTGACCCCTCCTGCCCGGTCAGCGCTGGTTGGAGTCCGACCTCTGCTTCCCTCTGCTCCTGGGCAGAGGCCACATGGGCTCCTCGGGAGCGGGAGCGTGGGGTGGAGTTCTCTTACTCCTGTGGCAACAGCTGCCCGTGGGAGCCTTTGAAAGGGGCAGAGAGATAGCCGTTCTGTCTCCGGCTGAGGAAGTCAAGACCCGAGACCCTCCCCAAAGCATCCCAGGCTTGGAGGTTTCTAGGTGCAGCCAAATAGTCAGTGGGGCCAAGAAACTGGCCCCAAGGAAAATGTGGCCTGGAGCCAGGGGTGGAGTGGGACCTGTCTGCTGAAATGTCTGTGTCTCCGGGAAATTTTCAGCGGTACAGATTGTTTCCAGACTTTTTCGACTCTCTGAATGGTCCCGTTCTCAGACCCTCCCACCCCTGAAGGTAGACTGGGTGACTCAAACTGGATCTGCTCCCCTCTTGTTTTGAAAAGTTTTAAGGGAATACTTTGTGTAACAGTAGAGTTAAGTAAATGATAGACATTGGCTGCTGTGAACACCAGCCCTGCCTAACCGAAAGGGAAACTGAAGCAGAGGCCACCACTCGCCCTAATTTAAGAGATCTCCAGCAGCCAGCACACCATGGTAACCTGCAGGACTGTTCTGCTGACTGCTGCACGAACAAGGGGAGAAAGAGCCACTTGGCACCTGGCAAGCACCTGCCTTCCAAAGCATTTGCTTTCAGTCACTGGTCTACAGCTCCTAAGAACCTGAAGCTACCCTTAAGGAACCCTCTTTCTGCAGTCCTGCTGGTTACTAAGAGAGTCTTGAGTTACGAAGAGCAGGACTTAAACACAGCATTGGTGCATCTTGTTCCTAACCCTTTTACAAGTGGTTTGCAAGTTCTACCTGCAGAATCCTGCAAGGGTCTCACTGACCTTAAGCTGAGTTAGTTCTACCAATCACTTGATGTGATATGCTTGCCCTCTACCCTGTGCTGAAAAAGTCTTTCATTTTCTCTGAAATTCTACCTCCCCATCCCCACTCAGATATAATTTTAGGAAAGAGATGCATTGCAAAGCAAATATTTCTCTTAGCCTTTATACATTGACAGCTTTCAGCTTAGACAATGAAGAGGATGATCTTTGCCCTTTTCCCTCAAGACAAAACCCAAGAGGATGACCAACACTCCACAAGCTACGTTATTGATCTTACCAGGGAGGAGCATCCATCCCGTCAATTCATTCAACGGTACTGAACCTACTGTGAGCTGAGAGCATGCCAGGGCCTTGATAATGAGATAGTTTCTGCTTTTAAGGAGCCCTAGCCTGGCAAATAGATGCTACAGAAACAAACTACTGTTCCAGATATATACATCAAAATAGTAGTAAAACCACCTAAAGGAGGGAACAGGAATTCTTCCCCAGGAATTACCTGGGAAGTCAATACCTCAGAAGTGATGCAGGAGCAGGGTCTTAGAAATGATTAGGAGCTGCCAGGGGAAGGGTCTTTCGGACAAAGGAAAAAGCACAAGCCAAGTGGATGGCCAGCTGGGGCATGTCATTACAACCAAGGGGACCTCCAGCCTGTAGCAGTGGGGAGAAGCCAGTGTGGATCAGGTAGAGGAAGGGTAGTTAGATTCATTAACGGCCAGATGGGGGCTGACATGGAGATGAGAAGCAGAGACAATGAGGGCCACTAAAAGCTGATGGCAATGGAAACTTAGGAGAGGGAGGGGATCTTTATGGTGTTTAGGAAGCAGAATCAAAAGCAGAATGTAGTGAGGTATTAAACTGGAGGGCAGGGGAACGCGTGGTGGCATCTTCCATGGAACTCATGCAAGCTAGAGGAGGCTGGCTCGGGAAGCAGGCTGCAGGAGAAGGCAGCCATGACACTTGAGACATATTTAAGTTGGATCTGGCCAGGAGGGGTCAGGTGGACTGACAGTAGGCAGTCGGGTGTACAGGTCTGCAGCTCAGGCAGGGGCCAAGGAGGCTCCAGTTTAACTGTCCCAGGGGCTGTGTATGAAGCAGTGTTGAAGGCAGCTGAAGAGGCCTGAGAGGGCACCAGCAAAGAGGGCACGTTGACACTGAAGAGCTTGTCTTTGTCAGCAGTTGTGGCCTTGGGTGTTATTTTTCCCATCACATGGAGTGATGACTCTTCTCCAGACTCCAGGCTTTCCTGAGATGCCCAGCAGGGTGATCCCTAAAATGTTGGAGATAATCGTGGCTTAATGGCGCACAGGTAGCACAGATGCATTTAATTAAATGAGCGCTCTCCAGGAATTCTGGCTCCCCACCTCCTTCCCCGTGCCTCCACTGTGTGAAAAATGAATACTGAATTTAATTGTAAGATCTGCCAGGACCTCTCCAGAACTCAGACCCAAATCTTTACCACACCTGTGTGGGAGAGCCCCGCCTTCACTAAAACAAGGAGGATGACCAGCTCAGACTTATTCCAGACCCTTGCAAATTGGTTCCTCAGGTCTGACTTGCCCAGATCAGAATCTTGCATAACTTGCATGAAAGGAGGGGGAAAAAAGAAAAAAAAAAAACCTTGAACTTGGAACTAGACAGATGTGGGTTCAATTCCTGGCTTGACCACTTAGTAGCTGTCCTTGAACAAGTCTTTGAATCTCTCAGCTTCATTTCCCTTGTATTTAAAATGGGGATAATTATTACTCACCAGAGCAATGGTTAGAATCAGAATCCAATTGAAAAAGAAAGTACATTTAATGTGCCACATAAATTGTAAGCCTCTATAAAAACGTAAAGGGTTTTATTATCATTACTAATCTTACCTCCTGACTCGACCCTAATCAGATGGGCTGTGTAGGTATAGGATCTGAGTGGCATCACAGGCCCAGATTTGGAGCTTTTTAATAGCAGGAAGTATTTTAGGGCAGTGTTGATAAAAGTCCCCTTCTGTCTTACCACTGGTGTGCATCTATTCTGACCTTGACCTTTTCTACTTCTTAGCCAACGTGGTCAGAACCCAAAGCAGCCAATGTTCCTGTGATACGTATGTGTGCAGGTCACTCACTGCACAGGTCGCATGGGGCTGAAAGCAGCCAGGATTTCACCAACCTGGTCAGGAACCCAATCCACTTGCAGCTGAGTCCTCCTGGAGGGGACACTTTTTTCTAATCGTCACCATGGTGCTGGTTAAGCCAGCAGTACGGTGGCCTTGAATCTGGGCACCACTTGATGGCTTAGATGGCTGTATGCCTCTCCCTTATCCCAGCCAAGGAAACCTGACCTAGTGCAACACAGCACAGCTCAATCTTATACCGACATCCAAACTTTCAAGTGAACAGAGTTCTAGTAAAAGTCAGCTGTTGATGAAGAACAGGAAGTTACCCCAGGTTCAGAGACTTCAAATGGAAAAACACTTCAGAGATGAGCCAACCCCAGCCCCCTCACTTCTCAGAGGAGAACTAAGGTTCAGGGAGGGAAGAAAGTGCCCGGGTCACCCACCTGGTTCACGGAGGGACCAGAATCCAACTCTGCTCTTCTGTTCAGGAGCACCCTTACAGTATCTAGGGTCCCTGTCACCTGGCACGTCCGTACACAAGGACCCATGTGGATGCTCAAATGGTGGCGGGGAGGTGAAATGAAAAGATCACACCCAGAGGCTGAGCCTTCCCCCGGGGTCTGAGGGCAAATCAGGAGCAGATCCTGAGGAGACCTGGGGAGACCTCCCCATGCCGTCCCCATCCCTCTGCCTCCTCAGCCTCAACCCCTGAACATTCTCAGGTGTTCCCACTCTGGGTACCTTGATTAGCTAAAACCTTTTCAGAGTTTTGCCAAACTTGTCAGGAGGACCGTTTGGCCTCAGAGATGAGAACGTGGTGGAGACCAGAGCTCGAGGCAGCCTGCCACGTCACACGTCAGTGCGTAGCTTGCAGCTCGATGAGCAAAGCTCCTGGTGAACCGTGGACCGCCTGAGACTTGTCACAGGTGCAATAAGAGCCACAAGAACAGTGGCAAGACAGACCTTTTCCCTCTCCAAGCAGCCAGAGGAAAATCCACAACGAATTCTTTGAAGGGTAATCCCCAGGGCTACAGGCCAGCGTGGGTGCCCAGCATTCCCCCCACATCGGTCTGAACCATCCGAACAGAGCTTCAGCTGGGGACATGAGTGGACAGTTAGTGGCGGCTGCAAGAGGGTAGTTAAGCTCTTAAATGAACTGCACACAGACACAAGATTCCTTTTCCAGGAGGCAGCTCCCAAGGGACCACGGCAGTGGCCAGACCCAGTCCCCAACCCATGGCTGTGAACAAGCTGCCGCGTGGAGCTTGTGTCTAAGAAATGAAAGGAAACCTAACCATTGCTGCGTCTCTTGGCCAAAATCGAAGAGGCTAAAGTGCTTGTAAACCACTGCAGACTGTCCTTGACTGTCTCTCCCCACCCCCACTGAGGAGGTTTTTCAGCTGAGGTTTTGTTCTCCTTGAACAGAGCCCTCATTTCAAGATGGATACCTTGAGGGGAAGCCTATCAGCACCTTCTTTTAGTTTTCTGAGGAAATCATAAAAGAAAATTGGCAGAAGAAAAGAAAAAGTGTACGAATAATAACAATAGGATAGTTGCACAATATAGAATTTTTAATCTTTAGATTGTCCGGAGAGGGAGAAGAGTTTGGGGACATGGATTTAGAGACAGACATAGAAGCTGAGGCTGGGATGGTGGGCAATGGGCAGTTCCATTAGCTTTAGTATTATGGGAGCAGCATGACACTGTGGGCAAGCTGTGTATTAACCTCAATGGCATGTGACAGTAGCCACTGTAAATAAGAAGAAAAGGCCAGCCTCTGAGTCTGGAGCCTCCTCATAACCTCCCCCACCCAAGTAAGATACCAAGTCGTCACCTTCTGCTTGTGGTTTCCAATCTTCGACTCTTGTGCTGCAAGAATCCCCAGCAGGACAAAGTGTAGCCTTTCAAAAGTCCCTCTTCGTGTGGTCATCAAACACCCAAAGCCCTGGCCACAGCCTGTAAGCTCCAAAGAGTCACTCGTACACCCTGATCTGAAACCTCTGGGGAACTCACACTGGTGTCAAAGTGACCTTCTCAGTGACTAGGAACCTGGAGTAAACAGAGGCCCCCCCAGTCTTTCTCAGCTCCCACAGACTTTCGGTGTCCATGTGAGGTTGTCATTAGCCATTTATTCAGTGGTGGTGCTAAGAATTTGAGGCATGCAAAGATCATAGCCCTTGCTGCCCCTACCTACCAGGGTGCCTTAGGAGCATGTCCTAGCATGTGTCGGTTATTCAACATTATGCTAGGGAGAAATTTCATAGCCAACAGGGAATATGCCCCTCTTAAGGCCAGCCCTGCAGACTTACTCCATCTATCAGCCCCCTTTCTTGTAAATGACTGTTGGCTTTCACCCCCACCCCCCCACCCGCCTCCCCTCCCCTCCTACCCCTGACCTGCATTCCCTCCTGCCCAAGCCCACAGTCTGCTGAGCAGCAGCTGCCAGCCCAGTCATCACTGGCCTAGATTAAAGCCTCCAGGCTCGTGACATGGGTGACCCACACCATCCCATAATGAAACCTCCACTGGAAGAGGGGAGCACCTGTGCCCCCCATACCACACAGACATGGGCTGCTCAGAGCTCTCCAGATGAGAAACTCAGACCCTGCCCTCTGGGAGGCTGGCACCAAACTTGGCTGGGGCAGGAAGAAAGCAACAACGTTCTGCCAGGTACCTCAGGACGCTTGTGGGTCCCCCGTGACTCGGCTCTTCCCTGCGCTGCCCGAGTTCCCGACCTCTCTGGGGAGAGAGCTGGGCTCTTGCCGTGCCATGGCTGCCTGGCACTGCTTCCCAGGCTGGCTGTTGAAAGGATACCTCCCTGCCAGACAAAGGCACGGCGTGCCCCACACCAGCCCGCCGCCTGGGACAGCGGCAGAGACAGTCCCAGGGCGTGTGCCACATGGAGGGCCAGAGGCTCCTGACTGACATTTTCCAAGGAGTAAGATTTTGGTAGTTTGAAAAAATATTATTCCTTCAGGGTGGGACGTGAAAGTGAGGGGAAGGAATACTGAAACCACTGTGTGCGTGGTCACTCGGCATTTGGTATTGTAGTGAAGGGACAAACACCAAAGAGTTCCTTAACAACGTTTCACACTTCTCGAATGGTGGATAATGAGGGGTAGGCCATTCTTTTCCATGTGCCCTCTTTTCGTTTTCAAGAAATGTGGTGTTATCTCCTGTATTTTTTTCACTGAGATGAAATTCCTACTACATATGATCAGCCGTTCCCAAGTGAGCAGCTCTGTGGCCTTCAGGACATTCACCGCAACCGTCAGCTCGTTCCAAAACATTTTCATTACCCCAAAATAAAATTCATTAAGCAGTTTCTCCCTTTGGTTTTCTCTTCCCAGCCCCTGGCAGCCCACCTGCACTCTGCCTGGGGGGTTTACCTAGGGCAGGTATTCCACATCAGTGACTCATGCTGCATGTGACCTTCCGTGACTGGCTTTTCTCACTTACCATGATGTTTCCAAGGCTCATCCATGGTGAGCCTTGACTGGCATGTGTTGGTACTTGATTCTTTTATGGCTGAATAGTGTCCCGTAGTATGTACAGGTCACAGTTTGTCCATTCACTTGTTGCTGGGTATTGGAGAGAGTCCCACCCTTGCAATCTCATGAGCACGAGCTGAGTTTGAGGACTTATTTTCCATTCTTAACGTGTAGCTAGGAGTGGATTGCCAAATCATACGACAAGGTCGTGTTTAGCTTTCTGAGGACTTGCCAAACTGCTATCCTTTCCCCTACTTTCTTATCAAGAAACTTAAAAATTTCATCTTCCTTTCTTGAAGATAACGTGCATATTACGTAGCTTACATTCCCAGGCCGGGTCTCTTCTTTGATGATTTTGATCCTGGGCTTTAACAAGAGATTTTAAATCCAGTGTCCTCAAGATTCAGGATTGCTTGGATGCTTGAGATTAAAAAAAAATATATTGGGGGTACACTCAAGCTCCTCCTGGGTGTAACCTAGCAGGAAGCAGCAGCATGTGTGGAGTCCTGGGTGGGTGTGGGCACAGCATGAGCCTGTCCTACCTGCTCTCATTTAACCCTGATTTCAGCTCAGCAGAGGTGCTACTGCTATCCCGCTTTTACAGATGAGGAATGAGGTTTCCACCAAGGGTGAAGGGCTTTCCCCTGGCGCCTACCCAGAAACTCAACTGCAGAAAGGCTCTGGGAAGCTGCTCTAACGTCAGGAGCTTACACTATGTTTTGGCAGATGGCAAAGAGGCAATTACAACACAATTCAATTGTGAATGCTGTGGTAGCATCACAACAGGGCCCAGGGGACCCAGAAGAAAAGCACTAAGCCCACCTTTGGGCAAGCCATTTCCCAGAGTCTATCATGTCCTTCATGAGCCTTGGGGCTCCTTGGTAAAGTCCGAGCCTCTCCCTGCCCCAGCTTTTGGGACCACCCCTCCACCACGGCATGGCCAGGGCACAGTGTCTGGCACGGAGTGGCTGCTCGTTCCGTGTGGGTTAGTAAACTCATGCTGTCCACAGATGAAGCTTCCGGCCCTGTCTCGCTGTTAGTGGACCCCAACCCCTGGGGCCTGTATTTTAACTCAGCATCTTCCTCAAACAGATGTGGATCAGCAAAGGGGACGAGAAAAATCCTCAAATGGCCTTTGTTCTCTGTATCTAGGAACAGCTCTGTTACATGGGAAGAAATGGGAAGAAGGAAAAGAAGGGTTGGGAGGAGACAGGAGGTTTTTTCATATGGCCTGGAGAGGGGAGTCTAGAGTGGTGTGAGATCCTAAAGAAGAAATTAGCTGGGTACCGCCTTCCATTTCTCCGCTTCATCTCTGGGTCTTATTGTTGCTTCACTCAGCCAACAGGTGCCTGGCACAGGAGCTCCCTGGGAAGGCCCAGACTCCCCCAGATGTTAATTCCCACTCCTCTTTCCTGGGTCAGAGCTCTGTCATGACTATCACTTACCCTTGGTCAGTCGTCTTCTTCTCTTCTTGGCAAAGGGAGAACGGCAGCTACTCCCGGGAGGCCTGGTGGCCTTGTTTAGACGGCAGGAGCTGCCCTGACATGACTCTGGCTGCATTTTTTTAACGCACATTTCTTAAACACCTCTGCGTGTGCCTGACACTATGCTAGAGGCTGTGGGAACTTTCAAAACAGAAAGCAGGCACAGAGCCACCCTCAGGGACCTACCACCCCGGAGCCTGCAAGCACCTAGCTGCACCTCCCGCCCTTCCCCCTAAGAGCCGTGAGAAACTGCTTCTTCCTGGGATCTCTGCTCCCTGGTGCCGCCATCTCTTTGCCCACTGGCCAGGCTCAGGACCATGCCATCTTGTAATTCCTGGCGCCCATTCATCCCTGCTGAGCTGGGTCCCCAGGTGTCCAACCACTTCACCTGAGCCACATGCTGCCCCTTTGGCTACAGCCCCAACTGCGAGGCTTTCGTGTTCCGCCCACGCCCCAGTCCTGGTCCCCTCGCCCTGCTGTAGCCCTTCCCTGCTCTCCCACCCCACGGCCTGGCCCCGCAGAGGCCTACAGAGGTGTGTGTAGGCACAGGAGCTCAGGGTACCCACACACCCTTACCTCCAGTTCTTTTCCATCCCCGAGACCATAGCCAGTCAGTTGGTTAGTCAGTCAACAAGCAAGTACAAGCATCCAGCCAGTACCAAACTAGACCCCGGGGATAACTAGAGAAAAGAGCTCTCCCTGGCCATGTCCAGCAGGAAAGCAAACACGAACAGCACGTGTACTCTCCGAAAACAATAACCTCATGCACTGTCAGGGAGGGCAGGAGGTGGGGAAGGAAAGATTTCAATTAGGTTGGTCTCTGTGGAACCAGAGATTCCAGGAAAAGCCCCCAAGCTACCAAGTCTTCCCTTTCCTCACCTCCCTTTGGTGGGAGCTACACAGCCAATTTTTACTAGAGCTTTCCACTCCTGTCTGGCTCTGAAATAATGAAGCATGAAAGGTGTCTTCTGGATTCGCAGGGGCGTCGTCACTGTGGTCCCTTCTGGACGCTCAAGCCCCTCACTGGTGGACCAGAGCAGGTGTCACAAGCTCAAATGCTGACAGGGGCCTGCGAGTGCAGGTGTTGATTGAGCATTTATCCCATGCCAGGCACTGTTTTAACTACATTTGCATATTATTTAAGTCGCCGGCTTCCCACAACAACCCTAGGCTGGAGGGGCTATTCTTGTCTTCCTTTTAGAGTTGAGGAACCCGAGGCAGAGAGGTAGAGGAAATTTACATGTGCGGCTAGCTAGAGAGGGGTGGGGCCAGGCTTCAGCCAGGCTGTCAGTCAAAATGCGGGATGTAGGTGGTGACGGGCACAGGGAGGGGGCGCTGTGCCAGCTGTGGGGCCGTGGGTCAGCAGAACCCGTTCACTGCTCGCATCCACCTCGCGGGCTTCTGTTTGTAATCTCTGATCCGTGAGCTGATCCAGGTTGGCCCTTCTTAGGGGGAAAAAAATGCAGTTTCATAAACCTTGCGCTAAATGTTGACAATGTCATTAAACAAGTAGGCGACCAGAGTGTGTGTGTGTGTGAGAGAGAGAGAGAGAAGGAGGGGGGGGAGAGGGAGCCCTTTGAATCAAGTAGGACTGGTTATGGTTACCCAGAGCCTGTGACAGATTTGGAATTAGAATTATTGCCAAATTTAAGAATATACAAAGAGATTAAGTATGGTGGGGATGGGGGGGGGGAGGAGAAAACCCCGTATTTACTCAGGTTTCTTAACGCAGTAATCTGCCTTCTTGGTCAAACACGAAAAACCTCTTCTGAAGGTCCTTAGGCCTGGGACATCATCAGCCACCCTCACCCCCCACCCTATCCGGGGACATTCAAGTCCTAACACCTTATGAGGTATGGAGAGGGGAGAGTTCCTGGTGGTTGCCCTCCTCCCTGGGCCACAGCCTCAGGAATCCCTGCCATGTGCCGGCTGCTCCCTGGGACGCCCGGGCAACTAGAGCCGCAGCTGGAGAAGGAGCTCAGGGAGCATCGCCACACGGGAAGTTGGACCCTGCAGATGGCCGGAGCCCGGGCCACACTGACGGATTCTTCCTCGGAGCCGGCTGTGCTTTCTTGAGCAGCCTGGGATCCCCTTTCTTTCCCAACCTCGCTGCCTTTAAACACCCTATCACCAAAGTCTCACCCTCCTTAAAGCCTTACCAGACTCCTCAGTGGCATCAACAGCCCCCGTAACCATTGGCTTCAGTTTCCCTGGGGCCACTTAACTAGTCCTGCCACAGAGCTGCTCCGTTTCCCAACAAGGGAGCAGCTTCCTGGAGTTCACGGTCTCTGTATTAGGTCACTTTGGATCCCCTACCCAGACTCCTCATCATGCAGCATCATCTGGGAAGTCTTAGGAGGAGAGAAGCCCTCCATGCACATAGTAGGTGCTTGACCAGTGTACACTCAATTGAACTCTCTGCTGCACTACAGTGACAGCAAGGGCAGTTGTTGGCTTATGCAGCCTCAATGGTGTCAGCAACCCAGGCTCAGCAAAGGCAGAAAGGAGGCAGCAAAGGGAGCTCCCCTTCAGGGGACAAAGCAGGCAGGACTTTTGCAGGACTAGCAGTGGGGTTACAAGATGCTGAGTAGGACTTACACTCACATTCTACTCAGTTGGCTTGGCAGCCGGAAATCACCAAATGAAATGCCATCAATTCAAGAACACCAGGTGTTGTAGTCAGCTTTTTCGCTGCTGTGACTAAAAGACCCGGCCAGAACCACTATAGAGGAGGAAAAGCTTATTTGGGGGCTTATGGTTTCAGAGGTCTCAATCCACAGACAGCAGGCTCCATTCCTGAGGGCTCGAAGTGAGGCAGAACATTATGGCGGAAGAGTGTAGCAGAGGGAAGCAGCTCACATGAGGATCAGGAAGCGGAGTGGGAGAAGTCTCCCCTCACCAGATACAAATATATACCTCAGAGCCACGCCCCCAATGAACCACTTCCTCCAGCCACGCCCCTCCTGCCTCCAGTTACCACTCAATTAATCCCATCAGGGATCAATTCACTGATTAGGTTAAGTCTAGAACCTAATCATTTCTCCTCCAAACCTTGTCTCACACATGAGCTTTTGGGGGACACCTCACATCCAAACCATAACACTGGGAATTCCAGGAGCATATCAGCCCAGGCTTTCTAACAACAAGGGAGCGATCTTAACTGATGTCATCTTAATAGTCAATATGGCACCCCATGACAAGTGAGGTCATCTTAATATTCAATATGGCACCCCATGGTAAGGCCCATGTCCACTGAGGCCAATGGTCTTTGTCCACAGAGTGTGCCCACCCTGGAATGCCGAGCACATCTGGCATGTGAACATGCTGCCTCACTGAAGAATTCTCCAAACCCAGAATACTAAAATTCCAATTGACAGATTTTTTTTTTCCTCCGAATATCTTCTTTTATCTGATGACAATGTTGTGTGTGAACCTAGAGACCAGTGTGGCATTGTGGTAGCAGCACTAGGTAGAGAGAGAGGAAAACTGCCTTGTCATCCTTAATTAGCTGTGTGTGAGACCTCGGACAAGTCATTTAATTTCAGTGGGCCTCAGAGTACACTCGTCTATAAAAATGTTCTTTCATTAATTTAGCAGAAATTTCCCAAGGACAAAATATGTCCCAGAAGTTTGGGAAGCGGTGATGGAAATAGATTCCATCCATTGTGCTGAAAAAAAAAGATGATTAAATAATAAACGATTACCCTAATGCAAGTATGGGTCTTGGTTACAGTAAGGTACAGCGCGGGTCAAAGAGCCGGGCCCTGACCTTTAACAAGGTCAAGGAAGGTTTCCCAAGGTCTCCGCTGCTGAGACTTCCAGGATGAATACAGACCAGGGGACTCGGTGGTGGTGGTGGTGGGGGAACAGCTGTGGGTTCCACATAGAGGAGCTCGTGGGAGGCCCCAAAGCAAGAGGGGAGCCACAAATCTCACAAGAGTGTGACCGCGATTGACCGACATTCGTGTTCCCCTTTGTGGTGCTGTCCAGGACCTGGCACAGTGAAGAGAGCATCGCCCTGGGAAATGGGAGGGTCGCAGCCTGTCTGCTGTGGCCTCGAGCCAGCTTTATAATGCTTTATAATTTTTTGCTCTTTACAAGAAATCCCTCCCCTTCCACACTACAGTGGGTAGAAGGAAGAAACGTTTGCAGGAATGAAACATTCAGACACATTCAGACAAGAGTGTTAATGTTGGTGGGACTTTTCCTCATCATAAATAAAACCAAGCCCATTTGGGTGTCGGTTCACAGACTGGAGAAGTGATCTCATCAGTGTTTTATCTCCTGCCCGCCCCCCATTCCCAGGGGATCTGGAGATAAATAGCAGTTTCTTTCTGATTGGTTTGGTGATATTTCATTTCAGGTCATAATCAGATTTTGTCTAAGGGAGAAAGTGTGCTATTAATAAAAGGTGTTTTTTTTTTTTTATTGCAATATCTGTGATTACTCTACCCAGCTGGGTAGGGCAGACTGCCAGGAAGCCTAGGGGTGGGGGCTTAATCCTGCCTAATCCTCACTTCTGGCAAGGAGTCCTTTCAGTTCTGAGTGAGCTCAGGTAAGAGGATGTGGAGACTGAAACATTGATACTGTTAGGTCCCCTCTGCTCACAGCTTCTGGGGCCTTCCTGGGGCCCCTTGCATCAAACCCATGCTAGGCTTTCAGAGCCCTAGTAATCTCACCATACTTGTTTGCACGGCCCCCTTCCCATCCTTTCTCAGAAGATGGCTTCACTGCCATCCCAGCCTCAAACCCTGTGCACTCACCCCAGTACCCCCGTCCCCACCAGCATGCCATTCCTCCTTGTGATAACACGCAGCACCCACCTCCTGCACCCCTCCCCCCAAAAAACCTAAGCCAACATCCATCTCTCTCCTTCCTAATAGTGCATGCATTCTGGTACTTGCTGATATTTAATTTAGTGTTTGATTGCTATCATTTTTTAAATTAAATTTTGCAGAGACTTTTCAGATCCCAGAGAGTATCATATTTGACTTACACAGTGAACTTGTTGCTGGCACGCTAGGCCAGAGGCCCGCCTCCAAGGGTCCCACCAAACCCAAGCAAAAAATATCAAGGTGAAAAGCAGGAAAAACTTTATTCAGTATGGCCATATTGAAAAGGCAAAGTGAGACCCAGCATCTTGGCCCTGACTTGAGGGGGCTGACAGGAGCTGCAGGTTAGGGGAAGAATTGGGAGGGGCATGAGAGGCCTGTGTGACGGGTTGTCCTGGTCAGAGTGTGGTCTGGCTGGTCCTTCTCCAGCTCTGGTTCTGCAGGACAGCTCTGGAGAAGTCTTTATCACTGGAGGAACGGTTTCCACTTGTTGCTCAGGATGTTTATCCATCAGACCTGGATCCTGGAAGGGGCAATTCCGCTCTGTGGGGTGATTGTTCCCGCTGCTCCTGGGAGGTGCAGGCCTTTTACGTACCACCCCAGGGCTCTGAAACAGGATGCTGCTGACCTGGCCTCAATCTTCAAGAGGGATGAGATAGGTTGGGTAAATTTAGGGCAAATACACCACGTATTACTCGTTTTTTAAATGAACATTCCTTAAATGATGAACATGCCTATGTGCAGAGCTCAGCAGAGACCTGACTGAAAGTTTAAGGAGACAGATACAAAATGAAGGCGGAGGGGCCCCCCCTGCTCTATTCGGCGTTCACTTACCCACAGGGCATCTGCAGGTCTAGATAAAGAGTCACCGCTTTTAGCAAGGGCAGCCTCTGTAAGTCCCTGTTCCAAAGTCAACGTCATTGCTATCTTCCCAGCTTAAGGATGAGGAGCCTGCAGCTTCTGAGGTTCCACGACTTCCCTGCCACCTGGCGAGCAGGCAGGACTTACAGTGTTCTGAGTCTCAGAAAGAAACTCACTCAGGAGGGAAACCAGGTCATGCATGCATTTCTTTTTCGAATCCCACTTCCTCACCGTGTCAATCACCTAGTCCATACCATTAACTAATGCTTCTTGAAATGAAATTCCTGTATAACTGAGAAAGTCACTCAAGTGGCATATCTTCTTGATGCAGATCATTATTATTTGTACACATGAGCCTCTTCAAGTATAAAGGACAGTGTGTTTGCAGCTTCGTTTTTATTGGTGACTCAGTAAACAAGCTAAGGTAGACCCGTGCGTATGCTATAACAAAGCTCCTCTGACCCCAGGGACAGGAATGGCCCCACTGCCTCCTGGAAATGGATGGAATGCACTTGTCAGAACGTGCTCAGCTGGGTGGACATGCTCCACCGGCCCTAGGAAATCTGGAGTCATTGTGCACCTGGAGGACCCAAGTCACCCAGCGTGGAGCCAGCAGGTGGCCCTCTGCTTCTGTACACTGCCAGGGGAAAGAGCTGCCCTGGAGGGATGAGAGTGGTCCCTCCATCCATTCTGGCTTGAAGGCAGGAAGACCTCCCAGGACTGGAGCAAATCTTTCAGGAATTTCAGGCAGAAACTTTGACACCAGCTGGAATTAAGGAGTGGCTTTTGTTATCGCCCCTTCTTCTACCTAGAATAATACCAGTTGTGACTCTGATATTTGTACAGTTCCTAATAGCTCCAGAGCCCAATCACATGCATTGCGTGCTTTGATCCGAGGCCCCCGTCATTCACTTGCAGTTGTTTGTGTTCTTTGGGAAGTATGTGCCTGCGATCGAACGTTTGGAACAGTACCAAAGGACTGAGAGAGAAGTCATTTCCCAGCACTGTCCCCAATTTCCTTCCAAAGAGACTACACATGCTATCATTTTCTTGTGTATTCTTCTAGATTTTATCCCATTTGGAAGATGAAGAAAATTGAGGCCCAAAGCAGCTGAGTGACTTTCCCCAGGACACACACTGAGTGAGTCAGACCTGCTTCTCTTACTGCATTTGTGACTCTTGAACTGTCCTTTAGCCAAGACTTTGACTCATATGAAAACATACAAGAGCATAAACAAAATAAACAAACAACAAGAAATAAAACCAGGTAAAGGGGAAAGCCAGAACAGGAGGCCTGGGGCCCACAGGCTCTCCGTCAGGGAGCCTGGCTACCAGCCTTGTGGGGAATTGCAAGGGGCTTGCCCCCTTCCCTGGCTGCTCCAAGCCACACCCAAATGCCCGACCCTCTCCTGCCTTCTAACTAGCAGGGCCACAGGCCAACTTTCAGGTTGCTCTGCTCTATCAAAGAGTCTCCACCAACATCCATCCCTTCAGGACCCAGCACCTTGACGGTTGGTCTGGTAAACAGTGTGTTCTGGGCTGTTAGAGGGAGATAAAGTCTAAAGGCTGGCGCCCAGCCCTGAGGCCATACCGCAGACAGCCCCGAGACAAGGGCTGAGCTCCCCGATCTCTCCCAACACCTTACCCATCTCCTAGTAGCCTCAAGAGCTTTCTAGAAAGCATTCCAGAAAGCCTTGATCTCTCCAGGCACAGATAGAGCAGAGGCGGTGCAGAGGGTAAGGAGGAAGGAGATGAGGTCAGGAAGGATGCGTGTGTGTGCAGTGTGGATTTATGGGGCACTCCCCTGCAATCCCCAGCCTAAACAATTCCTTTCATCCATACTCCCAAATCATGCATTTGCAATAGCAGGGGGCTACATCCTAAGACCACCAGTGGTCTTCCCCTATAAATATACACCCAGGATAAAGTTTATTTTACAAATTAGGTACAGTAAGTGATTAACACAAATAGCTACTAATAAAATAGAAAAATTATAACAATACACTTTAAAACAATTAAAAGAATTTATTTTTAAAATATAGTATAGGGCCAGGAATATAGCTCAGAGATAGAGTACTTGCCTAGCATGTCTAAGGACCTGGGTTCAATCTCAGTACTGTGAAAAAGACTGTGTCATTCACTTCCAGTTGTTTGTTTCTATATTCCAGCATTAGAACTGCCAGTATTGCCATTCTTGCAATGACGGACTGTTATTAAGTGAAATAAATGTTACTTGAACACAAACACTGAGATAGCCTGACAGTCAATCTAATAACCCAGATGGCTGCTAAGTGCCCAATAGGCAGGTAGCATATACAGTATGGATACGCTGCACAAAGGCATGATTCATGTCCGGGACTGAACAGAAAGGACCAATACAAGATGTCATCACACCACTCAGAATGGTACACAATTTAAAACTTGTGAAGTGTTTATTTCTGGAATATTCCATTTAATATTTTTAGCAATGGGTAACTAGAACTGCAGAAAGTGGAACCTTGGGTAAGGGGGAACTACTATACTTACAGTTTCCTTTGGGAAGGGCATTTCTGAGATGAAGAAGAAGATATTTGGGTACAGGGAGGGGTGAAGCCAGTGAGGTTTAGAAGCAACAGTATGTTTACAGTGCAGCTGCACTTAATGAGACGGGAAAAAATAAAAAGTCATCTGTAGCAAAGAAATTAGGTGCTGAAGCAAAAGGAGAAGGGGAGGAGGAGGGGGAGCTGCTTGCCTGGCACCAAATGGTGTTCAATAAATACCTGAGCTCCCTCATAAATATCCTCTGCATCCATCAACTATTATTTATCAAAACTCGAAGAGGAAAAAGTCTCCACGCAGTGTTCAAAATGCAGATTTACACCCATGCAGAAAGGACATGGAGGCTGGTCCTCAGGCAGTGTGAATCCCCTGCACAGTCACCCTCTGGGGTAGAGGCTGGGACCTGAAGCCTGGTGACTTCGAAATATACCACATTGTACATCCCGCCAGGCTGAGTTATTATTGAAATGAGACTATTCCTGCTCACTCACTGTATGATTTGGCCTTTACATTTTAAGCTTAATAGTGCAATAAGGTAGTGTTTGGCTTTTAATTGCCCTGGACTTTTGTTAACATTAAACGAAAGGAGGAAATGGAAAGGAAAGTAGAACTCTGTCCTGCTTTTGAGTTGCATAATTGTATATTTTTGCCGCCCCATTAGTTTTCAACTACTCCAGCCTGTAAACCTCTCTCCCATCACCACTGAGGAAAAGAAGTCAGCCGTTCTCTTACTGCTGCAGAGTTTGCAGAACTCTAAATTCCCTTCTCTGGCATTAAGGAGAATTGTGCAACTTTTAATTGAAGGTCTATTTTTTAATTACCACCTGTGTGGGAGGCCAGGAATGACACAAGTGTTTGGTTGTCCTCTTGCTGTTTCAAAAAACACTCCTTCCCTCCAAGAGGATGTGACGTTTGAAGACAAGCATCAGTGTTTGGAATAGACCAGGAACAGAACTCTCCCTTTATTTGTAGAGCAGAAAAGGCACCGCCCCACCCCAACCACTGCTAACTCACAGATGACCTCAGAGGCTACCAGTTCCAAAAATAAAACCTCACCTAGTCACTTTCCACACCCACAAAAACCAACTCCAAAATATTTTACCATATGAGAGCTGGGTCTTTCACCGTAACCATGACTACAGGTTTTATGAGCACTACCACCCGGATGTGGTCAGATGGGAGATAGACAGAGGGTGAGTGGTAGCAGAGTGTACACTCAAATCCTCCACGTTGGAAATGGAGCTCCTGATACCTGCAATTCATAAAAGACCAGGGAACTGGAAGGGAAGGAGGGGAGGGCCCAGGAGGGCATCAGCAGGAAGAGCTCAGTGTTCTAATTTTAGCTTTAATTCAGCTTTTTAATATAATCCTCTGAAATACTACTACCTTCCATTGAGATTGCAGTTTCCCCTTCTTGGTGTTTTTTTCTTTCACGGGTCTTGGCTGATCTTCACAACCATATTGAGAGAGATCCAGGATGGGTAATGACCTCATTTCTCAGAGGAGGAAAGGGCACAGAAAGCTTAATTTTGTCCAAGGTCAAAGGCATTGAGGACAACTGAACTGAACTAGAACTGGGTCCTGTGACTCCTAGCTTAATATTCTCTCCACTTCCCCCTCTGCAGCACTTGGTATCGAGCCCACGTGTCCAAGTTCCTCTGGCAAATGTGGCTCAGCTTGATCATTTGTCTCATTAGCCAGAGACCAGGGTCAGTCAATCATGCTGGAAGTTACAGCTGCTAAGAAAACCTTGCCTTTTGTTCTAATGTTTTTCCAGCTGCTGCATGGCCCTCCTGTTCCCAGAGGGTAATACAGCCCCTGCTCCCAGGGGATTTTAGGATCTAGGGGTTCCCAGGGTGAAATGCCTCCAGGGACCAGGTGGGTGACCAGGACTGGGCAGAGTAGGCAGGGTGCCAGGATCAGAGAGAACACAGGCCCTTTTAAATCTCCAGCAGACTGTGGCTATGTGGGAAATAGTGAGGCCAAGTCTTAGGACTAGCTAAAGATGGAGCATTTTATATGAAATCAGAGGAGGCAGAAAAAATCACAAAAAAGTGTCTGTGTGTTGCATAGAGCTCGTGGACTGCTGGTGAGCACCATGTCAGAGGGCCTTCATGCCTCCGGGGCTCCATCCCCCACGGCCAGATGTGATGAAGTGTCACACCTCTCTTCTGGGTGTTTGGTCCCTTTAAATGTGAGCTCCTTGAGGTCACTTTAGACATCTCCATCAGGGTATACCCATATGGTGTGGCGCATGCAGCAGCTTTCAGATGCTGGCGGATGAATGATTGGGGGAACAGCCCATCATCCTAAAAAAGAAGGCTCAGAGACTGAAGTCCCGGGCCTCCTGTAGTTATAGCAGCATCTTTGCACCAAGATAGGACTGGAGCAAACCTCATTCTGCCCTTTAGTAGGTCCAAGGGCTTGGGCAAATGTCTTCATCTCGGCCTCAGTTTCCTCACCCGTACAACGGGGGTACACAGGGCTACTTTGAGTTGTTGGGTGAGGTCTTGTCTGTAACCCCTCAATCACATATTGGTGAGAACTCGACCAACGGTGGCCTTTGAATCAACACATCATCCCCGCTCCTGTGCAAGGCGGTGAGACCTTTGCCAACGCCCTGTTTGGAGGCTGTGGCCTTCTGAAGCATCTAAGTCAAAAGAGGCTGGTTGAAGGAAAACAAGTGAGCATTCTAGCTGAAGTGAAGAGGGGAAAGCTGATAGTGATGGGCACAGCAGGCTCCCCTAAGAAATTAGATCCCGGAGGTCAGGAGGGCTGGAAGAGGGAGGAGTGGTGGGGAATGAATGGAACCAGTCAGCGAGAAAGCGGGGAGAGCCCAGTGTGCCTGCCCCGATTCCCGGGGAGTCGGTCAGCTCACCCTCTAAACCAGTTCAGGCAGAAACTGATCAGACTCAGCGAGGATGAAATAATTTGTTAATCAAAGGATGTTTTCACCTTCCACATGATATGAACCATCCAAGAGCAAATACGGTGCTTTACTGTTTTCAAGGCAATGGTCCGGCACCTGCTGCGAGAGGCACTCTTCCACCACACGCTTCACACACGCTGCCTCACTTATTCCACCAGAAATGCATTCGTTCATTCATTCACCCACTCCGTGAAGGCTGCCGCCCACATCTGGCCAGCCACTGCTCCAGAGTCCAAGGGGAAAGAGAGGCAGCACTGGGGACCGGGCGCCCACCCGCTGAGCCAGATGTAAAGAGAAGCTGAACTCCAGGGCGCTGGGGTGGCCCGGGCCCCGCATCGTGTTCGTGGCAGAGGCAAAATTCTTGGCTATAAGTTTTCTGGTTTATGAGAAGAAAAATTAGGAAATGTCCTGCATGATCTCAGCAGGGTGGGTATGAGGACGCTGCTGACTTCTGGCATGCTGGAGAGGTGTTGGATCCCAGGCCGGGACGTCCCGGCCACCAGTGACACTGACACTCCCAAGAGTGAGTTGGAAAGGACTAATGATTCTCAGACCCTTTGGACACAAGGGGAACCAAGCAATTGGCTATTATTCCAGGCCTTCTATTTTTCCATAATAGGAAGTCAAAGAAAGTCCAATGAAAACCTTTTTGAACTCTTTTTGTTGTTCTTAAATCATTCTCTAATTATTTTCTCTGGTATCACCTTTGAGAAGAAAGAGTATCTTTACTCTCCCTGTATGTCCTAGCATGGCTTAATTAATACTTGATTGATTGAAAGATTGACTCATTTGAACCCAAAGTGAAATGGAGCTTTTTAATTTTCTTTTCTGCTGATTCTGAAATAGAGCATATAGTAATTGGGAAAGGAACCCTTGTTATCAGAAAGTCCCAGCTACAATGGGCTTTTTGTAACTGAGCAAAGGAAGGTAGGTGATTATTTAGGAGCTGATAAAACACACACACCCACTCCCTACTGCTGTTAGTGATAATGGGATTTTCTTGGTCATTATTTCCCCCTCAAATGAGTTTTGGGCTGGAGGATCTAAGTGGACAATACTAAACGGCTGGGTGATTGTCGTCGATGTCCAGCCAGAGTTATGGCTGATGGCCACTTTCTGGGCCCTTCACTGCTTCCCCTCGGTCTCCCCCGTGCCCTGGACTGACCCTCGAGTGCTCACTTGTTTCTTCAGAATGGGGCTAACTGCATTCATTCTGCAGTCACTGCCAGGCTCAGGGGCCACACAGGCCGCCAGGCTCCCTGTCCTGGTGGAACTCACGTCCCTGTGGAGGGAGACAGGCTTTAAACGTGTGCGCCATCACCAGGGCCATCAGGAGTGACAGGAATTTCAGAGTGGGAAGCACTGCAAAGGCAGGAAGACAGGATGGTATGGTGGACGGTGCCTGGGTAGGAAAGGCCTCGCGTCGAGGTGACATCGGAGTAAAGTTGAATGGAAATGCATTTGAGCTGAGGCCTGAATGTTGTGAAGCACTCACACTAAGATCTGAGAGCAAATGTACCAGACAAAGGGACAAACAAGGCCCTGAGCAGGTGGACAGTCCCCAGAGTGAGTGTGGCCAGGGCACAGTGAGTCGGAAAGAGTGCAACACAAGGTCAAGGAAGGAAGCAGGGGCCAGATGATGGGGGGTGGGGCCAGATGATGGGGGGTGGGGCCAGATGATGGGAGGTGGGGCCAGATGATGGGGGGTGGGGCCAGATGATAAAAGCAGGGGCTGGGGTTGTGGCTCAGCAGTGGAGCCCTCACCTAGCATGTACGAGGGCCTGGGTTCAATCCTCAGCACCATATAAAAATAAATAGTAAATAATTTTTAAAACGGTGTTGTGTCCCACTACAGTAAAAATAAATATTTTTTTAGAAAGCAGGGGACAGATGACAAGGGCCTTGTTGATACGAGGAGTTTAGATTTTACACTTTGAGTGATGGAAAACCGTGGAGCCTAAGCTGGGGATGAGACCACCCACCGTGACCTGGTTCCCGCGAGGAGAACAGACTCGACAAGGGAAAGAGAAGGGCAAGAGAGACGGTGGGGAAGCCGCCGCCGTCATCCATGGGTAACAGCAGCGCCTTCACCACAGAGCCGCGAGTACAGGGGAGAGGGCGAGGGGGCCGTCAGGCTGCTTAGTCCCAAGGGTTGAAAGATTTGTTAGCTTGTCAAGTACTTATTAGCACCCGTCAGGTGACAGGCACAAAGCTAGACCTGCAGGTCACACCGAGGAGCTGGAAGCCATTCAGGACTTGGAGTGAGGGTGGAAAGCCACTCAACAAGCCCCAGAGAGCACGGAGAGACATGAGCCTTTGTATTCTTCTGTATTCTCGCAACTTTTCACAGGAAATAAATAATCATAATACAACGAGACCAAGGCTCCGGTGGGTGATGGCCTCTTTGGAAACTCAGAAGAGAAAGAAATCAGTTCCAGAAGGGGGGACAGGGCCCAAGGGTCACAGAAGACCTCACAAAGGAGGCTTGGATGACGGGTTCTCCCCGGTGGATGCGCCACACCCAAGGCACAAGCTGTGTGGCAGTGGGGGAAAGCAGGGAGTTTGGGGGGACCTTAGGAAGGGGTGTGGGGAGGGGAGGGGCAGATCACAAGAGAATTGTCCTTCTCGCTGCTGAAGAGCCGATATTAGCACATAAGTGAGAAAGAGCCCAAGAAGGGTCAAGCAGGGGGTGTGGGGTCACATTTAGATTTTGGAAAGATGAATTGAAGGAAGGAGAAGGAGACCAGCACGAGGGCTTGGTCAAACATGTGGCAATGGGTCTGAAGAGGAGAGAGCAGCTTCTCGTCTCAGGACTCTGTGGGGTGGGGAGCCGTGGTATGCCAGCGAAGACGTTAGAGGAACATCTGCTAATACATTAGCAGACGGAAAGAAGGGAGAGACAATGAGGAGGAGGTGAGGAAGGAGACTGGTGCCCCACTCCCACAGTGAGGTGAGACCCATGGAGAAAAGGCCAAGAGAGGCATCTAACCCTCAGGCCTCTTGGGATCTGTCCCTCATCTCCCCCCACCCTTTCCTAAGTCCCCCCAAGCCCCCTGCTCTCCCCACTGCCTCCCTTATATGCCTGAGTGAGGCCTGTACATGTTTCAGTTCTGAAGTGACTGCTTTGAAAAAGAAGAAAGAATTAAATAATTTTAAAGGGTCTCCTTACTAAGGAAAACTAGATAAAAAAGGGGGGAAATTCCCTTGTAAAGGAGACATACATAATCAACATGAAGACTCCAGAGCCATCCTAAATTTGACAACGGCACACAGAGTCATCATTAGTGGTTGGCCGGTTTGTTTGGGGTCCAATCATCAGGACTCACATTTATCGCCAGGCCAGGCTCTGAGGCGCTCCACCTACTACTGACTGACTCGGTTCTCCCAACACCCTACATTATCGAACCCATTCTCCAAAGGAGCAAACAGCCCCCCAGGGAGAGGTTAACCTGCAGTGGGGTACAGAGCCAGGATTCAGGCCCAGAATATCTGGTCCCAGCACCGCCACTCAAAAGCACTAGGAGAACCTGCCCTTCGGTCAGAGGTCTAGGAGAGTTCTCGAACTCGTTGCACATTGGTTGTAAGCATCCCTTAGACCAGGAGCACAAGGAGTGCTCATCACTTGTGTTGGTCAGGTTAGGCCAATCGCTATAGCAAAAACCCCCAGAGCTCAGAGGCTTCAGCCAGTAGAGGTTTCTTCTCCTTGTTTCACTGTTCGCTGTGGGCAGCCCGAGAGCTCTGCTCCATGCAGTCATTCAGGACACCTTGGTCTCTGCTCCCAGGATCTTGGGGTCCTTCCCTTGCATCTGGCCAGATGAGCAAGCAGGAGGAGGAGAGGACTTTGGCCAGCACTCACTCATGGCCCCTCAGAAGAGGGTTGGGAAGGGTCTTCCAGCTCATGCCCAGGAAGAGTACGGTGGGCCTCTTGGAGAGCTCTGCCTAGGCCCTAGTCTTTAAGGACTTTGGTAGGAGAAACCTGGCAAGAAATTAACCTGAGAGGCAGAAGACACTGATTCTGGCCTGAGTCTACTGGTTGCTAGCTAGGTGACCTCCAGCAAGAGGCCCCAGATTCTCACCAGTAAAGCAAGGGGATTTGGTCAGGTGTACCTCTCAAGATTCTTCTTAGCCCAGAATGGCCATCTAATAAGGCATCATTTTATTATTTTTTAATAACTGTGGTGCCTTAATTATTTGTATATTGATGAATATTGATGATCTACCTGTGCTTTTGTTCAAAATTGCAGGCATAATTATAACATCGATTCTGAGGGAACATACTATCTATTTTCCTTTAACAATCGATGTCTGGTAACACATAATATCTGCATACTCTAGGGGAAGAAAGAGTCTCCAACTTTTATTAGGACTAGTTATTTGAAGCAATTAATTCAATTGCGGGAAATAGAGATACCTATTTTCTAACGCCTTGAGCCAGGTATAAGTAATAAGCGTAATGTTCTACAATCAGATGATTTGTCGTGATCTGATTTTTGTACAGCACAGTACTTGCATCTGTTAGAGGGCATCTGAGCACGCCAGGTTAGCAAGGTGAGAACCGTCAAGAAAATATGTATCCAGAGCCACAGAGTTAATAACTACCGGCTGCAGTTCCACCCTGGGCCCTCACAGCCAGAGAGCTTGGCTTCTGAAGTGAGTGACATTATTGTAGCCACTGGGATTGTGCAAGGTGGGGTGGTTTTGAGAGCCAGGGCAAGGTTTGAACAGGCAGGGGGGAGAGGCCTGGGGCTGAATAAGATGTTATAAACCCCCAGGAGAGACGGCAGGAGCAGAGAGACTCTTTGATGGGATTCTTATTTTGGAAAAAGAAAAAAAACAAAGGTTGATACATCTCCAAATTCAGAGAGATCACAGGAAACTGGGGCTAGAAGAAGAGTAGAGCATAGGCCAAGGATGCTGCCGCGTGTCCCCTCTCCCTGGGGGTTCTACACCTGGAGAACACCTGAGCCAGACCACGGTCCCTGACACTGCTGTCACGCTCACCCGCCCGCCATTTCCCACAAACAATCAGAATCATCTCCCACTCCTGCCTCTTCGGTCTGTTCTCTTGCATCTTAGTAGAAGTATTCTTTGCAAAACACACATTGTTCACATCCCCTCCGTGCTTGCAATACCCCGCAGCTCTCACGGCACACGCTAGAGTTTAACACGGCTTGCCAGGCCCTGGCTGGTGTGCCTCCTGGGCCCCGTGTCACCCAACTCCCACCCCCCCCCCCCCCCTGCTGCAGCTGTGCTCAGCCACTCCGTCGTTTCCAGGAGAAGCAGTGGGTCCAGCTGATCATCTGATCAAAATCCCAATAGATGTATCATTTCCCACGCCTCCAGACTTTTAGAGGACGCTTTCTCGGGTATTAACCATTGAACTCATTGCTGGGAATTTAGAGACGCTTCACCTTTCAGATTCACCTGAGAGTTGAAGAAAAGCACGTCAAACATATTACTTGGGAATCCTAGGAAATAGGTGTATCCCTCGTCCCCTGACTTTGCAGACCCTGCCCAGGGGGTTGCTGCTGGGGTAATTTGGATCTTGGCTCAGCCGTGCCACTCAGGGCCTCCCCGGACTCCCCGATGGGTCTCTTTTGCCTGTTGCGCCCTCGCGGAGCCTCCTGGGCTTCCTGTTCATGGCACTGATCATGATTACACTTGGGCACCTGTCCACGGTTCCCTGTGGGTGCTGTTCGCTTCCCACCCTAGACTGGAGTGCTGGCAGGACAGGTCTGGTCTGCGTGCTGCTAGAGTCGAGGCCCAGCACGGTGGCCAGCATGGAGCAGGTGCTCATACAGCCTTGCGACAAAGGAGCCGACACCCTGGGGGTCATTTCCTCGTCATCACTTTCCCGTGACCCTCCTAGGCAGGGCTGCTCGCCCCTCCAGCTGTGCTGCCCCCACAGCCCCTGCACAGCTGGGCTGCAGGACTCTACCTGCTCCTCCTTGCTGGACTGGGAGGGGCTCTGGATCCGAGTGCGCAGCGCCGGATCCGTTGCGGGTGTCCAGCAGCCCGGGCCCAGATGCCCTGCCTACGTGGGGCAAGAGATAACCCCCAAGGAGTGCCCGCCGCGGGCTGTGGTGCGGCTCTGCATGGAGGCACGCCATTCCCTCATCAACGCAAGGCTCCTGGGCTCCCAGATGAGGGTCATCTGCTCCGCCTGCTTTACAGTACTTCCCAAACCTGAGCACTGGCCAGACACACTCGGGAGTTTGTCACAAGCGTACATTCCTGGGCCCCCCCTAGGTCTCCTGGATCAGGGCCTCAGGAGTGGGGCCCAGGAGTCTGCATGGTCAGCTAACTCTGTGAGCCACTGTTCCTGCCAGCACTCATCCTGCGGTCACTCGGGATCCTGGGGCACAGGAGACACAGCAAGCACAGTGGTAATCGCAACCCAAGGCAGAAAGCACAGTGGAAGCCTTTGGGGAAAGACCAGCGGGGAGGCCTTTTCCCGCACCCGCCCAGGTCTGCGCTGCAGCGGGGGAACCTCTTAGGGTTCTGGCCGAGACCTGGACCTCCCGCTCCAACCCTCCTCCCTGCACAAGAGGGTGGAGGATCTGCAGAACCTACGGGTCACTCTGGAGCTGGTCTTGGGATTTAATTGGTCCTCACCATTAACACTTCTCGAAAGCATTTACTACTGGACAGACACTATTCTAGAATTTGACATGTATTTATCTAATAAATAGGAACAATGAGAGGCCAGTGCTAAATAGAATGCCCGCCCCCTTCTTAGAGAGTTCTAGAAGGAACACCAGCCCCAGAACCAGCCCTGCACACAACCCTGCAGCGGCTTTTGGCTCTCAGAGATTGGATCGGGCCTCCCTGGACCCACCTCAGTGTGCTTCCAGGGGTTGCAAAGCCTGGGAGGGAGCCTGGGGCCTGCAGACCGCCGCTCGCCACCTCAGGCCTCCCCTGGCAGCTCAGCAATCCTGAGATGTCCCCCCAGGTGACCCTTCTCCATCTGCTCTAGAGTTTCAGCCATGGACTGAAGACTGGCCGTAGCAGGGAGGCCCCTCACGAAGCCCTTGCATCTGGATGAGGTGGGAAGTGTGGCATTTAGCAGCGAGGACTGGCTGGAGGTGAGGGATGAGGAGGAAAAGCTCAAGGCTAGAATTAGTCCACTGTTATTTGGAGATAACCCACTAACTTCTAGATTACGTTTGTATTGTATTTTATAGTTTACAAAGTACATGGAATACATTGAGCCTTTTTGATCCTCTGACATCATTACAAAGGAAGCTTATTAGCTTCCTTTTGTAGCTGGGGGTCAGTAACTTGCTGGAGTTGTGCGGGTTGACCTAGGGCTCAAGCCCAGGCCTTCTGTCTCTGACATTGCTCCTCTTTGACACAAGCAGATGAGAGCTTGTGGGAGAAAAAAATGAATGAATGATTCTCCCTGGCTAAATGCTGCCAAGGATGTAGAGATAAGTAATATTCGTTTCTGGGGACTTTGAAGGTGATGTTTCCGCTCTTCTCTCTCTTTACCCCCACGTCCAGAGTCAGACAGTGGAGGTTGATTAGCACCCATTGCTGGGCTGACAGGAATAGATGGATTACATTTCAAGCAGTGTCAGTGATACTTGAAATCCAGCAAAGGCTAGGGTCTCCCAGAGCCAGTCCAGGGCCCAGGCCTGGCTGCTTCTGCAAAACATCCCACAGAAGTGCCAACTTTTAATTCATACCACCGAGGAGCTATTTGATTGTTTCCTGGAAATGCTAATAATGCAAAGCTCATAAATACTAATGAAACACTATAGATTAGCGGAGCTCAGCAAGTAACCTAGGGGGCCTAGAAGAGAATTCTTAGATTAAAAAGTATAAAGAATACCTTTTAATCGAATTTTCCCCAGACTGGGTTCCCAAATGTTAATGAATACTCTCTGGCTGTGGAGAGCAGACTCATATAAGTACCTTTAGGAATGCAGAAGTGAGTTATTGACTTAGCTTTATCTTGAAAAGAAATCTATTTATTCTAAGGCTGTCGTAGGTGCCATGGGATGGAGGAGTTTAAGACAGGTGGGAGGGGCAGGAGAGCCGGGGACATTGAGATAGTCACATAATTCAAATGCATGCATCTATTTCAGCCAGCTCAGCAGCCTAGGTTGGAATTTGCTTATTATGTTTGTCTTTCATGACAGGATCTTTCAATAATAGTAACTCCCCTGGAATATACAAGGCCCCATGATATTGCAACTGTACCTCTGTCATTTGTTGCTAAACCCACACCCAGCACAGAACATGGCACATATTAGATGTTCAATTAATGTGGATTGATAAAGAGTGCTCGCAAACATTTTCCAGAGCTTCTCCTAAAGGGCATCTCTGATCACAGGGTTCTCCTGTCATAAAGCTCCAGCCGGGCAAATAAACATCAGCCCCATCTGGCCAGAGTTAGGCCGAGGCTCCAGAGGACAACCCCCCGGGAAGACACAGCTTGCCCTTTCTAGCTTGCTCTATCCAATCTTCTCTCCCACCCTCTAAAAATCCCCAGGCCTATCACGAAGTAAAAGTAGTAAAAGCTATATCCTGCTCTGACAGGCAGCTTACCTGCTTC
Source organism: Tamias sibiricus (assembly GCA_025594165.1). Lineage (NCBI taxonomy): Eukaryota > Metazoa > Chordata > Mammalia > Rodentia > Sciuridae > Tamias > Tamias sibiricus. The sequence goes on along the minus strand of CM046669.1, from coordinate 10,038,445 downwards.
ATAAAGTCTAAACATCAGAAAATTTTCTCTGGAATAGTTGAAAAATTTCATCCTCTTTACCCATATTTCTCTGTCAAAATCCCACTCATCTTTCAAGGTCCTCCTTAAGTGACTCCACCTTCGTGAAAACTGCTGTAATATTTTCTAAGGCGTCAACACCCTTCCTCGCTCTGGAAGACCCCAAAGTGGGCCCCAAATGCCTTTGAATAACCGTGGGGTGGTGTCATCCCATGCGAGTCACAGCAGTACCATGCAAGAGCACCCAGTCCCAGGAAGGCCACGTGCAGGATCCAGATAGAGAAAAGCACCAAAGTCTTCCACAGCAGAGCAGAAGAATCCAACTCCCAAGGTGAGCCCCAAAACTGGGCCACACAGAGCTGAGGCAAAAGCAAGATCCCAGCAGGAGGAGAAGGAAAAATCCAAACAGAGGCGAGTGGTGGGTGGAAGACTGAGGGCTGCCGCCTCCGGGGTTGCTCTTCCCCACAGACGGCCTGGTGGTGTGACCATGTGTGGGCAGATCCAAGCCATGGATGTTCCCAGACCCCGGGGGACTTGGGCAGAGCCTCCAGCCAGGGGACGTGGCTTCTCAGAGCACTCTTCTTTGTTGTGCGTTGAGTTTGGGCAGCCAGCCGCTTTCTGTAAACCTGCACTTGGGCAGGACTTGGGTCCTGCGCTGTGTTTCTTTATGCAGTGGGGAAGTGTCTACAATGGGAAGCAAATCTCTTTGCAGTCTTTTCTGCAATAGACTGGGATAAATGTTTAAGTCAGTCTGGGGATAGCCAGGAACTGTAAGATTCTGCAAATCCTGGGCTGCTCGCCAGAAATGGGTTAATTCCATACAAAGGCACGGCAGTCCCCGGAGCAGCATGGGCAAACGGTTCAACCCTTGGGACCTGGAACAAAACTCCCCAGAATGAGCAAGGCCAGCTCCGCCACTCCCTGCGTGACTTGTGCTTCTGCCTCTTTAGCTGGGCATGGGCAATAATGGCTCCTTCTTCACAAGGGGACAGTGAAAGTTAAATGAGCTCATAGGTGCACAGTGCCTAGAACAGTGCCTGGCATATAATAGGGGCTTAATAAAAGTCAGCTGGAATTATCACTGTCCTCTTATAGCATTACTTCAGTCTCTATGGGTCAAAGGGCCCAATAGTAGGTGCCAGTTTATACAGTTGGGAAAATTGTGTAAATGGAGGCATCTGGGGTGGGGCTGCATGCCAGCACAGGACTGAGGTCAGGTGGAGCCTGGATGGGTGCACAGGCACTGGGTATGTGGGACATTTGTAGAGCACATTAGCCAAGGAATTGGACCTTGAAGGGCAACCATGGGATGCCACGTGGAACCCACCACCCTGGAGGGCCGCGCCTCTGTGCTCCAGTGCAAGGGAACGGAATTAAGCCTGAGTAACTCTTAGCCTTGCGTCTGGACCCGGGCCCCTGGTGCTTCCGTCCATAGGCACAGCACCATCCTGTCGGGTGCTTCAGAGATAAAATGCATGTGACGGTGATTAGGAAAGAATCAAGTAAACACTGACATGAAGTGACCGCTCACCACGGCTGGCCCCTCCCCTTGCCCAGCATCCTTGGGGTCTGGGTGTTCACTGCCCCTCTGTGTGGCCTCCAGCATGTCTGTCACCTCGCCACTCTGGACCTCATGTGTGTCATCTTTAAGAGAGAGACTGGGTCAGGATGACCTCTAAAGTCTCCAGCCTGAAAATGAGTGACTCTGATATTTGGCTACCGAGAGGTCTCTTAAATTCCCATGAATCATGCCTGACCTCAAAGTCTTGTTTGGACACAAGAATCTGTGGATTCCAGCACCCAAGGGAGCCTCTGCGACTTGACGCCTGAGAGCTGCACCCCAGGATGCATGTGGAGAGGCAGAGGGGTAACAAAGAAGAGACGCTGCTCTGGGCAAGAACAGGAGGATGCCCCCTACCATGCACTGAGCTCAGGGTAGGAGCAGGGAGGCACCCAGACACCCACCCCAGCTTCCAAGGAGCTGAAAGGCTCTTTACCCCTGAGAAGAAAGGGAGCAAGTGGGGCAGAGACTTGGGGAACAGAAAGTAGAGAGGAAGGGAAGGAAGGAGAAGAAGGTGCAGAGACTCGGCACAGGAGTGGGACCTCAGAAGGGGAGGAGGGCAGGGGTGAGGCAAGTTGAGGACGGTGACCTCCTAGCCTGGAGGACGCCCAAGTCCCCTGCCACAGGCAGCAAGGTGTAGACATTTCATCTCGTGCTCAAGCTTTAGTTAGCATTGAAAATGGCAAGTCATGGGGCTGGGGCTATGGCTCAGCGGTAGAGCGCTCGTCTCGCATGTGTGAGGCCCTGGGTTCGATCCCCAGCACCACATAAATTAAATAAAGGTATTGTGTCCACCTACAACTAAAAACATATTAAAAGAAAATGGCAAGTTTTGCTCATAGAGGGTCACGTGTCTGTTCAGCACCCAGCAGGTGGGCGGCACTGGAGAGAAGATTGAGAACCGCCATCGTAGAGGCTACCGAGCGGTCTCATCAGAACCCTGGCTATTCACGTGGAGTCACGAATTGTTGATCACCTACTCTGTGCTGGATCGGATATGATAGTAATGTTTGTATAGTAAACCCAATAGTGTGTGTTTACATAGCAAGAACTAATTGGTGCTTATGGACCAAATGCACACATTTACCTTCTCCATTGAGTCACAATAAAATTTCAGTGAACTATTTGGAAATCTGCAGTTCCTTCTCCTCCCTTTGTAAACCTAAAATCTATGATGCTACTAAAATTATAGGGTTGAGGATGTAGCTCAGTGCTAGAGCTTTCAGGGCACATGCAAGGCTCCAGGTTCAACACCTAGCGTCACAAAACAGCCTGCTGGAAGGGAAGAGATGAAATCATAAACCCTTCCCACTGCATTTCTCTTGATTTCTCGGTTTTTCTCTCTTCAGGTGCTTGGATCACATGCTCAAGCCCAGAGCTGAAAGAGGAATAAATTCCAAGTGGCTGAGGCTGCGTCCTCTGGGGCCCAGGACTTGCTCGCGAGTGACCAGGCAGTGAGCCCCACACAGTCCAGCACCATGGAGAGAGTCATCACCTTCCTCAGCTCTATCTGGGACATCATTGTGACCAAGCACCAGGAGGGCGTCTTCAACACCGTCTGCCTGGCCATCCTCCTGGGGCTGCCACTCGTGGTGATGCTCACACTCATTTTCATCTGTTGCCATTGCTGCTGGAGCCGGGGCAGGAGCAGCAAACAGCCGGAGCAAAACAAGAGGAAGAAGAAGAAGAAGAAGAAGGATGAAGAAGACCTCTGGATCTCTGCCCAGCCCAAGCTTCTCCAGATGGAGAAGAGGCCATCGCTGCCTGTCTAGCCGGACAGGGAGCGGGCGTCCCCCCTCTGGGGCCACGCCTCCTCCCACCCACACAGAGACTGGGGAGAAGGAATCCCTGAAGAGACGCGCTCACGTCCACGGTCTACCTACTCCACCAAGGAACCAATCTCAGACTGAGGGTCCCCGTGGAGGGCACTTCCAGGGCAGCACACAGACAAGTCTTGCTCTGTCTTGGCCGCTGTGTGTCCGGTAGCCATGCTTCTTACCACGACCCAAGCATGCATTCCACCTGCCTCTGCCACACCCCATACCCAAAGGCACCAAGAACATTAGTCCATCTATCTTGGTATAGCTTCCCACACGTGCAAATTCAGGCAACAGGCACCAGAGCAAGTATATTCTTTCATCTGACGGCTGTTGACTGTGTACTTTGTGCCAGCAGCGCGTTACACACACCTGCAGAAATGTCTCCTGGGAAGGCATGGCTAGACTCAGGCACACAGTTCTACAGCCAGGCAAGGCCCCTACCCACCATCTGTTCCATATTTCAGCCAGGTTAGAGATGTGTGCCTTCCTATTCCTGTACCTACACTGCCTTTTACTGGAAATTCTGGCCACCTGGTACCGTCCCCATTCCAGTGTAGATTGACACAGACACAGCAAGTTCCTGTGCTTCTGACCCCTCACCTGTGCCCATGCAAAGTCTGATGGATCCAGATTCACTGAAAGTTCTTTTCTTGCAACATTGTTCTCGTTACCACTGATGGGTATCTAATGTGGTCCAAGACCTCTTTGGGACACGACCCCATAAGCACTCAGCAAGGTGCCCTTTTCCAAGCAAAAACACACAGCTCTTGGCAGTGACTGCTAGAAAGCTACAGAAACCCCTCATCCACTTCAGTGGGCTCCGAGGGTGTGCCTGTGCAGTTACGTTTTTCTAGATGGAAATGTTAGATGCTACACCCGAGTGAGGTATCCTCTTTCCACCAAAGATTTTCAGTAGGAAAGGAATTCAGACAATCCCCAGCACAGTCTCCAAGAAAGCACACTGGGAATAGTTTCATAGGGTGGTAATGGGTGCACCGTGTGTTGCAGAAGGGACCCGGAAGTAGCAGCTGAAATGAAAGCAGGATGTAGCCATAAAGAAGTTTATTAATATTTATCTTGAAGCTCAGGCAAGTATCTTGCACACAATAGGTACTCATAACTGTGGTGGCTGTTGGATACGTGGTGAAATTATGGGTAAACTTCTGATACCTCGCCAATTCCCCCCAAGTGACCTTCTAAGAGAGCCCACTAATCGCTGCTGTGGCTAGAACTAGGTATTGGGGTCTGCAGGAAAATACATGCAGAGCCAAGGGGCAAGAGGGCGCACGTGCCCCAAGGATGTGAGGATGCGTAAGCTAGGTCCAAAATGAGTTGAGCAGGGCTCCTCCCCACGGTGCTGAGGTTGGGAGGCACAGTTAATCTACCGTGTGATGAACGGGTTGGCATTTTGATTGCATTATGACCATATTACAAAGATGGATCATTCCCAATCTGGGAGCAGGTTGAACTCTAACAATTCATTTGCAGATGTTCTAGGGAGCTCTCTTGAAATATGTTCCCATGGAAGCTGTTCTAGACAGTGGCAAAATCACTGCCTAATAGCACAGCTAAACTATGACATTTGTAGTGGCAAAAACCTAAATGCATCAAGACTGTGAGTGGAGAGATGTCCTCAATTTGCTTACCTGGGCTACCTGGTACTCACCTTCCCCCCAGGGAGCATGGGCATCTGGTGGTGACCAAGGTCTGGGAGAGAACTCTGTGAACCTAACTTAGGCTGCATATATGTTCAACCACTCGTGTTTGCCCTCTCACCCTAGGTGAAATTCCTTAGCTACTCAGGCCTCCACCCTTAAGAAGCACTTTCTGATCGGAGTGTCCCCTTGTCACTTGGAGAACTTGTTGTAGAGCATCTGGCTGTCTCCCACATATCCCAGGATGGCCAGTCATGTCCCCACACCACAGGCCTCCTGTGTCCTCTGCTGCCCACCAGGACCAGTGGCCTTCCCCTCTCCAGCTCTCAGTCCTTCTAACACAGAGGACTTGTGGGAGACATGGAGGCCAGCTGAGAGATGGGGTGTCAGGTAGGAGCTGGGGGCGTGGATCGCCAGCATCAGGGACCCTACGAGTAACATGGTTTCCATGGCAACCGGCTGCAGAATTGAATTAAGACAGCAGTCGGTCACCTGCTGGGACAGGGCCTCTGTCTCTAGGCACAGGGCCCCTGCCGTCTCCTAAACTCACCGACTTCCTCCCACTCTGGACGTGAGACTCCTAGAAACTCACATCTCAATTGTCTCCGTAGCCTAAGACACAGAAGGCCCCATCCCAGAGGGGGCCTTGTCCTTTCCTCACCCGGCCTCCCCAACAGCCCCGTGGAGCGCCTAGGACTGTGCTTGGAGCACGACAGGCCCTCAGATTGGTGGATAAACGGAAGCCCAGGAGGGCCAAGGGACTCCTGCCCATGGAAGGGGAAGGGAATCCTTCCGTCACGCCCTCTGCCTTCCCCCTCTGCCCTTGCCTCTCCAGAGCCCCCCCGTATTCCCTCTTCTCCCTGCGCCAGGTGGCTCAGCCGTCCACTCCCTCCCCTTTCACTCCCTGTATCCCAGCCTCTGTCCCAGAACTGCCTCTGGCAACCAGTGGGACCACGGGACTTGTGTCCACATGGCTCATCTGAGGAGGTGAAGATTCATGGGGGACAAAACGAGGACCCGGAAAGAAGAGGCCCCCACCAGCACAGGCTGGGGAGATGGTCCCCAGGCCCAAAGTTCTGAGCAGCCTCAGCCAGGCTCAGACACAGGTCAGAGGAGGTGTTGCTCAGTGGGGTCGCTGTTTGCATTCTTGGGTGGGGGGGTAGGGAAAGGAGGAGGACAGTGTAGAGAAAGGAAATTCCCCTTCTCAAGAAGAATATAAACGATCAAAGCTGTATAATATTTTTCAGTATTTTTTTCTGTAAAATTCAAGTACACATAAAAGTTTATTTAAATAAATATTTTGAAAATCAAAAGCTGTGTCCTAGCCTCCTTGCTGGCTGGAGTCAGCTACTTCCTAACGTCAGGTGTTACTCTCCCCCGGCCAGGCCTCAGACATGGAGGGGGGAGGGACTCACCCTGGACCCAGACCCCGCCTGCCTGGTCACCGCCTCCCCCGAGCAGAGTCACAGGTCGAAGGACCAGGAACGCGAGAGGTGCCAGTTCTGGAGAAACACACTTACGCTCCCTGGCAACCCTTAGAGAACGTTCCCTTCTAGGAGGTCAATCAATGGCTTCTCGCAGAGAATGGAGAAAGAGCAAAGACCTAAGCAAAAAATCCACCTCTGGGCTAATCTGGTGCGGGGAAGGGAAGGACCCAGAACCTCTAGAGCAGCCGCCAGGGACTGAGCTGCGAGTGTTTGCCTGTTGGGGGGTGGAGGTCACACACATGTGCACACTTACATGTATGTATAAGTGTACACCTTTTTTTTTTTTTTTTTAGTCATCAGAGCTTTGCATTGGTTATGAAGTGATTTAGAGCCTCCCGATTCCTCTCCTATGATGCTCAGAATGGCTGCTGAAGCAGGAGCCCTCCGGAGCCGCTGCCCAGTGGAATCAGGAGTGATGGAAGAGCTCTCCCTCGACACCGCCCGGTGCGGCCACAGGGGCTGTTTAGATTCATTAAAATTAAATCTAATCAAAGGTCTGCCAGCCATATTTCAAGTGTTCCGCAGCCACGCGCGGCTAGCAGCTCTCATCCCGGGCTCTAACCTCCCGGGGAACCGCCTTCAAACGCGCTGGCGAGACTCCGAGACTCGGTGCCGACTGTATTTTAACGAGGCTCGGAAGGAAGGCCCGTGGAACAGGCTCACACTCTGCCCTGTCTCCCCTCGGGCAGGTACATCCAAGTCCCACTTGATTCCCCGTCACCACACACTGTGACAACCAGGCAACGGAGACTTCACTGAGCTCCCCTTTTGTTCCTCCAGGACATTCCAGAACTTTCCAGTGCAGCTAGGGATGTTGCCCAGAAGCCACCAGGGAGGGAGCAGCCACTGCACACCTGAAGGGAGGCACCACTGAGGCCCCCAGCCCCTCCCCAGGCCCCCAGCGGCCATCACACTCTCAACTCACCGGGGCCCTCCTGCACTGGCCTTGCCTGTGACTTCAGTAGATTCCCAAATTAAAAGTCACAGGACTACTCGGCTGAGCAAAGGTCCCTTCAGCCAGCTTTCTGTCTCTGTCACGGGTTCAGAGGGACGCTTTCAGACATCTTTTTGGACAGCCCCACAAAGCCGTGCTTTACTCAGAATGGCGGCCTGTGGGCACTGAGTCCCCTCTCAGATGTTTGTTGCACAGACGTCTGGCCCCTCCACTACGTGCCACGCACACCGGGTGCCAGAGGCGCAAAGCTGTCCGGAGGGGCTCACAGCCTGACGGGGGGGGGGGGGGGGGGGGGGGGAGGGGGGGGGGGGGGGGGGGGGGGGGGGGGGGGGGGGGGGGGGGGGGGGGGTGGGGGGGGGGGGGGGGGGGGGGGGGGGGGGGGGGGGGGGGGGGGGGGGGGGGGGCACGAGCAAAGAGACCGCCACGATCCAGTGTGGTCTCTGCTCCCTCCGAGGGAAGCCCCAGGGCTGGGGTCCCGACAGGCTGATGGAACACCACGTGAGCACCGACGGCTGCCTGGTGGGAGGTGGCCAGGAGGGCCCCGTCTGCACAGTGGACATCGTGAAGGTGCGCTCTGGAATGGGGTGCAGGGGTCCGCTGATGAGACCATTCAGAAGCCATCTGAGCTGTGGAGTCACAGGTGCTGTGGGCTAGGACTCAGGAAGAGGTGGTGGTCCAACCCTGATGCCGACTCCAGCTCCCACGGGTCATGTCCTTCAGGCCCCTGTGTCTTTCTGTCAAGACTGAGCTGCAAAGTAGAGCTGATGGCAGTCCCTATCTCACAGGGGTGAAATGATTAAATGAGATAATACATATAAAGCATTTAGCACAGGGCCTGGCTTGTAGAAAGTGCTCAATAAAGGGGCTGGGGTTGTGGCTCATCGGTAGAGCACCTGCCTCGCACATGTGAGGCCCCGGGTTCGATTCTCAGCACTACATAAAAATAAAGATATTGTGTTCATCTTTAAAAAAAAGAAAGAAAGTGCTCAGGGAAGGTTGGGTATTGTTAATAAGAATAGAGGGAAAGTCATGAGAGAGCTGTGTCCCAGGAGTCAGAAGAGGAGACACTCTCAGGAAGAATCAAATCCCATGAGGCAGAACCATGCAGACAGGCTCCACGCCACGGGATTCACCCTGATTTTTACAAACCTCTTCCTTTTCTCACTCTTCTCTTTTTCTTTCTACCATTCATGAGCCACATGCTCCTGTGAACAGCCTTAGAGCTGGCTAGAGACACACCCCTAGCAAGGAGGAAAACAGAAAAGCAACCCAAAACTCAAAAGTGTGGAGTGAAATCATAAAGACTCAAGAGTCAAACCTACCATCTTACCATTCCAGAGGGCTTTAAATACACAGAGAGGACTTTCATTACCTCACTTGACGTCCACTTTATAAATGGAGAAAACGAGGCCCACAGAAAGGAGGCCCACTGACCTGGCCTGGCCTGGAAACCAGAGTCTCAGGCTCCTGCCCTGGTGCACCCATACACCAGGCCCCAGCCCAGGCTGATCCGCTGATGTGGCTCCTGCAGACTGTTGAACTTGCAGGAGCACCTCCTTTGAGTCAGAAACTTACTGAATGCAATCAGCCATAAGCCTGTGAAGTGCCCAAATGTCTCCTTCAGATGTTCCACAGCAAGCCCCATCTGCCTCCTTAGCTGTCTCTAAGCCTAATTGTCTTCACTCACCAAAATAAGGCACTGTTTTCATTTCATTTCCTTCTTTTATTTAAATTATAACACTACTGCAGTACCATTGTTTTCTACTTTGTTCTTATAAGTATACTGCTGTTCATCTATTTTAAAGAATAAGCAGGCTTTATGGGCTAACCTGGGAACCTAACTTCTTTAAATAACATTGGAATTAGAACCCAAAGACTTTCCCCCATGGAAGCAAACAACCAAAAAGAGGACTTTGGGAAACATGTGAAAACTTGGAACTGCTTGAAATCCCTTGCAGGAGTGCCCCCTTCACCTTCCTTAATGCTGACACCTCCAGCCCCTGTCTCCCCACTAAGCCTGGTAGGCCAGGTCTGGGAAGAGAGGCCAGGTCTCAGGAGGCAACCTCTCCAAGGTAAACGCAGCTTACCTACTTGTGATTGGTCCAGCAACAACGCTGCCTGAACAATCACCAAGGGCAGGTGGGTGTTGAGATGAGCCACCCTGGCTGGCCCTCCATACAACTTTACCCAAGACGGAAGAGAAGTGAGAAACCCCAGCCCCCAGATCACCCCGTTAGGGAGGTGAGAGATATGCTAAGGCAAGAGGCTCCTGGTAGGACAACACTGCCATCTCCTGGCCAGGATGAGTATAGCAGGCTCTGGCACCAGGCTGCAGGCCCCAACTGTACTGATCAGCTCCTAGGGACAGGCATGTCCTCCTGCCCTGGTGAAGGGATAAAGGCATGACTTGGAAATTGGTCTAGTAGAGGACTTTTCCAGTAACTGACCACATTTTTCCAAGGGTGCTTCACCGTTCCTGTTTTTCCTCTCCCATGTCATATTTTCCTTTCACACCCCACACCTGGTTCTTCTCCTCCCTTGATCACAATTCCTTATTTCATTCTTTATCTGGGCTCCTTCAGCACTTCCTAGCTGCAATAATCCTTGAACCCCTGAAAATTCCAAGTTCAAAAACAGAGCTCTTGACCTCATCTGACTGACACAGACTCGGGGCCCCTTCCCAGAGGAAGCAGCTGTGAGCAGCATCCGACTCCCAGCTCGGCCAGGTGAGGACCATCTCCTGCCTTTACAGCCCCTCCTCTCAAATCCTGTTGATTTTCCTTCCACAGATCTGTTCCATCTGCGCCCTCCAGCCCTTTCCCGGTCACAGGCCAAGGAAGTCAGTACGTGTTGCCGGAACCCGTGATTTCCCCATGCTTTCCAAGCCCTCCCCAAGAGAATGGTTAGATGGGTGGCAGGCGCAGGGGGATACCTTCTGATGTTCCGCAGCACAGCAGAGTAACTGTGGGTGACAACAATTAATTGAACACTTCAAAATAGCTAGTAGAGAGGTTTTTGAATGCTCCCAATAAAAAGAATGATGAATGTCTGAGGCGATGGGTATGCCAGTTACCCGGAACTGATCATTACACGTTATGTACGTGTATTGAAATGTCAAACCGAGCCCCTCAGATGTGTGCAATTACCATGTTTCAATTAAAAATATTTTTTAGTGCCGGGCACGGTGGCGCACACCTGTAATCCCAGCAGCCTGTAATCTCAGCACTTGGGAGGCTGAGGCAGAAGGATCGCGAGTTCAAAGCCAGCCTCAGCAATGGCGAGGCACTTAGCAACTCAGTGAGACCCTGTCTCTAATAAAATACAAAAGAGGGCTGGGGATGTGACCCAGTGGTCGAGTGCCCCTGAGTTCAATCCCCGGTACAAAAAAAAAAAAAAAAAAAAAAAAATTTTTTTTTTTAAATCCCACCACCCCCCATTCTCTATTCTGCCTCCAGACTGATGATATCTTCCAAATAAAAGCCTGGCCATGTCGCTGCAGAGTTTAGGAGAGTTTTTGAGAGTTCTCCACTGTCCAAATGCTTTCATGTGAGCAGTGGCTCTGGTCCCAGTGGGATGTCAGAATCCCCTGGGGGGCTTTGAAAAGCTCAGATTCACAGACTCACCTGAGACCGGCTGAAAGGAGGCCTGGGAGGGGAGGGAGCCTCGGTACACATCAAAGCTCGCAGGGACTCTTCGGGCCACCGTGATGGCATGGCGGGGAATCCCTGCCCACTCCTGCAGACTGGCTCCCACGCTCTCCACACCCGCTAGGTGCCCTGGCACCCCCCCTGTCTGTGTTCTCCCCGGAAGACGCAGACCCACCCTTCCAGACCTAATGCTGACGCACGGCCACAGAGCTTTCTCCAGCCCCCGCGGCGGGGTCGGTGGCCCCACTCTGCTCACCATGCCCTGGTGACTCACTGTCCCCGTGCTGTCCTGGTTTGTTGCCACCCGTCTCCCCACAGCCCTGGGCTGCTCTGGGGCTACGGTGGTTCTGCTCACCACTCCTGCCTGTGCCCTGGGGGGGAGGCCGCGCCAGGGAACGCCGCCAAACACTTGCACGACTACTGTCCCGTCCCCACCCTGGTGCCTGGCCCGCAGTCCAACCCCTCCACGTGAGCTCAGGTGTGCTCTGGTTTGCACGGAAGGGTAGGCTTTGTCCCCATAAGCTTCAACACCTTGATGGCTCAGAACCTGGCTCTAAGGGACGTGTCTCGGGCCCGTATTCAGCCAGCGGAGCAGGAGCTGCAGGCGCTGGCCACATCAGAACGAGGGCAGGCACACAGAAAGGGCCAGGGCTGGGACGCTTCCCAGAATCAGGTAAACACACCTTTTGGAACGAGCTTCCCAGACTTCCTTCAGGCCCCCGGGCCCCCAGTGGAACTCTTGAAGGTCAGCTGAGGAGTTCCCTGCCCCACCCCTCCTTTGGGCCAGCATAGGTCCTGCCTGCAAAAAAATACAATACCACTCCAGTTTCCTGCAAGTCCCCCGTGCACACCCCTCAGCGAACACGGGTTGCGCACCCTGTAATCTACTGCCATCAGCCCCCTCCAGAGCAAAAAGACCTTCAGCGGCTCCCAGTTCAGGGCTACTCAGAGGGGTCACCAATCTGGCAGGTCCCCCAGCCCCCCCACACCCACTGACAGAACATCTGGGGACAGGGCACAGCAGTCCATGTTTTAGTGAGCACTTAATTCAAGAAGCAGGTTAAAACTGAGGAGCAGCGTCACCATCCGCCATCCCTGGCTCTGAGCAGTCCCGGTTGAAGCCACTCTGCTGACCTAGGAGACACTTCTTTGCTGGAACTCCTGGACCTACTGGGATGGGCCCACGGCTTCTGAGTCCCAGTGCTGAGTACCCTCATGCACAGGTGCAGAGCAGAGGAATTCCAGGAGATGACTTGAAACAGGGGAGCTGTGCAGAGGGACCTTTAAGACAGGCAACGAAAAGAGCGCAGGCCCAGGCCCCCACAAAGCTGGCTCAAGGCTGGAAGAAGTCTGGCACCACGTCTCTGCAAAAGTGCCCCCTGGGAGGCCGTCACAGCACCCTCCTCCACCCCGGTCCCCACCACCATCTCTTTTTTTTTTAATTTATTTTGTTTTTAATATTTATTTACTTCAGTTGTACACAATGCAATGCATTTATGTTTACGTGGTGCTGAGGATTGAACCCGGGCCGCGCACGTGCGAGGCGAGCGCTCTGCCGCTGAGCCACAACCCCCGCCCATCCACCACCATCTCTTAATCCTACATTTTTTTCTCCTGCAGCATTTATCACTTCTTGAATTAGATGCTTATTCTCCATTGCCAGTCTCCACCACTAGAATATGAGCATAATTTATTTGCTATTTTTGGTTGGTCTTGACCTCTAGTATAGAAGCACCGGACTATACAGAACAAAACGTAAACGCAAACATCTTGTTCGCGCTGCTGGGTCCAGTGCTTTGGAGGGAACCTGGTACCTCACACGTCTGTTGAATGAATACGTGAAGGAATGAGTGAACGAGGGCTTCGTGAGCACCAGGCCGGCGTTGGGCTCGCTCTCCCGTTTCCCCAGTGTCCAACAGGCTGCCTGGTGCCAAGCGAGCGAACTCTTCATAGGTTCCGGAGTCAATGACCCGATTAGCCCCCACATGAAGACCTACACGTCATGCAGACTGCTCATTATTAGACCTAGGGTTACCAGGGCACTGCTCACCGTGTCCATCTGGGGAGGGAGCAGGACAGAAACCGAGGAATACTGCCAACTTGGAAGGTTGGCAAAGACAGTCTCAGGAGTAAGGCGGGCGTTCACCCAGAGGGCGACACCTGGAGAAGCCCAGGCAGTCACCTACGCCTGCCCTGATGGGACACTGTAGCTTTCAGGGCATATACTTCCTTCCCACTCAGGGGCTTCTGCATTGCAAACGCCATCATTTGCTGTCACACAGGAAAAGAGCACAGCCAACCTCGTTCCATCATAATGTGCCGATCGATCGCCCCTGCACTTGCACGAAGGTTAAGGTTAGCGCTGAGTGCACTTATGCAGGGGACAAAAACACAAGGCTAATTTTTTTTTATTTTTTTATCAAGTGGTTTATTTCTTCTCGAATAGGAATTCAAGTTACTTCAGTGGCCCCTGGCTTAGCTACAGAAAACCTCCACGATGATGGGAAACAAGCTCAAGGATCTGGTTCCGTCCAGTCAAGCGGTGAGCCTCCTGGGGAAACCCAGGGTCCCGCAGGGAGAGGAGCCAGGGAAGCTTGAGGCCGAGGGCCACGTGGGCACAAAGGGGAGCCCAGGAAGAGTCCTGGGTGGTATGGGTTATTAAGAGAGTCAAATTATTTAAAGTTGAAATGACTGAGAATTTATTTACAACATATGCAGATCTATGCGAGTGATTATGCAGATGGATGGAAAGGGGGCAGTTAAAAATAGCAGGAAACGGGAGCTTCGGTTCCCAGCATGCCGAGGCCCAGTCAGAGCTTCGCTAAATGTGAGCGCATCTGGGCCCCTTCCCAGCAGTGTAAAGGGGATAAGAGTTGCACTTCTTCTCTCAAAACCCAGGGAGAACTACAAACACCAGGCTGCCTCAGCCCTGACCCCTGGGCAGTTGGAACCTCTCTTTGATGCTTTTTTCTAGAAAGAAGAGTTGTAGTAGCAGAGCTTTAAATATGTGTATATATGCACACACCATTTCTAGAGATTCCAATTGGTGAGTACTAGGTGATTCATCCTTTCGCCCTAATGCAGTCTACGTATTATTAAAAGCAGGCTGAAAACCTGTGAGTTCCAACACGCTTTCCCACCCACACATACTGTGCAACTACAATACTGAGGATTCTCGGGTCCCCTGGGGATAGCTGGGAGAAAATGCAGGTGACAGGGGAGGAACTGCTGTGATTTGAAGTGGGGTGACTCATTTGTTCTGGGTTACCCATCGATCTCAGAAACCAGAGGCCCTGAGCAACCCTCAGACTTCCGTTCCCCAGTCCCCACTACCGGCCCAGCCCAAGCCTACGCAGCCGCAACCCCAGGTGGAGGCTTCCTGCGGAGACTGCCACAGCGGCGGGCCATCAGAAGGCTCTCGTCTTCCCTCTTAATGTCCGCTTCTTCCTGCCGGAGAAACGCCCTCTGTGGTAGCCATGAGGGCGGATTTTCAGCTCCACGTAAGGAATGGAGAACTCGTGTCCTTTCCACGGCTCCCAGTTCACCCCCTGTGAAAAGACCCACATCGAGAAGAGGCATCTGGCAGGAGGGGAGGGTGGGTGTAGGACAAAAGGATCCTCTGTATCCAGTGAAACTCCTCCCTCCTCCCCTCCCTCCTTCTCTCTCTCCTCCTTTCTTCTCTCTCTCCAGGGGAGAGGAGAGACAAGGAGCCACCTCTGATTCTGGGGAGGTGAGAGTCCGAACTGAAGGCATGACCTTCTGCTCCGCAGCTGGGGTTAGACAGACTGAGGGGACGGATGCCTGCAGCCCCTGTGGTGGGAAGATGGGGATGTGCGTCCAGGATGTGGACAAGGCCAGAGGGCCCCCAAATAACACGGGGTCCACCTGGCCAGCAATGAGCAAATTAGCTCGGCCTCACTCTTACCCTTTCCAAAAAATTAAAGGCAAAAATAAACATATTAATTGGCCAATTGTGTAAAATCATTTTCAATTTAGACTGTTTAGATATTAGCTCTGGGGTAACAAATAGCCCGCTGAAAACTAAATTTCATTTTATGTCTTTTGACTGGTGAGCACAATAATATTTAATTCACTTAATAACCTTGCAACCTGGCCAATAAAGAGCCCAAGTGACCGATTTTATGTATTTTAATTTGTGAGGTAAATAATAAACAAGAAGCTAAATGCCTTGCAGACTGTGAAAAGCACATTAACCAGATGAATGTCTTTTATTAGCAAACATGGGGCTGGTTGAGGGCATGCTGGCTGCTCAGTTCAAATATCTGATCTCTGATCGCAAGCTTCTCTGAGTCAGCCCACATGCTGCCACCATGATTGATGGGCCCACCCTCCTTGGCTTCCCTGGGGGCAAATTCATTCTTCCCTTTGAAAAACTACATAGGATTGGGAGTCTCCCCAGCCTAGTTAGGATCAAAGGGATAGAAAGGTCCCTGGACTTCAGATATGATAATATTTAGTAATATTGGTATGGAGTGAGTTCTAGGGAAAGGGGGCTTACTGAAGGGTAGGATTGGGACCTAGGATGGTTTTTACATGAGGACTATTCAAAGGTAAATGATTAGATTAGGAGAGGTGTAACCTAGTCAGCCCATCCTAGTTTGAGTGGACTAACTGGGTGACAACTGTAGGCAGGTGGGGTGTGGCTGAAGGAGGCGGGTCCCAGGATGGGGCACTGGAAAGGCTCATCTGCCCTATGGCCCTTTCCCCTTAGTCTCTTTCCGCTTCCTGGCCACCAGGAGCAGAGCAATGCTCCTCTGCTACACCCTCTGCCATGATGTCTTGCCTCACCTTGGGCCCGAAGCCACACAGCTGTCCCATCATGGACTGAACCTCTGAAACCGTGAGCCAAAACAAACTTTTTCTCCTCTAAGTTGTCCTTGTCAGGTACTTTGGTCACAGCTATGAAAAGCTGGCTAACACGGATGGGAAATTAGAAACCCAGGATGGAACTCCAAGGAGAAAAGATGCCATTTTCCAGAAGCTGGGAGAGAGCCGACAGGAGACACCCAGCAGGCGGCAGAGAAGCCAGATGATGTGCAGGAGTCACGGAGGTTTGAGAAGTGGCTACTGGGAAACCCTCAGAGCAAGGGAGGGAGAGGCGCCCTCCTGGACTCCTAGCCCTGCGCACGCGCCCAGTGGAGAGACCAGTCTAGCACAACGCTCGGGGAAGATCCCGGTGGGCTTTGGGTAAAGTAGATCCACAGATGAGCCCGACCTGAGGCAGAAGAGACCATCTTCCTGGGGATCAAAGGACTTGACAGAAATAGCTCTGCTCTCGTGAGAACGACTAGGAAGGACCATGAAGTGTCAGTTATGGACTAAAAGTTCATGTCTCCCCAAAATTCATAGGTGGAAGCCCTAACCCCCCAGTGTGATGGTATCAGGACGTAAGCCTTTAGGAGGCAATTAGTTTAGATGAGATCATGAGGGTACTGTCCTATGATGAGATCAGTGCCCTTATAAGAAGGGGAAGAGGCCATAATTTCTCTCTCTCTCTCTCTCTCTCTCTCCCCCCCCCACCCACCCTCTCTCTCTCTCTCTCTCTCTCTCTCTGTTGTGTGAAAATACAGCTTGACAGCAGCTATCTACGAGCCAGGAAGCAAGGCCCCACCAAGAGCTGGACCTGGGGCACCCTGATCTTGGGTTTCCCAACCTCTCCAACAGGGTGCCCTTCAGGGAGCTGATGTGAGCAGAGCCTCGGACAGAAGAGGTGCTCGCCTCTCACATACCTCACTGTGCTTGGTCTCCCCATATTTGCCATTGGGATTGGCCAAGTGGCAGTTCTTGTACCACCATCCGCCATGATGGGTCAGGGCACAGTTGCTGAGGGCGATATCGTTGTCTCTGTCAAAAGTTGTGAACTTCCATCCGTTGTGGTAAGTAAGAGCGTCCCCTGCAGGAGAGAGAGCAGGGAGGCCCGGCCGTGAGGGGATGATCGCCGCATGCCCAGAACAGCGCCCAGCAGGAAGCTGTCTAGGTGTGAAGATGCCACGGATCCAGTCCCTTTTATGTCACAGATGGTCACCACTCTTTCAAAATGGCCATAATGAGAGCAGAGCATGAGTGAACAGGTCCTCTTTCCTGGCCTGTCCCCCAAATTCCAGGCTTGTTTCTCCAAGAGCTCCACCATTTTCACATGGGAGCGTCAGTTACACCAGATGTCCAGCCACCCTCACACGAGACGACCACTCTGTCCTCTCCTCTCTTCTCCCACCGCCCAGACCTGAACCCCTGCACCATGTCCAGCAAGCCCCTCCTCCTTGGCTCCTCACACCCCTCCCCATGTCCCCTGTGGCTGCCACCCCAGGCCTCTCGTCATCTTCTCTCTGGCTTCTCACCCGCCAGCCCCCAGGAAGCCCAAACACCCATTTTCACTCTCTCCGACCTAACGTCCTGCTTCCTACCACAGGGAGGTGAATTACTCCTGCGCTTTGCAGCCTTGTCACTTGGCTGTCCCCTAGACACAATCTCAGATTCCACTGTCCCTGCCGGGCACCCTCCACTTGTAGATCAGAGCAGTCCACCTTCCATGGCCAGTCTGCCCTTCGTTGGTCAAAACCTAACCGTCCGTAAAGCCTAGTTAACGCCACTGCTGGGGAAGAGCCTCACTGACCCCGATGCAGGCACACACCCCTGCACTTGGAGCCTTCATATGTACAATCCAGCACTTCGTTCCGTCCCATCTGGGCCCCGCCTCCTGACCCTGGTTGTCTTTCCCTACGGCACTCGCCGTCTTTATAAGTCTACGTCTTTCTCAGCTTGCAGAAGGCAGCGGGGTCCCGCGTCACACACAGGCTGTGTCAAGTTCTGTTCCAGCCACAGCGATGCCTGCAACCGCATCCAAGCTGAGTCCTGCAACCGCATCCAAGCTGAGTCGACGGAGCAGCTTCACACACAGGTTCCCACTGAACCCTCGCGGGCCTGCAAGGTGGGCAGGGCAACTCCCGGTCCCATGAGGAAATAAACTCAGAGGTTAGCCTCTAGGGAATGTCAAGGTCCCACAGTCCCCAAATGGCAGAGCTGGGACCCAGCCCCAGTTCCTCAGATTCTAAGACCAGTGTTTCTTTCTGAGAGACCAATTCATGGTGGCTCCTGGATCCCAAGACAGGGCCTCGGATGCTCGGGCAAGAGCAAGCTGTCTCTGAAAGCCGGACAGCAGTCCTCCTGGTGGGACCTGCGGCTTTGGCATGCAGATTCTCAGGCTTCCCCCAGCCCTAAAGAACCAGCAACTACATATAGGGTGGGGCCCCATGCTGGGCTTCACCAAGACCTTAGATGTTTCTGAGGCAGACTACAGTTTCCTGCATTCTTCTACCTGGTCAAAGAACATTCACTGGACACCCGCTGTGGATTAGCACCATGCCAGGCTCCGGGAATATAAAAAATGAGCAAGTCTTTACTCAAAACCTTAGCTGGGGTGAGTGTTTATGAAGAATTGGTAGGGCCTGGGGGTGCAGCTTGGTGATGGAGCACATGTTTAGCAAGCACCAGGTCCTGGGTTCCATTCTCAGTACCGCAAAAAAAAAATAAATAAATAAAGTTGGTGGCACTTTCTGCAAAAGGAAGGACCTGGTTTCCCCCTCCACCTCTGTGAGCTGAACAGCAGCTCTTTTATGCCTCACCCAGCAAAGGCAGGAGGAGCAAGACCAGGGCCAGAGACACCACTCCACTTCAACCCAGCAAATGGCTCTGCCCTCATCAGTTTTCTCCAAAGAAAGGCACGTCCCCCTCCCTTCAGGCTCCTCGCAGGTAGGTGACTACAGCTGGAAGCAACACTCGGCCCCCTCAGCAGCATTCTTTGAATGAGCATGGCTGACCTAAGTCGCATAAACGTTCCCAGAGCTATTTTCTAAGAATTCAGGCAGAAGCTTTCTTAAAGATATGTTCATGGTTATCTAACCCTGGGCACTCAGATGAAGAAAGGTGAAGCAGGTTTCAGTCTGGGTGTGGAAGGATTTTTATTTTTGTTGTGGTTGTTGTTGTTGTTGTTGTTGTTTTCTGCAAATGGCTGTTTTCTGAAGACATCCTCACATTTGGAGTATAGATAGCAAGCATACTCATGAAACAGAAAATAACTTTGCTCTGGTCATCTGGTCCCATTAAGACTTATCTCATTTATGTCCCTGAGATCAAGTCCTCAAGCCAGTGGTGCTCAGACCCCTCCCTCCCTCCCAGTGAGGTTGAAGATGAAACACTGATGAGGGATAAAGGCCCTACCTCCAGGACAATGGGACTTGGGGTTGGTGGCAGGTCCACAAAAGGTCTGAACCCAAGTTCAAAGTGGGGCCACTGATCTGGTCATCATTCACCTCATCAAAATGTCACTCTGGGACCCACTCCCCTCCTCCAGCACTTCATGGGACAAGAAAGATGACCCAGGAAGCTACCATCTCAGACCAGGAGAATCCATTAACCTCCCGTCCCCTGTCACAGATAGACACGGATCTTGTGTCTGGACCTGGAAAGTCTCCTATCCTGGGATGTGGAGCAGGCGAAGTAAAAGTGGGCTGTGCTGTTTCTAGCTTTCCCTTTTGTCCACATATCCATTAACATTTGTCCTCTTCCTCAAGTACTAGCTTTTGAAAATCTACTTCAAAACAAGGAAGGCACTGTCATTTGTAAGGAAAAAAAAGAAAAAAAAAAAAAAAAAAAAAACTTCACCATGAATATGTGGCATCCCTGTCCCCGACCCACTAAGCGGTGGCAGAGATCCCAGGTCATGGTTCCAAGTGCCCTGGGGGTGGACACATCCCCTGAGCACCTGGGCACAATGGAGCCCCATGCAGGTGGGACTTGAAATAGCTGTCAGTAATTGGGTGGCCCACAGAAACCATTTAGCACCATTTTTGACATTTTTATATTTCCGTGTCATCTCTATGTGGATGAACAGCATCTTCAAGGTAGAGCTCCCACGGTAGCCTCCCCGCCCCACTCCAACACTAAGAAACAGAAACACAATGTGCACCCTATTGCCTGGCTGGAGTTCCCTTCTTGAAGGAATAATTGGCTTCCCAGTGGGACATCTGTAAAGTCAAAAGCTAGGACCCACCTGGGCGGTCTGAGGCGGGGAATAGCCTTAAACCACACAGTTTCTCCAGGGTGGCACATGCTCACTTCTAATTAGAACTTTTATGAAATCAGAGCTTTTTAAAAGCTGGGAGAACAGGCAGGGGCCCAGAGATATCAAAATGTTCACCTTCCATCTGAACACCTGTCCTCAAATAGTGCCTCATCATTAGGACGCGAGTGCCAGAAGCTTCCTAAGTTTTCATGCCCTCCTCCTGGACCAATCAGCATAGGTAAGGACAACTAGGGCCCCACTGACCCACCACTGCAGCTCTGAGTTTAAGACTCGATCGCTGCCTAAGTGCTGTGTGATCTGATGTCCCCAAGGCTTCCTGTTAAAAAAAAGCATGTCCTCCGCCGACTGGCACTGTTGGCCTGAACAACCCGAGAGCAGGAATTTCCCCGTAACCCATGCAAGGAGAGGACCGAGGGGAACCACGTTCATGCAGGACTGTGGCGACTCCCCCTCGCTTTCTGCTCGCACCAGTTCATGTACTGGGTTATGTGAAACCGACCCAGAAAAGGCAGATTTTAACAATGGAGGAAAGGGGGAGGGACAGGCTGGGAGGACGGGTCTCAGTGAACCAGGAAGTCAGTGACCGAGCTCCAGGGAGAGGGGCAGGGCACAGGGACTGCAGGGGAGCGCCAGCTTCTACCCGGAGGTGCCGCAGATGGAGCCTGTGGACACCGGACCGTCAGCCTGAGAAGGAGAGGCTGAGGCTGGCTGGCGGCTGCGAGAACAGGGAAGAGGGTGATGGAGGCAGGATGAGCTGTGTGCCAGAGGAGGCCCAGGGCGTGAGGGAGACTGGGCTGTGTGTGTCCCCTGTTCCACCACAGGGTTGGGAGAGGCCGGAAGAGGCATCAGGAACACAGGCTGGCTTTCCTTAGGGAGGGTGGGGGTGGAGGACCATGGGTTCAGCCCTACAAAACAGCACTTCTTAATTATTTGAGTATTAAATTATCATGATCACTTAAATCACCCCGTAAATGCCTGCTAAGTCACGTGCATGTCCATCTGTGTTTCCCGATTGTATCTGAACCGTGTCTTCTCCGTGCCTGACTTCCGTGATTGACACCCCACCAGAGTGACACAGCACAGCCTCTCTGCAGCCCATGGAGACCGAGGACCACTGAGGAAAGAAGAGGAATCTGGAGCCGTGCAGCCTCTTGCAGCTGCACCCCCGGTTCCGGGACTGCTCCCTCCTGGAGACAGGCTGTGCTCACTCTCCCCCGCCCCCCACCCTTGCTTGGACTCTGCAGACTGCTGAAGCCAAACTCCTCGCACCTGGGTCAATGTCCACTCCTGCCACGCCACCAAACCCGCCCTTCACTGACCCCTGTGGAACCTGCAAAGCCTCAGGAGCTACTCTGTGAGATACTAAATACCCATAAGGTTACACAAAAAATTCCTGCAAAGTTTTGTTTTTAACACTCACATACGCTGAGCCAGGCTCTGTGCTAGGCCTCAGGAAAGGAGAGCAACATTCAAGGGATTGTTTGAAAAAACGAATTATAAATCTCAAAGAAATTCTGCATCAGCAGTTGGCCACTCCCGACCCTGGCCCCAGACACTGCAGGGTTCTGTTCAAAGTCACCTGTCACTGGGGAACTTTGAGAAGCCCTCTAAGCTTCAAGGCTCTACCAACTTCCCTTGCCCTCGCTCCATCCCCGCTCTCCCTGGGTTCCCCAGGCCTGGAGAGCCCCTGAGCATCTCCCACCTATGCTCAGCCCTTCCTGCAAACCGGCCTCCAGCCCCGGCCCTGCCAGAAGCTTCCTCTAGGCCCTCGGGTCCTCAGCGTCCCCCTCCTTGGCTCCTTATTCCCCTTCCTCTTGGCTCACTCTGCAAAGGCTGCCTGGCGCTTTTCCCCTCTATTTACACATGCACCCCACGCTCTCCTGCACAGCCAGCCCGTTTGGCTGGTGACGCGTTCCTACCCAGTTACGCCAAAGTCGGGAACACTCCAAAGTCAAAGGACAGATTCACTTGGTTTAAAAACCACACATAGATTTTTAAATATTAGCATTGAAACAATAACCACACCGCCTCCTCTTAAATAAAACATTCACTGGTGTAATCCGGCATTTCGGTCGCATTGCTTAGTTGAGTCCTTGGCCTTCACAACTGAACGCACCACGTACCACCATTCAGTGGCGGGTCCTGGGAGCAGGGCGCGGATGAAGCGCCCCACCCCTCCCGTCAGCTGCTCTATGCATCCTGCCTGTCACAGTGGCTTTAAGTTAATGAGACCTGTGCTTCCTATTGATTGAATCAATTTTTTTTTGCTGTCTTTGTTTACAGCAAAGGACCCCAAAATGCTTCAGTGATATCGCTCACACACACACACACACACACACACACTCACACACACTGCTGTGCAGACAGGACCCCGCCACACTGCTGAGGCTAATGAAAGACTGAGAGCGCCATGAAATCACTCAGAGGCTGATTTCATCAGCTGAGTTACCCCAGCCTGCACTCGGGGAGTCCCAGAGGAGGGAGGGACACAAGCAGGGCTTGAACTTCATGGCTTACCCCAGCCCCTCCAGGGAGCGGGACTCAGCTGTCGACAAGGTCAATTCAGCTCTGCACAGTACTCCACTCTGCAGACCCACCGCAGGACACCCCCTTGAACAATGGGAGCGAGGGCCTGCAGGTAGAAAGCCCCCTTTCTTACCTGCTGTGCCTCGGTACTTCCCGACTGTCAGCTTGTAGCGCTCCTTGCTGGAAGCCACTTGGAAGAAATCATACACGGCATAGGCGGATTCGTTGACCGTCTGCAAGTCCACTCGCACCTCGTACCGGGTGGGGGTGCCCGTGGTGAGGTTGTGCAGTTTATCAAGTCCTAGAGACACGGGATGGAATGCCAGTAACCAGCCCGCCCTGCGCGTGAGACCTCGCCATTTGCATCTGAGACTTTCAAAACCCACCTTAGCCTTTACCTTTTCTGCTAACAGGGAGCCTCCCCAACACTTTCTCTTTAATTTTCTGACCTTACTATTTCTTTGGCACAGGCACGCCAATGACTTCTATGGAAGGCACCCTGAGGGGGAGCCGCGTGATCATGGAATTAATCCACAATTGGCTCCATCTCTCTAAAGGAGAAGCAGCTCTGTTTATCATTCCTTAATCTCACCAAGTAGAAAACAGAGCAACATGCTCCTATCTCTGAAGAGATCTGCCCCAACCCAACCACAAACACCACCCACTCTGCCCGACGCGGAGTGTCCGGCTCTGACTTTTAAATTTCACATTTCCCACTGGATGTTTGGCTACTCCACCCTCCAGAACATCTGCTCCAGAAAAGAGCAGAAGAGGGGAAGCAACATCCCTAGCAGAACTTCAGGGACAACAGAATGTCTTCCCAGTCAGAGCCAGGACCCCTGCCCGTCAACCCCTTCTCCACTGTGGGGTCTGTAAGAAGTCCAGGCTCGGCTGACCCTGCAGAGCTTAGGCACAGCACAAGTCCTCCCTCTCCCCAAGGCCACAGTGCAGGCGAGCGTTTCCACTGCCGTGGCACAGGGGCACAGTGTCCCTGTCACTTGGACCTCTCCCTGACTGTAGCGGACGTCCTTGAGCTGCCTGACCAGCTTGTCAGAGGGGAAGTGACCCCTCTGCAACCCCCACCCCCTCCCAACACTCAGAGATCAGACCAAGCCAGAACTCCTTCATGGGGTCCCCAAAGCCTTCCACGTAGCTCCGCCAACGCTTGAAGAAATCCAGCTGCCCGGTGTTCCGCCGCTGGAAGACCTGAGGAGGGAAGCACAGGAGACAGGTGCTGTGCTGGGACACCTGCAGCCACAACCGCGTGGAAGGGAAACGGTGTCTGTTTTTCTCAAGGTGGTGCCAGGACACAGGGAGGGACTGGGAACCTGGACGTGCACAGACTGCCCCCAGGAGCCTGCTCTGTGTCTATTTAGAAAGGATTTTATCTGTGTGTCAGTTGGCTCACTGTTATCTGTCCACCATATTAACAAGGTTCTTGAGGTACAAGAAATATGCTGGGTGCTCAACTGTGGGGCACCTACGACAGAAGGTTTCTGCCCTCCGTTACAGAGCACAGAGAACCTGGGGACTGGTGAGATGGTCACCAGTGGTGGGCTGTGCAGGCCAGAACATCCCAGACCTTTGCTGGCTCTGACCTGTAACCTTCAGCATCTGCTCAACTCAAGGGGAGCACAGTATCTCGTCTGCCCTCCCTCCTTTAAACAGTTTAAAGAATTGTTTTTTTTTTTTTTTTTTTTAGTTCGCTTGATTCCTAACATAGCACGTACTTAGTATTTATGGGGGGAAAAGGTTCACTCAACAAATATTTATTGAGCATGTAGTTGGTGCCAGGCAAGGTGATATGCGAAACAGGTGAGCCAGAAATGCCCCCTGCCCTCACGGAGCCAGCCGCCCAGTAAACGACACAGGCGTGGATTAGATGATCCAGCAAATAAACGTGCAACTAAAACAATGATAACGCTACAAAAGAAGATGCAAGAGGACTGTGAGAGCGCGATCAAGAGGCCAGGAAAGCACCTGCCCGGGGAGTAGCTGAGAGCCAGCAGGTGGTGAGGGTAGCGGGCAGGAGAACTGGAGGCCGGGTTTTGGGGCTCTGGGGCTGATTGGGAAGGGACAGGAAAGGCAGCTGGAGAGACGGGCAAGGCTGGACACTGGTAAGGCTTCAATAAGCATGGCTGAAGATGTTGGCCCAGTGTGCGAACTGTGGGGGGTTGAAGGGTCTTAAGCAGGAAGTGAGCGGTTCGTACATCATCTCGCGCAGACCTGCCTGGCTGCAGCATAGACAACGGAAGAGTGGACGAGAGAGGACGAGTTAGGAGGCCAGGGTAGGGTACGTGGACGGGAGGCTGCCCTGGGATAGACAGAAGTAGACAGAAGATCAAATGGGCAGATGTGGTGATAGACAGAATGTGGAGCTGAAATCGGAGAGAGTCAAGAACGAGTCTCAGAGTTTGGGATTGCAGAGCCAGGTGACTATTCACCAAGCTGTTTTCTTAGATGCAGGATTCTGAGAGAGGACAGGCTCTGTGGGGACATGGTATGAGTTGCTTTTCAGGTTTCCTGGTGAACAAGTTGTTGCAAGGGCTGAGTTCTAAAGAGAAGTCTAAACAGCCGGGCGCGGTGGGCGCACGCCTGTAATCCCAGCACTTTGGGAGGCTGAGGCAGGAGGATCGCGAGTTCAAAGCCAGCCTCAGCAATGGCGAGGCACTTAGTAACTCAGTGAGACCCTGTCTCTAATAAAATACAAAAAAAGGGCTGGGGATGTGACCCAGTGGTCCTGTGCCTCTGAGTTCAATCCCCGGTACCAAAAAAAAAAAAAAAAAAAAGAGAGAGAGAGAGAAGTCTAGGCTGGGTGTCGAAGGCAGGTGTGCGTCTGGGGGAACGCTAGGAGTTCACCAAATCCCGGTTCACTTTCCTCTTTCAGGAACCCAGGAAGAGTTCCTCCCCGGCTCCCCTGCAGTTAAGTTGGAGCCATGTGACTATGTCTAGCCAAAAGGCTGTAAATGGGAGCACAGGAGAGCGAGTGGGGCTCTCGGTGTTCCCTTCCATTTGCCAAGTCGGTGGCAAAGGCCACATGTGGAAACGGCAGAACCACAAGATGGAAGCAGCCTGAATCCTGAGTCACCACCTAGAAGTGGCTTCACACACGAGCCAAAAAGCTTACGTGCCAGATGGCTGGAACCCGGGGCTGGCTTGTCATCGCAGCATAACCCATTCCATCCTCATGAACACAGAGCCACCAGACACAGGGGGGGAAATGAAGTCATGGGAAAGGATGAAACCACTCTCGGAAGGAGCCAGCAACTCCTGGGACCCAGCCTTGAGGGCCTCCACTGTGTGACAGCCCCGGGGAAGGAGGCGTTCACTAAGGAGAGAGAAATGTAGAAAGAAAACCAGAACAAGGTGGAATCACAAAAGCCACAGCTAGACATAGTCACATGGAAACACGGTCCATAGTGTCAAACCGTGAGAGGTACAGGAAGATGGAACCAACCCTGTCCCTAGAATTCAGAGACAGAAATCACCAGTGACCTTAAAGCCAGGGCTTTAAGCAAAAGATAGGGGAAGTAGGGGGAGCCAAACTGGAATGGGCTGAGAGTGAGAGAGAAAGGAGGAAATAAAGATGGAGTGAGATTACTTCACAAGTGGGCTGCTTTCTTTACATAACTTCCTCTATTTGGAGAAGGAAGGTAGTTTCTGTCAGAGTAGATTGAATTATTTTATATGAAATAAACTAGAAGAGTACCTAACCCTAAATGCACCTGTGTGCACTATTGGAATTGATAATACCTATAATTCCACCGACCTTGAAAGCCAGGGGCTGGAACTGCAGCTTTCTCTCCACCTACTTTCCTTTGTGTTCATTCAAGTGCAGAAGCCCCAACACAAACCCTAATATCCCGGCCTCCCCCCAGGCTTCACAGGAGAACACGTTATCCTGAATTTGGTCAGGCAATCTTCCAATAGAGATGTGGCCTTTACATTTTTCTCTGCGAAGAATGGGGGTGGGGGTAGTGATGCTATACTCCTGCTGAAGCTCCTGTCCAGGTAGCTGGCCAAGGTGCCCGCGGGGAAGGGGAGTTCCAGCTCTGAGGCAGACACAGCCACATCCTGGCAGGGCGTGGAGAGTCAGCCCTTTCTGTTTCTTTTCTTTTCTTGGTTTTTTTTTTTTTTTTTTTTGGTACTGGGGATTAAACTCAGGGGCCCTTGACCCACATCCCCAGCCCTTTTTTGTATTTTATTAGAGACAGGGTCTCACTGAGTTGCTAAGTGCCTCGCCATTGCTGAGGCTGGCTTTGAACTCGCGATCCTCCTGCCTCAGCCTCCCAAGTGCTGGGCTGACAGGCGTGCGCCACCGCACCCAGCAGCCCTTTCTGTTTCTAACCCTGCATAGCCCGTTGTAAAACAGGGACAGATGGGGGAAAGAAGAGTCCCCCACGCAGAGTTGCTGGGAAGACTGAGGAAGGCGTACATGCCCTACAAACATGTCACATAAATGAGAAAGAGCTGAACAGAATTTAGGAACGGTCACAGCCAACAATCACAGGCGGCACTGGCCTGTTCGCCTCGTTCCCCTTTTCTCAAGTGTCCCTTTGTTGGAGTTGTCCTGCTCCTTTATTGGCTTCCTTCATTCTTTGCTCATTCACTCGCTCATGTGATAATAACTCACTGAGCATCCGCTGAGTGTCAGCTCGGGAGCAAGTATTTACGATGCCATTTTACAGGTATGAAAGTCCCGAGAAGCAAGTAGCCAGTATCACACGGCTAGTTAGTGGCTGAAGCAAGGGGAACACACACACCGCCTCGTCTTTAATCCAAAAGGTTGGAAATACCCGCTCTACAGAGCCTATTTCCCACAGAGCGTTTCTGAAGACGCGGAGGGTTTGTGTTTCCTGGCAAGGTGCCTGTGCCAACCCCCCCCCCCCGGGGCTCTCCCTGTATCAGTCAGGGAGGCCTGGCGTGGAAGCCAACCGACGTGCATCAGGTTATTAGGGGACAGACAGATGAAGATGGTGGGAACACAAGGTTAAAAGAACAATCCTATAAAATGGGCCACTGTGCTGACCCCACATGCTGTCTTTGCCAAAAAGCAATTTGCCTGCAGCCCTGCCTGGCCTAAGTGGACAGGATATGTCACACTCCTCAGCAAACTACCTATTATCTGCAAGGAAATGCAGGCAGGAAATATTTTTTGATAAGAGGAACCCCTAGTTTGAAGGGAGAGACTTTTCTGACCCTTTCACAGACCAGATTCTGAAAGATGAGAGTAGTTCCCCCTAACCCTAAAATCTGTAAGAATGTTTGGTTAAGAAGCCAATTAAAACCAGTCAGCAGGGGCCAAAGTGACCTAGAGTTGCCAAGGGAGAAGGGACTTGAAAGTCTGATGTCACCCTGCTGTCAGTCAAAAGTCAAGAGGTGGACCTGGGTGGGATTCTCTGGAAACTTCTCTGGGATCCCCAGTAAGACTGGAGTGCAGGAGAGGCACCTTGTCCCTCTCCTCTCTGAGAGGACCCACTTTCTCCTTGAGAGTGTCCCCTTTCCCTTTTCCTATCCCTTCAATAAACTCATGCCTATTATTCTATGAGACGTGTCTGAAATCTTTCTGACTTAGTCAGAGGAACTGGGTTTGAAGAAGGGTCTTCATGCTACCTCAGTTTCTCGGAAGGCCCCAGATCTGTAACACTGTCAAGTTGCACTCCACCACAAGGCCAGGTTCCAAGCCAAGCCTGCCCTCTGAGGACGGGAGCATTACAGAGGCACCTGGTCTCCACCTCTCATCCATGAGCCTGGTGCCCACACTCAACATTTCCACCTCATTTTTTTTAAATAATGCTCCAACATGGCCAGGGAAGCTGATTCCGGTGCTCCTGACTCATTGTTTAGACCCATTGTTTAGACTGAACCATGCCCTTGGGCAAGTTGGTTAACACCTTCCTAAATTGTCAGATCAAGATGCCAACAGCCCCATCTGTCATGGGTTAAAATCAAGGGCTTCTAGCAAGGTCATTAATCACAGTAAATCATAACACATTTAACTCAGAGTCAGGCACATATACATAATAATATCATTATATCTCAATAAATGCTTGTTTGCATTGTATTAAATCAGCTTCGAGTGAACTGACCCACAGGGACCATTTATCCACCTTGATCAGGCAGCATTAATTGAGCCGCTCAGAATCTAGTCCATTCCCATTCTGACACGAAGACACTTCATAATGAACTATTTGGGAATAACAAGAGCCCCTTAGCAAATAAGTCTCATGGGAGAAGAATCTCTTTGTGTCTGGTTCTGTGTGCCAAAACAGGCATTACACTCGAGAACTCAATATCCTGTGTAACTAAACCAGGAAGAAAAAACAATCAAAATCGCATTTACATGCCTGTGGAGAGAGCCTCTGACTCCCAGCAGGAAACGTCTCAGCAGCCCCAAGGCTCCTTGCAGCCTCCCACCAGCTGCCCCAGCTGCCCAGGGCAGCCTTCTTCTAGCCTGTTCATCAGAGTGGGGTTCCACTGCCCAGGACGGACAACGTCCTTAAAAATCTTCTAAAGGCTCAAAAGAAGCAATGTCCTCTCATCAGCCTTCAGTGACAGAAGACTCTAGAACCCCCCCAAGTGTGATAACGGTCAGTAAACTATGTGGAGAACTTTTGGGGGCTCCACGTGGAGCATGTGGCTTTGCAGGGAACCCTGCAGGGGGCTCCCAGCTCAGCACCCCCAGGGGGTCAGAGAACAAGACTTGGGAGGGGCTGGGGGACTGGCGTGGGCGAGGATGAAGGGTGGTTTCAGGGTGTCTGGAACTGGCTCTGGGTCTGAGGCAGGGTCTTTGGCACAGGCGGGAGGTAGAAGGCACGCTCCCCCAGGGCAGGGTGTGAGTCGGATTTGTTCACTGCTAGATCTTGAGCACACAGAGCAGTGCCCCGCACGCAGGAGGGCTCAATGAACTGTGCAATGGTTCTCGAGGCTCCCCGGCAACCAGACTGACAGAGCTCATTCTAAAGGCTGCCCTACACAGATGTCTTCTTTCCTATGTGGGCTTGGCTTTCAAAAAGCCACAGTGGACGGCACATCCCGCCAATGGTCAATTACAAGCACAGTGGCAGAAAACTGGGCTTCAGGCCCGAAGGGGTGGTGGCGATGAAGAGCAGCAGGTGCAGTGGGGGCTCTGGTCAGGTAGAAGATTTCCCCTGCTGCACTCTGCTCTGATATTTTACAAATCAATCGGGAATTCCCCCCATCCAGAATTCCCATCCCATCCAGCGACTACCTTTCAGCTGTGGGATGCCACCATGCAGAGAGTGAGTTTTCTTGGTGCTGCTCTTCAGATGGTCTCATTTCACCCATGGCAGCTCAAGTGTCTTTGGTTTCCCAGGCCCCTGGGCAAATGTGCAAGTGAATATAGCGTGGGCACTAAGGGATCGCGCTGTTTCCCACAGCGGGTTAGGGTGCACAGCAGGCGAAGGTGGCGTGCTGGGTGGGCCAGTGAGAGCGTCTATCAGTTCAGGCACCGGGAGACAGCAGCCCTCATAGGCAGCTCCTCACATAACTGGGTCAGGCGTGGAATCAAAGGAGGGGCTGTGTGGTTTAAGTGGACAATGGCCCAAGAAAAGAAAACCTCCTCACAGAAGAGAAGCGACGAGAACACTGTCCAAGCTTCCCTCTTTCAGGTCTTAGTCTTTCAAATCAAATCCCCAAAGGCCTTGTTTCTGTCCTGTGGAGCCAGGATGGCAGGACCTAGACAACAGGCCCTGTCATTCTGAGGACTGAGTCCCCAGAGGGGCCATGTGTGTCGATCTTGAATGGCCTGAGTTGACCCACTGGGAAAAACGAATGAGTCAGGAGGCTGAAGTCCTGAAATCTGCTCCGACTTTGTCATTATCTTGTGACTCAGTCAAGGTGCTTTTCTCGGTGGACTTCACGTTCCCTGTCTGTGAAACAGGTACACTATTTCTCCCACTTACTCTAAAGCTGTTGGGACAGGGTCACGTTGACAAAAGCTTGAGGAACATAAGTAACGCACACAAGCCCACGTGGTCACCAGCCCTGGTTTAACCAGGCTGCTCTATGACAGGCGGTCAGCACTAAGCTCTGTCCTTACAGTGGGTTGGGATTGCTCTCAAAACAGCTGCAAGTCCCCCCAAAGCTCCTCTGTCCCCTGGATAAAGAAGAACTAGAAGCCAGGCGCAGTGGCACACGCCTGTAATCCCAGCACTTGGGAGGCTGAGGCAGGAGGATCGCGAGTTCAAAGCCAGCCTCAGCAATGGCGAGGCGCTTAGCAACTCAGCGAGACCCTGTCTCTAATAAAATACAAAATAGGGCTGGGGATGTGGCCCAGCGGTCGAGTGCCCCTGAGTTCAATCCCAGGTACAACAACAACAACAAAAAGAACTAGGGCCCCAAGCACCCCGTGGGCAGCTGTGACGGCTCCCTAGGAAGGCGGCAGGTGTTCCACAGGGCTCCCGGGCTCCGCAGGACTCACAATCCAGCCGCCCCCGTCCGTGTCCATGTCACAGTACACCTCCATGGGCCGGCTGGCGTCGCCGTTCAGGTAGATGGTGTAGAGCCCGCTGGCCGCGTCGCTGTTCTGCTGCACCTGGCTGCAGTCCGAGGGGTGTGGGAAGCGGGCATCGACTGGAAGGCGGGCAGAGGGACAGTGTCGTGAGCGGGGCGACGGAGGGGCTTTTCCCCGTTCTTAAGGCAAGTTATTTCGTTGGGAAATCAGTTCATAACTCCCTACTAGTTGGCTTCTTCCAACGCCTCATGCATATTTTATTTCCCTCACTTAACTCTGCTCTCGTCAAACTCTGCAGAGACATGTTAAGGCCAAGTTCATACCGCTGTCTCCCGCAATCCAAGGCTCCCACTAAATAACTCTCCCTCTCAGGCTCGTCTTTACTGTCCCCACTGTGGGGTGGATTTCTTTGAGATCCGTAACTCGGTCTCCGCTGCCCCACGCCAAAAGAAACCCAGAGCTCCTCAAGCACCGCTCGTCCCCAGCCTCGCCACTGCCTGTCCCTACGGCACTGCCATGTAGAGACCAGGAGAGGGTGTCACCTGTGGAGAGGGTGGTGGAGATGCTCCTGCTCCGGCGATCACCCTTAAAGGCAACCAAGGACACAGGGTAGGTGACGCCCTGCTCCAGGCCCTGCAGCTCCAACCTCTGGTCGCCCCTTCGGAGCTGCACCTCCTGCCAAGCAAGGAGAAGTAGACGGTCAGTGATGCGGCTTATGGCCCCAGCGTGCCGGGCCGCCAAGCTTCCCCTGGTGCTACAGCTCAGTGGCAGCCCAGAAGCCCAGTGGCTCCCACCTGCCTCTCTGAGGCACTACTGGGAGTAAGCTGAGAGCCAGGCACCGCCACCCTCCGGCACTGCTAGAGCCCTAGGGACTCCTCCTTCAGACCCAGGGCACTGACGACAGCCACCACTAGCAGCAACCTGCTGGCCATCATGGGCTGAGGAGGTGTCAAAAAGGGAGTGAAACTGGCCATTGTGTCTGTAGCTGGGGTTTCCTGCCTTCCTCCCTCTGCAAGCACAGGGCTACTGTCAGAGCATTCATTGTAATGACAAATAAGTCAACGTGACTTCCTTTTTTTCTGCCTCCTTTCTTTCTACCTCACCAAGGAGAGAGAAGGACAAGTTTTGAAAATGTGCTGGTCTTCAGATTCGAGGGGAGATATAGCCCTTAAATAAGGATTAATCAATTCATTTAATATATTTTTATTGAGCACCTACCATGTACTAAGCATTATCCTAAGCACTTTAGATACAGCTATAAAGAAAATGGACAACGATTCCCTGCCCTCGCAGACCTCACATTTTATAACCTGACTGGTTATAAAAATAAATAACACGGGCCAGATGTGCTGCCAGCAAATACTGGTCAGCTAGGAGCTGGCACAAAGCTTAATCCTAATGCTGAGGCCAGTGTTCACAAACGACTGCGCTTAGAGCTGTCCCGTGTACACGGCCAGTGATCGATGAGGACCCACGGCGTGATCAGCATGTTGTCAGCCAGGCAGACAACGAGTGATCTGCCCAGTCAGTGCCCTCCACACACGGGCTGTGGAGACAGGACGCCAGGGGAAAGGACAGGGAATGTCCAGTACCTTCACTGAGCCATTTGGGAACTGGTAGGTCAGGAGGTAGCCATCGATCTGAGCAGAGGGAGGCATCCAGGTCAACACCCCACCAGAATGTGTCACGCCGAATGGACGGAGGTTTTTGGGAGGGTCGATTTCTGTAAATAAAAAGTCAGGTGATCATCATTTCTAAGGCCCAGCTTCGGCAAGGCCAGCTCGGAGCTACTGGTTTCTATTTTCTCGCTTCAGATCCTCCCATTTTGTTCCTTCCAGGGCAAGTTCTTCCTCGCCACAGGGCCTTCCCGGCCTCCGTTTCCAAAAGTACAGACCCACCGAGGGCAAGAAGATTAAGAAATAGGGTGCGGGATGGTCCCCAAGGGAGGGGATCTGGGCCCCCCCCCCCCCCTCTCCAGCAGATTCCCATAGAGCAGTAGAGAGGAGCAGCGCAGAGGACCAATGAGCTCTCGGAGACGGCAGCGCTCCCAGGGTGATGTGGAGCCACGAGACAGCCACAGACCCAAAAGAGCCCACCAGCAGAACCAGGGCTGCCTCAGCAAACAGCGGGATTATGATGAAAATTAAGTTCCATGGAAAGATCATTTCTGCGGTGGAAATACTAAGTTATATTTCTTAAATACCTAAGGGTGTGGCATACATTGGTGCGTGCTGGTAATGCATACCTGGCACAGAAAGAAGTGAGACAAGAGCGTACTCTATACAGAGGGAAATGAAGGGGGCGATGGAGGCATGGGGGAGGGGTAGAATAGGCAGTTTTTCTCACGTGTACTTCCCGACCTAAACACCAGGGGACGTATGCGGGCGCAGCATGTGCATGTGCCCTGGGGACTGGGAGAACCAAGCTCAGCAAAAGTACTAGTCACCACCATAATAACTGGTCAGACAGCTCTTCAAAAAAATTATTTCAAAATCTAAATAAGACATGAATGGAAATTTCCATTTTGAAGAAACATCATCATAGAAGGCGATTTTAATTTAGAAGTTCCCAAAAAGACGTCTCTGGGCTATTTTCTACCCAGTAGCCTTTCAGCAGAGAACAGAACTGCAGTATTTTAATAGAAATCAGACAGCTGTTGTTTTTGAGTTAGGTTGTTTTGACAAATTTCGAGTTTCTGTAATATCAGCTTTGTTTGATTTTTCTAAAACATAACATCTGGCATGGATCTTATTCCATCCATCACACGGAAAAACTGAATTTGCTTCCAAAATTGTGACTATTTAAACATTTAACCTAGTTCCTGCCACCTCTTTGACAGCCCACTCGTCCCCTGGACTTGGGGACAGACTTGAGATGTCTGTCTCGGTTACTTTCACATTTCCATGAAATAGAAGGATGAAAATTTCATTCCTATCTTTAAAAATGGGAAAGATGAGATAAAGAGAAGATGAAGAAGGAAGAGACTATGAAAGGAATGAGGGAGATGAAAAAGAAATGGAGGAGAAGGAGGGAGGAGGCAGGGACAGAGACCTGTTTACTGCCCACTCTGGAGCGCACACAGGGTATCGGGAGTCTGGGGTGGAGAGAAGAGGTGGTTTTATTTTGTTTTCACATAACTTTCTGTTTTTTAATTTTTAATTTTTAAAATATTTTTTAGTTGTAGGTGGACACAATACCTTTATTTTATTTATTTTTATGTGGTGCTGAGGATTGAACCCAGGGCCTCACACATGTTAGGCGAGCCCTCTACTGCTGAGCCACAATCCCAACCCTATGTAGCTTTCTTTTGCTGAAAGCACATATTCACTTGGGGGTTAAAAATGCTGGCTAGGGGCTGGGATTGTGGCTCAGCGGTAGAGCGCTCGCCTAGCACGTTGGCGACCCGGGTTCGATCCTCAGCACCACGTAAACATAAAATGCATTGAATAAAAAACACATTGTGTACAACTAAAGCAAATAAATAAAAATATTTTTTAAAAAAAAAATGCTGGCTATTTTTTTAAATATTTTTATTTATTTGCTTTTAGTTGTACACAATGCGTTTTATTCAATGCATTTTATTTGTACATGGTGCTGAGGATCGAACCCGGGTCGCCCACGCGCTAGGCGAGCGCTCTACCGCTGAGCCACAATCCCAGCCCCCTGGCTAATTTTTAATGAAATTAAAATCACGAAGAACTTTAGGGCACCTCTAACTCCAGATGTGCAGTTGGTGCACTTGACCAAAAGGCTATGAACAGATCTTGCCCAAACTGCCTGAATGACCCACAGACCTCCAGGCCCCACTGTGGCCTGGTCCCACGACGCTCAGCCTGGAGACCCTCACCCACACAAACACACACAGCCCAGCACCCTGGGTCAGCAACTAGACCAGCATGCAGGGAGACGCCTCACCGTGGCCCCCACCCTGGAAGAGGGAGACAGAGGTCCCTGCCTCTCCTCCCCCACCTGGAGCTGAGGCCCAACCAGTTCTGATACTAAGGGCAGAAAGTCCGACAGCTGGGCTGAGAGGATGGGGCGGGGGCAGCCACGTTTTAGACAACCATCCCACCACGGGCTCTCCACGCCATCTTCTCTGAATGGTCGTATCAGGATATTATTTCAAAAATGTTAATAAGAAACAGCCTTGAAGAATGTCCCCAGGTAAATCGAGCAGCCTTCCTGAACCCCTCCCCACCCAGTCATGATAAGTGTGAAGGGTTCCCCTGGCTGGTCCGTCACAGTACCTGTCAGGGCCTTGGTGTTGGCCTTCTTGCTCTCGCGGGCCCCCTTCTGGGCCCACACCTGGATGGTGTACTCCACGCCTGGCCTCAGGCCCGTGAGGACGGTGCTGCTCCTCTCCTTCCCCACTGGAACCTCCCTGGTCTCTCCGTCCGCCGAGGTGTAGCGCACCATGTACCTGTCAATGGTGGCTCGCACTGGGTCCCAGGAGATGGTGATGGTGTTCTCTGTCACCCGGTTGGTCACCAGGTTTTTGGGGCTGTCGATTTCTTTTTGGAAAGATTTAGAAAAGGGTGAACTTTAGAACCAAAAAAAGGGCATCCACCACTCCCCCTGCCCCAACCACTCTCCACTGTCATTAATAATGGTCGGACCCCATTTAAAACCAGGGTGTGAGGCTTCCATTTTCTATGGAAACAAACCACTGAATATTAAAAGGAATCAGATGTTCTCTATGTGTATCGATACAGAAATTTTCTGTACTGTAGTTCTTAACAACATTGACAGTAAAAATCTGAGTATCAAGATGAGCCACCAGAGCTGAAACACTCTTTTATGATCACCAGGGTTTCTAGTTACTGTGTTTTACTGAATTTGAGAGCTGAGAAATCAGCCCTCCCAAACTTCCTGACTTAGAAAACGTGAAAGAGAATGGGCGACCAGAGAAATGAAGACTTTTATCCAAGTTCCCGTCATTTTCTTGTGCTCACCCAAGACTAGACCCTCTTTGCTCTGAGTTTTGAAGCTCCTCACTTGCCCAAGGCCTCTGTCCTCCTCTGCCCTCTCTCTCCTGCACCACCAGCCTCCCCTTCTCCGCCATCAGTCCAGACAAGCCAGCCTCAGGATCCCCACCCCCCCAGCATCGCCTATCCCCTGAACCTCTGAGCTGACGGCCTCAAGGGAGGCATCTGCACGCTTGACCACTTGTCCCCGGCTCACTCCTCAACTTCTCCACGTTTGGCACCTGCCAACAACACACCACTAATCTATCACCAAGGACAACTTTCTAGTGGATACTTGAAATCCTCACTTTACTTGGACATTTGAGAGCATTTGGCAGAGCTGATCCCTCCCCTCCTTCTTGGAACTCTCAGCTCTGCCAAGAGCTACACCCTCCCCTGATTTTCCTCCTCCACCTCGTCCTCAGTCCTCTGTTAGAAAGCTTCAAGAACCCCCCAAAGCTCCCTCTTTTCCTCTCTCCACATTTCTCCCTGGGAGCCTCACGCATGTCCACAGCTTGGGATGTCAACTGGATGCTCGTGGCTTCACAGAATTCTGAGCCCCTGGCTTGTATCAACTGCTGCTTATCCACCACAGTGCCCCGCCTGTATGAGACACCCCCTAAATATGTGCGGGAATTAATGAATAAATCACTCCATTTACCAAAGAACCTCACAAATATTTCAAACTTAAATATTTAGAAGTCTCGCATTCCTTCCCAAACATTTATCTCTCAGCCTTGCTTCTCAAAACAATGCTGCCACAATCTTCTGTGTTGCTCAAATCAGAAACAAAGGTCATATTTGATTCCTTATTTTCTTCTTACCCCACAAATCATTGGTCCACCAGCACTGTCACTTACAGAATATACTCCCAAACAACCCCTTTTCTCTCTTCCTACTGCCGTCACACTTATCCGAATCATCACCATCTCTCACCCAGATTTTTATAATAATTTCTTTACTAATCTTCCTGCTTCTAACCTTGCCTTCTGACATTTATTCTCCTCACTGTGGCGTGCAAAATGTTTTTGAATACTGCATCATGTCACTCTTGTCTAGCAAATATCACACACTTCCTCCTTCAGGCACCATGTGGTCCTGTCTGACCTAACCCTGCTCCTTCCCACCTCATCTCAAGACACTTGCCAGCTCACCTTCTGTGTTCCAAAGATACCAGCCTCTTTACAGCTCCTCAACCATCTCCTGGGCTGTTCCTACTCTGGGCCATCACAGATGCTCTTGCCTATGCCAGAAATAGCTTTTTCCCCAGTATCCACCCCCCCTTCTTCTACAAGTGCACTGTCTGACAGCTCCCTGCAATGATGCCATCAATATTCTGGAATTTGCACTGTCTGATACAGTAGCCTTAGCCACACATGCTATTGGCTGTCTGGAATGTGGTTGGTTCAGTTGAGGAAATAACTTTTTAAGTATGTTTTTAGTTGTAGGTGGACACAATACCTTGATTTTATTTACATGGTGCTGAGGATTGAACCCAGGGCCTCACAAATGTGAGACAAGTGCTCCACCGCTGAACCAGTCCCAATAATTTTTATTTTAGTCATTTCTAATTAATTAAAAACTAAATAGTCACATTAGCTAGATGCAACTTAAAGAGTTTACAGGGAAATTTTAAAGAAGTTAAAACGGAGGGCTGGGGATGTAGCTCAGAGCTATAGAGCTACAGTGTTTGCCTAGCATGCATGAGGATTTAATCCCCAATGCTGGGGGGAAAAAAAGAAGAAGAAGAAGAAGAAGTAAAGCAGGGTACATGGCCATCCAGCAGAAGACCTTATTACCAGCAGTGAGGTCTGGCACTGTGTCTTGGATCTGACAGTGAAATGGAAGAACCAACGTGTGCAAGTGTGCAATACGCCAGTCGCTCCTGCCCTTTCCCAGGCCCCTCCCACTGGCTGGAAAGCAGAGGCAGTGGTTGCCATGTAAATGAGGCCAACTCCCTGGGGACCACCCAGAAACCCTAGACAAGGAGCCTGGGTGTCCTGTACCCGGGAGCCACCACACAGCCCTGGCCCACTTACACGCTGCCATTCTTTTTTTTCTTTTTTTTTTTTTTTTTTTGCCACAGGATTTTTTTTTTAATTTGTTTTAATTAGTTATACATGACAGTAGAATGCATTTATGCTCTTTGATATACATAGATGGGATATAATTTCTCATTTTTTTGAGTATACATGTTGTAGAATCATATTGGTCATGCAGTCACATATATACATAAAGTAATAATGTCTGTTTCATTCTATTATCTGTCCTGTCCCCACATACCCTTCCCTCCCCTCCCTTCACTTCCCTCTACCTAATTTAAGGTGATGCTATTCTTCTCTAGGGCCTACTGCCTTATTGTGAATTAGCACCTGCATATTAGAGAAAAATTTGGCCTTTGATTTTGGGGGGCAACAGGGTTTTGTCTGTTCTTCATTCATAACCCCCTGATGGTGTAGATATAATGCCAATCACAAAATCTTCTATGATTCAAGACAGGAACAGACTCCTCTCTTGTAATGACAGCTATTTGGGTGTCTCCGTCAATGTGCACACTGCCACCCCTCCCCGTTGCTCTCGACACCTGCACCATGTCCGTCTCCTTCACAGAACTCATCACACTTCATGATCATAGGTTTTGTGTTTTGGTTACTGTCTCTCTCCCAGTGGACTTTAAGAGTGCAGCCATATATGTTTTGTTCCCAGCTCTGTCTCCAAGACTCGCAACTGAGAAGATGCTCATTAAAACTTAGCTGCATGTTGAACACAGAGCTCTAGCTGCCCAGTTGGTATTTATAACTTATACTGTAAGGTATTTATTAAGTCAAACCTACATAAAATAGCTTGCCACAAAACAGTTTCTAATCCACTGGTTTTAGGAATTTTGAATTGGACTTACATTATTTACTTGTTTTTATAGTTTTCTTTCTTCTCTTTCTTTTTCTTTCTTTCTTTCTTCCTATTGGGAGTTGAACCCAATGATACTCTACCA
This sequence comes from Tamias sibiricus, assembly GCA_025594165.1. Taxonomy (NCBI): domain Eukaryota; kingdom Metazoa; phylum Chordata; class Mammalia; order Rodentia; family Sciuridae; genus Tamias; species Tamias sibiricus. The sequence continues at coordinate 9,999,241 of CM046669.1, read as the reverse complement.
CTGAGCTACACACCCCAGCCCTCTTTATTTTTTTATTTTTGACACAGGGTCTCATTAAGACTGCCCAGGCTGGTCTTAAACTTGCAATTCTCCCACCTCCACCTCCCAAATAGTTGGGATTACAGGCATGCACGATACCCAGCTTATCCCTAAAATGTTCTGTAGCTGAGAAGTACAATGGTTAAAAACATAACAGACTTTAGAAAGATTTTTAAGACATTGGAGGGAATACTCAGTGCTGGGTCTATTACTATGCTTCCTTCTCTCTTTAGGTGAATAGCTATGGTTTGAATGCCTGACTCCTCTAAAACTCATAATGAAGTTTAATTGCCACTGTATCAGCATTAAGGGGTGGAAACTTTGAGAGATGACAGGGTCACAAGGGTTCTGCCCTCATTCATGGATTAACGTCCTTATCACAGGAGTAGGTGAGCGATCACAAGAGTGGGATAAGGTCAGAGCCCTCTTGCACTCTCTGTCTCTCTCGCCCTTATGCCAAGTAATGACACAGCACAAAGGTCATCAGCAAATGACAGCACCAAGCTCTGGGACATCCCAGACTCCAGAACCACAAGCCAAAAAAACTTGTGTTATTTACAATTCATACAAGCTGTGGAATGCTATTATAGCAGCAGAAAATGCACGAAGGCACCCTCCAAAAACAGCCCACACTCCCTTAGGTCACAGACCCCCAAATCAACTGTGCTACCATGAAGAAACAATAGCTCTTTAATGCAACAAGCTGCGTTCACTATCCTATTTGCTCTACCCCGCCCCCCATTACCTGCCAATGGAAGAAAAGGAAAACAAAACTTGACCCCATGAACTTGGCATGACAGCTCTGACATTCCCAAAGAATGGTGCCTATTACCTGTCGGGGCCTTGGTGTCGGCCTTCTTGCTCTCGCGGGCCCCCTTCTGGGCCCACACGTGGACAGTGTACTCCACGCCTGGCCTCAGGCCCGTGAGGACGGTGCTGCTCTTCTCCTTCCTCACAGGAACCTCTCTGGTCTCTCCATCCGCGGAGGTGTAGCGCACCATGTACCTGTCAATGTCAGCTTGCACCGGATCCCAGGAGATAGTGGCGGTATTCTCTGTCACCTGGTTGGTCACCAAGTTTTTGGGGCTGTCAATGTCTAAAAGGAAAAGTGCTTATCGGTATGTGCTATGAACAGGTCCCACGGTGCAGACACTGGGGGCCATGTTGCCTGTGGTGAGAGCCTTGCAAGTGTTGTGGGGTTTTATCTCATTTGTTTTCTAACTAGTTCCTGAACATACATCTCTCTCCCTAGATACACTTGTCTTCTCAACTACAAAGCACTGTCAACCAGAATCTGAACATCTGGGCTGTTACCACCACCAAAAAGTTTAGCAAATCTTCTTGCTCATGCACTAAGGCACAGGGAGCCTTCCCTCCCGCCTCATAGAAGGAGATTCTAACAGCCACATCCAAACACAAGCTTCTGCAGGAGAAGGGCTGCATCTATTCCCCTTCGTGTCCCCAGTGCTAGCAGGGGACAGGACACGTGGAAAGTGCTTGGCACATGTTGCAAAATAAGTCAGCAAAAATTTGAACCCTAATTTAATATTCTTCAGTATATATGAATCCACTTGTCATATTGGTTTGCTAGTTAAATCACTGTCCACGATATGGTCACATATCTCTTCTACAATGGCAAGAATATAACACAAGAATTATGCTTATCCTCAAAACCCTGGCCCACTACACTCTGCTATTCTACACAGGGAAATAAACATTTCTCTTGCTTAAGTCATTGTTATTTGGGTGTTTCTGTCAATGTTCAACTTATCCAAGAAACACTCCGACCTCATCACATTCTCTACCTACACCATATCCATCTCATTCATAGACATAATCATCATTTATAGTCACAAAATGGTTTTATAAGCATGACATGATTCATTTGTAGTAAAGCAAGCCCCATACATCGATCTGCTATATTAGAAGTGAAACTTACAAAGTTGAACTTTTACTATACTCTAAATAGTATTTTATTTTCATTTATCCTACTCAAACTGAGAACATTAATAATGTCTCCAGCACACAGAAGAGAACTTGATAGACAAAAATAGCTGAGAGACTGACACGAGGAACTGACCTCTAAGGAAACTCGTTAGGGACGTGAGGAATGGAGCGGAGGGCGTCTGTTACCCAGGGAGGGAGACGGTCCTGCCCATGACGGATTATCCACTTCTTCCCATGTCACAGGAGGAAATAAACCCTGACCTCCCATAGGTGCAATGTCACCTCCTAAAGAACAATTCCCCTTACCTGTGGGGGCCTCCGTGGTGGCCTTCCTGCTCTCCCGGGCCCCCTTCTGGGCCCACACATCGACTGTGTACTCCACACCCGGCCTCAGGCCTGTCAGGACCGTGCTGGTCTGCTCCTTCCCAACCAGAAACTCCTTGGTCTCCCCCGTCAGCAGAGGTGTAGCGCACCATGTATCTATCAATGTCAGCCTCCACGGGGTCCCAGGTGACAGTGGCAGTGTTCTCTGTCACCTGTTTAGTCACCAGGTTTTTGGGGCTGTCAATGTCTAAAAGGAAAAGTGCTGATCTGTAAACACTACTAACAGCACCAGAGAGGGAGACTGTTGTTTTTGTTTTTAAAGATTTTTTTTTAAAAGATGGACACAATATCTTTATTTATTTTATTTATTTTTATGTGGTGCTGAGGATTGAACCCAGTGCCACACATGTGCAAGGCAAGCGCTGAGCGTGACCGTTTTGCTGGACTGAGGCAGTTTCCTGTTCTCATGGTTTTCCCTTCTCCTGTGTGGGTTTTCAGGGGTGTCGCAGACACGGAGCTTGTCTGCCCAACGGGATTCCTGCATCCTCAAGGAGGCAGCATGGGACAGTGAAATGAACGGCACCCCAGAGGGAGAGGGGCTGGGTTCTGGTCCCAGCCTGAGGCACAGCCAAGGGCAGGAAGCACCCCAGCTGCAGGCAGAAGACCACGGATCTTCCCCAGCCCTGCCCTTAGCTGGCCTTGGCCTTGGACCCCTCGCCGCCTCTGGCTGTACCTCACATTCCTCATCTGTAAATGTGGGCCTTGTACTAAGTAGATGTTTGTTATTTATTTATTTGGTTTGGTGCGGTGTGGTACTGTGGATAGGACCCACAGCCATGCGTATGCTAGGCAAACACTCTACCTCTGAGCTACACCCCAGTTCTTATTTTTTACTTTGAGATAGGTTCTTGTGAAGTTGCCCAGGCTGGCCTTGAACTTGCCATCCTCCTGCCTCAGCTTTCTGACTGGCTGGGATTTCAAGCAAGCACCACCATGCCCATCTAGTCTACATAGATTTTAAGGTGCCATAATATCCCATAAATATTTAATGAACCAATGCAATAAATGTAACTATGTGACTTGTAGAAATCATGCACGTCACTGAATTTGAGCATTCTCAACTGCAAAATGTGGATATTGGTTTCTGGTCTACAATTCAAAAAATTTTACCCTCTTCTGAGGGCAAAACAAATGGAGGAAATAACCACCATTCATTGCTGATGGACATGCAATGGTTTAACCCCTATGGAAATATCCTGGCCGTTCCTCAAAAATTCAGATAGAACTACAAAGCCAGGCCTGGTGGTACATGCCTGTAATCCCAGCTTCTTGTGAGGCTGAAACAGAAAAATCACAAGTTTGAAGTCAGCCTCAGCAACTTAGCAAGACCCTGTCTCAAAATGAAATTTTAGGAAAGGACTATGGATGTAGTTAACTGGTAGAGTACTTGCCTAGCATGTCAGAGACCCTGAGTTCAATTCCCAGTACAGCCAGGAAAAAAATTTAAAAAGCAAAATACCAAATGATGTACAAATGATGCAGTAATTGCACTCTTAGGGAGATGCCTAAAAGAAATGAATATATATTCATATGTGTGTGTGTGTGTGTGTGTGTGTGTGTGTGTGTGTATACACACCCAGCATGCAGATCCTAAAGTATGTGTCTTATTTAAATAACTCTATCTACCCTTTCTGAAAATATTTTGATGACTGATGACAAAGGGAATACACAACTGGAGGTATAGTGGGTGGACATGACCAATCACCACTAATCTGCAGGAAACCCAAATATAAGGCTGGATCCAAGGACCTAGTACAAGATAATGTGTTCAAAGTTACTGAAGGGTGGTGGGAACAGCATGACACAGGTCTGCCACCCAGGTCTTCCGTAAGTCACTGATTTCTACCAACACCAGACAAGGAAAGCCAACCATCCTCCCGCAGGCTTAGCACAGTGTTAGATTGCCAAAGAACGGTGCCCTTACCTGTGGGGGCCTTGGTGTTGATTTTTCGGCTCTCCTGTTTCCCCTTCTGGGCCCACACGTACACTCTGTACTCCACACCCGGCCGCAGGCCCCGTCAGGACGGTGCTGCTCCTGCTCCTTCCCCACCGGAACCTCCCTGGTCTCTCCGTCGGCCGAGGTGTAGCGCACCACGTACCTGTCGATGTCGGCCTCCACGGGGTCCCAGGAGACAGTGGCAGTGTTCTCCGTCACCTGGTCAGTCACCAGGTTTTTGGGGCTGTCAATGTCTAAGAGGAAAAGTGCTGATCAGGAAACACACTAACAGCCCTAGAGCGGGGGGCCCTTCTGCTGGGCCGGGGTAGTTTCTTCTTCTCTTGGTTTTCCCTTCCCCTGTGTTCGTTTCTAGGGGTGTCACAGACACAGAGCCCGTCTGCACATCTGGATTCTTGGATCCTCAAGGAAGCAGCATGGGACAGTGAAATGAGCAGCACCCCAGAGTGAGAGGGGCCGGGTCCTGGTCCCAGCCTCGGGCACAGCTGAGGGGCAGGAAGTACCTGGCTGCAGCCCCAGACCAGGGATCCTCTCCAGCGCAGCCCTCAACGGCATGGCCTTGACCCCTCACTGCCTCTGACTGCACCTCACATTCCTCATCTGAAAACATAGGGCTTTCACTAAAAAGGTTTTTATGATACCTTGATAACTCATGAATACTTTATGAACCACACCATGAATTATCAGACATGTGATTTGTAGAAATCCTAAATTTCACTCATTTCAACATCCTCAACTGCAAAATGGGTGCATTGATTCCAATTCTACTATTTTAACAAATTCCTCTGAGGACAAAAGAAATCTAAAAACTAACCCTCATTCATTGAGATTGGGCACACACAACAACACAGCCACAACAGAAATATCTGGGAGTTCCTTCAAAATTGAAGGTAGAATTACCAAATGATTCAATTAATTCTACACTTAAGCATATATCTAAGATAAATGAAGATAGATGTGCACACACAACTTGTATACAGGCTTGTGGGGGTCGAGCTCAGCGGTAGAGTGCTTGCCTACCATGGGTTTGAGCCCAGGTAGCACAAAAATAAACCTATGTGCAAATGGCCAAGCATCATTATTCACGACAGCTAAAAGTGAGAACAACCCACAAGCCCAACAACTGATGAGCTGATGAAGACAACGTGGTAGATTCATCCAGTGAAATATTAATTCACAATGAAATTAAGAACTAATACACGAATGAACCTAGAGAAGGAAGCTGGGCACAAAAAGCCACGGACTATGTTTACCCTGGATGTGAAATGCTCAGGACAGGGACATGTGTGGACAGACAGCAGCTGTTACCTAGGGCTGCCCAGACTGGGTACAAGGAGCAATTGGTAATGGATTTGAGGTTTCTCTTTGGTCTTAAAAAATGTGCTGAAACAGACTGTGGTGGTGTCTGCACAGCTCTGAATGCACTAAAACTGTCGATCTGTACAATTTAAAAGAGCAAATTTTATAGTATGCAAACGCATATTAATAAGACTTCTTAAAAATGAAAAACAAAGATGGAAAAGCGCTAAAATTGTGAACTGTTATCCCGTATAACTACAACCATGGGATCCTCAAATGTAGTAAAGACTAGTCAAAACAGGATTTATGCAGGTTCAAGCTGAGGCGCGTGAGAGGAAAGCTGCAGTTCCGGTGGCTCTGTGGCCCCAGATTCAAGCGGTGGGAGTACTGCTCTCAGCAAGGCGGGTGAAAGAGGAAATTTACTGAAATTCATTAGCAGAGCGTCGGCCTCCATTCAGATGCACTGAACAAAGAACCACAAAGAGCAGTACCCTGGAGTCAAGCCAGCTGCGGCAGCAGCAGCTCACTGCAGAGGCAGGGGTGACACACCCAGCAGTAAACACAGTGGACAGATGTGAGAAGGAAAAGCCTCTAGATTAGAAAAGCAGCCTGAAATCACCTGATTCAGAGGCCGCGGTGTGAACCGGTGTTTAAAAAGTGGCTCTGTTTCTCAACTGGCTGCGGCTGCTGCAGGAACCAGGGGATCGTGGCAAACTCTGCCATGCTGCCCCGGCCATCACCTGTCCTGTGGCCTAAGGGGTACCTGGCAGAATGTGAGTGAAACAGGCACAGAGAAGATCGTGCCCAGGGGCATCCAATCAAAAATGTCCCGGGAAGTGAAACTCACTTTCCCTTTGAGTCGGGCAGCTCATGGTTGGGAAGTTGAAGTGGTGGCCATGATTACTCCCAGAGCCTGCGCCTTGGAAGGCCATCCCTGTGGGCAGCAGAGTGTGTGACAGCTTTGGAGGGTTGGCTCCCCCCCCCCCACCTTGCTCCATGAGGAGATCCAGACTCCCAGCAGAGATCTGAATCTGGCCCTAGAAGTGGGTTGATCTGATCTCTCCAGAGAAGAGACCACCCAACAAAGTCCCTAAGGCCTATTTAGACCTGAGCCCCAGCCACCAGAACTGCCCTCTTAGAACTCTGCAGCAGCCCCACCCTGGGAGTGCATCCATCTGGTCTGTGTAGACAAAACTCAATTGACAGCATTTCCCATTCCATCCTCCTTTATACTGGTGAGAAGGGAAGCCAGGAGCTATTTCAACCAGCTTCAGTTTTAGGCCACTCTAGCTGGGAACTTGGTGAACATTTTATAAAAAGGAAATGATTAGAAACTGCCAGCCCTTGCTCTCTCTCTCTCTTTTTTCTTTTTTTTTTTCTCTTCTCTGTGTGTGTGTGTGTGTGTGTGTGTGTGTGTGGTGCTGGGGATTGAACCCAGGGCCTTGTGCATACAAGGCAAGCACTCTACCAACTGAGCTATATCCCCAGCCCTCTCTCTCTGTCTCTGTCTCTCACGTGTCTCTTGCTGTCTGTACATAACCCAAGACAAACAGAAAGAAGAACTGACCCTCAGGGATGGGCTGTTACCATCCATCCTCAACAATGCCCACTTCAGTAGAGACAATTCTTTCATGAATATGTATTGGAGCCGGGCGCGGTGGCGCACTTAATCAGTACTTTGGGAGGCTGAGGCAATTTCAAAGCCAGCCTCAGCAATGGCGAGGCACTTAGCATCAGTAACCCTGAATATGGGCTATTGGTGCGAGTGCCCCTGAGTTCAATCCCCGGTACCAAAAAAAAAAAAAAAAAAAAAAAAAAAAAAAAAAAAAAAAAAAAAAAAAAAAAAAAAAAAAAAAAAAAGAATATGTATTGGGCTGGGATTGTGGCTCAGCGGTAGAGCGCTCGCCTAGCACGTGCGCGGCCTGGGTTCGATCCTCAGCACCACGTACAAATAAACCCATTGTGTATAACTAAACAAATAAATAAATATTTAAAAAAAAATATGTATCCCTTTTCCTTTTTTTTTTGTGTTTTGTGTGTGTGTGTGTGTGTGTGTTCTTGCTATGCTGATTGGTCATGGATATATATTGGTCATGGTTGTATTTGTTTCTTTTTTTTTTTTCTCATTCTTAGCAATTTTTTTATGATAGTTATTTTTCCTTGTCTTATGAGGGTTAGGGATTCTTGTTTGTTTATTTGGGTTTTGTTTTGTATTATTTTTGTTCACTTGTTTCTCTTGTTTCCTTTTTCTCTCCTTTATTTTGGTTTTGTTGTTGTTGTTGTTTTCTGTCTTCTTTATAGCCATTACTTGCTAATCTCTTCTGCATTCTCTCTGTTCACATCTTGGACATTTTAAAATTTCTTTTAATCTTTCCATAACAATTTCTTTTCTCTTAATGAACTGTAGTTTTACAATCTTTCAGAACTTATCATTATACATAACTCCTGCCCTCACCATTCATGATGTTGCAGTCATTTGTATGTGGACAGCACAGTTGACACCTGCTGTTTACTCCAGATCTAGTCCATGGCTATTTACTGTTTTTGCTCGTCAGCTGCTAACTCTGCCATTCCTGTTTTTGTGGTAATTAGTGTTGTAAATGTCATAGTAGGCACAGGGTATTTATTTTAATGCTATATATTGTTTGTTTCAGTTGTTGCTATTGTTTATTTTCCCCTTTTCTGTGAAGTGCTTGGAAACTAGAGGGCACTACAAGTTCACAGGGTAGAAACTCTGCTTCTGAACTACACCCAGCCAAGAGACAGTACAATTTCCTCCACACACAAACTAACCACACCCAAACTTTAGTAATACTATAATACAAAGAATAGAAGAGACAAAAATCCCGAACTAACAATCAGGCCCCAAGTAGGAATATTATGGGTGTCCTCAGGTCCCACTCAAGGACATGCATTCCTATAGCAAAAACAGAGAGAATTAACACAAAGGCTATGGATATCACACCTATAATGGGTTCTCAATTTGGATCATTTCTAGGACAAATTGGCAAGAAAGGATGTGACTTTAAAAGGCCCAAATATAAGAGTAGAAAAAAATCCACCCAAAGGATGCATAAAAGAAAAAAGAAAACACACACACACACACAAAAAAAAAGGCAAAAGGTAACATGACACCTTCCTTCTAAATTTCACAATTCACCAGCAACTGACTCCAAAGATATTAAAATGGAAGAAATATCAGATTAAAAAATTCAAAAGAATGATAATAAAAATGATCATTGGGGCTGGGGATATAGCTCAGTTGGTAGAGTGCTTGTCTCACATGCACAAGGCTCTGGGTTCAATCCCTAGCACCACAAAAAAACCAAAATGATTAATGAATTCCACAAGAACAACCAAATGAATCAAGAAAGTTAGTACAGGATATGAACGAGAATTTCAATAAGGAAATAGATATATTGATAAGGAATCAAAACAGGAATCTTAAAAATGAAAGAAACAATAAATCATATAGGATATTCAGTTGAAAGTCTCTCTAGTAGAGAGTGCTGAAGAGAGAATCTCAGAGCTGGAAGACAAAGTGGCCATCCTTCAAAATTCAAACAATACTAAAGAAAAGAAAATAAATAACCATGATCAGAATATACAAGAACTCTGGGACAATACTGAGATCAAACTGAAGAATTATTGAAATTGAAGAGGACTGTAAGATGCAAGATAATGGAGTGGATAACCTTTTCAGGGAAATAAGAGCAGAAAATTTTCCAAAACTTGAGAATGAGATGGACATTCAGATACAGGAAGTGTTCAAAACTCCAAAAATGCCAGGCACAGTGATGCATACCTGTAATCCCAGCGGCTCAGGAGGCTGATAGGAGGATCATATGTTCAAACCCAGCCTCAGCAATGGCAAGACAATAAGTAACTCAGTGAGACCCTGCTTCTAAATAAAATGCAAAATAGGGCTGGGGATGTTGCTCAGTAGCTGAGTGCCTGATTTCAATCCCTGGTACCCCCTGCCAAAACAAAATAAAAAGACAATATCATAACAAACCTCTCCATAACACATTATAACTAAAATGCCTAACATACAGAAAAAGATAGAATTTTAAAAGCCTCAAGAGAAAAATGTGAAGTCACATTTTAAGGCAAACCTATCATAATTACTTCTGATTTCTCAGCATAAACTCTAAAATCCAGGAGGGTTTGGAACAATGTGCTCCAAGTCATGAAAGAAAATAATTGTAAGCCAAGATTGCTATATCCAATAAAGCTATCCTTTAGAATCAAGTGAGGAAAAAAAAACCTTTCAATATAAGCAGAAACTAAAAGAATTCATGACTACTAAGCCAGCACTACAGAAAACAAATAAATACTTCACACAGAAGAGATTTTTTAAATAAAATTAAAAACAGAGTGCACACAAATAAGCAAATCTTATTTGTGGAGTAGCTAAGAAAATAGGACCAAATTAAATATTATCAATAAATCAAAATGGCAGGAATTAATAACTATATCTATAGTAACATTGGTTGTAATTGGTCTCAACTATCCCATTAAAATACATAGGCTGGCAGAATGGATTTTTTAAAAATCAGACTCAACTATAGGTTGTTTTGCCAGAGACTCACCTTACAAGCAAAAACAGCCACTGGCTGAATATGAAAGGATAGAAACTGACATTCCATGCAAATGGAGCCCCAAACAAGCAAGAGTAGCTAATCTTATGTCTGACAAATCAGACTTTAAGCCAAAATTAATCACTTCACACAGGTAAAGGAAATAATCCAACAAGAAGATATAAAAATAGTAAATATTTATACACAAAACATTGGTGCACCTAATTACATAAAACAAATACTATCCAAAGACTCAAGTAGACCCCAATAGAATAATACTGGATGATTTCAACATACCTCTCTTACCAATAGATAGGTTATCCAGACATATACTTAGTAAAGACTCTCTGGATCTGACAAATATTATAAAGCAAATGGACTTAACATGCACCTATAGAATATTTCATCCAAAACAGCTGAATATGCTTCCTTTTCAGATCATGAAACTTCCAAATATGACAGATTTTAGGCCACAAAGCTACTCTGAGCAAATTCAAAAAATCTGATATAATTACTTGCATCTTATCAGATCATATTGGAATGAAATTAGAAAAAAAACAAAAAACAAAAAATATCCTAAAGAAACTATATAAACACATGGAGATTATTCTATAAATTTTTGGGTTTTTTTTTTTTTTGCAATGCTAGGGATTGAACCCAGGGCCTTACTCTACCAATGAGCTACATCCCTAGTCCAGAACAATATACTTTTTTATCTTATAGTTTTATTTCAACAATACATCATTTTGAATGATTAATAGATGATATAAGAAATCAGGGGAGAAATTTTAAAATTCTTAGAATCAAATGAGACTAGGAGAATAGTGATACAACATACCAGATTGTCTGGAACATTATGAAGGTGAGAGAAAGATTTATAACTATGAGTGCCAATATAGGAAAATGAGAACAATCGCAAATAAACGACTTAATGATGCATCTCAAGGTCCTTGAAATATAAGAACAAACCACTTCCAAAACCTGTAGAAGGAGGGAAATCAATGAGCTAAAATCAATAAAATTGAGAAAAAAAATACAAAGGATCAATGGAATAAAACATTGGTTTTTTGAAAAAATAAACATGATTGAGAAGCCCTTTGCCAAACTAACCAAAAGAAAAGTGAGAAGACCCAAATTAATAAAATTAGAGATGTACAAGAAGGCTATTTTGAAATTTTATACTACAATAAATTGGAAACCCTGGAAGAAATAGACACCTTTCTATATGCCTATGAACTGCCAAAACTGAATCAAAAGGACACAGAAAACCTAAAATTACCAATAACTAGCAATGAGATAGAAGAAGTAATAAAGTCTTCCAAAAAAAGAAAGCTCAGAACCAGATGAATTTTCAGCTGAAGTCTACCAGACATTTAAAGAAGAACTAATGCCAATGCTTCTCAAATTATTCCATGAAATAGAAAGGTATGGAACATACCCCAAATTTATTCTGTGAAGCCAATATCATCCTATTAAAACCAGATAAGTACACATCAAAGAAAGAAACTATGGACCAATATACTTCATAAACTTAGAAAAATCCTTAATTAAATATTAGCAAATCATCTTCAACAACATATTATGATCATATATCATGACCATGTTGGTTTTGATATATGATATATCCCATGAATTCAAGGATGGTTTAACATGCAAATCAAAAATATAATTTACCACATAAATATAATTAAGGACAAAACTCTCATAGTCTTCTCAATAGATGTAGAGAAAGCCTTTGACAAAACTCAGCACCCATAAATGCTAAAAACACTGAAGAAACTAGGGATAGAAGGAACCTATCTCAACATTATAAAGGCTATATATGACACACACAAAAGCCATCTCCCTAATGTAACTAGCTCACAGATCCCAACATGTATGGCTTCTTGGTATCTCTTCTCTTCCTAGAAGTACTTTGAGGTTAACCACAAATGAAATACATAACTGGAGGTACAGTGAGTGAATATGACTAATCATTATTAATCTTTGTGAAACCAAATTATGAGACTGAATATACATGAGCTCCTTATAATGAGATAACATGTTAAACAATATCAAGGGAGGAGGTGAGTAGTATGACAAAGGTCTATCATTCAGGTCTTCTACAAATCATGGATTGTTGCCAATTTCAGAGGAAGAAAACTCAACTTCCCAAAGGCTTAGCATAACAGGTGTTACATTCCCAAAGAACGACATTCCTTACCTGTGGGGTATTTGGTGTAGGCCTTCTTGCTCTCTTGGGTCCCCCTCTGGGCCCACACATGGACAGAGTAATCCATCCCTGGCTTCAGGCCCGTCAAGACGGTGCTGGTCTGCTCCTTCCCAACCAGAAGTTCCTTGGTCTCTCCGTCAGCAGAGGTGTAGCGCACCACGTACTTGTCAATGTCAGCCTCCACGGGGTCCCAGGAGACAGTGGCAGTGTTCTCTGTCACCTGGTCAGTCACCAGATTTTGAGGACTGTCAATGTCTAAGAGGAAAAGTGCTGATCAGGAAACACACTCACAGCACCAGAGAGGGACACCGTTTTGCTAGGCTGAGGCAGTTTCCTGCTCTCACGGTTTTCCCTTCTCCTGTGTTGGTTTCCAGGGGTGTCATAGACACAGACATTGTCTGCACAGCTGGATTCTTGCATCCTCAAGGAGGAAGCATGGGACGGTAGAATGAGCAGCACCCCAGAGTGAGAGGGGCCGGGTTCTGGTTCCTGCCTGAGGCTTAGCTGAGGGGCAGGAAGCACCCTGGCTGCAGGCAGAAGTCCAAGGATCTTCTCCAGCTCGACCCCCAGCGGCCATGGCCTAGGACCCCTCACTGCCTCTGACTGCACCTCCCATTCCTCATCTGTTATTGTGGGCCGTTCACTAAACAGAGTTTAAGACACCTTGACAATCCGTGAATATTTCATGAATCAAGCCATAAATCACCACCTCAGCTGAGTGGCCTGTAGATGTCCTGCCCTGCACTGCATTTGCGCATTCTCAGCTGCAAAATGGGCAGTCTGACTCCTCTTCTACTATCTCAACAAATTTCTGTTCTACTATTTCAACAAATAACACTCAGGTGGGCACAGTGGCACACCTGGTGTGCCCGGCAACTCAGGAAACTGAGGCAGGAACATCACAAGTTCAGGCCAGCCTTGGTAACTTGACCCTGTGTCAAAATGTTTTCTTAAAAGGACTGAGGATACAGCTCAGTGGCAGAGTACTTTTTTAGCATGCACAAGGCCCTGGGTTCAATCCCCAATCAGAGTCTCTCTCTCTCTCTCTCTCTCTCTCTCTCTCTCTCTCTCTCTCTCTCTCTCACACACACACACACACACACACACAGAAAGACATACCCATAACCATCAGTCATTGCTGATGGAACTGTAAAATGACACAAACCCTTCAGAAATAGGTAGTGCCTCAAAGATAGAAGTAGCAAATTATCTAGAAAGTCTCCACTGAGAGAAACAAAGACATTAAAACCTTGTACACTAATGCTCATAATATCATTATTCGAAATTGCTAAAAGGTGGAAACAACTCTAATATCCAATAATTGATGGATGGATAAAATATATGTATCTATACAATAAAATATTAATTCACAACAAAATTAAGTACCTATGCATGCCACAACACAGATGAACCTGGAGAATACGAAGCATCAGGAAGGAAGCTGGGAACAAAAAGCCACGGATTATGTTTACCCTGGATGTGAAATGCTCAGGACAGGGACATGTGTGGACAGACAGCAGCTGTTACCTAGGGCTGCCGGGACTGGGGACAGGAAGCAATAGGTACTGGATGTGAGGTTTCTCTTTGGTGATGAAAATGTGCTGAAATGGATCGTGGTAATGTCTACAAACCTCTGTGAATGCACTAAAACTATTGAATTGTACATTTTAAAGGAACAACTTTTATAGTACGTAAGTGCATGTTAATAAGATTGTTCTTAAAAACGAGGAAGAGAGTTGGAAAAGCACTAAAATTGTGAACTGTTACCCCATATAACTACAACTGGGGGATCCCCAAATTAGTAAAGACTATTCAAAACATAATCTATCCACTAAGAAAGCAGTAGCCTCCCCTTGTTCCCTAGTGAGCACAACAAAAACCACCTCCCAAGGTACTCAGCATGCAGATCCTAACTGTGGGTCTTCTTTATATCTTTTCCCTTTCTGAAAGTACTTTGAGGACTGACCATGAAGGAAATGTGTGACTGGAGGTTCAGTGGGTGGACATGACCGGTCACCACTAATCTTTATGACACCCAAATGTGAGGCTGAATCCAAGGTCTTTGTTATAAAACAATGTGTTCAAAGTTACAGTATGACACAGGTCTACCATCCAGGTCTTCCACAAGTCAGTGATTTCTGCCAATATCAGACAAGGAAAACCAACCATCCTCCCACAGGAAAAAGGCACACTCATACATTGCTGGCTGAACTGCAAATTGGTGCGACCACTCTGGAAAGCAGTACGGAGGTTCCTCAGAAAACTTGGAATGGTGTCACCGTTTGATCCAGTTATCTCACTCCTTGGTCTATACCCAAAGGACTTAACAGCAGCATACTACAATGATGCAGCCACGTCGATGTTTATAGCAGCTCAACTCACAATAGCTGAGACGGAACCAACTTTGGTGCCCTTCAACAGACGAATAGATAAAGAAAATGTGGTACATATACACAATGAAATATTACTCAGCTATAAAGAAAATGAAATTATGGCATTTTTGCCAGTATAGGGGTGGAACTAGAGGCTAGCATGCTCAGTGAAATAAGCCAATCCCAAAAAACCAAAGGCCGAATGTTCTCTCGGATACGTGGATGCTGACACACAGTGGAGGGGGTGGAATAGAAGTTCACTGGATTAGACAAAGGGGAATGAAGGGAAGGAGGCGTGGGAATAGGAAAGGCAGTAGAACGAATCAGACATAACTTTCCTGTGTTCATATATGAATACATGACCAGTGAAATTCCACATCACGTACAAACACAAGAATGGGAAGTTACACTCCCTGTGTGTATAACACGTCGAACACATTCTACTGCCATGCCTATCTAAAGAGAACAAATAAAGATAGATAAATAAAGACTTCCTCCCACTGGTTTAGCCTGAAAGGTGTTCGACTGCCAAGGAGCGATGCCCCTTACCTGTGGGGGCCTTGGTGTTGGCCTTCCTGCTGTCCCGGGCCCCCTTCTGGGCCCACACGTCGACCACGTACTCCACGCCTGGCTTCAGGCCCCTCAGGACGGTGCTGCTCCGCTCCTTCCCCACAGGAACCTCCTTGGTCTCTCCGTCGGCCGAGGTGTAGCTCACTATGTACCTGTCGATGTCGGCCTCCACGGGGTCCCAGGAGACAGTGGCAGTGTACTCCGTCACCTGGTCAGTCACCAGGTTTTTGGGGCTGTCGATGTCTAAGAGGAAAAGTGCTGATCAGGAACCACTAACAGCCCCAGAGCGGGGGGGCCCTTCTGCTGGGCCGGGGTAGTTTCTTCTTCTCATTGGTTTTCCCTTCTCCTGTGTCATGGGACTCAGACCTTGTCTACACGGCTGGATTCTTGGATCCTCAAGGAGGCAGCACAGAAGAGGAGAATGAGAGGCACGGCAGAGGGACAGGGGTTCTGTCCCCAGCCTGAGAGGCCCAGGTCAGCTGTGATTGTTACTGTCTAGCCAGACCCCTGCCTCTGCTCCTGCCCCCGACCTCTCCTCCCTCCTGATTCCTCAGCCCCTTCCTCCTGACCCCAACCTCTCCTCCTGACCCCAGCCTCTCCTCCTGACCCCAGCCTCCTCTCCTCCTGACCCTAACCTCTCCTCCTGACCCCAGCCTCTCCTCCTGACCCTAACCTCTCCTCCTGACCCCAACCTCTCCTCCTGACCCTGGCCTCTCCTCCTGACCCCGGCCTCTCCTCCTGACCCTGGCCTCTCCTCCTGACCCCGCATCTCCTCCTGACCCCCGGCCTCTCCTCTTAACCCTAGCCTCTCCTCCTAACCCTAGCCTCTCCTCCTGACCCCAGCCTCTCCTCCTGACCCCGGCCTCTTCTCCTGACTCCAACCTCTCCTCTGACCCCAGCCTCTCTCCTGACCCCAACATCTCCTCCTGACCCCAGCCTCTCCTCCTGACTCCAGCCTCTCCTCCTGACCCCGCCTCTCCTCCTGACCCCGGCATCTCCTCCTCCTCTTCCTGACCCCGGCCTCTCTTCCTGACCCCGGCCTCTCTTCCTGACCCCGGCCTCTCCTCCTGACCCTGGCCTCTCATCCTGACCCGAGCCTCTCCTCCTGAACCCGGCCTCTCCTCCTGACCCCAGCCTCTCCTCCTGACCCTAGCCTCTCCTCCTGACCCCGGCATCTCCTTCTGACCCCGGCCTCTCCTCCTGACCTCACAGCCCTTTCTCCTGACCTTTGGCTTCTCTCTCAAACACAAATGCATCATAATTCGTGCTGAGCAAGCTGAAAGGACAGTAGTCAAGTCCAAGGAGGAGACACGCGAGAAGCTGAGCGGCCCCCTTGAGAGCAGGCAGTTGGCGGGCGACGGCCAGCTGTGCAGGAAGGGGGCTGCTTCACGGAAACGCACTCTTCCTGTTACCAAACAGTGGACATTTGGGGGACTAGATGCTGCCTTGTTCTCAACTAGAAACACACAGTGACTACTTCTGCTGAGAACCTTCCTCCAGAAGGCAGAAACAAGAGCAAGCTTCACAGGAAGGGCTTAAGCAGGTGGGGAGTTTCTTTTGTGAGTTGGTTTGGGATCAGGATGCACGAGTCTGGCCCTCTCGGCACGACGGTTGCTCGTGTTTCTTCATATTTGCTCCTCACCAAGAAGCACTCAGTGTTTTAACGACAAGGAAGGTACACAGGCAGAGGAAGAATGGGGGCCAGGAGCAGGAACCCTCAGCCTGTGAAGACCGCAAGCCACTCAAGGAGGCAGGAGGTACTCCATTTAGTGTGAAGGGCTGTCGAACCCTAGTCCACGCAGCCGCCCCGTCTGCCAAGGTCAGAGAAGGAGCCCAGCCCGCGCAGACCGCGAGCCGGGCAGTGACGCAGCGTGTCGCGAGCTGGTTACCTGTGGGGGCCTTGGTGTCGGCCTTCCTGCTCTCCTGGGCCCCCTTCTGGGCCCACACGTGGAACGCATACTCCATGCCTGGCCGCAGGCCCGTCAGGACGGTGCTGCTCCACTCCTTCCCCACAGGAACCTCCCTGGTCTCTCCGTCGGCCGAGGTGTAGCTCACTATGTACCTGTCGATGTCGGCCTCCACGGGGTCCCAGGAGACAGTGACTGTACTCTCTGTCACGTGGTCAGTCACCAGGTTTTGGGGACTGTCAATGTCTGGAAAGAACATGTTTGGGAGAGCCTAAGCTCTGACCGTGGAAGGAACGCCCACCCCTGCAGCACCAATATTTTTATTTTAACAGATACAACATTTTTTATACTTTTATTTTATTTATTCCTTTTTATGTGGTGCTGAGGATCAACCCCAGTGCCTCGCACGTGCTAGGCAAGCGCTCTGCCACTGAGCCGCCACCCCAGCCCCAGCACCAAGGTTTCCATCTCCCAGAGCTCTCAGCAACAGGACTCCCACCCCGAGTCTCCAGTGGGGGGCAAGTCAGAAAGTGGTGGTGGCGCCCACCTGCAATTGCAGCTACTAGGGAGGCAGAGGCAGGAGGATGGCAAGTTCAAGGCCAGCATGGGCAATTTAGCAAGACCCAGTCTCAAAAAATAAAATGGTTGGGTGTAGCTCAGTGGTAGAATACTCTGGGTTCACTCCCCAGGACTGGAAAAAAAAAAAAAGTGTGAACTTGGGAGGGGGGAGAAAGCAGCCCCTGGTTCTCAAAGGGGGGATTAATACAAACATGGCTCTACTTCTGGGTGCCCAGCTCCCTGACGTGGACGGAAGAATGTCTTTGGTAGTATATGCACACCCAGACTGCCAACCAAACACCCCGCCGAGCGTTGAGGCACCAATTTATCATTTTACGAAGGCCTACTACACCAGCGAGCACTACAGACACATTACCACAACCCCTGCGATGACCATATCCCGTACGTGTCCTGGCTAGTCTGCTATAAACACTGCTGCAGCACAACTTTGCTGCCCGCTTCTGGTGACCAGGTGGCTTTGTGAACAGCTCATCACTGTCAGAGAAGAGCAGCCACTACGTGGACCCTGGAGCTCTGTCCTGCAGCTTCAGGGTTCCGGTTGCGGCCTCTCATCCCTGGTTCTATGCACACTCAAATCCACAAGCATGGAATCCAATTCCAATGGACCATTTCTCTCCACTCACCTGTTGGGGCCTTGGTGTCGGCCTTCTTGCTCTCCCGGTCCCCCTTCTGGGCCCACACATAGACTTTGTACTCCACACCTGGCCGCAGGCCCTTCAGGACGGTGCTGCTCTGCTCCTTGGCCACTGGAACCTCCCTGGTGTCTCCGTCAGCAGAGGTGTAGCTCACCACGTACCTGTCAATGTCAGCCTGCACGGGGTCCCAGGAGACAGTGATCGTATTCTCCGTCACCCGGTCGGTCACCAAGTTAGCTGGGCCATCAATTTCTTTAAGATACAAAAGAAGGTAGACTTTACCACCCTCTAGTTCCTGAAAAGCCAGCACATTCGCAGGCAAAATGATGACCTCAGTAAACTTCAGAGTCCACTATATGCCAATGATCGAGTGGAGGATTTAAGCAAGGATGTGGTCAGAGAGCCCACATTTAATAAGTACAGCAGCAACATATAGATCAATGCTATAAGCCTTTCCCATAAGTTGCTTTTGGATGAAAAGAATTGGTCTTCACATACAGATTTATCCTTTACCTTATATTAATGTAACCCACTCTTTCTATTCCTAACTTCTTATAAGCAATAACTTCAATAACTCTCTGCACTTGTTTTGGGGGAAGAAAAATATCCTGGAAGTAAGAGCCATCAGTTCTTTCCATCTAAACACCATGTCTGTGTCCAGGAACCAGAATAGTTTTAAAGGGATGGTATTTGAGGTCTGGGCTAATAAAAATACTCCTACTTAAGGGTTGGTGGTATATACACACAATGGAATATTACTCAGCATTAAAAGAGAATAAAATCATGGCATTTGCAGGTAAATGGATGGAGTTGGAGAATAGAATGCTAAGAGAAGTTAGCCAATCCCAAAAAAACAAACCCTGAATGTTTTCTGCTATGTGGATGCTGATTCATGATGGGGGCATGGGAGG
This sequence comes from Tamias sibiricus, assembly GCA_025594165.1. Taxonomy (NCBI): domain Eukaryota; kingdom Metazoa; phylum Chordata; class Mammalia; order Rodentia; family Sciuridae; genus Tamias; species Tamias sibiricus. The sequence continues at coordinate 9,979,852 of CM046669.1, read as the reverse complement.
AAGGGAGGAACTTTAGATAGAGCAAAGGGGAGGGAGGGGAAGGGAGGGGGCGTGGGAGTAGGAAAGATGGTGGAATGAGATGGACATCATTACCCTAAGTACATGCATGAAGACAAGAATGGTGTGACTCTACTTTGTGTACAACCAGAACCATGAAGAATTGTGCTCAATATGTGTACTATGAATTGAAATGCATTCCGTTGTCATATATAACAAATGAAAATAAATTTTAAAAAATGGAATACTTTCTTCTTGTTCTAGATTAAAAAAAGAAAAAGAAGGAAAATACTCCTACTTGTAGGAGCTGCCCAGGTTTCTATGTGACCTCACCTCTAGGAAGAGGGAAGTGTCAGTGCCTACCTCACAGACAGGGGCAGATTCTATAGGAACTGTTGCATAGTAAATGCTGTGTGTGAAATGTCACATTCTCCTTGAAATGTAAACCCTTGAGGGAGTTAAAAATCAAAGTAGTCTGTTGTATGGTTAGAAAGTATGCCTTCCTTGCTGTGTTTAAACACGAGTGCCTCAAAGGGCCAGGCTCTCTGGGATAGCAGCTGCATTTCACACCTGCCTGGCAGCACCTGCCAAGCCTGGCAGACTGGCTCAGGGGAGTACGTGACCAAGGGACATGACTGGCCTTAAGGACCAGAGTTCGAACTGCAGCACAGACAGCTGTCATGTAAGGACAGATGACTTAGCTCCAGGGACTCTGAGCTGGCTTTACCACTCCAGCCTTCGTCACACCGCAGTCCCTCACAGACCTGACCCCTTCACAACCACTGGCCATGACCTGACCCAAAGCCTCTGCGCACACTACTGTCACCTCCAACTCCCACCGGCCCTTCCAGGCTCTGTTGTCACCTCCTCCGACAGCCTGCTATGACACCTTTCCCACCCTGTCTGTGGTTGGTATCCTTTTTATAGGTTGCCACAGCTCCGGGGGGATGTGTTTCACTTGTCTTCTTTACAAATCTTACCTGTGAAGTCTGTCGGGGTTTCTCTGTGACCAAGCTGGTGAGAACTGGGGCTGCAGCGCCCTCTGGTGGCTCACTTGTGAACAACACCCAGGTCCTTTACGGTGGCTTCCCCAGAGCCCAGCTCCATACCTGAAGTCCCCGCCCAGCAGCAATGCCACACTCCAGTGGTGGGGTGCTGACTGACACCACCCCACCTGAGGAAAGAGAAGTTTCTTCTCTAGTCCACCCTCCTTTGTCTTAAAAGGGCTGATCCACATGTTTTCCTTTCACAGTGTTCAAAATCTGAGTAAACACACAGCCGTGTGTAATAGAGACAAGGAGGCAGCAATCTACCACCCACAGGCCAAATCTGACCCACTCAGGTATTCATAAAGTCTCACTGGAACACCTTTGTGCCAGGTCATTCACACATTGTTGTCTGTGGCTGTCTTCACCTTCCTCGGCAAAGCTGAGTAGCTGCACAGAAACTGTTTGGTCTTCAAAGCCAAAGACATCTACTACGTGATCCTTTACAGAAAGTCTGACAATCCTGACTTTCAGCAGATTTAGAACTCACAGTCCTTACTGTCAACTTCTCTCCTCCCTGGAGAAGAGGTGGGCTCTGGAGGCCCACCAGCATCCAGCAGGCTGTGCACCACAAGACACCCCAAGGGCCAAATGCTGATTAATTCTAAGAAATAACCATTGCTAGCCGGGCGCGGTGGCGCACGCCTGTAATCCCAGCACTTTGGGAGGCTGAGGCAGGAGGATCGCGAGTTCAAAGCCAGCCTCAGCCATGGCGAGGCACTTAGCAACTCAGTGAGACCCTGTCTCTAATAAAATACAAAAAAGGTCTGGGGATGTGACCCAGTGGTCTAGTGCCCCTGAGTTCAATCCCCAGTACCACAAAAAAAAAAAAAAAAAAAAAAAAAAAAAAGAAAGAAAGAAAAAAGAAATAACCATTGCTGTGATTTATGTAGCACTTGCCATGCATCAAGTATTTCATATAAAGTAGCTCATGTAACCCTCCCAACGACCTCTGATGTAGACTCTCATGCACCATTTTACTGATAAGAAACTGAGGAACAGAGGTGAAGTAATTTTCCCAAAGCTACTCAGCTAGCAAATGGCAGAGCTGGGATTAAAATATGGACAGCCGCGCTCTAAAACCATACCCCTAACTTGTACCTGCTTCTCTGAAAGCCAACTCAGCAACCGTCCAGTACCGGGCCCACCCAATAAGGAAACCCTTCTCCCCTGACGTCCTGCTGAGTGTTCTGGAACCTCACGTGAGCACCACAGCCAGGCTGCTCTGAGTCCAGGGAAGGACTAGAGGAGGGAGGGTGTAGCCGGAGGAATGGCCATGCTCTGTCTCAGCACCCCTGCAGGCCCCAGCTGAGCAGGATGAGCAGATGAAGAATGGCAGTGCTTACGTCCCTACACATTCGGTGAATGTTGACTCAGGGTGCAAACCATTTCCATGATTTGCAAGAGAGCTCCTGACTATATGCAAAGTGCCCACACAGTCACTGCAAACTGAGATAAGTGTCCGAATTTCCTGTCAGTCCAGCGCTTTTAATTTTCACATTAAAAAAAAAAAGAAGAAGAACATTAGAAAAAAAGGTACTCTACTGAGAGAGTTGCACACAGAATTCCAGCCCAAATAAATATGACCTTCTGCATGAAATAAAAAGTCTGGTCTTCTCAGTTTAAAATTTTAAAGAGGAAAAAGTTTTCTAATTATGAAACTCAAAATTGCTTTTGCAAGTTTCCTCTACTCCTGCTAGTGAAAGAGTTGGTGCCAAGTGGCAACAACCTCCTAATTCAAACATGAACCCTGCCCTTGCCCTTGGGAATCATGCATTCCCCGGCCTTCCGTACCTGTGAGGGCTTTGGTGTCGGCCTTCTTGCTGCCCTGGTTGCCCCTCTCGGCCCACACGTACACCTGGTATGCCTCCCCCGGCTTCAGGCCGGTCAGGACGGTGCTGCTCTGGTGCTTGGGTACTGCCGTCTCCTTGGTCTCCCCCTCAGGGGAAATGTAGCGAACCACATACTTGTCTATGTCAGCCTTCACGGGGTCCCAGGAGACGACTGCTGTGTCTTCTGTCACTTGATCAGTGACCACATTCCTTGGACCATCAATTTCTTCATAAAAACGCATGAGAAAGCACCATTAGAAAACCCATTTGGCTGATCAAGATCACAGATGCTTTAAGATCTAGTTAATCTGGGTGACTTCATTCTGTAGTCTACACCATGCAAGAGGGTCTCTCCATCATCAGTGACAGGTGGACACTGGCCTCTGCTTCAAGCCGAGTTCATTTGTTCCACAATTCATTGCACATCCATTAAGTGCCGGGGGATGTAATCAGTGGCAGTCATCAGTGAATGAATCAGAAATCCCTGCCGGTATCAAGTTTATATTCAAAAAGGACCAACCCAGACAACATGCAGCCCATGTCCTTGACACACATGTGCTTCCCAATAACACGTCCTGAGCTGGTGGCCTTAGAAAATCCCTAATCTTTTTCACTAAACCAGGGGCTCTTAACCATTGTAAACACTAGGTGCCTGCTAAGTACCACCACCAGAGATTCCATTTCAGAAGATCTCAGATAAGCCTAGGCATTCTACTTTTAAAAGTCAATACACAAAACTTCAAGTGACTCCGATGCACATCAAAAATCAATAGGGGGCTGGGGTTGTGGCTCAGTGGTAGAGCACTTGCCTCGCACATGTGAGGCACTGGGTTTGATCCTCAGCACCACATAAAAATAAGTAAATAAAGGTACTGTGTCCATCTACAACTAAAAAAAATTTTTTTTAATCAACAGGCTCCATGTTAAGCCACACCATTCTCATTGTTTGCATGTATAATACATTTCCTAGACCAAACATTGACCCTTGTTATCTTATAGATTCCATTTATAATTTAGTCTTTTGTCTAATATACCTACTTTCCTGCCCAGCTTCTTGTCATTGGAGAAATGTATCAATAAGCCATCTGAGCACATCCATCAAGGTCCCTGATAAAGATGCTTCACAAAGCAAATCTGAGGCATGCTACCAGAACTCCCCCAAGTGCACACTGGCATCTCGGGGGTACGTAGACAAACCAGCTTCTTACTCTCAGACACCTAAGCATTTTTCCTTCCTCCCATGCTGCTCTTCATCTCTTGGCCAAAGAGTCTCCAGAGAGAAGTTCCAAATTCACATAGTCTCTTTTTTTTTTTTTTGTGGTACCGGGGATTGAACTCAGGGGCACTCGTCCACTGGGTCACATCCCCAGCCCTTTTTTTTGTATTTTATTTAGAGACAGGGTCTCACTGAGTTGCTAAGTGCCTCGCCATTGCTGAGGCTGGCTTTGAACTCGCGATCCTCCTGCCTCAGCCTCCCAAAGTGCTGGGATTACAGGTGTGCGCCACCATGCCCGGCTCATTTTTTACTATTAGCTATGATGCATCTTTCTCGAGCACAATGGCAATGTTTCATTTGTGTGTAGATGAAACACGTTCCATCACCAGAAGCAGTGCAGATTTCATTTAGTAAGTCACCTGCCATTCACTGAGTGCATACTAAGTGCCAGGTGCTTTTTATGTATTACTTTATCAAATCTCATGGTAGAAACACAAGGTATTTACCAGATTATCCCATGGGAAAGGAATAAAAGCTACTGCTCTTAGAGCACTAAGTATATGCCAGACTCAGAAAGGTTAGATCACTTGTTTAAGATTGGTCAGCTAATAAATAGTAGGCACTGACTCGTTCCACAGAGTCACTGAATGCTTCCTCGGAGCTAGGGATTCATCAGGGGGAATTGTGCCTTTCCCCCAGCCCCACCCCCACCCCCAAATATATTGAAGTGCTATCCCCAAGGACCTCGGAACGTGACCTTTGTTAGAAAGAGAGTTTTTCCAGAGTTAATCAAGTTAAAATGAGGTTATTACGGTGGACCCAATTCCACAAGACTTGAGAGATATGTCACAGAACAAACGTTGTCAATGAGCATCAGAGGCTAAAGATGCAAGGAGGAGTCCCCTCTCCAGTCATAAGGAGGGGCATGGTCCTGGGGACAACCTTGATTTCAGACTTCTAGTCTCCATAACTGTGAGACAAAAATTTCTGTTGTTTGAAGCCACCCGGGTTTTGGTAGGTTGTTCCAGAAGCCTTTGGGAGCTAATATAAGCAATGAACAAGATTCAGACTGCCTTAGGAGTGCACATTCTCTCGGGAAGAGATAGGCAGCAAGCAAGTGGTTCTGCATTAGGAATTTAAACAAGGCAAGGGAAAGGGATCACAGGGTGAGGAACAGGGACGGGTGTGTGCAAGGCCCTGGCTTCGACCCCCGTACCAGAAAGGAAGAAATAAAATGGTGAACAAAGGGTCTTTGTGATTTTAGACAAGGAAATCAGCAAGAGCTCTCTCGCTGAGAAGATCACATTTGAACAAAGACTCAAATGAAATGAGGCATCCAGTCACAAGCCCCCTGGGGGAACTTCCTACCAGGTAGGAGCAGCAAGTTGGTAGAGCCTGCTTCCTGTGTTCAGGGAACAGCAAGGGGGCCCGTGCACTGGACGGAGTAAGTGGCCTGAGGTAAGGCCAGCGAGGGGAGGGGAAGAGTGGACTGAGGGCACCATGAAGGTCACGAAGGCCGTGAAGGTCATTGGAATGACTTTGGCTTTTACACTGGGTGAGATGAGACGTCTCTGGGATTTTGCAAAGAAGAATGATATGACGTGACTTCTGTTGCTGAAGGATCCTTCTAGCTGCTGAGCAGAGTACTGACTATAGCAAGTTGAGTGGAGGTCACCTGGGGGCTGTGCTAACAGTTTGTGTGCGAGATGGCAGGTGTTCAGACATCTACCGCAGTGACAAAGGTCATGGAAAAGGTAAAGCTGCCAGAATCTCCCGAGGGACTTGATATGGGGTACGATGCATGGCTTGTTGGTTTGGGACCCAAGCAATATGCAGAATGGAGTGACCATTTACAGCAGTGGGAGGAAAAGGTTCCCAGTAGGATGTAGAAAGAGGGATGGAACCCAGAGTTGCTTTGAGACATACTAAGTGGTATTTGTACCCAATTCTATCAGACAATGCGGTCCCACTTTATACCATTATAATCTAGGCAGCATTATCGTGAGTCTATTCTTATGCACTACTAATAATAAAGTATAAGCAAAACAAAGTGTGATCTGAAAGGTTACCATTATCTAAAATGCAGCAGCAGTAGTAAGTCAGAACTTGGAGAGAATACTAAGGAGAGACAATGGTCTTGGCCTATTGCCTCTGGGCCTACCTCGTTGGCAGAGCGGGCCTCATGGAATGAGAGAGTGGGCAATTGGCCACTGATGCCCAGGGGCCACACCCAGGTCTCAAGAGGCTGAGCAGGCTCTAAGAGGGTGTTCAGGAGGAAGCGGGCACACAGTAGAGGCCTCTCCTGGCCCTGTCGCCTCTTTCTGTACAAGAAACGATTCTGCACATGCTAGGATTTCACCTCCAAAGGTGAAATCTCAGTCTGGGAAATCAGCAATGAAATGAGAATGGAAAAGTAAGGGAGGAGGAAGAAGACTGCAAGAACACCCTTGAGCCAGGTGCCATGGTGCATGCTGAGACAGGAGAATCGCAAGTTCAAAGCCAGCCTCAGCAACGGTGAAATGCTTAGCAGCTCAGTGAGACCCTGTCTCTAGATAAAATACAAAATAGGGCTGGGGATGTGGCTCAGTGGTTGAGTGTCCCTGAGTTCAACCCCAGTATTCACCACCCCCCCCCCAAAAAAATGAGAACACCCTTGAAGTCCGTGGCCCTCACCCTCTCCAAAGTGACCCACATCCTTACACCCCAGGGTCCCAGCAGTGGCTCCCACCTCCTCTCCCTGTCCCAGATCAGTGCTCCTTCCACACTGCCCAGGCCCACAGCACAGGCCCATGGCGTGGTGGGTCAGGGCTGCCTGTGGGTGCCGAGAGACCCACCACACCCCCACAGGCAGATGGAGGAAACATACCTGTCCTGGAGTCCCATTTCCCCAAAGGTCCCAGAGCCCTCAAGAGATGCAGTCGAGCCCCCCCAAAAAAGGCCCTTTGGCTATGAAGGGTAGAAAGGGTAAATAGCACCAACTCATGCTGGGTTAAAGGAGACCTGGAAGTTTAACCCAGAGAGGAGATGAAACTTCCCAAGCTCACACAGCCATAGGAGGCAGAGCCAGCCTAGGACTCGGGGCTTCCTTCCTGTCTCTCAGTCTCCTAGCAATTTAAACCAGAAGGAGGCTCTTCACAAAGCTGTTCTCCTTGACCATTCTCAGGATGGTCATCAGATGCTGAGGTGCAGGAATGGGAAAAAGACGTCCAAGCTGGGGCCCCCACAGTACGCCACATTGCTGGAAGAAGCCAGCTCTGTAGGACCAAAGCTTCCCTATGTGCCAAGAAAAGATGTGGAGATGGTTAAACAGCATTCCCACGCAACAAAGTCTCCCAGTAGCTGTCCCAGCTGGCCAAATCATCAGTGAGTCACAGCTGCAGCCTCAACTACAAGACAGGGTCTTGGAACCCTAGCCCCAACTTCTTCCTCAGGCTGCCACGTCTCCCCTGCTGGGCACTCGCACCCTGGCAGACCTTTCTCAAGGTTGGTTAAGGTCAGAAAGATTTAAGGCAAGACTGACAAGACTTGATAGGTGACTCACCCTTGACTGCATGTGTAAGTTAGAATAAAGGTGAGCCCCAGCTCAAAGGGACCTAGATTGCAAAAACTGAATATACCGAAAACATAGAAGAAGCAGGCGAATTGGGAGCTCCATTCTCATAAGGAAAGTTTCCTTAATGACAAGATTCTCACAGGGCTGGGGGACTGGCGGTCCTAGGCCCATGCCGAAACGCTCAACAGCACGTGTCCACTGTTCACGCGGCCACAGGCCTAGAAACCAGTTTCCCCATTCACAGTGGCTACCTGTGACTCTCCCAGCTGGGTGCCAGGGAAGGGCAAGAGCCAGAGTGTAAAATCTATGGATATCGATTTGGGGGCAGAGATGAGGATCGGGGCCCATGCCATTGATTTGAAGGTGAATTCATGAGAAGTTGGACTACAGTCCCTACAGGTGCCATTGCCCTGTTCTCAAGGCCTCCGTGACTGCCTTTTCATTGTGTCAACAAAACCCTTCAAAAGGCACTATTCATAGAAAAATGTGCTCAGAGAGATCAACCCCTTCTCCTGCTCCCCTCTAGCTTTTCTTCTGGAAGGTTTACTAACCTTGGTCTCAAGGGACTCTGAGTTCAAGTGGCAGGTCAGCTGCTCGCTAGCTCACCCGGAGTCTGAAACTGCAGGGGCTTCGGTGTTCTCATGGGCAAGATGGGAACGATCATACTTTGCAACACTATTTTTTTTTTTTTTTTTTTTTTTTTGGTACCAGGGATTGAACTCAGTGGCACTAGACCACTGGGCCACATCCCCAGCCCTTTTTTGTATTTTAATTAGAGACAGGGTCTCACTGAGCTGCTAAGTGCCTCACCATTGCTGAGGCTGGCTTTGAACCCGCGATCCTCCTGCCTCAACCTCCCAAGTGCTGGGATTACAGGCATGCGCCACCACGCCCGGCTTCTTTGCAACACTATTATAAGGACCAGAAGGAATATTTATGAAGCCTCACAGACGCAGAAGCCACCAGAAGAGAGCAGTCACGCCAGTGAAGGAGACGGCCATTGTTTTTCAGCCTCTCGTGTTCGCGCTGGGTGGCGGTGTGAGGGACGGGAGTCCTAAAGTTGACAGGAGCTCATCTTGGAACACTGAAGGAGTCTGGGAAGGAAAGTGTCAAGAGGCAGGGCCACTGCAACCGGAACACTGGAAATGAGTGAAGGTGAAGAAGTAAGGGAAGCAAAACTGCTACTTCATCACATCTACAGGAGAAAGTTCTGAGAAAATTTTTAACAAGTGAATATGTAGACATCAGGTTCTGCTGTGCCTGGGAGCTTGTGAAATCAGAGCAAAGCAAGCATGCTTTGTTTTATGCTCACCATAAAAAAGGCAGGCATCATAAAGATCATCAAAAGAATAACCATAATCATAAAAAAGAAGACTTTAAATTCATTTAGCCCAGCCCCTCATTTTACAGATGCAGAAACTGAGGATAAAAAAAAAAAATGGCACCCGCCTCTTTGTTAATGGTCTGCTTTTCTTGTCTTTGATGTGAAGTGTGCTGTGGGGCTGATGGAGAAGAGCAGGACAGTCCTCTGAAGACACTGGCCTGGCTGTGCTTGCTGCTCTGGAAGCCAGCCCACTCGAAAACTGCACCTTTCCAGAAGGTTCTCTCTGCACGTGAAGTATGTTAACAAGGAGAGGATTTTCTGTCAACTCTGTCCCTTTTTGTGATATTCGTTTGACAAAAGAAAAATTCAGAGATGTCCACTACATAATTAGAAGTCCAGAGGATGGTCAAGGAAAGAGCTATGGGAAATTAACCAGTTAACAGCTGTGGGTGAAACTCACACAAAGAGATTTTCACATTGCTGAGTATATATCGAAACCTTGATTTAAGTCCCAGTACTGCCCCAGGGACACTTCGCTATTCACTTATAAATTTCCCAAACTATTAAATCCAACCAGTGTGGAAACTACCAGTACTTCCCTTGCAGACTCCCCTCCTATTCCAAGGCCTCCCCACCTTGCATAATTCCACCCCTTTGATCAGCAGGCATTGTGCATTCAAGGCAAACAACTTGTGCTCTCCTTCCCCAAATTTTATAAAATTACTCTTGGCTCTAGGTGTTACATCTATATTTCCAATTGCTACTTCACTCTGCTGCTGGTAGCTGCAGGATTTTGTCCAAGGACCTGGGCCTTTCTGGCCAGCAGCTGTAACAACTCAATAAACTCTTTTATTTAGAAATCCTTTGGTCTCGAGAGTTTTGGTTTAACAAGTTCCACTGGGTGACTTGTTAAGTGGAAAATCCCTGAACTGTGTCCTTTCCTCCTTGTACGCGCTTATGCTATTCTTAAATTCCAGTGCCTTTTTCCATCTCATGAGAAGCAAAATGTTTGGAGAAAGCAGTTTCCTTTTTCTCTTAAATTAATTAGCAGTCGAGCCAGGATCGAGAGTGTTTCCTGACCTTAGAAGTTACAAGAACTTTTCTTTTTTATATTAGCAGAACACACAACACAGATTTATTTACAGTCCAATAAAACATTCCATCCTGCTTTTAGGATGTAATTGGTAATAAAAACACTTCCTGGGTGCTAACATTCTAGCTGGAATAGCATACTTGAAAGGTTAACTAGAATTCAAGGCCACATGTGATTAAATGCTCTAGGAACTCAGAGGCACAAATGGCCGACACTTAATGTGGTCATGAAAATCTTCAGTCGGAAGGCAGAGGTTTGAGTGGAACCTGGAAGGACGGGTGATATTGCTATGAAGTACAGGTATGCTGACATGTCATCTTTGTTAGTTTCTAAAGGACTGTGTCTTTTTTTTTTTTTTTTTTGCCCAATTCCACCCTACAATAAATATTTGTTGAATCAAATTCATCGACAGGGATAAAGGCAGAGCGGTTTCTAAGCTGGGTTACAACATAAACGTATGCAGTGTATAGATGAGCCTTCTCTACTGGGAAAACCCAAACCCAAGCATGGTCTGGCTGTGGGAAGGCTTCCTGCTGTAAATAATGGGGACGAAGGTCCACAGAAGCCAAGATAGAAAGACTAAACCTTCTCCCAAGGCAGTGAAGAGTCACAGAAATTTTTGTAGCTAAGGAGTACGCAGTATGAAAATTAACCAGCAGTAGAGGAAAAGGAGGATGGAGGTGTGATGCTGTGACCATGGAGGGCAGGCTGTGCCCTGCCCTGGGTCACTCTGTGTTGTAAAGCAGCAGGGGCCCCTGAGCTACTCCGTTTTGAGTGCAAGTGCTCAGACTGAATGATTTGACCGCTTGACAGAGCAAACACCAAATGTTGGGTGTACAGAACTCATGGGAAAGAATAACTCCCAATAGCACGGTACAATCATAAGGCACAAACTGATTACTAATTGCGCTGATAAAAATGACTACCTGTGGAATGCCACCTGGTGGCTTACACCTGTAATCCCAGTGGCTCGGGAGGCTGAGGCAGGAGGATCACGAGTTCAAAGCTGGCCTCGGCAACAGCGAGGCACTAAGCCACTCAGTGAGACCCTGTCTCTAAATAAAATACAAAATAGGGTTGAGGATATGGCTCAGGGGTTGAGTGCCCCTGAGTTCAATCCTCAGTAACCCCCTCAAAAAAAAAAAAAAAAAAAAAAAAGTCCACCTGTGAACTCATCAAAAGAAATCAATGGCACATGGATTCCTGGGTGTATCAAACCCATACCAGGGAAACCAGGCCCGTGAGCTTATCAGGCCCACCAGACCCCTGAAGGATGCACCCCTCACCTGAAATACATAAAAGCAGAGGCATCTGGGATGGTGGAACTAGGAAGCGCACACCAAGCCATCAGCTGTCGGACCACCAGGTGTCACAAGAACGACAAGTGGCCAACTCCCGACTCTGTCTCCGGCTCCTTGTTTGACTCAGCCCCGTTAGAAACTGCCTGCCGTCTGGCCCCTCGCCTTGAAGGGCTCAGTCAGTGCCTTACAAGTTCCTTGGCTGGTCCCGCCTCATCCCACCACCTGCAGCCGCTCTCACAACCCCACCAGCTCTCTGCCTGCGCTTTCAGTTCTGCCTCTTAAACCCTGTGGCCCTCGCCAACCCTTCTGAGGCCATCTGTGACCCGCATCTCACGGTGTGGAGGGCGATGCGCGACCTGCACGGTCTAGATATCAACAAGTAAGATTGGAATCGGATAAAAGAACTCCTGATTGCCATAGTCGTGACACCAGTAAGCCATGAGCACTCAGTGGATTGCAGCTGATGAGAGTTATGTGGCTTGAGCCGGGCGCGGTGGCGCACGCCTGTAATCCCAGCACTTTGGGAGGCTGAGGCAGGAGGATCGCGAGTTCAAAGCCAGCCTCAGCAATGGTGAGGCACTTAGCAACTCAGTGAGACTCTGTCTCTAAATAAAATACAAAAAAGTGTATGTGACCCAGTGGTCGAGTGCCCCTGAGTTCAATCCCCGGTACCACAAAAAAAAAAAAAGAAAGTTATGTGGCTCGAGCATTCATTGTTTGGACACTGTGGGAAGACGCGGACGTGCCCGGTGTGTGTTAACGGCACGGCGCAGCTCACAACGAACGTCTTATCATAAGAAATACATATTTGGTCTTTGTCCCCTTTCCTGGCACACAGCTCCTAAAACACGTGGAATCTCCAAAGTGGTCAGTGGTTTTTTTGTATGCTAATGAGATAAAGATGACTGGGGGCTCCTGGACAGCTTCAGGACACAGGCTGGCTGCCCGTGGACCAACCGTGAGATTAGAGGACTGGCACTTTCCGTACCGCTCTCCTCATCAAGACTGGCGTGGGGAAAGGGGCTAAGGTTGAGGTATCACCAGTGGCCAGTGATTTAGTCAGTCATGCCTACCACGTGAGGCCCCCACGAAAACCCGAAGGTCAGGGCTCCTAGAGCACCTGGTTGCTGAACACGTGGCAGTTTCAGGAGGGTGGTGGGCTCAGAGAGGGCGTGGAGTCTCCATTCCCTTCTCCCAGACCTTGCCCGGTGCACGTCTTCCATCTGGCTGTTTATCAGTATCCTGTGCAATAGTCTTTATAACATAGGAGTAAATGTCAGTGAAGCATTTCCCTGGGTTCTCTGAGCTGCTCCAGCAAATTAACAGAACCCAAGGAAGGAGGCCTAGGAACCTCAATTCACTCTTGGTGGCTTGTAAATGCAGATCACAACCAGGGGTGTGTCTAGCATCTGAAGCAAGAGGGTCTTACGAGACTAAGCCCTCCATCGGTGGGATCTGACGCTATCTCCAGGCACAGGGCGTCTGACTTGTTCAATTACAGGATACCCAGTTGGTATCTGGAGGAGAACTGCTGGGTGTATGAGGAAAAATCCCCCCCCACAGTTTGGTGACCCTAGGTGAGGTGTGCTGTGTTGACTGTGTAAGAGGAGAGGGTGTCCATGTCTTACAGAACCATCAAACTTCGGGCGGGGGTTGTGGCTCAGCGGCAGAGCGCTCGCCTCACACGTGCGCGGCCCGGGTTCGATCCTCAGCACCACGTAAACATAAATGCATTACATTGTGTACAACTAAAGTAAATAAATAAATATATTTAAAAAAAAAAAAAAAAAAAAAAAAAAAGAACCATCAAACTTCACCTTTGTGGCTAAGGCCAGAGGCTTAGATTTGCACAAACTGCTCTGCCACTTCCTAGCTGGGTGATTCCTGAGCTTAGCTTCGCTGAGCCTCAGTTTTATTATGCATAGGACATAGAAATCATATTAGCCCCTACAACATATAATTGCTGAGAACTAAATGAGATAATTCATGAAAAGTGCTTAGTGAGTATAATGCCCAGCACGGAGTAAATTCTCAGTGAATTCAAAGCTACAGAGAAAGTCACTCGAAGGGAGGAAGTCCTTGTCACCTTCCAACTCACTATAACGTTTCGCAAGTCCACAATGCAGGCAGGCTACATAGTCTATGTTGTCTAGTTTATAAATTAGATTATATCTTATCCTTTAAAACCACTCAACTATAACTCTTTCATGCTTTAGATATATAATCAGTTAAACAGTTAAAATAGTGAATTCAATTCTTGCCCCATCTCACCCCAATTCTCACCATCCCAACTAGCTACTTCCAGGGCCAGGTTGGAAAGAACTAAACAAATTTCCAAGGAAGACTCAAAAATCCAAAGAACCCTTTTTTGTTGGCTCCAAGAAGTAGCCTCCGCCAGTTCCATCATGTTCTAGATCACAGCTTCCCACCTGAATGGGCAGGAGCAGACCTACTGTAGTAATTCAATATAGGCTCAAGTATTATTTAAAAGCTGTTACATAGATGTCTTGTGTATATGCCTACAATGCTTTCAAGTTCTGTTCTAATTAAGATGTTATAAATCAAATTCATAAATCACAAATTACTGATTTATAACATTTTGTCATATATTTTCTCAATGCACAGATAGTAACTATGCCAGTCGCTACTCCCACGTGAGAGCCTTTAATATATTTTCATATTTCAACGTGGGCAACCTGAGTGTGAACATCAGGAACAAATCAGGCAAGAAAAAAATTACAGGCCACCCTGTCCTTGGGTGATACGGACCTGTGGGCCTAGGTCCAAAGTCCAGTGATTGAAACAATTGAAATAAATAGAAAGGCGTCCGGAAGGCCTTTGACACCAGGATCCTGGGGGAAATTTCCTAGGCAAAATAAACTTGAGACAGGAGAAGTCTGATTTCCCTATCATGTCCCTGAAAATAGATGTCCACACACAAAGGGGTAAAAATCCCTCTGCCTGCAAATCCCCGAATTTTTATCCAAAAAACGAGTCGACCAAGACCAACATCTGAATGCAAATGAAACATGCAAGCATCTCCGAGCAGCTCTCACCTGTCCTGCCGTTCAGGAGAATCGGCTTGCCCTCCAGATCGCCTCTTATGGGGACGACCGTGATCTGGTACTCTGTCCCGGGCTGCAGACCTGGAAATAAGCAGATGGTGCCGGATGGGAGGGCAGACTCCACCCCTCCCCCACACTGCCTTTCCCCAGACTTCTCTTGTGGAGGGGAGGGGTTCTGCTTCCCTCCCAAAGACTCCGGGCACCGGCAGGTACAGAGCCCCGGATGGGTGGAATAGAAGGCAGCACTGAAGAGGCTGATGGGTCACAGGCGGGCACAGGATCGATGAGGTGAAGTCAACCGAGCTCCCGTTCCTTGGTGAGCCTCCTAGCACTCATCTCCCAATTTTATTCATAACCCCAAATGTTTTTTCTGCTTCTAACAATGATCTTCCCTTAAAAGTCTCTTTCCAGGCTTGGGGATAGAGCTCAGTTGGTAGAGTGCTTGCCTTACATGCACAAGGCCCTGGGTTCAATCCCCAGCACCACAAAAAAGAAAAAGAAAAAGAAAAAAAAAGTCTCTTTCCTTTTCACTGTAATACCTGGCTCCCCCTCCACATGTTTTTTAAGTTATTTCTCTATAGAAGCAACTTGAAAGATTGTTCCTCCCTAGCCAGGTACCGTGGCACAGGCCTGTAATCCCAGTGGCTCAAGAGGCTAAGGCAGGAAGATTTTGAGTTCAAAGCCAGACTCACCAAAAGTGAGGTGCTAAGCAACTCAGTGAGACCCTGTCTCTAAATAAAATACAAAATAGGGCTGGGGGTATGGCTCAGTGGTTGAGTGCCCCTGAGTTCAATCCCTGGTACCAAAAAAGAAAAAAAAAAAAAAAGATCGTTCCTCCTTGTACAAAGATTCAGACCCCAGGGGCAAAGTGCAGGCGAGGGCAGTGTGTGGGGGCGCTCGCACTCCTGCTCCGCCCACCAGCACAGAGGGACCCAGGTGCTCTCTCAAGACGAGCGGAAGGAGCAGAGGGCAGAACCAGGCCGCAGAGGAGGGCTGGCCCTGGAGCCAATAAGCCTGGGGCCCCAACTTGCAAGGGCTCCTTCCAGGCCTGGGCCCAGCGGGGCACTCAGGCCTGCGCACACCTGCTCCTCAAGAGGCCCTGAAAGGGGCTGGGGATGTGGCTCCGCTGGTCGGGCGCCTGCCTCGCATGCACGGGGTTCAATCCCCAGCACCACAGGGAAAAAAAAAAAGGCCCTGAAAATTGTATGACCATCAGGCCTTGCACCACTGGGCCCCTCTGTGTCCCCGTTTCCTGAGTTCCAGCTCCAGCAGCTCCTCGGTCATCTGAGACAGGAAACCCCCCCCCCCAGGGCCTGCCAACGCCCCCTCCAGGGCTCCACAGAGCAATCCCAACCCCCTCCCCCCGCCCCACACACCTTCCTCCAAGAGGAATGTCTGCACACCATTAAACCCCTCTGAGGCAGACCGGAGCTTCGAGGGCTGGCTGCCTCGGGGAACATTCCAGAAGTCTAGGCTGTGCAGAGGCGCTCTGGGGCCCGGCTCTGGGATGCGAGCAGGGCCCACAGCCTCCAGCGCAGGCCACGGCTGGTGGTTTCGGAGGTCAGGGTTCCAGGGTGATTCCTAGGGCCGCGGGGCCCTCTGAGCACGCCGTCCCCCCTCAGCAAACACCTCACCTCCCCAGTGCTGCCTCTTACCAGTGAGGTCATACCGGCTCTTCGGGTCACTGCTCCTGGGCACGGTGACCTCAGCCACCTCCTGGCCTGTCAAGGGTCCATACCGCAGCTTGTAGTAATCCACCTGGGTCAGCGGGTTCTCCCACTCCACGTCCAGGGAGTTTTCCGTCTCGTCCGTCACCCAGGCAGTGCCAACCACAGCAAGATCTAGGGGAGGGGTCAGAGAGCACAGGAGAAAGCAGTGAGCAGCAGAGTCCCCACAGTCTGTAACGGCCATCAGCTACACAGAGAGCCGGCCTCAACCCGAGGACAGGCCCTTAACACGGGTCTTACGCACTGCTCTGAACTAAGCGGTCACCCTTCAGTGGTAGCATCCCTGTCCTCAGAGACCACCTCAGGAGGAGATGCTCGGGCCCTTCTGTGTAAAGTTTGGGAAATGCATTCCAAACTGTCTATAGCATGACTTCTGTCACACACTCAGCTCCTCCTCCATCGCCCAGATGATAGTCCTTTGCAAATTCTTCTCTAAGGAAGTAGATGTATTTCCACTTGGTCCTTCTATGCAGCCTTCCTGCACCTTCTGCTACGTCTTAGTACTTCCGCCGGGTACCTGGCGTTCTCAGGCTGCCCCCGCTGCCTCCCCTGCGAAGCAGGGGAGCTCCTGCTCGGCTTCGTCTCGGCCCTTCTACTCCCGGGAAAAGAGCTGTGCAGTTCTGATTGACACAGAGAAACGGATCGCCGCTGTGGCTCTGAGGGGAGAGCTTGCGAAGCTCCCACAGCAGGGCACGGACTGCAGGCTTTGGGGAGCACTTTAAATTCCAACAGCTGTTCCCAGGCCAGTTGAGCCTGACCTTGAAGGGAGGCCAAGTCCCCGGACTCTCAGCCTTGTCCCCTTCCGCAGTCACTTCTCCGCCTTCACCTCCCTGCGGGTGTCCCGCCCAGGCTGACTGACGAGCTGTGAGGATGTGGGTGAGGGAACGCATGCACAGGCAGGGTGTGAGCTTGGAGCGCCCCTGGCTCCCCGTGTTAAGGGTAAAGCCTCTCAGAGCCTTTCCGGAAGCACGTGCTCCCCTTGCCGCCTTCCACCTGCAGCCCATGTCCTGTGTCTCGACTGCCTTCAAAGATGAAATTCCCTGAGGGACAGGTCAGGAGGAGAGTAATGAAGGTGGCTCGCAGATTGTAGCAGAGGGCCTACGTGGCTTAAGGGATTTGGGAGGGATTCACGAGTGAAAAAGCAAGGACTTAATGAGAACGTTCCAGATGATGATGAGGCTCAGCCTGGCTCGGTCTGAGGCTCCCCCGAGGAGCAAAAGAGAAAGGCTTTAACTTGAATCAGATTAGACAGAAAGACAAACTTCACAGTAGCCAGACTCTACAAGCCCCTAGAGCAAGATGCCAATAGGGGTTGCTACGACTTCCTGAACAGATGTCACTCTCTTTCCCTGTGAGGCTGGACACTCTGTCTGTAGGCAGGAGAAAAGCAGTTAGGGCTGTTCACAGCTAGGACTTGGTGTTCTGTGATTTTGTGTGTGTGTGTGTGTGTGTGTGTGTGTGTCTGAGCGTGTGCAAACTCAGGGGTACTTGACCACTAGGCCACATCCCCAGCCCTTGTTTTGTATTTTATTAGAGACAGGGTCTCACTGAGTTGCTAAGTGCCTCGCCATTGCTGAGGCGGGCTTTGAACTCGCGATCCTCCTGCCTCAACCTCCCAAGTGTTGGGATTACGGGCGTGCGCCACCGTGCCCGGCTAAGGGCTTGGTGTTCTGTTAGACTTAGAGCCCTTCCCGGAATACGAGCATCAGACAAGACCACTCTGTAGCAAAACCAGGACATTCTTGTGACCACGTCTGAACACAGACACAAACATGACTGTCTGCCACACAAATGATTAAACATCCCCTCTCCTCAGCCTCCCTCCAGTCTGTCCTCTTTCTAGATAAGATCCTCTAAGATACCAACCCCAGAATTACCCCTAGTTCCCCCAAATTACCTAACCCAAGCCTATCATCAGTCCTCCACACCATCCACTCCTTTCTTACACTCTCTTCCTGCGATGTCCCCAGGGTGTGCATTCCCCTAAGCTAAAACAATCGATAAACCCAGCCTGTTCAACTACAGGGGTGTACCTAGGTATCTTGGCTGGAGGGCACCAACAAGGGTGATCCCAAATTGTGCCCTCAAGGTGCTAAGTCTCTCCTGGCCCTTTTCGATTCTGACCCATCCCTACCCCCACCCTATTCCCAACATCAAAGAGGGACAAGCAGCCTGACATTTCTGCAAAGGCCACTAGCATGCCAAAGTCCCAGCCACCTGGATCTACCTGGCTCTCTCCCAGGAGGGTCATCGGCCCCTGTGACAGTGCCTGGCATATGACAGCTGCTCAGTTAAACTGTTTTGAGTAAAGGAATGCATCAGAGTCATTCAAACCGCGCAATTTCTCCAAACCCTGGAAGATCGAAGTTGCTTTAAGACCTTTCATGAGGAAACAAGAATTTCCAAGGAGTAAGTATTGGCTGCTAGACAGGCAATTTTAGGGGCAAGCACCTAGGCTAACAGGGGAAAAGCCTCTGCCACTTTGAAAGACTGCTAGCAGTGCCTTCAAAGCTGTTTTTTTTGCTGCTGCTGCTGCTGTTGCTGCTGTTAAAGGCCTTCAGAGAAACTTACAAGGAACCAACCAAAATGGCTAAGTCACTCTGACTCATTCTTTTTTATTATAACACTAAATATTCCACCCAAAGGCATCCCCATGCACCTTTTTTTTTTTTTTTTAACCTATAGTGTATGATCTCAAACTGGGCATGCTCAGAAATGTGCCCACCTCCACAAGTGATGCTGAGTCTTTCCTCAATGAATATGTATGAGTTTCCTAACCAAAGCCCCAGCTTTCTTTGTCCAGAGGAGAACACTGCTCTGAGAGTTGTCTCCGGCACCGTGCGTACCCGCAGCGAGTAATCAAGCTCTCTCTCCGCTCTTGCCTCCTGGTTGGGCTTATTTTGCCTTCACCAAGAGGAAAGCCCATCGCACTCATCATATTAGCCCCGATGCTGTTCTTCCAAATGTTTTGGTGGCACTTGGTGATACACAGGAGACTCTGTCCCTCCAAGCCAGGCTCCACCAACCTCCACCTTGCTCTGTATCGCGGGTTGCGGCCTCTATGAATCAAGTCAGCCAAGGGCCTTGCCTCTGGGATCAGCCAGCAGAAAGCAGGAGAGAGTTCAAGTAACTGATCGCCACTCCCTCCCTGTGGGGAAACATGGCCTGCCTGCACTCCTTCACCAAAAGTGCCTCACCAGGAAGCTTTCCTGAACGTACCAGGGCCTGCCCCTCTCCCTGTCAGGCTGGGCTGGATCCTCACTGATGCTAGTCCCAGCGTTTTGCTCTCCGGCCCTCTGTAAGCAACCTCGTCCCTAAACGTCCTTCAGTGGCCCCATTTGTGTCCTCTTTTTCCTGCTGAGATGAACCTAAGTGACACAGGCAGCTTCCGCAGCTTCTCACCCGTTCCTTCTTGAACTTGCCGAATGGCTTCGGAGTCTCCATGAAGGGCCAGGGACGCAGGGGTGCTCTTTGGCTGTTTATGCGGGGTGCAAAGCAGCCAGACCTGACTGACTTCGGAGACGCAAAGGACCCCATGAGCCCCAAATCAGCAGGCTGCCACTGCTGCCTTGGAAGACCCAGTAATCAGGGAGCAGGGAGAGGAGAGAGACGTGGGACTCTTCTCCAGAACCGGATGGTTGTGTTTTTCAAACTCTAAATCAGGACAATGCCTGATCCGCAGAAGGGTATCTGCGGGGAAAGTGTAAGAAAACACCCAAAATGGACATCTCCTGGGAACCCCGGGGGCATGTGGCTGCTTCCTCACCTGTGGTGGCCAGGAGATGCTGAGGACTGCTGGGAACGTCCTTCTTCACGTTGCGCAGGGTGACTATGTACTTGGTCCCAGGGAGCAAGCCGGGAATCTCATAGATGTGCTTCTCCTTGGGCACCTGGATCTGCTTCACGGAGAGCTCCTTCCCCAGGGGATAGTAGCTGAGAAGGTAGTGGTCCACGTCGCTGGAGGGCTCCCAGCTCACCAGCAGGGAATGCTCTGTGCTCTTGAGTAGCTGCAGGCCCTGGGGGGCCACCACTGTGTGCAGAACGGGACCAGGTGAGAGTGGGTGTGGAACAAGGGTGGGAATCCAGCCAGTGGGTGTTCTGTGAGCAGCTACTGCACACCTGACACTAAGCGGGCAGGCCTGGAGGAGGCAGACCTAAGTGTGCCCCTGTTATGGGACACACACTGAAGTTGTTATCTGGTTAGGAGCTGATCCTGATACCTCCCACATGGTGGGGGAAGGACAGGTGCAAGCATCACACAAACACAGTCTTCAGTGGTCCTCTAGTTGATGGTCCCCAAACCAACAGCATCAGCATCTCATGGGAACTTGTAGAGATGCAAATTCTCAGGCCCCAGCCCAGGCCTGCAGGATCACAAGCTCTGGGGAACCGGGACCCAGGAATCCGTGTTTAAGAAGCACTCAGCGGGCTGGGGTTGTGGCTCAGCGGTAGAGCGCTCGCCTAGAACATGCGCGGCCCAGGTTCGATCCTCAGCACCACGTACAAATAAACACATTGTGTACAACTAAAGCAAATAAATAAATATTTTAAAAAAAAAAAAAAAAAGGCGGGGCGTGGGGGCGCACGCCTGTAATCCTAGCTCTTGGGAGGCTGAGGCAGGAGGATCCGAGTTCAAAGCCAGCCTCAGCAATGGCGAGGCACTTAGCAACTCAGTGAGACCCTGTCTCTAAATAAAATACGAAAAAGGGCCGCCGGGGCTGTGGCCCAGTGGTCGAGTGCCCTTGAATTCAATCCCCAGTACCAAAAAAAAAAAAAAAAAGAAAGAAAGAAAAGAAAAGAAGCCCTCGGGGAATCTGCTGTAGCTGAAAGTCGAGACCCCCCCCTCCCAGGAGGACCACAGGTGGAAGCCAACAAGGCCCCAAGGACTCGCAGCTCTCACCCTGGGAGCAGTCGGGGCCAGTGAAGCCCGGCTCGCAGTAACACTCGCCCGTGTCGCAGAAGCCGTGGCCGCTGCAGTCGCCGGGACAGCGCTGCTCGCTGCAGTCCTCCGACGTGAAGTGCTCGTGGCACTGGCACACGCCGCGCACGCACACGCCGTGCCCGCTGCAGTCCTGGGGGCAGGCGGGGTGGGCGCAGTCGGGCCCCACGTAGGGGTCGTCGCACACGCAGAGCCCGTCCACGCAGCGCCCGTGACCGCTGCACGCCCCGGGGCAGGCGGGCCGCTCGCAGGCGGCGCCCTCCCAGCCCTGCGCGCAGAGGCAGCTGCAGGTGTCCGGGGAGAAGGTCCCGTGGCCGCTGCAGTGGCGGCTCAGATCTGGGGGAAGAGAGGGAACCATGGGATGGCCGTGTCCTTGGAGAAGGCTCGGAACCGGGCTCTTGCCTGGCTCTTCCCGAGATGACCGGTTCAGGTGGAGGACAGGGCGCCGGCCCTTCCAGCTGGGCCCGCCTGGAACCTGCCAAAACTGCAGGCATTTTTCTCTTTTTCTTAGCCGGAGAAGCTAAGGACACCACCCTTTTCCCTTCCCAGATGACTCCCTGGTTCTGTCCCCTCTGAATGATGATAACTATTCAGGGTTTTCCTAGGAAGGGGCCTAAACGTTCCAAAGCTGCCGGACACCAAGGGACAGGCCTCCTGCCAGGCAGCTGAGACCCAGGCAGGAGGGAGACTGTCTTCTAGCCCTCAGTGGGGCTGGACCCAGCAAGGTCTCAGGAAAGTGGGTTCCCGGGAACTACAGAAGAGCCCAGTCTCCCTGATGGGCATAGGGGTGGGCAGGGGGATTTAACCCAGCTCCCCTCTCTAGCTCTCTAGGCAGGGAGGGCGGGCCACTCAGGGCAGTCCCCCTCCCTCCATTTCCTGCTTCTCAGAACCCCCTCCCTTCCTAAGGAGGTGTCTAGAGAGGAGGCTCCTCAGGGGCAGGTCCACACTGTTCTGTCCATGGCACTGACCCTGGGGCCTAGCTCTGGACCTGGCGTTCAGGAAGCACCCTCAACTCTAGAAATTCCTTCAGTTGTAAAAATCTGTGCCACAGCACCACTGGGTGTCCTCTGGTTCAATCTAGGTGGCTTATGTTTTTTAAAGGGCGGGGACAGAGGGAACTTCATTATTTGTAAAATCATATTGTAATACGTTTAAAGAAGGGCGAAATCATGGCATTTGTCAATAAATGATTGGAGTTGAAGAATATCATGCTAAGCACAATAAGCCAATCCCACAAAACCAAAGGCCGAATGTTTTCTCTAATATGCAGATGCTAATTCACAATAAGGTGGGTGGGTGGGGCACTAGGGAAGAATAGTGTTACCTTAGATTAGACAGAGGGAAGTGAAGGGGGGAGGGGATGTGGGGATGGGAAAAATAGTGGAATGAAACAGATATTATTACTGTGTGTGTGTGTGTGTGTGTGTGTGTGTATATATATGTATACATATACACACACACACACACACACACACACATATGTGACTACATGACCAATATGGTTCTCCAACTTGTACACTTAGAAAAATGAGAAATCATATCCCATCTATGTATATCAAAGTGCAAAAATGCATTCTATTGTCATGTATGACTAATTAAAAAAATTAAAAAATTAAATAGTTACAATCTCCAGAACATCTACCATTGGCCAGGAATCTAATGCATATCATCTGTAGTTCTTAGAACTAGGCCGGCTGATAGAGTCATCCTGCCTGGACAGTTGGGGAGACTTAAGGAATTTGCCGAGTCACAGCTGGCCTCTGTCTTTCCTGCACACCCCAGTGCTTCCCCTTTGGGTGGAGATTGGATCCCCAGGTAAGAAAGCCCCTAGAAGCGGTCCCCATGTGGAAGCATTGCCCCGGGAGTCTGGTGTCTTCAAGAGCTGCTGGTCCCTCCCTGATCAGGCGTCCAGATGTCCCCTAGAGCTGAAACCAATGAATAAGTAGTGGGGGCGAGGCGGACCCCAGAGAAAACCCAGAGTGAGATGTGAGACCGCGCAGCCTCAGAGCGCTCCTGAGGCCAGCGGTGCCCCTCGGTGTGTGCTGGGTGACCCCCGGCTGGCCCACTCACCAGCAGCTCCTTGGCAGCAGCGCTGGGCACTGCACTGCTCCTTCATCTCTGCCATCTCTTCCTCCAGCTTCTTCACCCGGGCCAGCAGGTCCTGGACGCTGTCTGCCAGGTCACAGTCCCTCTGCGGTGTCTGAAGGCGGATGTTGTGCCTGAAGATGAAGTTCTGCTCCTCCCCAGCCTCCCCCAGGGCCAGGAGTGAGGTCCCGTCATCACTGAGGGACTGTGGGTCAGTCTCCACCTGGACCAGGGCAGACTTGGGCACATCGATCTTGTAGGTGTGGCTGACGGTCACCTGTTGCTCCTTGCTGCTGCAGCCCTGAGGCTCAGGTGTGGCTGGGGCAGAAGCCACCAGGATCACCGAACCAAGCAGGAGCCCCAGGGGGAAGCCGGGCATTCCCTGGAGACCCATCCTTGGAGAGACAAGGAGCAGACCCTCCCGAGACCTGTAGGCAGAAAAAACACAAAAGAAAGCCACGCGATTTGTTGAGGGAAATCGGTGTTTTTAACAGGTTCTAAAGAGGCCATGGGAAGATGGTAAGCCAACAGAAAGATCCCATCCTAGATCTCCTGAGGGCAGGCAAAATTGTTTTCTTTCCCTGCTCACACAGGCGGGGCCTGCCTCCTGCCTTTGCTTACCCTGCTCACACTCTCTGGAGCCTCCACGCCCTCTCTCCTAATTCTAGGTCACCTGCACTTTGACAAGAGCAAGGGGAACAGCTGTCTCGTGTCGAGAGCCCACCGTGTGCCAGGCTTTGATCCCTAATCTTGGCAACAGCCCTAACATTATCCCCTCCATAATATCAACAATGATAGCTGCACGTGGGGCCTTGCGACAACGTGACAGGCACGGTTCCAAGTGCTTCCCATCGACTACCTCATTATCCTCATGACCCTTTGTGGAGTGTATTATTACTCCCATTTTACAGGCAGGGGAACTGAGATACAACTACCTTACATGATTTGCCCACAGGCACACAACCAAATGTGGCAGGATTTTTTAACTTATTTTTATTTTTGTGTGTGTGAGTGTGGCGCTAGGGCTGGAGCCCAGGGCCTCTCCCATAGCAGGTCGAGCACTCTACCACTGAGCTGCTCTCCCAGCCCAGTGGGAGGAGTTGACGCCAGAGAATCTGACTCCAGAGACCAGGCTCATCACAGTGATGTCACGTTGCTTTGCACAGATGAGGAAGTAGGGGCTCAGAGGCTGAACAAGTCACTGTGGGTGCCACAGCCTGAGGGCAGATCTACACTCAGATCCAAATCCACCGACTGCAAAGCCAGCGCCCTGCTCCTGCCTCCACCGACATACCAACAAAACTAAGAACCTCATCCACCAAGTCTTCCCTCGCCCTCATCCCCTACCTCACCCCAGCCGGAAACCAGCTCTCCCTCTGCCAAGCCTTCAGAGTTCTGACCTGGTCCCTCTCTGGTGGTCTCTTGCAGTTGCTCTTGTAGACGGCTTGTCTCCCTGCTAACCTGAACCTTTCAGGGCTGGGGTCCAAGGTGGGTTCATCGTATTGTCGTCCTAAGGCAGGGGCACAGAGTCTCACACTGAGGGGTTCAGTCCCTGTTCCTCAAGGCCAGGGGTCAAGGGTGCCTGGTGTGTCGGGCCAGGCACCCAGGCCAGGCAGGCAGTTTCGTTTCGCCTCCTTGGCCACTAGGGGGCAGTATGGGCCTTCACCGTGTCGATGGCAGATGGCCCCCCTCTCCCCTCTGGTTCCCCTCGTGCCCATCTGGGAAGTCGTATGCTCCAACCACTGAAGACTCAAGGCAGGGCAGACTTGGAGACCCAGGTGGCCTCACAGGGACACACGGGAACCTCACTCACGAGGTGGGCTTGCGTGGCCCCAGGTAGCTAGAAACCCATCCGCCAAGCTGCCCCTGACAAGGGGCTTCTGCAACCCGCACGGACTTGCGTTGTTGGTGTGAGTTTGAAAGTCCTTTCCTGCGCGCCCGCGTCCTCCTCCGCCCAGGCTTTCCAGCACATGGGACAGGCAGCTGTAAGGACGACCCAGACAGGCCCCGGGGTGTCAGCCTTGGGCGGGCCCCTTCTTTGTGCTTCAGCCTCCTCCTGGCACAGGGAGGATGCTGCTGCCTCCTGTCATCACAGCACTTAGCACCCTGCCCAGCACCCAGCAAGAGCTCAACAAACACTCTGAGGTTTATTTTGTTCTTAAGAGTCTACCAAGTGTATTTCCTGTTCTTCCCCATTTTTTTTTTTTTTAAATTGTGAAGGATGATACTTAGAAGCCTGGCGCGGTGGCACACGCCTGTAATCCCAGTGGCTCAGGAGGCTGAGGCAGGAGGATCACAAGTTCAAAGCCAGCCTCAGCAACAGCAAGGTGCTAAGCCACTCAGTGAGACCCTATCTCTAAATAAAACACCAAATAGGGCTGGAGATGTGGCTCAGTGGTCGAGTGCCCCTGAGTTCAACCCCCACACACAAAAAAAAGGATGAGGATGATACTTAGAGTAAAAAGCAGCCCATAAACTGCACTGCTTTAATGACTGCTAAAGCCATCAGCCTTGCACCCACCATCAGGTGGAGAGCTGAACCATCCCCAGCATCCTAGCAGCCTCACAGGGCCTTGCCAGATACTGCCTCTCATCCACTTAATAGCTAGAACAGCAAAAGGCCATCAAAAGAACTGACCTGGGAGGACAACTACACAGGTCAGAAAAAGGAATAACCCTTCCTAATCACAAATTCTAGTACAGAGTAAAACTTTTAGCTTTGAAATGGTTATCATTTATTTAGTATCAGAAAATGGAGGAAATAAAGAATGAAGGGCCCTGGTAGAATTTTTTTTTTAAATAACAAGAATAATATGACAATATATTAAACAGCAAAGTTCTGTTGTCAAATTGCTGGGCGTGCTGGCCATTGGCCAGGTGCATGGATCCTCATAATGAAGGCTCAGAGCTGCTGTGGAAGGTCAGCGCTGCGCTCCTCACTCAGTGGGAGAGGAAACCAGGTCCCAGAGGTAGAGCACTCACCAGGAGTTGCCCAACTAGTAGGTGGCAGAGGCGGGATTCAAACCCAGGTCCACAGGATTGCAAGCCTGCGCTGGGTCTGTCAGCATGATGTTCTTTCACCACCAGCAAATGAGTTCAGCGTGGATGGATAACAAACGAGTGTCTCATGCAAATAGCAAATGAGTTTGGTGCACCCGTGTCCCCAGGCAGTTCCCTCATTTGGGCACAGGTACTATACCTCGTACCCAAGGGACGTGCCACCACTGAGAACTAATCAGAATGGTGCCAAAAGAGAGTTCTTTATATTGAGCCATAACATCTGTGCAGGTTTACGGGCGCGGTGTGATCATCCAACCCTTGCAGAGAACGCGCAATGATCACATGGGGTGGAAGAACCTCCACCACCCCCCCAAGCCTTAACCATTTTCATGTGCCGGGGGCCACTTTGGAAGAGAGAGTTTGTGTTGCTCCTTTGCTCCTCTCACTCCTCTTGATTCTCGGATCACCCAGAGTGTGAATTGGCGCTCACAATAATCGTGGCAGCTCACATTTCCCAGCACCTACTGCATGCACCTCAGGAGCAGGAATGGCCAGGGGGCAGTTCTGACTGTCCTGGGATTAGGACAGTGGGTAATAGGTGTCCGCGCATTTTTAAAGAGAGGTACTCTAGCAGGGGTCTGGGGTTTGGGGTGAGGTCAGGGTGAACAGGGGGTGGCAGGAAGAGAGAGGGATGCCTGGCTCTGGCCGGGACTAATTCAGAGGGGGGCCCTTGGCTCCCAGGCATTCAGCACCTGGAGGGAACCACAGCCCCAGGTAAGTAACCACAGCCCCAGGTAAGTAAGCAAGCCCTGGCCTGCCTCCCCAGCCCCCCACCACGGGGCGGGGAAGTGGGAGAAGGGAAGCACCGGCTGGCCCTGGCCCTGCCCTCCCGCGTGGCCCCACCCCAGGCCTGAGCCCGAGAGAGGGCGAAAACCGAGGCTCTGGCGCTGGAACAGATCCGCCTTCCAAGAGTGGCTCTTTTCTAAGCCCGAAAGCAACCAGAAAACTCGGGAAGCTGCTGGGGACTTCCGTGAGGACGGGGGAGCAGGAAAGCCCGCAGTGAGCTGGAAGGCAGAGGGTCAGAAATAAGGAGATGTCGCCATAGCCATCTTAAAAGGTTCGGCCCCCGTGACCCAAAGGCACACTTCAGTTCTCCACCTACTCCTCAGGGCTCGGAGACACTGGGCCAAGTGCCGCTGACCACGCCACCAAGGAGCGCAGGGCCACACCTCAGTGCAAGGTGTCCAGCTGCGGGCAAGGCCACAGCTCAGGTGCAGGCGCCCGCGGTGCTCCACTGTCCCAACCCCCCTCCCGGGGAGCGCGGGAGCCAGAGGAGCCTCCCTGCCCACCCCCAGCCTGTGGCTCACTAGTCCTGAGCCCTAAATGGAGTGCAGATGTTTCCCTGAATTAGTTCCGAACAAATGCAAAAAAGCCAGGGACTCTGGCCACAAACCACGGCGAGGCTGCCCAGAGCCCGTCTCCCCGTGTTTGTTTTGAATCCTGGAATATGAGAAACCCCAGAAGCTCTCGCAGCCCTCCCTGTCGCCTGTCCTTCTGAATTGTAACAAGATGTCCTCATTAATTGCAGCCTCTCGGATTCCACATGTTGAGATCAGATTTTCCTGGGCAGGGCGATTTCTCGAAAGAAGATGAGCTGGGAAATCCTCGACCTAACAAGTGTAAGGAGCAGGGGGAGAAGCCGCGGGCTCCCGCGCCAACACGTGGCAGGAGACTTTCCATGTCCGACAGCACCAGGAAGGGATGACCTCATCGCGGCTTAGGTATGCGCAGCCCACCACAGACTGGGCTCCCCAGGACTGCAGGGCTCCCAGTTTCACCGCGAAAAACACAGGATGAGACTTGTGAATAGGGATGAATAGTCATCCTATTGAGGGGTAGCCCCCCATGGAAAGTGGGGTAAGTGCTGCAGGAGTGCAGGAGGCAAAGGGCATTTACATACAGGAAAGGTGCATGCAAGACACCTGGAAACCAGGGGCCCCCCAAATTCACTGTCTTGTCGAAGCTGAGCATGTATTTAATTCTGACTGCAGGAGAGAGCTGGGTGCAGTGGAGGGACAGGAACAAACTGCTTGGTATTGTTCTCCTGAAGGTTTTGCGGGGTCTGAGCTGGACGGATGGCCCTGGGGTCTGCCTTCAGAGACCTGCTGATGCCTCAGGGCTCTGTGCTCGTGCTCTATGTCCTCTTGGTAACTGCACCTAGGCCTGTGGCTTTAATTTCCAGACAAACATTAACAGCTCCCAAATCCATATGGATGCT
Organism: Tamias sibiricus; assembly: GCA_025594165.1. NCBI lineage: Eukaryota > Metazoa > Chordata > Mammalia > Rodentia > Sciuridae > Tamias > Tamias sibiricus. The sequence continues at coordinate 9,951,396 of CM046669.1, read as the reverse complement.
CCTACTCAGATATCCTTATAAGCTCAGGGATGACAGTGACTGAAACTGTGTTGATCCCCTCCGTATCCCCGGTCTCACAGTACAGTTCTGGCTAAATATTTTCTGAACTAAATATCAGCCACTGGAATTTGTGTGTTTAAAGGTGATGGGTACTGTGCAAACACTTTATAAACATTATTCTCACTTAATCCTCAAAATGCTGGTGGTCAGTTGATGGCATTCTCTGTTAGAGGTGTCCAGAGGTGTAAAGGACTCCCTAGCACCCCTTGGTCCTTGGAAAGATGAGCTATTTCCCAAATAGGGAGTTAAATCCCAGCTACTTCTCATGAGAAGCTGGAGAACTCCCTTCCCAGGAGACACCACAGTGCACCAAGGCCCTGTGTGCTGGGGCCGGTGTTGACCGAGCCCTAGCCAGGAGAGAAGGCCAGACTCCCAATCCCAATCCTGAAGACCTCTTCCCATCAGGGTTGCTGCCCACTATAGGTAGAAAAGATAAAAAGTGGTGCCTGAACCCCAGGCCCGATGGCCTCTCTGTCACCTTGTTCTCTCCAAAGAAGGACACACACCCTGGGTCAGGAAATAACAATACTACTTACTCCAAAGAGATCAGTGGCCAGTTTCTAGCCACAGTTACAGATCTTTATCCAGGGCCTTCACTGATTCCCTCATTACCTCATCCTGCCTTTATGGTTGACCACAGGCAAATGAGAGCCACTGCTTCGGGTTTTACGGGGAGAAAAAAAAAAAAGTATCATCCTGGATTTCCAGAGGAGTCACTTAAGATATTCTGTCCCCAAATGACAAAGTGGACATCACTGAACCATGGAGGAAGATGAAGGAGGTGGGCGCTAGGGATGCATGGATCACGACTGTCACTGGCAAACTTGTCGCTCCTTCCTTAATTCTCTTGAGCATATTTTGCCAGTGATCTCCAACCTAGGCCCCAGGTGCCTTGGAGGTGTCTGGGGGGTCTTGCGACACAATCACTTGGTCCAGGAGAGTGGGTTCTCAGTGGCTGAGGAACCCACGCTGGAACTCCTCCCGCACTGGAGGCCTCGCCTCTCTTCCTCCCTCAGCAGGAAAGAGTGAGTGGCGTCCCCCCAGGTCAACCCCCAGTTGAGCCCAGTACATACAAGGATTTTTATTTCCAGTCTTTGTGACGCTGAACTGTCTATACAGGCACTCCACATAGGATTCGGGACAGCGAGGCGAGGATGAGGGTGAGAACGTGGCCTCACGTGATAGGCCTAACATGGTCACGTGCTGACCATTGCCTGATGCACCCCACCCCAGTTCAGTTGGATCCACCCAGTGAGCCCCCAGGAAGTCCCTGCAGATGACTCTCACACCCTGGTGCAATGACCCTTTACCTGGGGACCTCTTCCTATCAGGGTTGCTGCCCACGATAGGTAGAAAAGATAAAGGGCAGCACCTGAACCAGTCTTAGCACTCAGTCACTTTTCAGGGGGTCCCAGAAGGCTTATTTTGTTTTGTCAAATGAATCTTTTTTTTTTTTTTAGTTGTAGATGGACACAATATCTTTATTTATGTATTATTTTATGTGGTGCTGAGGATTGAACCCAGTGCCTCACACATGTGAGGCAAGCACTCTACCACTGAGCTACAGCCCCAGCCCAACTGAATCTTAATCTGCCTTGCAAAGGCTCAAGTGGGTGATGATAACAGTAGCTCCCATTTTTGAAGCACTTTTGACGTGCAGGCGCTGTGCTAAGCACTTGTGACATTCTTCCTGAACATCTGGCAAAGGTGTTCGGTCACTCGCCCCCGTAGGGATGAAAGGCTTTCTCACAGAAAGTCCTCCGTTAGCTTTCAAGGGACCAGGCTCATGCACAGTGAGAAGACCAAATGGATGGAGGGATTAAATTCAGGAACCTTCTTTATCTACATCCAACCAAACACCCAATCCCCAGCAAGACTGATACTCGATACAGAACAGCCCTATTGCCCATGGGCAGAAGGGGCATCTATGGCAAACTCTGCTTCAGCTAAATGAAGAGAGGCACAGGATGAAAAGTTAAAACTCCTGTGTTTAGTTTAACGTGTGGTTTTCCACATATTGAATAACTTCAAAGTCCCAGCCTTCCATCAAGGAGGAGAGGCCATCGTTAATTTCCAAGGATCTGCACTGGGCAGATACACTCGCTGGGCAGATAATTCAGTGGCAGCTGGTTGGCATTAATGAGAGTCCACTGTGGTGGAACCAGGCAAAGCCCCTGTCCATCAGAGATGAAGCCCGAGAGCTCAGCTTCGCAGGCTCATAGACTGGTGGCTCCAAATGCCGCTACAGAACCTAACCATGATCTCATGTCTGCACAGACCCTATAGGAGCCAGGGCTCTGGAATGAGAGGCGGGTGGACAAGAGTTTCCACGGGCCTGGGCACGACTTCCCCAGGCATTTCTCAGAAACAGAGCTCAGTCTACCCTCCATTCCAAACCACAGAGCAGCACTGGGTGCAGACCAGAAGCCACGAGATGATCTGGAGCCATCCGTCCCCTTTTCTCTGTTCTGGAAGTCAGCTGCAGTGCACACACTTGGGGACACAGCAGGACTCAAAGTGGGGTGGAATGCCAGGTGCTTTTATCCCTCCCCAGACAGAAGGACACTGGTGCTGACACTCTGTTTCTGCCCGAGTCCCTGCTCCTGACACTATAGTTGTCACTCTGGACCTGCAACAAATGCCCAAGTACCAATGGCAATGAGTCTTCGTGCAGATCCTGTGCTCTGCCAACTTCCAGTGCATAGCCTCAGCCCAGCGGGCACCACCTGACACCTTGGTGCTAACACCAGTGGCTTGGGCATTGTGGCTCTTACCCATGTCCAGCTGTGAGTAGCGCATTATTTGTATGTTGAGATTTTTTTTTTTAATGCTTATCTAAGCAACTCAAGTCTCATGCTTTAACGTGAGATCCTGCATAGTCTCGTTTATTCTTTCTCCTCTTTCCCCAGCTCCCTCCCAACCACAAAAATTAATAAGTAAATAAAGTCAGATCTCCAAAAACTAGTCTAATCACATCATTCTTGAGAGGTTTCAAAATGGTTTCCTTGAGGCATTGTGAGGGTAACTGGGAATTTGGAGAAAAGAAATTGTCCTCTTACAAGTAATAATTAAGATTACTTAAAACTTAAAAGTTCTTCAAGTGAGTTTGCAAATATCATCTTAGTTGATGCATATGAAATTCAGAAAAAGGGATAATTATACTAGCTTCCCAATCACAAGTGAAATGAAAGTTCTGTTTTAGGATTTAAAAGAACAGTGAGATATAACAGACAAGAATTTTTTTTTTTTTAAGGAGGTCTTTGACATTGTAAAGAAGTCAACAAAGAAAAAAGATGAGACATACATGCTAGATCGACTTCAAGGAATCACTTTATCTAAACATGTCCTGCTCCAGGTACAGGTAGCAGCTAGTAGGACACTGGCTGCATTTGGCCAGGTAAGGAGATGGCTAGACTTAGTCCTGTCGGAGGACAGAGTATGACTCTGGCTGAGAATGTCATACGCAGGTCCTGGGAGAGATTTCCTGATTCAAATTTAACCTGCATCACGCTGCTTGGGTTTTCGGGCTTGGAACTGAGGCACATGAGCCCAGTGGTCCCTTCTTCCCTCTCACAGGTAGAGCTTCAGCGATGGGTGCGCTTACCTGGGAGGCGGCTGGCCACTGCTTCCTGCACCCCTGTCTCCTGCGAGCCGGGCTCCTGGTGCTGAAGACCCTGGTGCTGGCCTGGCCTCACTCCTCTCCTTGGCTTCCCTCCCTGAGTTTAAATCCTGTCTAGGCCAGAGGAGGAGCCAAAGGAGACTCTTGGGTATTTTCCTCCCTTCCTGGCAGGGATTCCTTTAAAGATTGAGCAATTCATCGTCTTATTCTAACTAGGAGAGAAAAAAAAAAATATACATTTCCCCCCTTCCTTTTTCACTTCGATTACGCAGCAGCTAAAAATACTGAAGGCTGTTTCCATTTAAGTGGATCCAAAATAAGGATATTAAAAAAGTTTGCACGTCCCCTGGCCAGGAGCTGAGTCTCAGGGTTTGGAAGTACGTTTAGAAAGCCTCTTTCTCTTTTTCCTGTGGCAGGCATTTGGGATTTATTGCCTCCTACTTTTAAAATAGGAAAGGACCTTTAGCATAAAGGAAATGAGCGGAGACCCTCGGAGACAGAGCCTGCTCTCACTCCTGCCTCTCACCGCCTCACACCTACCTGGGAGCGGCAGGGCTCTCAAGAGGGCTGAGGACCCAGAGCAATGGACCCTGGGGCTTCTGGGCCCACTCTGACCAGGTGAGGACAGTGGCGCCCCTTGCAGGCCTCCTTCCTCTTTTGCCATCACGAGGGCAGACTTGGCCTTTCCATGAGCCAGAGCTGTCTCGGTGGGTCACAGGTGGCACCTGCCGCTCTTCCCTCCCGCCCACTCCTCTCTCGCCTGCCTGAGTAGATTCTGGAGTGCGGGTCCACAAAGGAGCCCACGGGTTTCCAGTCACCTACGTGGCAGTCATATACCAAGGGGAAGGAAGAAGGTAGGAGAGGAGAGACGACGGGGGATCCAAGAGTCGCCCTCGGAAGCTCTGTCACCCAGCCCGGCCATGTGTGCACTGAGACGGCGAGTTTTGTGGAAGAGAAAGGGTTTGTTCACAAGGCAGCCAAGCAGGGGTACAAGAGAGCTGGTCTCAAATCCTCCTCCCTGAGCGTAGGGTTTAGGGACATCGATGAGATACAGAAGCAGGGGGGTTTGAGGGGCTGGGGCTGTGGCTCAGTGGTAGAGGGCTTGCTTAGCTGAGGTTCGGACCTCAGCACCACATATAAATAAATCAATAAAATAAAAGACCATCAACATCTAAAAAATTTTTTAAATAAAATAAGTTTTAAAAAAGAAGGGTGATTTGAGGTGTGGGGAAAGATAATTGGATGTAAAGAAGCAATTGGTGACCTGCGCATGCCTAATCAAGCATCATGACTCTTCATGGGATGTGTGTTCAGAAGGTGGTGGTGTTAGCATGCTCTGGGGCTGGGGTTTGGCCCTCTGACGTCAAAAGGTTGCCCACTGGACACTTGTGCAGGTTCAAGCGAAGGGGTCAGTGGTTTGTTTTAATTGGCACAGGACAACAGTGGCCTCCAAGTTCTATAAACAACAACTCAGGCAACTATTACCATTGTAACCCACATGTCAGAGGCGTGATCTATGGAAAAGCTACGAAGATACTGTGCTAGCCTGCTTTTAATTGCTATGACTAGAATACTTGACAGGAGAAAGTTGGAGGAGGAAAAGCTAAATGCGTGGTTTCGGAGGTTCAGCCCATGTTGGGCTGAGTGCATCGCTCTGGGTCCAAGGTGAGGGAGAACATCATGGTGGAAGGGCATGGCAGAGGACGGCAGCTCAGCTCGTGGGAAGAGTGAATGAGGACCCAGGGATGAGCTATGATCCCCAATGGTCCTCCCCCGGTGACCTACTTCCTCCAGCCACACCCAACCTGCCTACAGTCACCATCCAGTTCGTCTATTCAAATGACGAAGCCATCAAGTGAATCGATCCACGGATTAGGTAGCAGCTCTCATCACTCATCACTTCGCCTCTGAACATTCCTGCGTTGGCACAGGAGCTTTGGGAGGACCCCCTCATATCCAAACCATAACAGAGGCTAATATATTGCTCAGCTATATGAGCAATGTAAAGAAGCAGTTGGTGACCTGCGCATGCCTAATCAAGCATCATGACTCTTCCTGGGATGTGTGTTCAGAAGGTGGTGGTGTTAGCATGCTCTGGGGCTGGGGTTTGGCCCCAGAGCATGCTGGGTGATAAAAGCCAGTGGAGTAAGTTAAGTCTGAAGGGTTTATTCAGGTCCAGTTTGAAGGTGAGCCCAGAGCCTGTGTGCCTGCCTCTGAAGCTTGCGTCTGTGACTGGCAGTAACCCTCCATGTGACCTCCGTGTGCCACAGGAGGGATGGTACTGCTATTGTGAGAATTCAATGAGCTGATTCACAGAAAGAACTTGGAGTCGACTCAGGGACAAAACGAGGACTCAGTAGACCTCAGCGGCCCTTGCTGAGGTGATCATTATCGTTTTTGATTCTGATGTAGCTCTCCGCCTTCTTCACTTACAACCACGAACCCCTCTGCTCTCTGCCCCCGGAATCAGGGCCAGTCATACACAGAGGTGACCACTGTGGTGAGTTAAGGGCTGTCAGAAACTCCCTAGTCCCAAACATCCCTCTTCTCCCTCAGACCTTTTTCTTTGCTTCTTAAATTTGAAAATTTCTAGGGCCTCTTAATCCTAGTTTCCTTTCACTAATCCCTCCTCTGTGAAGGTCTTCAGTTACTCTGCCATTACCCTATCCTCCATGTCCTCTTCAGATATAACTGAACCAGTGGAGTGGGCGCCTAAGCCCACTCCATGCATCACAGTAGAGGAAGGCAGTCCAGGGTGCTAGGACGGTGGCACCATCCACAGCACACCTCTACTCCACAGTACCTCCCAGCCAGTGGGGAGGGGAAGGGGTAGGGACAGAGGAGAATGCACACCCACTCCTTAAAAACACACAAACCAGTCGGGTGTGGTGGCACATGCCTCTGATCCCAGTGGCTGGGAGGCTAAAGCAGGAGGATCGCAAGTTCAAGGCCAGCCTCAGCAAAAATAAGGTGCTAAACAACTCAGTGAGACCCTGTCTCTAAATAAAATACAAAATAGGTTTGGGGATGTGGCTCAGTGGTTGAGTGCCCCTGAGATCAATCTCCAGTATCAAACACACACACACACACACATACATAATCCAAAATATTTTTATTTTATCATTTCAGACTTGCAGAAAAGGTGCAGAAATATTACCAAGAATCCCCCTACATCTTTTACTCACATCTCCAGACATTCACATTCTGCTGTATTTGCTTTATCGTTCATTCTTTCTCTATATTTTTCCCTAAAACTTTTGATAATGATTCGTGCCTTTATCCCTTCATCCCTAAATAATTTCAGTGTGCAGTATTCCCCCAGAACAAAAGTATACCTTTACATAACCTCCATACAGTGTCAAAATCAGGAATCACAGTGACATCCTGTCGTCTGACTTGCACCTCATATTCAAATCACATCAACTGTCTCCCTAATGTCCTCTATAGAAAAACAAAAATGTCCTGATCCAGGATCCAATTCAGGGTAATCCGTTGCATTTAGCTGTGCTGTCGCGTTTCTGCGATCTAGAAGTCTGCCAGTCTTTGCCTTTTACGACCTCGACATCTTTGAGGAGTGAGTGACAGCTGTTCTGAGGGGCATCCTTGCCTTGCATGGGGTGTTCCTCGTGACTAGAGTCACTTTCTACCTTTTTGGCAGGAATACTGCAGAGCTAGTGTGTCCTCCTTGGTGTACCACATCCAGAGGCACCTGAGGTGATCAGTCTGTCCTGACTTGGGGATGTCACCTTGGCTCACAGGAGATCTGTGCCAGGTTTCTCCATGATAAGTATCTGCCCCCTTTGTAATTCATATCTTGTGGGAAGATATTTTGGAACCTAATAAATATCCTGCTTTCTTCTTATACTTTCACTCACTAGTTTCAATTCACATTGTCAGTGCTCGCCTCAACAGTTTCTTGCTAGATAGTAGCTGTCGGTGATGATTTTTTCTAGCTCCATCTTTCTATATTTGTTAGGCAGAATTCTGTCATAAAGAAGAGCTTTTTTATCGTCCCCATTTTATTAACTAAATATTTTATTTACCTATATTCAAACGGACTTGCATTCTTTTTTCATTCTGTGGGTGATAGTCCTTTACTGTCATCATTTATTTTGTTGCTCAAATCGCCCTACATCTGACCCGAGCGAGCCCTCCAGCATGGTCCCATGTGTTTTTAACATGCCCCCATCATTCCCGGAGCACTCCCTTACTTTCTGGCACAGCAAGATATCCTGCACAGACTTACCCGTTCTGCTCCTGCCCCAGCTCTAGAGCCAGCCACTATATGAGGAGCCCTGCTTCCGTTTATTAGAGAGGGGTGCACATTTTGGGTAAAGGCTCAGCCTAGGAGGGATGTGCATCACTTCTGCTGCCCCCCATGGGCCAGAATTTGGCTGCATGGTCACCTACAGCTGCCAGAGAGGCTGGCCTATCTTGGTGGGTGGTCATGTGCCTTGCTAGAGTTCAGGAGCTCTGGGAAGAAAGAAAGGGAGAGTGGGTCAGTGGAAACTCAAAGTCCACCACAGTGCCCACCCACACGCCATGGTAACTGCTCTTCCTGAACTGTGAGATCTCATCATGCCACCCTCCCCTGCCCAATGTTCTAGAAACTCCCCTTATGTACAAGATCAGGTTTCTAAAGTGTTCTGTACTCGCGCCATCACACCCCTTCCTGTTTACTCCACGCCCAAACTCTTCCCCCACTCCTCACAAACCATTCATGCAGGAGCCCTGTTTGGGGAGATGGCTATGATTGCGGTTGACTTCGGGCCACGGAGTTTTGGACATTGCCGCCTTCCGTAGTCTCACGAGACTTGGCCCGAGATCTCAAGAGACTTGGGCCGAGCGAGGAGCGGGTCGGGGCCATTTTGGTTGTTGGTTGTTTGCTGGTGTGTGGTACGTGTTAGAGTTGTTAGAGCCAGAGAGAGAAACTGACAGAATAAAGATCCTGTTTGTTTCCAGTCTGCCTCTGAACTTATTCCCGCGGCTTTGCTGCTCCAAGCGGCCATCGCTTCAGGCGGCAACACATTCATTTCGACCAGCGCAGACGCCTCCCCTAAATGCGGGGCTCCTCCCTGCCTCTGCTCAGTGCACTGCAGCCCCGAATTCCTGAGGCCAGTGTCATCTCCACGTGGTCTTCTCCAGTTCTCCTATGATATCACCTAAATTGGGGTGAAATTTTTGCATTTTTAACAGCTGATGCCAAAGTTTTTCTTAGGGAGGTGACTGTCTTTGCTTAGGAAGATACTTGGGATCCTACAGATGGGCCTGCAATAAAACAAAAAAACCACCACCACACCACACTACCACCACCACCACCTCACCACCACCACTATGCCACACCACCACCACCACCACCACCACACCACTACTACCACCACACTACTACCACCACTACACCACACCACCACCACCACTCCACTACCACCACCACCACACCACAACCACCACCACACCACCACCACTACACTACTACCACCACCACCACCACCACAATCACCACCACCACCACCCCACACCCCACCATCACCACACCACCACACCACACTACCACTACCACTACTACATCATCACACCCCCACCACTACACCATCACTACCGCCATACCACACCACCATACCACCACCACACCACTACCACCACCACATCACCACATCACCACCACCACTACCACCACACCACTACACCACCACCACCCCACCACCACCACACCACCATAAGCTAAACTGATCTGCATGAAATGAATAGGAATTGGCAGTGGGAAAACAAAAGATTGTAGAGGATAGAACCTGGGGAGGAGTAAACTCTTGGAAATCAATTGTTTTTAAGAAAAAGAATTTCTACTCAGTATTAAATTGTTTGTTTAGATTGCATATACATCCCCTTCATGATCCCAACCCTTAAGCTGAATCTTCTAACAACACGCACATTTACAACTGGCTTGAGAGGTGGAAATAAACCAAACAAAAGGAACTCGGTCACATCTTGGTTAGTGCTGCCCCAAAAGAAGGAAGCGGCCATGAGAACTGTGTTGCAAAACTTCCCCTCAGAGCGCCTCCTGTATAGAGCTTCCGTGCCCGTTGGCCGCTAGATGTGTCCATGCAGAGTCTCCTTAGCTTCAGTATGAGCTCTAGGTGGAGAAGGACTCTGCTTCCCTGGATTGCGCTCACTCCCTATGCAAAGTACACACTGATTACAGTGTGGATTTATTCCTTAGGATACCTAAGGACAAAGCAAATTCCCTAAACATAAGGGGGCTAAGCCATGGTGGCAGGCACCTGTTGGTCTGTCTCCCTTACAACCTGGCCCTTCCTGTAGCCCAAGAGAATCCCAATTTTACTTCGTTATCTACTTGTATCCTCCTGATCTTAGGTTGTAGGGAAGTCTGGGCTCATTCCCTGCCCCAGGAGGAGGGGTCTGGCTGACCTAAGTGAACCAGGGTAATCCTCTTGCCCTTGCCAGAGACCAATTCAGGCAAGAACATGCAATGCATTTGGGATCAATGAGACATAAAGGATATGATACAACACACACACACACACACACACACACACACACACACACACGAGAAGAGATGACTATTCTCCCATGTGCATGGGATGCCTGGAGCTATAGCAGACACCTTGTAACTAACCATAAAGACAAAGAAAACTCACCAAAGATGACAGAACAGAAAGTGGCAGGAATCTGGGGCTTTGAGGTCCTTGCTAAGCAGCTGAATTAAGGATCCCTCAAGTTTCCCTACTTCAGAACGTTCTGGAGTCAGGATTTTGTTTCTTAAGCTGCAGCTCTTCTTGGGGATTCAACAAACATCAGCCAGTTCCTCAGCAGCAAAGGGATTTATCGACATGCTGCTAAGAACATACAGCTCGGCAAGGACCTCCAGGAGGAAATGGAGAGTCACAGCCAGCGACGGGCCCTGCTGGGAGGCAGGGGAGGCAGGCAAGACCAACTCCAGAGCTTGCTGTCCTTTTATGTCCACTGTCGTCTTCAGGTGGAGAGCCCACAGTCGATTAAAATGGCCACGAATTCTTTGCAGCTTTTCCCCTCAAAAGGATGAGTCTACTTGCCTGCTGCTTGACCTTGGACTAGCTTTGTGATTTGCTTTCTCCAGTAGAATACAGCTACATGGCACTGTGATTCTGAGCTTGGGCCTCCTGTGGCACTGCAGTTCCTGCTCTCCGCCTGTTGGAATTCAGTGCTCATCATCCCCTGTTGGATTTCGGAGCTTTCTGGAGAATGAAAGCAAAGGAGAGAGAGAGGCCTGGCTGAGACCCCAGACTTCTGAAGGAGCCAGGAAGTACCAGGTGGGCCATCCTAGCACAGGCTAATCCAAAATGGCAAACAGAGGACTGTCAGCAAGTAAGAGATTGTTTTAAGTTATTACAGTTTGGAAAAGCTTGATAGAACAGAAAGTTCTCTCTATAAAGAGAAAAATAAACATTTTCCATAATTCCCACAACCAGAGGTAACCCCAGGTTTTCTTCCTGCAAATATATAAATATGGGCTGGGGATGCAGCTCAGTGGTAGAGGACTTGCCTAACACGAGCGAGGCCCTGTGCTTGATCCCCAGAACCACAAATGTACACGTGTGCAGACATGTAAGTATCTATGTGAATATATTTAACAGGTAATTATTCAGATTATACAACAATGGAAAAATGATACAAGAACCTATATCTAGGGCTGGGATTGTGGCTCAGCCCGGGTTCGATCCTCAGCACCACGTACAAATAAAACGCATTGAATAAAACACATTGTGTACAACCTAAAGCAAAATAAATAAAAATATTTAAAAAAAAAAAAAAAAGAACCTATATCTAGCTGGGTGCAGTGGTGCATACCTAATCCCAGAGGCTCAGGAGGCTGAGGCAGGAGGATCGCCAGTTCAAAGTCAGCCTCAGCAAAAGAGAAGCACTAAGCAACTCAGTGAGACCCTGTCTCTAAATAAAATACAAAATAGGGCTGGGGATGTGGCTCAGGGGTCAAGTGCTCCTGAGTTCAATCCCTGGTACCACCCCCCACCAAAAAAAACAAAAACAAACAAAAAAAACCTGGGGCTGGGGTTGTGGCTCAGTGGTAGAGCTCTCACCTAGCACATGCGTGGCCTAGGTTCGATCCTCAGCACCATGTAAAAATAAAGGCATTGTGTACAACTAAAGCAAATAGATATTTAAAAAAAGAAAGAAAGAAAGAAAGAAAAACCTACACCTAAACAAGGGAAATAGTTTAATGTGAAACTAATTTCAACTCATCGTTTTATCCAGTAGTATAACCTATTCCAAAACAACCTGGAAAAAAAAAAAGTTGCTGGTTCAAATGATGATTCAACCAACATGTTATTATGTCATTTTCTTTTATTTGAGAAAAATGTAGGATAAAGCATTCCAACTGCAGTCATCTCCCATTGTATCTGTTCTAAGAAATCACCAAAAACCCAATAAACCAAAGACTCTGAGGGAGTCTGAATCAATTGTGTCTAGTTTGGAAACCCGTGGCTGGTTTCAGCTCCTTTGGGTTTGTTTGAGCTGGTTGGAATCTATGTCTTAGTATCTTTAATTAGGACGCTGCTGAATCTAAAGAAGCTGAAGCCAAACCCAGACAGACCCCATTGTTCCAGAGTTTATCTTGACTGTCACTCTCTCTCCCATAAATCATATTTATTCTGCACCCACAGGACCTTCCTCCCCTTGGTCCCCTTGTAGTAAATTCTGAATTCAAGCTTCTTAACAGCGCTTGCAGGAATGTGACGTCTTGGACTTTAGATGTGCAAATTGCCTTTAAAAATAGACAATGGAATATAGAATTCAGCAAAGAGAAAGGTTTATTACTCCCTTCAAGGCAATGAAAGACCTTGATTCTTCTTTCATCAATATTTTCTTCTCACGGGTCAATATTTTTTGATATCCATCTCAGTAGAAGTCAATATCTTCTTATTAATCTCTTCTGGCAATAACAGTTGCTATAAGCCAATGACCGGAAGTGTGTGGGTTCAGAGAGATGGATTTACAGGTAGGGGCCCGTAAACTTGTAGGGGTGGCAATTTTCTTAAGGAGGCTCTTTGGGTATCACTTGTCTGGGGGTCACTATTTTGTGAATATCATTATTTTCATTTAAAAAAGGAACTTATTGTTATAGGCTAATTAGAAAATACAGAAAAATATAAAATAAACATTTTTGATAATTACCATAACCAGAAATACCTCCAGGGTTTTTTTTTTTTTTTTTTTTTTTCCTGCAAATGTATAAATAAAGACCGGGACACAGCTCAGTGGTCGAGGACTTGCCTAACGAGCAAGACCCTGGGCTTGATCCCCAGAACCACAGATGTGCAGAAATGTGAGTATCCATGTGAATATATTTCAAAGTTAATTATTTAGATTATATGGAGCATTTTTTCTGCTTGTTTTTCCTCTTTACATAGTAATTTTTTCTCCGTTGTCTTACATATATTCAAAGATATGTGTTTTAATATTCCATTGCTTTCTAGTATGTGCATTTAATACTTGGGGGAAGGACCGACTGCAAAGGAACACAAAGGAATTGGGGGGAGTAATGGAACTGTTCTATATCTTCAGCATAGTGGTTGTTATAGAACTTTATACAGTTGTCAAAACTCATCAAACTACACACTTTAAAAGGGTAAATTTTAATGTACATGATTTATATCTCAATAAACCTGACTTAAGAGGAAAAAAAGATTTGTTAAAGGCTCACCACACAATCTGGCCCAGTGTCACCTGTGTCTTGGTCCCCTCTTCAAGTCTCAATCTCTGCAGCACAAGGGAATCACCTGGGAGCTTTTAGTAAAATAAGATGGCGACACTGTGGGGGAGAAGCAGAGACTCCGATGTACTGGCCATGTGCTGGGTGCAGGCACCATATTTTCTAAAAGCTCTTGTGGAGGTCCTAAGATGTGCCATGAACAGCCAGATTAAGAACCACATACAGAGCCGGGCGCAGTGGCGCACGCCTGTAATCCCAGCACTTTGGGAGGCTGAGGCAGGAGGATCGTGAGTTCAAAGCCAGCCTCAGCAATGGCGAGGCACTTAGCAACTCAGTGAGACCCTGTCTCTAATAAAATACAAAAAAGGGCTGGGGATGTGGCCCAGTGGTCGAGTGCCCCTGAGTTCAATCCCCGGTACCACAAAAAAAAAAAAAAAAAAAAAAAAAAAAGAACCACATACAGTAAGTCACTGGGACCAAGCAGGCAGAGGAAATGGGTAAATTTTATAATCACAAATGAGTTTTATAAATTTTACAAAACTAAATATATAGTTTATATTTTTTGTCCCATTTCTCCCAAAGCCCTGAAATTATCACATGAGTATTTTGAGATAAAATTCACATATCATAAAATTCATCCTTTTGAAACGTACTGTGAAGTGGTTGTACAGCAACTGTGTATTCATAAGACTGTGTCGCCATTATCTGACTTGAGGACATTTTGATAACCCAAAAAGAAACCTCACACCTACTAGCAGTCACTTCCCATTTCCCATGCCAACCATTACTCTTTCTTTCTCTATGGATTTGCCTCTTCTACATGTTTGATATAAATGGAACCACACAAAAATGTGCTCTTTTGTGACTGACTTCTTTCACTTGACAGTATTTCCAAAGTTCCTCCATGCTGTGGCATGCATCAGTACTTCAGTCCTTGTTATGGCTAAATAGTACTCCATCATAAAGTTCTACCTCGTTTTGTTTATCCATTGATCAGCGTAAGGAAACTTGGATCATTTCCACTTTTTGGCTATTATGAATCAAATGCAATGAACATTTGTGTAAAAGCTTTTATGTGGATGTAGGTTTTCATTTATCTTGGGTATTTACCTAGGAGTAGAATTGGTTACTGGACCATTTGGTAATTCTGTTTAACTTTCTGAGAAACTGCAGTTTTCCAAAGTGACTTCACCATTTCACATTCCCACCAGCAAGGTATCAATGTATCCAGGTTTCCTCCCAAGTCTTTGAGAACACTTGTTATTGTCTCTCTTTCTTTTTTATCATAGTCATGGTCATTTAATGGGTATGAAGTGATCTCTGTGGCTTTTATTTGCATTTCTGTGACTTAATGATGCTGAGCATCTTTTCATGTGCTTAGTGAATATTTGATTATCTACTTTGGGAAAATGTTTATTTAAATCCTCTGTGCATTTTTAAATTGAGTCATTTGTTATTTGTATTTTTATTATTGAGTTATAGGAACTCTTTAGATATTCTGGATACTAGATTCTTAATAAATATATGATTTGCATCTCACTTTCTTTTTTCTTTGCAGTACTGGGAATTGAACCCAGTGGTGCTCTACCATGGAGTTATATCCCCAGACTTTGGGGGGGTGGGGTGGGTACTGGGGATTGAACCTGGGGGCACTCAACTACTGAGCCACATCCCCAGCCCTATTTTGTATTTCTCATGGAGTTGCTTAGGGCCTTTCTTTTGCTGATGCTGGCATTGAACCGGCAATCTTCCTTATCAACTTCCCAAGGCGCTGGGATTTCAGGCGTGCACCACCATGTCCAGCACCCCCAGCCTTTTTTCTTTTTTATTTTGAGACAGTGTCTCACTAAGTTGCCCAGGCTGGCCTCAAACTTATGATCCTCCTGCCTCAGCCTCTCGAGAAGCTGAGATTACAAGCATGCACCACTACATCCAGCTTCACTTTCTTGATAGTGACCTTTGAAGCACAACATCTTTAATTTTGATGCGGCCAAAATTAAATAATTCTTTTTCTTCTTTGACTAATCCAATGTCACAAGATTTATGTGTTTTCTCCTAAGGGTTTTTAAATTTTATTTTATAGTGTTAGCTCTTACATGGAGGCCAATGACCCATTTTGAATTTATTTTTTATATGATGTGAGGTAGGGGTTCAGCTCCCTTCTTTTGTGTGTGGATTTGGAGTTGTCCCAGCAGCATTGCTGAAAGACTATTCTTTTTTTTTTAATATTTATTTATTTACTTTAGTTGTACACAATGCAATAATGCATTTATGTTTACGTGGTGCTGAGGATCGAACCCGGGCCGCGCACGTGCGAGGCGAGCGCTCTGCCGCTGAGCCACAACCCCAGCCCTGAAAGACTATTCTTCTTCCCCTATCAATTATCTTGACAACATTGTTGAAAATTATAGTCACATGTACCTTTTGAGTATTTACCTTTGCTCACCTAGACGACATTTTTATGTATTCTGTGGGTCTGATTCAGAGCTCTCAGTCCAGTTGTCTAGTCTGCATGCAATAGGGCCAGTACCTGATCAACAGAACACAGTACCTCAGTGTACCTGGTTCTTAACAAATGTTTTTTGATAAGTTAATCCTGAGGTCAATCAGTTTAATAAACAGCATAATTTATTTCTGGTCAAGTTGATGGTCTGATTCAAGTGGAACTCTCTGACCAGCCAAGAGGACCAAACTGACCTGTGCAAGTTGAGTCTTAGCCTCAGAACAGTGGAAGAATTCTCTGGAGGACAGCTGTCCACCCAGAATTCTCTGGAGGACAGCTGTCCACCCAGCAGGACCACACTCTTGTCTGTGTTTACCCTCCCTGATTTGATACATGGCTAAATCCTGATTTGTTCTAAACCAATCATAGTAAGTTCAGTCTCCTGATATGGTTTGACTTGGAAAAGGATATTTCACCCAATTGTGTCAAATGGGCCTTCTGGAAAAGTTTTCCCGCACAGAATGATGTGGTCCTTCCCCTGCCAATGTTTGCTGCTGCGCTGGCCTGGAGTGCGGCAGCCTCTTACAGCTATGAGTTAACAGGACAAAGGAAGACACAGCAGAAATGTGGGCAGAACCTGGGTCCTTCAAGACATTTCAATCTTCTCAGTTAATCAACTACGGTACTTTTTGACCCTGAGATGTTTCATTATTTAAGATCATTTATTTCTTCATAAATAAGCAAATTGGGTCAGGGGGGTTTTGCTACTTGTACTCGAATCATTCTGACCAATACAGACCATGAGACTCTTCATGGAAAATGCCCTTCAGACTGCAAGACTCCAACAGGACTGTAACACTGAGCACAGAGACCCAGGGATATGAAATTCTCCTGAAGGACAGCTTCCAAACATAGCCCAAGATGAAGTTTCCCCAAGATCTGCAAAGACACTTGCCCTTTTGGCTGAATGATGATTGAGAAAAGTATTGCACATGAGTCAAACCCTGTCACCAGCTCTGAGCCACTGGCTTTTTTGGGAAGGATAACTTATCTCCATTGCTTTTCTCCGAAGGGAATAGAGTTTGGGTAATTAATATGTCTCCTATTCCTTAAAAATGTATGGCTGTGAAGGAAGGGCTTTTACATCCTAAATGGAATGATGAGATCTCAACATTTTTGGACTGAGAGGGAGTGGGGCGAGGTCATACCTGGAGGAGTCCCCTCTGGACCAGGGGTCCCCTCTGGAGAGCTGTGGAGCTCACCAGCACACCACTGGGAGTCCCCTCCAAGTCAGTCTGGGGATCCGAGGTTCCTTTATGCCAAGGTAAAATATTTCTCAAACTTCACAGGTGTAAATAAAATAGAGGCAGGGCCCCACGGGGCCGCCCTGGAGATGACTCACTGCTGCAAACATGGGAGAATCCAGTGGCTCTCCTTGCTTGAGTCACGGGCTCTCCGCTCACATTTTCCTCCAAGGCCAAGCTGTTCATGTTTTTCTTTTAAATGCAGCATTGATTCTCCCTAATAGCCAAGGTTTGGGTTTTGTTTTGTGCTTTTAATTGTCATTTTCTCAGAGGGTAGGATGACGGCGAGGCTGTGCTATGGCAACTGTTCCATTCCATGCCAGGGCAAAGCCACAGTAATGACAAGGTCCTACTGTGGAACTGCTGAGGTCGCCCATCCGAGGCCAGCTGTGGTGCCGGGAGAACTGAGTCTATTGGTGGCTCCCCAAGTGCCTGAGGGCAGGATCCCCAGAGGACACCACTGCAGACAGATTCCCCTGTGTCTCGGCCTCTCTTTCTAGCTCTGTTACTGCACACCCGGGTCCCCAGTTCTGCCTCACAGGCTCTCCTTCCTCCAACCCCTCTTGCCAAGTACAGATCTGAAAAAAGTTGAAAAGCAGGCGAAATTCATTGTCAACACACTGTCTGTGCCGGAGCCTAAAGCTCTGTATTATGGAATATTTCAGAAACACAGAAGGGATAAAGAAGTCTCACAAGCCCTCGTGTCCCTACCCAGCTCAGGAAATAAATACAAACACTGTTAGGGTTCCCGCCTGTGCCTCTGCCATAGTCCCCTCCCTGCAGGAGAGCAGCGCCTTCCTGAAGTGGGCATCATCAGTCCAGTACCTGTCTTTATAGGGTCATGGCATGTGTCTACACCCAAGTTTAAATAGAGCTCTTCTTCAGATAGACTCTTGTTTCCGTATATTCTAGCATTTTTTTCTTTTGAGAATAACAAGCTTGAAATGATTTCTCTCAACATATTGAATAGGTACTTAAACCTAGATAGCCAGTGCTATCAAACTGCAATAGTGATTTTAAAGTGGCAATTATGTCACAATGTGCTGATTTTTTTTTCATGAAATAGCACATTTTTACATTATTTATATTTTCTCCTTATTTGTACGTCTCTATTACCTTTCTTTCTGGCATTTTAATATGCAGATGTTTTCATTTTAATCTGGTCAAGTTTATCATCCTTTCCCGTTATGATTTGTTCCTTTTGTGGCTTATTTAAGAAACATTTTTCTATCCTGAGGTCATGAGGATAGTCATCTCCATTTTCCTGTGAAGGTTTTAAAGTTTTGCTTTAACACATTCAGGTTTATGATATACCTGGAATGTTTTTTTGTCCAGGGTATAAATAAAGTACCCAATTTTATTTTTTTCTATATAGATGAACTAGATTCAATAAATGGTGCTAAAACAGCTAGCTATCCATGCAGCAAAACTGTTTCCCCTTTAAAAGGCCATCTCTCATTTGTCAAATCTTCATACATGCATAGATTCTCTATTCTGGTCTACTGCTCTATTTGGTTATTCTTCTACCAATACACTCTGCTTTAATTATTTTATAAGTCTTTATATCCCATCAGACATGTCCCACTATCTCATTTTTCTTCAGAATTTGTTTAGTCTGTACTTGTAAACTTAGGTTCAGATTGCCAAATTCCATGAAAAAATCTTACAGGGATTTGATTTGGGTCATCCTCAATTTGTAGTTTAATTCAGAGAATGTTATGACTGAATAAATTCATATGTTGAAATCCTAATTTCCAGTACTTCAAATATCACTGTGAGTCAGCTTTTTCATTGCTGTGACCAATAAAAGATTTGACAAAAACAATTTTAGAGGAGAAAAAGTTATTCGGCACTCCAGACTGTAGGTGATGCAGAATATCACAGCAGATGGGTGGAGGGGAAGAGATAGTTCAGGACACAGGACCAGAAAGCAGAGAGAGCTCTGCTCAACAAGGACAAAATATAAGGCCCAATGATCTACCTTCTCCAGCCACAACCCACCTGCCTATGGTTAGCACCTAGTTAATCCATTCAACTGGATTGACACACTGATTAGGTTAAGGCTCTCATAACCCAATCATTTCACTTCTACAATTTCTTTTTTTCTTTTTCTTTTTTTTTTTTTTTTTTTTTGGTAACGGGGATTGAACTCATGGACACTCAACCACTGGGCCACATCCTCAGCCCTTTTTTGTATTTTATTAGAGACAGGGTCTCACTGAGTTGCTAAGTGCCTCGCCATTGCTGAGGCTGGCTGTGAACTCGCGATCCTCCTGCCTCAACCTCCCAAGTGCTGGGATTACAGGTGTGCGCCACCTGTGCCTGGCTTACAATTTCTTACATTGTCTAACACATGAGCTTTTGGGGGACACCTAATATCTAAACATAACACAGTGCATTTGGAGATAGAATTTTTAAATAGACAATGAAGTTTAAATACGTCACTGGGGTGGGCTCTAAACCAATACGATTGGTGTTCTCATAAGAACAGGAAATTGAGATGCAGACAAATTAAATTTTTTTCTTTTGAGAATAACAAGCTTGAAATGATTTCTCTCGACATATTGAACGGATACTTAAACCTAGATAGCCAGTGCTATCAAACTGCAATAGTGATGTTAAAGTGGCAATTATGTCATAATGTGCTGATTTTTTTTCATGAAATAGCACATTCTTACATTACTTATATTTTCTCCTTATTTGTTCCTTTTGTGGCTTATTTAAGAAATATTTTTCTTTTCCTGCACACAGGAAAGACCACGAGAGGACGCAGCAAGAAGGCTGCCAGGGAGAGGGGCCTCGTGAGAGACCATCCCTACGACACCTAGATCTTAAACTTCCAGCTTCTACAACTGCAGAAAAAGAAACCTCTGCTGGGCTGAGGTTGTGGCTCAGCAGCAGAGCGCTCACCTCGCACGTGCGTGGCCCAGGTTCGATCCTCAGCACCACGTAAACATAAAAATGCATTGCATTGTGTACAACTAAAGTAAATAAATAAATATATATAAAAAAAAAAAAAAAAAGAAAGAAACCTCTGCTGTTTAAGCCAGCTGGCCTGAGGTGCAGGTTGAGTACCCCTTATCTGAGGTGCTTGGGACAAGGAGTGTTCTGGATTTGGGAGGTTTGGGAATTTGAGAACATTTACGTAGACCTCACTGAACATCTTTAATCCCAAAATCAAAAATTCAGAATGTTCTAAAATCTGAAATTTTGAGAGCATCAGGTAAGCACTTAGAAAGTTTCAGTCTCTAGAGCATTTCAGATTTCAGATTTGGGAGTTAGGATGCTCAAACTGTACTTTATTATCACAGCCCTGGTGAACTAGTAGTACCGGGAACACTGACAGAATAACAATATTGAATTTTTTTGTCCACGAGCATAATTTACCCCTCAACAAAGTTTTATCATTTTCTCAAATGGAAATCTCATATATCTTTTATAAAGTACCTTATATATTTGTTTTTATACTCTCTTAATAATTCCAATAACTTTCCTATAGATTTTCACAAGTTTCCATGTAAATAATTATATTATCTGAACAATAACAGCTTGATTTCCTTCTTATCTATTTTAATATTTTTTGACAAAATTTAATGGACATACTGAAGGCTAGAGTCCTTGTTTTGATCTTGATCTCCAAGAGTCTACTTCTAAAACTTCAAGGGCACATGTTTTTCTGAAGGAGATTTTGCCACCTGTTGTGCTACAGCAGATGCTTAGAACCCCCCCCCCCCCTTTTGCAGGGCTGAGGGTGTGGCTCAGTGGTAGAGCGCCTGCCTAGCATGCATTGAGGCACTGGGTTCATTCTATTCTTCAGCACTGCATAAAAATAAATAAATAAAATAGAGGTATTGTGTCCATCTACAACTAAAAGTACTTTTTAAATTTTTTTTAAAAAAGAAATTTAAAAAATTAAAAAAAGAAAACCCCACAGTGTTGTTGGATGGGGGTACATAGGAGGATTAGACCAACACTAGAATGGTCAAAGGGAAGGGAGGGGAAGGGAGGGAGCAAGGCGGGGGAAGAAAAGGTGGTTGAATGAGGTGGATATCATTATCCTAAATGCATAATTGAAGACCTGAATGGTACGAATATACTTTGTATACAAACAGTTGTATGTAAAAAGATGCTATATATGTGCATTATGAATTGTAATACATACTAATATTATAAATAAAATATAAAAAAAGAAAGAAAACCCACCTGCATCACCCCCTTTCTTTGACCCTTTCCCCCAATTACTGTCTATCTGTTCTGCACCCTGCATCTTGAAAATGAAGTCAATTAACATGGCAGTTCACACTAAGACCCAGGAGCTGGTCAGATGGCACATTCACATTGTGAGGAAAAGTCTAGACCCAAGAAATAACTGGTTGTTGAGGCCGAAGCAGGAATACCTCAGACCGCAGTAATAACGGAAAGCATTGACATCTCCCTTCCCACTCACTCTGTAAATATTACTTCTTTGGCACTGCGGTCTGGGTATCCAGACCAGACTAACTCCGATGTAACCAGGAGCCATTCCAAAGGATGGGGAATTGACCTCTTCCCATGCTTTGAGCAAACTACTCAGGTTCACACCCCCAGTTCCACCACATATTTGTACAGGCCTGGGTAAGGTTCTTCTCTCCTGCCTGTTGCCTGACTTGTCAAATGGGGATCGCAGTGTGACACCTACCCAGTGGTGTTGTGAGAATTAAATAGATCATTAACGGCACTCTCTTGCAACAGTGACTGGCACAGAGGGAGCCCTTGGCAAACATTAGCTAGGCCCACGGGATGGCCATCTCTGCACTGCCTTCTGTTACTTAGTGGATTCTAATTTTTCCCTTAAAAAAATCTCAGAATACAACATTTAAATATTACCCAATCCACCACATATTCAGCCCTGCAGCCTGGTCCAGAATACTGCTCTTGTCTTAAAAGTCTATACAACCCTGCCTTCAGCAACCACATTGTCACTCTTTTGCCTTCCCCACCCTACTCCCCTAGTATTTAGGGTCACATACAACCAGCTTCCAGGCTTGCTTTCCACAAAGAATGAAAAGCTGAGCAAGAAGCAAACAAAGCATTCTGGGAGATGTGGTTCTCTGGGTTTCAGTCCCAAAGATAAGAACGGAGCAGAGGAGGCATGACAAGCTGAACCTGAGCCTGCAAGTGAATGCTACTTTCTACCTCTCCCAGTATTTTTAAATGTCCTACAGTGGTGCACTACTTTAAGAAAAAAGATGGCAAGAGCACACTTGTAACTGTGTGGGCCAAGTTCATTACACGTTTTGAAGTTCTCTCTGACGGGGATACCCTAGTCTTTCCCTTGCCTTTCCTCCTTCACCTTCTTGCCTCTACTCGTTTCTTAGTTTCCAACTGACACTTTCATCCACTGAAAGCCCACACTCTTGGCCCCTGAGGTTCTCCCACCCAGTGTCATTCTTGTAAGTGTGGATTCCTGTCTTTCTCGACGAAATGAAAGCCTCAGAAGGCAGCCTTCACATCTGCCTTGTTCACAGAGGCTCCCAGGCACTTCTGTTCCGCTCCTTCACTCCGTTAATGTTGTAGAATCAATGAATAATGGCTACAAAGGATGTAAGTCTGGAGAGAGGAGGACCAGTCAGGGGCAGTTATGGCAGTCTGGACAAGGGAGGGAAAGTGAAGAAAGGGAAGAGAATGGAGGAGAGAAAACAGCCTTGGAGATTGTGATGGTTTAGATGTTTGGTGTCCCCCAAAAGCTCATGTGTGAAATAATGTGAGAAAGTGTAGATTAACTGGGTGGTAACTGTAGGCAGGTGGGGTGTGGCTGGAGGAGGTGGGTTGATGGGGGTGTGCCCTTTTGTCAGTGGTGAGGGGCTCCCTCCCTCCCTCCCTCCCTGTCTCTCCCTCTCCCCCCCCACCTTCTCTCCCCTTCTTTATGGCCATGTCCTGAGCTACTTATCTACATCATGCTCTTCCACCATGATATGCTGCCTCGCCTCAGGCCCTGAGGAATAGAGTGGGCTGTTGTCGCCTGAAGCGATGGCCGCTTGGAGCAACGAAGCCGCAGGAAGAAGTTTAGAGGTGAACTGGAAACAAACAGCTTTTTATTCTGATAACTTTTCTCTCTGGCTCTAACAACGACTAACACACACCACACACTACCAAAAAATGGCGCTGACCCAATCAGCAATCTCAGCCAAGTCACTCGAGATCCCAGGCCAAGTCCCGCGAGACTACGGAAGGCAGCAATGCCCAAAACTCCATGGCCCATAGTCAACTGCAATTTAAGCCATCTCCCCAAACAGGGCTCCTACAGTGGGCCCTCTATGGACTGAGACCCCCTGAAACTGTGAGCCCCAAATAAACTCTTTTTCTCTAAAATTGTTCTCATCAGGTCTTTTGGTCACAGCAGCAACAATGATGACTAAGACAGAGTGTTGTGGCATTGAGTCTATAGAACCTAGTAACTACTCAGATGTAATCAACAAGAAGCAGAAGTTTGGGGAATAGTTTAGAAGTAGAACTAATTCTTCCTGATGGGTCAGATATAAGAATATCAAGGAGGCCTCGAGAGTTTTATCTTGGGCATCTGGATGTGTGATGATAAGATTGTGGGGGGCGGGGTTTGAGAGTTCCAATTTGGACGAGAAAACTAGGAGTGAACCATGAATCCCTGATTCTGATGTATAGGTCATTTTCTTAAGCTGGAAACAGATAAGGTAGACCAAGCTCAAGGGAAAAATGGACTCTTTTGGGCATGTTCAATTTGAAGTGTCCACTGAGACTTCCAAGATATCCAATGAAATGATAAATGTCTAGAAATCAGGGGATATTTCTGGTTGCAGGTAGCAGTATGGTCATAGTGGCGATGGTTGAAACTGTCAGGGGGAATGAGAACGTATGAAATGAGAAGGGCAAAAAAGAGACCATGTCAAACTCCTCGGGAGAGTGTTATTTTTGGAAAAAGAAGTACCCTAGAAGGAGTTTGAGGAGAAATTTAGGAGGATAAGATTATCAGGAAATGATATGAAAAAAAGGAAAGCCACTAGATGAAAGGAAGAGTTCAAAGAAATGATTAGTACTTTGGAGCAGTATGTAGGAGCCAGATTTTGGATGTCCTGAATGTCAGTCAAAACAAAATTGACTCTTTATCCAGGCCCCCCATGATCAGTAGTAATGACATGCTGGCCTTGTGGGCTGAGACTCCTGTCCCCGTAGGGTACCTGAGAAACAGTATGGCTCCAGACCCCAAAATCTGAGATTTGGAGGTAGAAAGTAGAGAGTGATCTTTAAGGATATATCCCTCATCAAAAAATGTGTCATCCAAACCAAATCACCACTGACTTGAATAAGATGGAGAGAAAACCCAGAATTTCAAGGGCTGTCATTATTTTTGCTTGGTTCTTATAACCAGCCCCTTGGCAATGACAAAGGGCAAAAACATTCCCCAAGAATCCTCCTGGTCTAGCCAAGTCCAAAACCAAATGCAGCTTATCCAGCAGCCTCTATGACAAGCCTCTGTCACAGAGACTTGGCGCCATATGAACTATGGGGCTTTTAGTTTACGTTCCAAAAGGAGCCATCAATCAGACAAAAGCAAAAGAATGTCTGCCCACCTTTCCATTACAGTGTTCCACAAGCAGAAGGGAATGGCCTGAGGCGAGGGCAAAGGAGACATCGTGACTCAACTTTGGCAGAATTACCTTCTGCCATGCCACTGTGGTTTTGGGAGCAGTTTAAAGCTAAACTTCAAAAATAATTACAAAGGAAGGATCTGGTTAAGCATAAACGCAGAGGGAGACAGATGAGCTGTCTTTGCAGAAGACTCTGGGGTGTAGGGCAAGTGTGTGAACCTGCATGAGGGGAAGGCACTTCTGCAGGCGCTGTGGTAAATGGCATGTGTCAGGGGGTGCGCGTGTCACTGCAGGATGCACCTCTCTGTGGACTGGGAGGTGAACAATTATCAGGACTGATGGAAAGCTGGTTGGTAACTGGCAGTGTGTTTACCAGCATCTGCGTGAGACTGCGCTTGGCATAAACACTTTGCAGACACACACTGTGTGGTTGCTCTCAAAAAATTCTAAAGTTCCAGCTGCTGACAGAAGTTAGAAGCTGCAGAGACTCAACTGAAGTATGAGATGGAAATTCTTTGACCAGAACTTTGACTAACCCTCCCTCGAGCCCCCAAGTTTCACTTTGTGCTGGATTCTTCCTCTCAGTGAAAGGTGAGTTTGTGGGCAGAGAAGAATTTTGGAGAAGGGAGGGACCAGTTCCAGGGGATGCAAAAGCCAGAGCCTGAGCTGCTGATCCCCAAAGCACAAGAAGCTCGTGATGCGCCATGTTGGAAGAGACAGGTCCCTTCTTTCTCCTGGCTTGGTGGTGAGCCCCACTGTCATCAGTGGAATAAAAGAGGCAAAACCACTAGGGAGAAGGTCAGAGGTGAACAGGATCGTGAAGGGGTCAGTGGAGCCTGGCAGTGGAGGCCAGGCAGACCTGGGGATGAGGAGAAAAGACCAGGCGAATGTTCACACTTTGATCTCGCCATCTGGAAATGGAGGTGGTGGCGTTTCTGCCTCACTGGAGCACCGCAACCCGAACAGCCCACAGCTATGTCTGAGATGCCTGGACCTTCTCAGAAGAAGCACAGGTTGCCAAGATTCATCTATCCAAATTATACCATTAACAACGACTGGTGTCAGTCTTCAATGATTCTTCCCAGTATTAAAAGCAATATTAATCAGAACCCAACCTGAGTGGTACTACAGTGGGCTAGCAGGAAACAAAATGAGGCCTCTGTGGGGACCACGGACACCCCACACAGACAAATGAATCTAGCAGGGAGGGCTCCACGTGTGGGCCTGTTCTTGGATCCTTATTACATCAGCTTTTCCAATGGGGTCAACGTTCCCCTATGTTCCTGAAAATGCTTCTCCTCTTCAAGAAGCAGACCTGGGTGGTCACCAAGCATGTGAGGGTGACATTTTATACAGAATCACAGATCACATCGGAGTGGGAGACACACTCTGAGGTCAAACCCCGAGGACAGACATCATATGTACGAGAAGACAAGTCTGATTTCTACTTTTCTGATTACCATAATCTGTGAGATTTTACCAAATACAAGCTAAATTCTATTTATTCTTTTTATAAGCATTGGTTTAGTATGTACTAGGGATCATTCTGTGAGCTAGGGAAATAGAATTGAACCAAATAAACTCATTATCATCATCATCATCATCATCATCACCATCTTCCTCCTCTTCATATCATCCCTGCCATTGAGGAGTTCCATTTCTAGAGGGGAAAACAGGCTAGCATCCCCTATACTAGAAGGGGCCAATAGTAATGAAGGATTGTTCTATAGTTCTATGAAAGAAGTAAATAAATTAGTGATAACTTGTTTTCTTCATGCATCCTTTAAGGAATATACACTAGACTTCTTAGTACTGTACAGGATACTAAGGAATGAGAAGACATGACCCTACAGCTTGCAATTTAGGTGGTTACCACTGTATCTTTTCCCTTTCCTCTCTTCCTTATGTATAACAGAAATGTCTAGTTCACATGAAGTACATCCAAAGGGGAGAAAAACAAGACTCCAAATAGAAGCCTGAAAGCAGAGTTTCAATGACTATAACTCAACCTTGCAACTTGATTATTCAGTCAGGAGGGATCTACTGCAGGCTGTGAGGAAGAGCTATGACAGGAGTCCTGCCCTCGGAGACAAGGCAGGAAGCGATTAGTGAAAACATGGAGGAGATTATATTAGCTCTTTATGACAGTGCAGAGCAGAGGACGAAAAAACACATGAGAAATGTAATTGTAATTTCCTTTTCTAAAATCAGGACAAATGCAAATTCACCTGGTTTGACTGACAACTGATAACTCAGCAGGAGACCAGGCTTCTCCGGGCACATATTTTTCTTACCCCAAGGTAAGTTAGCCTGGATGTGGGGCAAGGTAAGGATCTCTGGGATGTGGTTTTAGATGAGGCCTCGGGAGAAAGGTGATGAGCAGGTGACCAAAGGGTCAGGGAGCATTCTGCCCCCTTGCTCCTTCCCAGGCCCCAGCACAGCTGTGGACATAACGACGTGGTGCACATTTCTAGGGTACTGCTGGGCTGCGGGGTGGCCTGCTGGGTGGCCTGCAGGATCACGTGGCCCACATGTCTTCTCCAGGAAAGGGGACATCTGCCTCGTGCGGGCATCATCAGGACCCATCTGTGGCTTTGCAGAAGTTTCCTGCCCTTGGGTCCCATTAACTTATAGCTCTTTGATATTTTTGTCCCCGTGACTAATAAAAGTGATGCACTCAGGCTACATGAGTCACATTTTGCCTTTTCATCAGATGGATTTAGAATTTAGAAAAATCAAGAAGAGAAGGAAGAGACACAACAAGGAAAAATGATGCGGAAGAACGGAAAAGCTGCGTTTCTATCAATTGTTTATCCCCTCAAATGAAAAGCCATTAAGGACGTTGCAAAAGAAAAAGGGTGTGACCTCATCCCCGAAACCACAGGAGACATTCTGTTTCAGCCTAGGCCACAGGCAGTTGGAGGAGAGTGCCTGGAAGAACACTGAGTCAGATCTGAAACCTCCCAGAGTAGATGGCCCTTGGGAAGAGGAGAAAGGGGCTCACACCTGTCAGGAGAGGTGGAAGACAGGAAGAGAGCCAGCTGCGCCATCAGGAAGCCCATGCCTCAGGTACTGAGGCAATGGGAAAAGAGTGCTGGGGCTCTCCAGGAACTCTAGTGTGGCAGGAGTTTTGGAACCCCGAAGGCCAGGGAGCCCTGGGGTCCCCGTCTCTCCAGCTGGCAGGCAGGGGGCTCTTGTGGGCATTCCAGAGGGCTTCAGAGTGAGCCATCTGCTTGGCCTTCAGCCACTCATGTGGGGCAGCACGGGTGACCCTAGGAACACAGAGACCGAGTCTCAGCTTCGTTCTCTGGACGTTGTTTCTTACCAGAGAGACAAACACAAACGTCATGATGGTGCCTCAGAAGGGCTCCTGAAAGCCCTCCACTCCCCCGTGCTCCTCTTGAGGATACTTCTGTTTCTCTCTTTCTCTGGAAGGACATAACATCTAGCTTATCCCCATCAACACTGGAAGCGGTTTTTGCCAATGCCTGGGAAAAGAGACACAAGGGCATTTTCTTCTAAGATACTAGGCCATGGGGAAGGATTTGGCCAAATTTTACTGTTACATCATGTGCATATACAAATAGGCACATATACAAATGGTGATAATGAATCCCACCGTTATGTATAATAATAATGCACCAATAAAAACATATGGAGGGCTGGGGTTGTGGCTCAGCGGTAGAGCGCTCGCCTAGCACGTGCACGGCCCGAGTTCAATCCTCAGCACCACATAAACATAAATACATTGCATTGTGTACAACTAAAGCAAATAAATAAATATTAAAAAAAAAAAACATATGGAAAAAAAATAAAGCACTAAACCAGCAGGTCACGACCACAGAGGCTGGCCTTGAGGGAAAGCACAATGAAGAGAGACGTCTACACCCACTGAGGTTGGCAATGTCTGATGAGAACATGATCACAGGTAAGATTCTGACTCATTCCAAAACAAGAAATATTTATGAGCACCTACTACATATCAGAATCTCTGCTAATAACTTGAAAAACAACATGTTTCCTTAAGGAACTTTCAAATAAGTTGGGAGAATAACACAAATGCAGTATTAGAGCAGTTGTATGTCAATCTGTCAGGCCTTCCCTCCCTGACTTTGACTTGCCTCTCTGAGAAATTCTAATATATATGTGCTTACTTTGTATAGTCTTTAAAAATGCAGAATAGCCAAGTCTTGTGCACACAGAATTATGAGTCACTCCTAAGGGAGCTAATTAGGAAAAGAGGAACAGGGAATTGAGAATTGAAGAAAGAGGTAAAGCAGCTGGTGTAAGTTGAGGTCCTTGAGCTGAAGTCTTGGTAAAAATAGATGAGTGTAGTGGATTAAATAACATCCCCTCGGAATTCATGCTCACCTACAACCTCAAAGTACAACTTTATTTCAAAATAGTCTTTGCAGATATCATTAAGGTAGACACTGAAGTGAGATTATACTCAATCAGAATGGACCCTAAATCCAAATGAGAGTATTCTAATCAGAGGCAGAAAAAACCCTGACTCACATGCACAGAAGAGGACCAGGGGAAGATGGAGACACCGAGAGTCACAAATGTCTGGAAGTGGAGGAGGCGGGGGAGGATTCTCCCCGGAGGCCTGTGAAGGAGCATATCCCTGTTGACATCTTGATATGGGGCATCCGGCTTCCAGGGCTATGAGAGGATATATGCCTGTTGTCTCAAACCACTAAGTTTGTAGCAATTTTTTATGGCAGCTATAGGAAACTAATGCAATGAGGAAAATTAAGCAGGTCCCTAGAGCAGAGAATCAGTCTAACAGGAAGGGGCTGCTAACATTAAAAAGAGGAATGAACAGTAGTTGCTTCTGCTCACAAACACCAGGCCCCATCTGAGGCTACATGCCGTAGGAGCTGGATAAAAGGGCTCAAAACTACCCACTTGAGCTGTGCCTCATTGGTGCAATCAGATTTTTCTAAAAACCATTTATTTCTACCTCAAGCAGACACTCATGTGTCTAGTTCTGTCTGTAGGACCACTGGACACAGCAGGCAGCACTGTAGGACGAGGCCAGGCCAAGGAGCTCATAGGCCTGACATGCAGCCCACAAGGTTCGCTAGGTGGGCCTTCCTGGCTAACAGCTGCATTACCACCCCCCCCCCCAA